>CAUDMG010000291.1:352500-952500 GCA_958450375.1 Homarus gammarus
ACTAAATGTCTCATCAAGGAACTAAATGCCTCATCAAAGAAGTAAATGTCTCAAAAAGGAAGTAAATGTCTCAACAAGGAACTAAATGTATTATCAAGGAACTAAATGTCTCAACAAGGAACCAAATGTCTCAACAAGGAACTAAATGTCTCAACAAGGAACTAAATGTCTCAAGGAACTAAATGCCTCATCAAGGAAGTAAATGTCTCAACAAGGAAGTAAATGTCTCAACAAGGAACTAAATGTCTCAACAAGGAACTAAATGTCTCATCAAGGAACTAAATGTCTCAGCAAGGAACCAAATGTCTCAACAAGGAACTAAATGCCTCATCAAGGAAGTAAATGTCTCAGCAAGGAAGTAAATGTCTCAACAAGGAAGTAAATGTCTCAACAAGGAACTAAATGTCTTATCAAGGAACTAAATGTCTCATCAAGGAACTAAATGTCTCAGCAAGGAACCAAATGTCTCAACAAGGAACTAAATGCCTCATCAAGGAAGTAAATGTCTCAGCAAGGAAGTAAATGTCTCAGCAAGGAAGTAAATGTCTCAAGGAAATAAATGTCTCAACAAGGAAGTAAATGTCACAATAAGGAAGAAATGTCTCAACAAGGAACTAAATGTCTCAACAAGGAACTAAATGTCTCATCAAGGAACTAAATGCCTCATCAAGGAAGTAAATGTCTTATCAAGGAAGTAAATGTCTCAAGGAATTAAATGTCTCAACAATGAAGTAAATGTCTCATCATGGAAGTAATTGTTTCATCAAGGAAGTAAATGTCTCAAGGATAAAATGTCTCATCAAGGAAGTAACCTATAACAGACAGACTACCTCAGGGAAAATACCTCTAAAAAAAGAGTGGGGGGGGGGGGGCAGCGGAAGACGTGAGGGAAATATATCTAGGTAATATATAAGAGGGTGGCGGCAGGAGGGGGGTAATGAGGCCTCAGGTGGGCGTCATATAACCCCCTAGGTTAATGACAAACTGGTGACCTCTGACCCCTCCCCCTCCCCCCCCCCCCGCGGGACCTTATGGTCACATTACCTCATCTTTATGTACCACTGGTAGTACTATAGAGATCTCGGGGGCCACGAAGGCCATATGGACTACTTGGGCTATGACGGCAATATAGATTACGAGGGTCATATAGACTACAAGGGCCATATGGACTACTTGGACAACGAGGACTATATGGACTACGAGGGTCATTTGGACTGCGAGAGCCATTTGGACTGAGGGCCATATGGATTCAAATGGCCCATATGGACTATGAGGGGCCATATGGACTACAAGGGCCATATGGACTATGAGGGGCCATATGGTCTTCGAGAGGCCCTATGGACTACGAGAGGCCATATGGACTACAAGGGCCATGTGGACTACAAGGGCCATATGGACTACGAAGGCGTACAGACTTCGAGGGCCATACGGACAACGAAGGCAATAAGGAATACGAGGGACCCTATGGACTACGAAGGGCCATATGGACTACGAGGATCATATGGACTATGTGGGCCAAATGGACTAAGAGGGTCATATGGTCTATAAGGGCCATATACAGTAGACTACGAGAAGCCATATCGACTACGACTTACCTATCATCTCGACACCTGCCTTTGGCCTCCAGTTTTCTCACACGGAACCTAACTTTAAGCCCTTGAGTATGATGACTTGAGTATGCTGAATTAACCCCTTCAGTATGATGACTTAACCCCCTTAAGTACGATAACTTAACCATTTGATTACAATAATTTAATCTTAGGGACAGTGATCATCGTACTCGAGGGGTTGCTGTAACTTTAATCAAGGGGTTAAGTAATTGTATTCACGGGGTTAATATAATCTTATTCAAACGTATTTTAACGCTTTTTGAAGCTCATTTGTTTCTTTTATGGTAAAAACAAGATATACATTTAAGTCGTGCCAAGACACCAAGAACTAGGGGTGACATGAAAAACTGGCAAGGAAAAACATTGGTGAAGCCCTGAAACTAAACTAAGAGACAGTCCAGTGTTAAGGCCCCGTCCACGTAGTTATAATCACCTTTAATATAGAAAAAATAATTATGATTTAAAACTGTCTAAAAAAATTACCAAATATAGTACGAGACTTAAGCCTTAACCAGACTCTAGTACTTGATATCACTAAATATTTCCTGTCTTCAGCCTTGGCTTGCTTTAGCTATAGGTGCTGAAACAACTAACCTTTGCTTTCCCGCTTTAGTCAGTATCTTGGGACCAGCATTCGCTTAGTTAATCAGTAATATACTTCTTGATTTCCTAAAAAGTGTTGACAATATAACGCGTACGACTCAATTGACGGTACTTAAGAGTTCCTTGCCACTAGACCACCAGATCACATTAAAACAACAAAGACGCATTTGTTATAATACTTTCTTTGAAAATTAATGTTTGCCTGCAGTTATTTACTATAAAATTCAACAAAATTGCCTGTCATTTTCCTTGTACTGTGAAGTAGTTCTATAATCAACTCATAATTTCACTTAATTGGATATTCTTCATAATTGTCTAAAGTCACATAAGCATAAATTCCTTAACATTTACCTCAACACCACGTACACAAACTGTTTCATTAATAAATTTGTACAGGAACTAAGTGGATGAAATGTCCTCTGCAAATACAATTACCGAGAATTACAGTAAATTACTTTAACAAGTATAGTTCTTAAATATCTTAATTCACGCTCAAATTGGTGTGGTGGGTGATATATCAGTTTCTCCATTAACACCTCAATCACCCACCACTTCGCAATTAAAAATACACTGGGATGATAATAATAATAACAATAATAATAATAATAATAATAATAAAAAGTTTATCAACCTTAAAACTCACAGCAGATAAAATGTTGCCTAAAATTATACGTGGCTTAGATTCCAACCTTTCTCGCCCATTTGTTGAACAATAACTACCTTCAACAAACACGTCAGAGTCCACCTACATTTACAGTCTCAACAGACCTATGGCATTGCCACCTGGACCAGCAACCAACATCGTGGCGGCAATTTTCCCGGACATAGCGTGTCTCCCAATACATTTTCCCGCGCGTTTAAGCCACACCAATGGCGGCTCAACGGTCTTATCAGACACGGTGATCATGGCCCACACCACCACGTCATCCACCTAGTCTGTCCCTGAGCATTAAGGATACGGCACATTCGATCCTAGCGTTGCCAAACCTGAACACAGTTAAGAGTTTAATTCGCCAAAAGAACAGAAGTATTCCTTGCCGTTCTATTTTCTGCATCACTGTAGTCTTCAATCACCTCACAAAATTGGCCAAGGCTCCTAACTGCAGGAATCTGCATTTCTCGCACCACGGCCAAATTTAATGTCACGATGCAATTCAGACAACTGTTACCGCATATTATGATAATCTAGTTTACGTAATGGTGTTTCTCTCTGACGTCACGAATATATTGTTTGCCCTGTGGGTGTACAGCATTATAATATGATTACGGTGTTGTGTTGCGACGGTTCACTGGTGTCAAGGTTTAGTGGTAAGCCAACCTTCGGGCTGATGTATCACCTGACACTGGGATAGTTCTCTCCAGGTGTCTACACTGGGCTCTTACTTCTGAAAAAGCGTTCTAGTCAGACTCTATGTTCATTCTCAGCAAAAGCAATGCTGTGAGGGGCTATAATTTTTTTCAGGCTTCCGGTAAATTATCTGCATTTTAAATATTTGATATTTAATTACGCAACTGTTCATTGTGCAGTGTCCAGGATTATTCCATTTATGTCGTGCTAGTGACGAGGCTGAATAATTCTCCTCTTATAATATATATGCATTTATTGAATATTTTTCGAGCGATAATTTTTCAGGTGCGGCTTAACTCAGCCAATGATCCCTTCCTGGTCATCATTGTTGTAAATATGGTTAATTATACTATAATATTCTTTTGTTTCAGTTACAATATGCCAGTATCTGTTTCATTTCATTGAGTTAAAACTTTCAATTTGCAAAGTGAAATATTCATACAATGTTCATGTATCTGTTGTGACAATATAATTCCCGGATGAGGTTTCAGTACCGAGTATGACCTAATGGGCTCACTGAAGGTAAATAGTTTATATCAAATCCCGAGGACCTCCCCTAGAGTGGAGAGGCTCCTCACACGTCATTTACCAGCGGACTAAGTTGTGTGTCAGCATGCGGGAAGGAAATACTGATGCAATACGAATCAGTTACCATTGCGTATGACTTTATCAAACACCCTGCCATGCTGGCATGGGTGTGTTGTGCTCTCTGTCGTGATGCATCAGACGCCAAAAGCAGCAATAGTTGTTGTTACGTGGTGTGGCGTGCGACAATGTTGACAATATTCCCACATGTAACGCCATTAACCCAGATGCAGGGTAATACAAATCCCTTGTACTATCATCAGGAGGAGCCTGTCAGAGACGAGGGATTCTACATAGGCTTTCTCTGGAGTCCTACTGGTTATTAGACTCTGCTCCACCGGACGTTTATGATATAACTAAGCATACCTAAACCTAGAGATAACTGAGTAAGGGTGACTATGCTAACTGATTATCCTCTTACGAAAAGCACTCATAAGAACATAAGAAGAACATAAGAATGGAGGAAACTGCAGCGGGCCTATTGGCCCATACTGGGTAGTCCCATTTACACCCAGCCCCTATTGCTCATATATCCATCCAACCTATGTTTGAAGCTATCCAGCGTATTCGAGTTAATGATGATATTTGGCAACTTGTTCCAATCGTCCACAACACTATTTCCAAAATAATGTTTATCTATTTCACGCCTAAATCTAAATTTGTATAATTTAAAACCATTGTTATGAGTTCGCTCCTGGTTGGATATAGTTTGAGTACCTTTGCAATGTCCCCTTTGTTCAGCCTGACTTCCATTTATACACCTCTATCATATCGCCCCTCACTCTACGTTTCTCGAGGGAGTGCAAATTACGATGCTTTAACCTGTCCCTGTACTCAAGGTTCCTAATGCCAGGGATTAGTCTTGCCATTCTCCTCTAAATTCTTTCCAAACAGACAGTCCGTGGAGGAAGCAGGACTGTCCGAGATCAACGTGAATATAAGGATTAGCACCAGACTACCCCCCCCCTCCCCTACCATTCTACACACACGTCTCAACTGCAACGTAGTGTGCAGTGTGTGTTGGACAGCGACGATGACCTCAGGCTGAGGCTGTGGGTGAGCTGATCCATCCATCAAAGACATGCTTGACGCCGCAACCTCAGACACAAGAGACACAAAGGATGGGAAGAGATTGTTATTACCAGCAAATATGCTGGGGATCAGCCATCAGCAGTCTCACGTACTTGTGGCAACAAACCAGCTGATACAAACCTAAATATATAACAAATGTAGGTTTATATTCAACTACTGCACTGGAAAACAAAATGATGGGAGGGTAAAATCCTCTTCTACCCAAAGGAAGCATCGAGACAAAATTAAAGGTGACCTGGTAGGAGTTTGTCCACTTCATTACTATGTTGGGAGGAATTTTCCAGCGGGGTTTCTCCTGAGGTAGTACGGCAGATGCCCACTTGAGAAACTCAAACCCAAGAACTACTACCACTTGGTGAATAACATGATCCATAACATAGACACGACCGATTGTTCCATACTATACAGGAACTGTCTCACGTTTATTGACATCTCATACTGTCCCGTGCAAACTATACTTAGAATGTCGGAAACTGGCCCCCAGCTTACAGAAAGAACAGGAAGGAAGAGGTGGTTCTCGCCAGATTGAGGTTAAATTGCACCTATCTGACCCACCTTAAATCTCACATAGATAACTCCTTTCCTCCTATCTGCGCCAGTTGCTAACAAAATTATGTCCATTAACCACATTCTGACAGAGTGCAGCCAGTACGATCCAGAATGCCGGCGGCTGGCGCTGCTAGCGACCAAGCGAGGCTTCGTGCTGACTGTACCCAATCTACTGCAAGATGATGTCACCATAAGTGACGCTATTATACTCTTCCTCAACGAGACCCGTCTTATCACCATGCTGTAAATGATACTTGCAACATATGCTTTATATAATATGTATGTAACCATGCCCTAAATAAATTAAAAATAAATAAATAATAGTAAACAAAGAAATGAAAACATACAAAACAAGAGACATATCACAGACATTTCCATTACATACAACACTAACATATGCAAAGTAAAACTGACACTTATCAACACCATACAAACAAAAAGACACGGGCTACAGTCATCACGAAAAAAAAAATACAGAAACTAGTCACCTGACCGGCCATTTCATCTGGACTGTCAGTAACTCACCATCATATCACTCACTCATACCATAATTCATCCCAAAATCAAACAACACCAAGAAGAAAGAAGACCACCAAGAACAACAAGACCATAAGAATAACAAGAAAAAAAAATAAGACCATCAGAGTAGGAATACCATCAAAGTAATGAGTGCAAGAATGAAGACCAAGAATACAAGAAACCTCAAGAACGATCCAGAAGAAGAAAGAAGACATCAGCTCCGGCCGAAATAGCCGAAAGGCGAAGTGGCGGGACCTACAGCCAGGTTAGTGTGGAAAGGGTATAGTCAATACGCAGCCCTTTCAAATATGAAAATAATGTATCACAAAAAGGACAATTTCACAGTAAGCGCCTCAGGGCTCCTGGCCGCCATACCCAACAGTAGCGCCTCAGGGCTCCTGGCCGCCATACCCAACAGTAGCGCCTCAGGGCTCCTGGCCGCCATACCCAACAGTGACTTATATAAGTTTAGCTCCAGCGAGAGAAAAATATAAAACAGGTAAGTCGACTCAAATGGACTGGCCCTGTATTGTCATAAGACTCGAGTCATGAATACACAAGTCCACCGCTGCAGTACATCACGCAATTATACATAAATTCTGTTTAATGCATTGGCGACAGCTAGATGCAGGCCATTTACTTGAACATAATGCTACCAGGGACTCTAGGTTCGAATTCTCAAACATTTATGTGATAATGTTTATGGCCTGTTGATACAGATTCGTATGTTTATGGTTTTGGCCAGAGGATACAGAGATTGCATTTAGTCACGGAGCAATTTTCACGATATTTGACACTGTCTCTAGTATAAATTTCTTGAGTATGAGCTTCAGATCTTTAAACAACAGTCCTCGAATTGGATCCAGTAAACAACAGTCCTTGAGTTGGAGCCTTTGACACCAGTCCTCGAGCTGAAGCCTTTAAGGGTTGACACTAGGCCTTGGGTTGAAGCCTTTAAAGGTTAACACTAGTCCTCGAGTTGAAGCATTTAACACTAGACCTCGAGTTGGAGGTTTTAGCACTAGTCCTCGAGTTGGAGCCTTTAACATTAGTTCTCGAGTTGAAGCCTTTTACACTAATCCTCGAGTTGAAGCCTTTAAAGGTTAACACTAGTCTTTGAGTTGAATCCTTTATCACTAGTCCTCAAGTTGAAGCCTCTATCACTGGTCCTCGGGTTGAAGCCTTTGAGGGTTAACACTAGTCCTCGAGGTGAAACCTCGATCACTAGTCCTCAAAATGAAGCCTCTATCACTAGTCCTGGAGTTCAAGCCTCAAGTTCTTCATCCACAAGAGCTCCAACTACGGGCACCAAACACCAGCAGGTTCTTAATTTAGTAACTGGTAATTCATATTAGATGCGGAATGATATCAACTCCATTACGTAGTTCACGGGTCATTAGCCTTAATGGTTGGTAATGAGCTACGAGCGGTTATTAGTGGCAATAAATTATACAAACAGTGAAGATTGTTGATTAAAATTACACTAAATAAAACATTTGAAATATGGAAAATAATGTTAATTAAGTAATATATTAGGAATCAACTCGTTTATCAAAAAATGAAACAAATATAAATGACTAATGTGCTCCTGTCAGCGTTTAATTTACACTGGGAATATCTATAAGCGCGACCATTACTCATCTGGCCATTCTAATTAACACTTTCGTGATTCAGAAACCCTCTGGTGGGGTAACACACAGGCACTACACCCACACCTCTTGGAGAGCTTTTCTATATCACAAAATTAATAATGAAATCGGTTATTAAGTCTTGTAATATTTTAGTTGTGTATATATAATTATAGACAATTTTTTCTAACTGGTTTGCATGTTTTGATTAAGAGAGAGAGAGAGAGAGTGTGTGTAAGAAACCTGGCCCACCTCTTGCCACCTCACACACCAGCAACAGGTCACCAATTACTATGTTACACGGACGATACCCCATCACCTGAGACTTCTACCTCACATTCCCTTACGGTAGTTGTGTTAGGTGAGTCTACCCTATAAACAACCTCTATCACCAGATTATTCTTGTCATAAAAGTCAGCAACATCTTTTCACTTGTTACCTAGCGTAGGGGCTAATAGGCTTGTAATTCTTAGCAGAAGGACGGTTATCACAGATGCCAAATTGCGTTCATCGTAAAACACGTATAGAATTAAAGGTGATAATACCGTATATGATCCTCTGATGACCTTAACACTGGAGGCAACTAAAACATTAAATTAACAAGAGTTTACATAGAGGACGTATATTACTGCACCATGCACCGTAAGCCAATTTAAACAACATAAATAGATTCAAGGGTAATAAAATCGTACACTCAGCCTCTGGTAGCGAGCAGTCAATTAGGGATACTCAAGTCTATAATGAATACCAATTGAAACTCTAAAGAGAAAAATGTGCTCTTGTTAACTGCTAACACGGAACACTCTAAATAAACACACATACAAAAAAACTTGAAAACCATTTGGAAGCTAAATGTCTTTAATTACGTAAACGAAATTATATAAACAAGCCTCGTCATTAATTTGCACAGGATTATTCGGGGGGAAGAGAATATCAGTTCATGGTAAATTTTATTTTTTAATACTGGATTGGAGAGGATGAAATCGCTGAAGTAAATGGTAGTGGCCTCATAACATGTTATACTGAGATAAATAAAACTAACACCTAACTAAACCTCGCCTCGGGTCAGTTATATACTCCTTGGCGGTCGTCAGCGACGGGGCCACTGCATAAATAACATTAGCAGAGAGAGTAAAGTTTTAATTTTCAAGGTGTTTTCGCTGACAGAATATATATATATATATATATATATATATATATATATATATATATATATATATATATATATATATATATATATATATATATATATATATATATATATATTGTTAATGGTTACTCTTATGTTACTGTACCGGGTAATAAGTCATCAGTAATGTTTACTGGCGTGTTTTATGTGTTTTTATTGTCCGATTAAGCATTCCACTTAGCATTACTGGTACAATAAATATGTTGCAGCTTTCGACTTAGAAAATTAACCAAATGTTGTGGCAGGTCAAGGCGTTGTTAGAGGTTATGCCTGAGGTTCAAATTCTGTGTAGGAACTAGAGAGGGTCGACCGCCTCCCCACCAAGCCCCAGAAACAATTTTGACGGAAAGTGTCTCTGTCGAAATATTTGATGTATGAGTGATAGGCCTATTGCATGTAATGATCCAGCTTATCAACCCTGTGAAGCTTCACTTATTACTGAGATCGACGTTTGACAAACAATATTTTTTGGACGCCCATTTGTCGGAAAATTTGGGTCTTCGCATCCAACAAATATTTCTTCCGATGCTGGGTTTAATGTTGGTATGACACTGAACTTAAAGCCCCGCTGCTACACTATAACGTCTTCTTAATACATACAGACACACAGGTTCTTACAGTATCCTGCCAGCTTTGAGCGTCTGATATGACCCTCACCAATTGTATCTTAAATATTCCAACAGGACCAAGGACTCTCTCAATATTGGCGTCTAGTGTAAAGGCTAACACTGCGATGGTGTTTAATGAACCTAGAAGCATAAGTATCTATTAATCTAAATAGTTAAAACAGAGAAGAAAGAAATATAGTTCTTAAAAAGGTGTCAAGAGCATAAGGAAGATGCTGAAGCAACTAACGCATAACAACAACAACAACAACGGTCTCAACGTTTCCTCACGTAACTCAGCTTAACTGGGCTAAAGCGTCTGGGAGTCGCAAAGCTCAGGCTGAAATATCTGGCACCAAAATATCCTCAGTTAAACGCTCAAAGCTGGAAAATCCGGCCAGCAAACAAGGCCATGTTGGTGGAGCAGCGACTCACAGCTGGACGGTAAAGTTTTAGCCACCAACACGGGGATGTCCCTATACGTTTTAATTGGCGACATCTGTTATATTACACGTCCTATACACCCTAACTACTCTACAATATATCAACACTAACTGACCCTTTAACTGTCTTGTAAATGGCCGAAGGCGGTGTAATGTGTCAGTAACCAGACGTTGCTGTCTGTTACTGTGTATATGCAGGGCATTTCATGACGTTATGTCAATACTCCAGGAGTTTATTTCTGAGGTGGTTTCCAGTCAAAAATTTTCTATGAACGTGGGTACCATTCTCATCAATTACGGCACTATGAGTGTTGAAGTTAAAAGGGTGATTTGCAAATGAATTAAAATATTTTATTGAATAAGTGTTATAAATGATTAGGTTAGAATCTAATAAATGTTCAAAATGGAGTACGAGCAAAAACGAATAGAAAAGATAATAGCTTTCTTAACTTTGGATGGTGCAGACGCACAGAAGACGACCCTCATGTTCCTCGTACGGTCACTCATTTATTGTTACCACGAGCTAAAATGTGTAACCGTTGTGAATCGTATCCATATTCAATTGTTCATATAACATTTGCACTATAGCGGGGAAGGGCTGGAAACTGCGAACTGAAAATACTGAGGACTTGTGTTTGCAGGCCTACAGTACTCTTATGTCTGTGTTGGCCACTGGATATAATGCCGTTACATATTACTTATCGATCGTCTACCTTCAGGTGGTTGTGTGTGGGAGCCATGGACAGGGGTGACCAAGCACACGGTGGGTCAAGCAAGGACTTATTGATTGCAGTTTACATTATAACTATTGGACCTGCCCATGAAAACAAAGAGAGGTCAAGAACTGTGCGGAGTCTAGAACAAATGGTGAGACTTACACCAAACCACACCTCTATACCCGGAGTTGTTGTTGGAGATATTAATGGGTACATGATTCCTCCTGGCATCACCGCAAATTACAAAGAAATCCGGATCATAAAAAAAAATACAACAATGATATTCACAATAGGAAGAGGTATACGTGGATTGGGTGATGAGAATGAGTGACTACCAGTATAAAGTAAAGAGGGAAAAGGTAGAATGAATCGGCTGGTAAGGACAAAGAAAATTTGGAGAAAGGAAGGAAATATAAAAGAATATACAGTATGTCCTTCCGCTAAAGGTGACATATTAGGCAATTTATGATGACCCCCCCTAGTGATTTCACCTTCGGCAGGCACATTTACGAACCATAGCCTAATACTTTGTTGTTATCTTTCTTTGGGAAGAATGAAGGGGTCCAATATAGTTAACAGACACAAAAACACAGACAATACTGTACATAAATCATGACAACACCTTTCTGGCCCTTGAGTCCAACTGTGTAGGGGGAGAAAGTTACTGTGTTTAGGTTACTGTGGATCAGATTAGATACGGTTATAAAACAATAAACAATGTAAGGTAGGACACGAGTAAGCCAGGATAGTAGCTGAACTGTTATAATAAGTGGCTGAAATTGCTGTACGTATCTCATGAAGAATAGACACCCCAGATTATTTCACCTGAAGATTAAACACCTTGACGCTAAATACGGGATTTGGTAAGGTAAGGTAAGGTACGTAAGGTAAGGTAAAGTAAGGTACGTAAGGTAAGGTAAGGTAAGGTACGTAAGGTAAGGTAAGGTACGTAAGGTAAGGTAAGGTAAGGTACGTATGGTAAGGTAAGGTAAGGTATGGTATGGTAAGGTAAGGTATGGTAAGGTAAGGTAAGGTAAGGTAAGGTAAAAATTTGGGTGTTTAATCATCATGTGAAATAACTTGGGGTTCCTAATCTTCATGAGATCCGATATAACTACCATGCGTGACTGAAAGGAATACCATAAGACGTAATTAAAATGATTTACAACGAGTGACTGAAAATTACGCATGATAAGAGTCCGTCATAATGATTGGTTGATGTGACTGCCCTAATGAGAGGTTGAAGGGAGACATAGTGAGAAGCGAAAGTGAGTCATGAGTGATATGATTTATGATGAGTTAACACATACTAAAGTTAGGAAGAATTGCGACAATAGTGGAGGTGGTAGTTCAGGTGTGTGTGTGTGTGTGTGTCTGTGTGTGTGTGTGAATCGGAGTTCCACCACTCAGAATTTAATTTACGTGTCACTAATAGGCTACGCAGAGTGACTTTGCCAGTGTCGCCGGACAGGTGGGTAGTGACTGAACGTTACATTACAGAGCGAGGGGGTTGAGCTTGTTAACCGTGATAGCTGGGTGACGACACGGCTGTGAAATTACTAAAACGTTGACGAGAGGTAAAGTGGAAGATGACGAGGCAACTTACTGTGGAGACTAATTTTAGAAGTCGGGTGACATTTTGGTGGCACAAGTTAGATAACACTCATGACGTCATTCATCCAATATCCCAGAAAAGGTCAGAGGATGACGCAGCCACCACCACTACATGCAATCTTAATTCCATTTCATTATCGACTTAGCATCTATCGAGAATTTTATTTTTCTAAATATTTCAAGCTTTGCTATAATACAGGATGCCCTGAATCATGAACAAGTCGGTCCAATAAGTATCTTTACGATTTTATGTGAGACAATATGACACAATGAACGAAGAATTTGACACCCCTACAGAGACAATAGGAGTCGCGGTGTTCATTCTGAAATTCATCGGTTGCCCGTAAAGATACCTTATGGAGCGGCCACACACCTATATCATCCTTTCATTCTTACTATTGTAACATTAAGATGTACCCTAACAGTATACTTATTATGGCAATGGTAACAATAACATTACTTTTCGGTTCAATCAAGCAATCAACAAAGTAGCATTTCGCTCAATACCTAATTAAAACCAAGAAAAGCAGTATAAACCTAATCCAACCCAACCTAATCTAATCTAACAACCTTATTTAAGCTTATTATTAGTATGTTGTACAGCACCTATTAACCAAGAAACAACATTTTCACTGCCTCACATGCATACAAGCCTCGATGTTTATGTTTACAAAGTCTGAGATGCGCTCTTTATAAGTCTCCTTGAAAATGTAAGTAAAGTCATAAAGGATCTGATGAGTACAGTTATAAGCAGGGAATTGTGAAGTTCTCATTCACATTTTGATGAGTACCTTCTTCAAGTAACTATGCATTCACAAATATCAGGGGACGCTGTACACATAAACATACATACAAAGGACTCTAAACACACACACACACACACACACACACACACACACACACCAAGGGACCGTATGCACACACATAAGAAGACTCTAAACACAAAGATAAAGACACTCTACAAACACAAACGCAGATACTATAAACACAAACACAGACTGTAAACACAAACACAGACTGTAAACACAAACACTCTTGTAAACACCGAACGTCGTTGGAACTCCATTAACGTCCTTATCACACCACAATTTTGTTTACTGTGCATCATAACGTTAATTTATTCCATTAATTTCCTAAAAGACTACGTAAAATACATTAAATTCTTCCTTCCCGTCCAAAACCAATTCCATCTCAGGATGAATGTGACTGTGAATTATGTTATAAATATGTTGTACTAAAACGGGTGTCACTATCTAATAGGTCCTCATGCTTGGAAGACTGCCAGTGTTTATACGGAGCGCTGTAACGGGTATTAAGTTGTTTTTCATGAACTGGTATTAATATAATATACCCCACCCACAGTTGATGAACAAAGATAATTCTGGATGGATGTAAGAATAGACAGATATAAAAATAAAATGTTCTATCTATATTTTAGTGAAGTGAAGTTTAATATGTTCACTTGTTTAATCATTAAAATAAAATAAAACACGGGTGATGTCAAAACCTGCCCACGGTACATGAATGTCAGGTCTACCAGCCACACCTTCATTCAACCAGCTAGTTAAATTACATTATTAATACACACAGGCGCCTCTTTACATCGCTCACACACGCAAAAGTTTCAGCCACCAGTATCCTTATCCGTCTATCCTTGCTCACTTGTCTCGATGTGGGTGTAGTGACGTGCTGCCTCTCACATACTCCCATACTAATTTTCACAAATTGAAAAGCACAAACACTAGAGCTGTGGACTTAACCTTGTCGAGAGAAACTTAACGTGGAGAATATAAATTTTTTCCCCACGATTTAAGACTATAAAATACCAACCTTTACACCTGAACGACACAAGTCATTTAACACCTACAGTACACCTAGTTGGGTGACCATTTTATATATATATATATATATATATATATATATATATATATATATATATATATATATATTGATAAAATCACACGGGAAAAGGGAAACAACTGAGCACCTTAGCTTTCGTCTTTATTCAAGACATCTTCAGAGGCAACTTGAATAAAGACGAAAGCGAAGGTACTCCGTTGTTTCCCTTTTCCCGTGTGATTTTATCAAGATTTATCTTATCCACGTTTTCAATGTGGATCTACACGAAATATATATATATATATATATATATATATATATATATATATATATATATATATATAAATATATATATATATATATATATATATATATATATATATATATATATATATATATATATATATATATATGTGTGTGTGTGTGTGAAGACTACCAGTTCCCGTATAAATTATGGACCATCGTGTCAAAAACTATTCAGCAATACAATAAAGATATATTGTTCATCAATTACCTAAGCGCATCTTCCTCCACAGTAGGTGAGGCTGACAACGTCTTAAATAATAACTTACCACTCAACACAAATGTTCCACATCAAAATCAGCAAAATTACATACGAATCCTGTGAAGACTGTTGAACACTGGAGTAATATTGACACACACGACGTTTACTAAGTGTTCGGCAACAGTAAGTACTGACCTTGTAGGAGAGGCAAGAACAGCAGCAACAACAGCCACACATCAGAGCTAAACTTTGGTTGTGGTGTCATAGTGGCGGCACCGCTTTACTAACTCCGCGCCCAGTGTATACAAGTTTACTTTATAAACAGTGAGGAGGTTGACGGCGTTTGCCTTTCAAACACGTTATTATAGTACGTTGCTAAGACTGTTGGATGGCGGAGCAGCTAAAGGGGAAGAGGAACGTGTCTGGAGTGCACACAAGGCTACATTACTGGACAGTGTACGTCACACCATGCGAGGGTAAGTTCACTTGCATGTTTATTCCAGTTAGTCACGTGTGCGGGCTTACCAGAAGTGAATTTCTTTTAAGGGAATAACGACAATTTCAACACCAGTTTAGATGTTTAGTTTTTATCAATTATGAGTGCTGAATCACTCAGTGTCAACAACTGCATGAATGATCACGTTTAATAGACGTGAAAGCTGTGGCGGTGTGAGCAGCGTGTGAGCGGGAGTGCCCGAGAGCGAGGCGTAGCCCTTCCCGGACGCTGGTTGAACCACGACTGGCTCTACCTCCTCCCTGCACTACACTATATAATGGATTTCTTCCTCCTCCATCGGCACTCTCGTATATAAAAGATTTCTTCCTCCTTGATGCCTCATCTTTAGACAGAGATCTTCTTTGTTTTTCTCCCGACAACCGACCAATAAAACTAAAGATACAACTTGCCACAAACTGAGGTGTCATTTGTGAGCAACACCATTATCATAATACTCCAGTATCTTGTGTGTAATTATTCAGACTTGTATTCCCTGGAAGATGAACTAATTAAGACCAACTAACTGAGTAGAATTTAAGATCTCCGGGAAGGGTGTACAGGGTAGATGGTGCCGGCTTTTGGTGGGTCAACACTTAAGACCGTGGGAAGGTTTTTACGTCAGAAGTCCTAAAAGTGTGATGTTAGAAAATCGCTTATAGGATGAAAATAAATTGCTTATAGGACTCTAAATTAAATCATGTCGATACCATGACCCCATTTATGGTTTCTACTTCTTGGTCATAGTAACACGGGAACCTGAGAGCGCGCGAGACCTTCTGAAAGCCTGATTAACGCCACCCTCTCACCGCTACCTAGTACATTTCTTAATTAAAAATACCTCCGCACGTTCACTCGTCGAGCCCTCCAGCGGAAGTTTGTTTCTTGGCGATACTGAACACTAATGTAAGTATTATCTTTACTGACAAAAATGGTGTGTGTGTGTGTGTGTGTGTGTCATTTATAAACCAAATTACGAGTTTTTCACCTGAACAGGCTAGCTGACAGTCTCTCACACTGTTTACTTTTTATCAAAACCAGTCAAAGTTCAAAGTCAAAATTCACTGAAAAATCGCCAAGTATCACTATTGGAAACACCACATTTGCTTGGTCAATCCTGCGCTTTATTCTTCCTATTTTCTCATTTCCTTTCTTTCATTAGCAATGTATTTTTTTTTTAAAGTCTTGGTAAAAGCTTTCCATCTTCTTCATAGTTTCTATTCTCAGTACTATCCACAGAAGTGAATGATATAAAATTCAAAACAAAATTACACACACATGTATGATTGAATTTTGGGAGATAATCTCACAAAATCCGGACATAAATCCCTCTAAGCGGTTTGTTAATGCTAAACACGATGCCGACATAATTAATTATCTACGCTCAGTGAATAATGAGAGCGAAATTATTCAGTTATCAATAGTGTTTAACATTCAACCTTCACCTCACTCACAACTTTACTGTCAAGTGTTCTGGTAAAATAACCTTATCTGAAATTCACTGGTTGCAAGTAACCTAAGACTTGCTCTTGGTCCAGTCTGGCTATTAAAGACAACGTGAATATTAAAACAGACTAATTCAGGAGGAGGTGAGTGAGAACATCGATCTGGCCGCCAGCAGCACCAACAGCAGCAGGAAGGGTTACGGGGTGGGTGAGACGCAGTGGTGTCGAGACCTGACTGACTGACTGACACACACACACACACACACGGGGCCACAATGAGTGCACTACATACGTGTGACCAGGAGTCCTCACACTGATCTCTGCTGAGTTCACCCCCACACATTCTCCGTCCTGATGACCTTGTACACATTCTGCAGGAACACCCGTCAGGAAAGTACAAAAGAAATACTTTAAGAAATCACTACAGCACTGTCCTAAGGGTCGTTGGCTCGATCCCAAGTCACTCCCAGTCCTCCCAGACGTAAATGGCTACCTAACTTTACAACTGGTAAAATAAAGGCGGTAGAGGGCAGTGTCGGCCACATTGTGTTCCCACAGTCATTTGGAATTTACCAGGCCAAGACACCCTGCTCAGTGCTCACCCTACCATGGTAACAATAGCATGATATATGGAAGGTGTAAGCTTTAATGGCCTATAAATCAGAAAAAAGATATTAGATTTCCGTGAGGATTAAATATAATCTAGAAAGTGTAATTTGAAATGAAAACCGATAATAATCTAACACCATTTTTATATCCATTACCAACCTCAACGAATTCAATAAGTGAATATAAGAACACGACCTAAGAAAAAAATATTACTGTACACATCTCGTCTCGTTAAAATAGTACACTAAGTACAGGTACAACTGCAACATTACTGGTCGCGGCTGCTCTACTCTGTAATCCATCACTGACTTCCCCCATTCCCGGACACCTGCGAGGCTCCACCCTCTCCCTGTCACAACATTCTCAAGGGCTGTGAAATATACTACCAAAAATACATCTTGCTGGATGCCATAAATTTGTCTTAATTTTAATAAGTGGAAGCTGGATCGATCTGGATATAAATGTTCACAAGTTGTATAATTCCTATAATTTGAGACCTAAGGAGAGCGAGTATGATTTAAAGTGAATATAATCTCAGATAGACAACAGAGACGTGAGTATAATTTTAGATAAATGATAAAATCGAGTATAATCATCAGACACAAAAAGTGAGTATAATGATATGATCCACACAAAAACAAGTGCGTATAATTCCACTTACATTACATAAAACTGAGTATAATTCCAGAGATATAACAAGTGAAAATAATCACACATACCTAACCTAACCTTACCTAACCTAACCTAAGCTAAGCTAACCTAACCTAACCTAACCTAATCAAGCATATTTATCCTTGAAAATCAACATAAATATGAACGTTGAAATGATTTTGCTTGTAATTACTCAGCCCAATACAATATCTGCCTCTATTAAAGTGAATGATGCATTTTTCACCTGACATGAATTAGTCACATATTTTTTACCTTTCCATGCATGAGTGAACCTCGTAATATGGTCATTAATTGTCTTAGCACACTTACATATTAAATATGTACAGGTTTAAGTAAACACAGGCCGTATATAACATCGAGTCATATGTAAACATCATATCAAATTTCTGAATGATGTGAATTAACACTGAGCTCACCGCACACCTGTAGTTTGTAATTAACAGGTAATTTCAACTTTTTAATGATGTAACTTAATACTTGGATTAATGCACAGTAGCAATTTGTAAATATCAAACGTTTTTAATTGAAGTGAGTTAATATTGAGCTAATTGTATACCTGTAATTTGTAAATATCAAATAATTAATTGAACATCCACACACACACACACACACATTTGAGTGACGTGAGTGAACGTTATTACACTACCTGTATCAGTGGTGATTAAGCACAGTGTAGAAGTGGTATTCGAACGAAGTTGACAGTCGATTTGTTTACAGTTCGACCATCCACTGAGGAGAAGTTATGTGACTAAATATCCGGTGGGTGAGAGTTAGCGCTAGTAGTATAACCACATCTCTATCCGCTTGTTGAAAAATTCCAACGAACTCGCAGATATCAAGACCTGTCGTGTCTCAACCTGTATGTGAGATGTGACGGTCAGGCCCATTAAACGAACGCCCTCGGTCAACTCGTAAATGTTCCATGGTGTAAAAGTCAAACCCTGGCCCGAGCACACTCTCATGTGTACCTCCCCTTGTCCTTCAGTGTTAAAAAAAAGGGGAAGGTTATGTAGGTGAGGGCCAGCGAGGGATGGTGGGTGGCTCCTATGTCCTATGTGTTGTATCTTCTTAATCAATCGATTTCTGGTCAGTTGGGCCAATCATAATCTAACTTGATAGTATAGTAAGGATTATGGATGGTTCTTTTAACATGTGATGAGGGTTACACCACTGTTCTCTTGTTAGCCTTGCCTTACATTGTTGAATTACCATGACTACCAAGTTTTAAGTATCGTCTAAAACTTCTTTGTGTTTTATTGAAAGAATGATTCCTCGGAACGTAAAACAGAAATTAAAAATAAAACTTGGTTACCGCGTGTAATGAGAAACTGATGCCCTCGCCTCAATAACTAATATAGACAAGCTGTGAAGATTGATGCAGACGAAGTTTCTGTAATGGAGGTTTGAATAATTACACGACGAATGTACCCCAGCAAGTGCCCGCCACCCCTCTCTCCATCATACACCTCCTCCCCCAGTCCATCATACGCCACCTTTCCCAAGTTCACCATACACCACCTCCCCTAGTCCATCATAAACCCCTTCCCCTAGTTCACCATACACCCCTTCCCCTAGTCCATCCCATACACCACCTCCCCTAGTCCATCATACACCCCTTCCCCGAGTTCACCATACACCCCTTCCCCTAGCCCATCCCATACACCACCTCCCCTAGTCCATCATACACCCCTTCCCCTAGTTCACCATACACCCCTTCCCCTAGTTCACCATACACCCCTTCCCCTAGTCCATCCCATACACCCCCTCCCCTAGTCCATCATACACCCCTTCCCCTAGTTCACCATACACCCCTTCCCCTAGTTCACCATACACCCCTTCCCCTAGTTCACCATACACCCCTTCCCCTAGTCCATCCCATACACCCCCTCCTCTAGTCCAACATACACCCCCTCCCTCAGTACATCATGCACCCTCTGCCCTAGTTCATCATACACCCCTTCCTCTAGCCCATCATACACCCCCTCCCCCAGTCCATCATACAGCCTTTGCCCTAGTTCATCATACACCCCTTCCCCTAGTCCATCATACACCCTCTACTCTAGTCCATCATACACCCCTTCCCCTAGTCCATCATACAGCCTTTGCCCTAGTCCATCATACACCTCTACTCTAGTCCATCATACACCCTCTGCCCTAGTCCATCATACACACCTTCCCCCAGTCCACCATACACCCTCTGCCCTAGTCCATCATACACCCTCTACTCTAGTCCATTATACACCCTCAGCCCTAGTCCATCATACACCCTCTACTCTAGTCCATCATACACGCTCTGCCCTAGTCCATCATTCACCCCTTCCCCTAGTCCATCATACACCCCCTAGTCCAACATACACCTCCTCCCTCAGTCCTTCATACAGCCTTTGCCCTAGTCCATCATACACCCTCTACTCTAGTCCATCATACACCCTCTACTCTAGTCCATCATACACCCTCTGCCCTAGTCCATCATACACCCCTTCCCCCAGTCCATCATACACCCCCTCCCCTAGTCCATTATACACCCCTTCCCCCAGTCCATCATACACCCTCTGCCCTAGTCCATCATACACCCCCTCCCCTAGTCCAACATACACCCCCTCTCCCAGTCCATCATACACCCCCTCCCCTAGCCCATCATACACCCCCTCCCCTAGTCCATTATACACCCCCTCCCCTTGACCATCATACACCCTTTACTCTAGTCCATCATACACCCTTTACTCTAGTCCATCATACAGCCCCTCCCCCAGTCCATCATGCACCCCTTCCCCTAGTGCAACATACACCCCCTCTCCCAGTCTATCATACAGCCTCTGCCCTTGTTCATCATACACCCCTTCCCCTAGTCCAACATACACCCTCTGCCCTAGTACATCATACAGCCTCTCCCCCAGTCCATCATACACCCTCTACTCTAGTCCATCATACACCCTCTGCCCTAGTCCATCATACACCCCTTCCCCTAGTCCATCATACACCCCCTCCCCCAGTCCATCATACACCCCTTCCCTTAGTCCATCATACACCCCTTCTCACAATACTTTTAAATCATAAAGACAAAAGAACAAACAATCAAAACCTACAGGAATCACAAAAGTCATCACCTCAGGTCACCTTAACATAAACTCATATACATCATCTACACATCACTTCAGTACAATACAGAAAAT
Source organism: Homarus gammarus (assembly GCA_958450375.1). Taxonomy (NCBI): domain Eukaryota; kingdom Metazoa; phylum Arthropoda; class Malacostraca; order Decapoda; family Nephropidae; genus Homarus; species Homarus gammarus. The sequence goes on from CAUDMG010000291.1 coordinate 373,738, forward strand.
AATAAACTAGGTCGCCAGGCACAGTACTAAGGGCTGCACCTCCCTTGACTTTTCTTCTTTCAATATTATTATCATGGCCCCGACCACCAAATAACACACAAAACTTACCTGATCAACTTCCATATGGAGAGCACACCAGGGCTACTGTCTCGTGTACTGGTCGGCTCTCCCTCCCTCTCCCAGTTTTATATATCGCCTAAATGAGTCACTCTGGTTTCATATACCTCGTCGAAGTTTCGAAATTCTATACGCTGTCTAATTGCTTCACTTTTGGTTTCTATCATAATATTTTCGAAGCTTTGAAGGGCAACTAGATATCCCGTTCTTGTAGTGTTGAATGATGTGGCGGCCATTCTTGTAACAACCACAACCACACCTACCATCACTAGCACCACACCACTACTACCACCACCTAACTTAACCTACCACCACCATTATCACCACTAGCACTACCATCACTACTACCCAATGACTCCACATTTTTAAAGTTGACCACGGTAGTCCTACTACATACTGGCAGACGATCTCGAGAGCCCTACATACTGACAGAGGAACCCAATGATCCCACATATTGACAGAGTAACCCTATGACCTCACATACTGACAGAAGACCTCGATGGTTCAGCCAATCAGGTTACAGAGTCGAGTATAAGGGTGCGTTCTTCAGCTGGGAGGATCTTAATGAAATTGACCTAAGGGTGACGAGGTGGGCCAGGGTTCGGTATTACACAGGAGCTCTGGTAAAACTACACTTGGAGGCTTTAAAGCACCAATAATACAAGAGGATATTTCTGTCTTCTTGTCGTTTTCTGTCTATGAGAGTTTTTTCCGTCTGTCTGTCTGTCTGTGTCTGTCTGTCTATGTCTCCCCCTCTCCCTCTCTTTACTCCCCTTTCTTTCTCCTTCCCCTTCTCTCTCGCCTAGTCTTTTTCCTTTCCTTTCTCTCTCTCCCAGTCTCCCCCCTCTCACTGTCTCTTTATTCCTTTCACCAACGAAAATAAGAAAGTCGTTCACACTACAGGTGGTCGTCCACACCCCATGTTGTTACATTTATTATGCCAAGAGAAAAAAAAAACTTTCACCAACCAACGAAAGAAGGTCTTAAAGGGGCTGGCTCAGAGGTTCAAAGACGCAGTTTTTGGTGTGTGTGTGTGTGTGTGTGTGTGTGTGTGTGTGTGTGTGTGTGTGTGTGTGTGTGTGTGTTTTCAGGGCACCAAAAATCACTTGTGTTATATTGTCTCAATGTTTGTAAGATATTGTTTTTGTTTTAATAGGTGACCAGTGTGTGAGAGGGGGGGGGGGGGGTACAGATGACAATAATAGTGTAATTATGGCAACAAGTATTACTTGTGTCATGCTAAATGAACCAATACAACGGCCACTAAACATCTGTGTATCACAGTCTTAAAATTTACAGGATATTAGTTGCCAGGCTCAATACTATTAACGTCTCTTGTACACACACACACACGTTAATTCTGAATCACTCCGCAACACTACAGTGTAAGGTTCCTCTTATTTACCTGACATTATTGGGATCTTGTAATGGGATCCAGTTCTATTCGTTCCCAACCGAACCGAACCTAACCCAACCCAACCCAATCCAGATAAACCCAGCTTAACCTAACCCTAACTTAACCTTATCAAACCCAGCACAACCTAACCCAACATCACTTAATTTAATGCTATGTCTCGCAATGACATGTTAGTAGGAAAAATAATTCCAACACACGGGCGTCAGTCACCCTTGCGCCTCTCCTCCCTTACTCTGCACCACCGGCTATAGCAATAGAAGGCGTCACCTATCACTCTAACAGTCAATCAAAATCGCATTTCCAAAGTGTGACGTAACAACTCGAATTTCCCTCGATATGGGTCCATATAAAGGCCCTGGCCACCTGCTTCATGAGCAGTCCTCCCCCCTGCAACAGCCAGTGTGTGGAACACCCCAGACTTCAGCGCAATTCTCTGCCTCATATCTGTTACATTACGGCTAAGTGATCTTTGTGTATTTATCCTCTATCGTCTAAGAGACCTTTTCAACCTTTTGTGCTACTTAAACACTAAAGTGATACGAGTGTATTCCATCGTGTGAATTATGTGCGCTTCATTTAATAGTTATACCAGGTCAGAGACTCTTACTTAAGTACTTTATAAGAGCTATTACACGGGACCACCACAGTGCTCTTATTCTTGTCTATTTAGTCATTTACTTCTTTAAATTCTTGTGCATTTTGAGTATACCTGGCGTAGGACTGGCGTTTTGTATATATACATATATATATATATATATATATATATATATATATATATATATATATATATATATATATATATATATATATATATATATATATATATATATATATAGTGTTAAGATCAATTATTAGTAATTAACAGTTAATGTAAGTTTAACTAACTTCCTCAAATCTGATTTCTAAGAATTACTGACTTTCACTTTTCTCATACTTGAATTCATGAGAACGCACTTATTTGTTCACGAGAGGAATTTCTAGTTAACATTTTAAATAGATATTTCATTAAATATTCTTTTGAGGTTCTCAATATACCTTAGACTGTAGATTGGAGGTTTCCAATATGTGACATTAACCAACTTAACATAACCATAACATCATAAGGCACAGGACCCATTGTCACTGACACCCATTGTTGTTGTTACAATGTTGTTTCTGGGCTTCAACAAATAAGGTCTTTAAACAAGTAACGAGGTTAGTGATACACTAGTCCAACAACGATGGTAAAATTTCGAGAGAAACAACTCCTTGTGTAACACCATTAGGACTAGACCCTCAGCGCAATGGTGAGTAAAGAATTGGCTGAAGCTTACTGGGTCTGTGGCCCTGGTAAACCACCCTCATTTTAGGACAGAGCGAGGTTGTGTTTTAGGATACAATATGGCTGTGTTTTTGTAAACAATGTAGGTGTATCTTATAATAATTTTTAAGTGTATTTTAGGATAGTGTAGGTGTATTTTATGATAAATACAATACGATTCTTTTAGGACACAGTATGGCTGTATTATATGATACAATGTAGGTATATTTTAGGATACCGTATGACTTTGTTATAAGAGTGTGGCTATATATTAAGACACAGCTCACATCAGGGTGCAATAAGGTTGTATTTCAGGATATTGTGAGCTTGTACTTTAGGATGAAACATGATTGCATTTAAAGACATAGTGTAGCTAATGGAGTGCCTATAATGGCTTGTCACACCTGAGGAATAGCTGCTAATTTTCAACGTTATCACGCGTGTAATTACTACAGTGTGTTCATTAGAGAGAGAAAACATAATGTCATTCTTTTTCTGATAAATTTGCAGTGTTGGTGAGAGAAGGTCGCTGTGTTAGGCTCATCGACGACACAGAAGATACACGGTAGTATTTGTATAGAGAGAGAGAGAGAGAGAGAGAGCGAGAGCGAGAGAGAGAGAGAGCGAGAGAGCGAGAGAGAGAGAGAGAGAAAGAGAGAGAGAGAGAGATATTTGCTATTTGTCGTGCAGTTGCAAGTGGTGTGGGTGATGCAGGTTGTGTGGGTGATGCAGGTGGTGTGGGTGATGCAGGTGGTGTGGGTGAATGCAGGTGGTGTGGGTGAATGCAGGTGGTGTGGGTGATACAGGTGGTGTGGGTGATGCAGGTGGTGTGGATGATGCAGGTGGTGTGGGTGGTGTAGGTGGTGTGGGTGGTGGAGGTGGTGTGGGTGGTGCAGGTGGTGTGGGTGGTGCAGATGGTGTGGGTGGTGTAGGTGGTGTAGGTGGTGTGGGTGGTGCAGGTGGTGTGAGTGGTGCAGGTGGTGCTGGTGGTGCAGATGGTGTGGGTGGTGCAGGTGGTGTGGATGGTGTGAGTGGTGTGGGTGGTGTGGGTGGTGCAGGTGATGTGGATGATGTAGGTGGTTTGGGTGGTGCAGGTGGTGTGGATGGTGTAGATGGTGTGAGAGGTGTGGGTGGTGTAGGTGGTGTGGGTGATACAGATGGTGTGGGTAGTGTGGGTGGTGCAGGTAGTGTGAGTGGTGCAGGTGGTGTGGGTGGTGCAGGTGGTGTGGGTGGTGCAGGTGGTGTGAGTGGTGCAGGGGGTGTGGGTGGTGCAGGTGGTGTGGATGGTGCAGGTGGTGTGGGTGGTGCAGGTGGTGTGGGTGGTGTGGGTGGTGCAGGTGGTGTGGGTGATGCAGGTGGTGTGGGTGATGCAGGTGGTGTGGGTGGTGCAGGTAGTGTGAGTGGTGCAGGTGGTGGGTGGTGTAGGTGGTGTGGGTGATGCAGGTGGTGTGGGTGGTGCAGGTAGTGTGAGTGGTGCAGGTGGTGGGTGGTGCAGTTGGTGTGGGTGGTGCAGGTGGTGTGAGTGGTGCAGGGGGTGTGGGTGGTGCAGGTGGTGTGGATGGTGCAGGTGGTGTGGGTGGTGCAGGTGGTGTGGGTGGTGTGGGTGGTGCAGGTGGTGTGGGTGATGCAGGTGGTGTGGGTGATGCAGGTGGTGTGGGTGGTGCAGGTAGTGTGAGTGGTGCAGGTGGTGGGTGGTGTAGGTGGTGTGGGTGATGCAGGTGGTGTGGGTGGTGCAGGTAGTGTGAGTGGTGCAGGTGGTGGGTGGTGCAGTTGGTGTGGGTGGTGCAGGTGGTGTGAGTGGTGCAGGTGGTGCAGGTGGTGTGGGTGGTGTGGGTGGTGCAAGTGGTGTGGGTGATGCAGGTGGTGTGGGTGGTGCAGGTGGTGTGGGCGGTGCAGGTGGTGTGGGTGGTGCAGGTAGTGTGGGTGGTGCAGGTGGTGTGGGTGATGCAGGTGGTGTGAGTGGTGCAGGTGGTGTGGTGGTGCAGGTGGTGCAGGTGGTGCAGGTGGTGTGGGTGGTGCAGGTGGTGTGGGTGGTGCAGGTGGTGTGGGTGGTGCAGGTGGTGTGGGTGATGCAGGTGGTGTGGGTGGTGCAGGTGGTGTGAGTGGTGCAGGTGGTGCAGGTGGTGCAGGTGGTGTGGGTGGTGCAAGTGGTGTGGGTGATGCAGGTGGTGTGGGTGGTGCAGGTGGTGTGGGTGGTGCAGGTGGTGTGGGTGGTGCAGGTGGTGTGGGTGGTGCAGGTGGTGTGAGTGGTGCAGGTGGTGCAGGTGGTGTGGGTGGTGCAAGTGGTGTGGGTGGTGCAAGTGGTGTGGGTGGTGCAGGTGGTGTGGGTGGTGCAGGTGATGTGGATGATGTAGGTGGTTTGGGTGATGCAGGTGGTGTGGATGGTGTAGATGGTGTGAGTGGTGTGTGTGGTGTAGGTGGTGTGGGTGGTGCAGGTGGTGTGGGTGGTGCAGGTGGTGTGAGTGGTGCAGGTGGTGTGAGTGGTGCAGGTGGTGCAGGTGGTGTGAGTGGTGCAGGTGGTGCAGGTGGTGTGGGTGGTGTGGGTGGTGCAAGTGGTGTGGGTGATGCAGGTGGTGTGGGTGGTGCAGGTGGTGTGGGCGGTGCAGGTGGTGTGGGCGGTGCAGGTGGTGTGGGTGGTGCAGGTGGTGTGGGTGATGCAGGTGGTGTGGGTGATGCAGGTGGTGTGGGTGGTGCAGGTGATGTGGATGATGTAGGTGGTTTGGGTGATGCAGGTGGTGTGGATGGTGTAGATGGTGTGAGTGGTGTGTGTGGTGTAGGTGGTGTGGGTGATGCAGGTGGTGTGGGTGATGCAGGTGGTGTGGGTGGTGCAGGTGGTGTGAGTGGTGCAGGTGGTGCAGGTGGTGTGAGTGGTGCAGGTGGTGGGTGGTGTGGGTGATTGCAGGTGGTGTGGATGGTGTAGGTGGTGTGGGTGGTGCAGGTGGTGTGGGTGATGCATATGGTGTGGGTGGTGCAGGTGATGTGGGTGATGTAGGTGGTGTGGGTGATGTAGACTGTGTGGGTGATGCAGATGGTGTGGGTGATGCAGGTGGTGTGGGTGGTGCAGGTGGTGTGGGTGGTGCAGGTGGGGTGGGTTATACAGGTGACGGTATAAACCTAATACCTATATAGCCTCTTTTCTTCTTTCCCATCACCTACATAAAATATTCAGTAGTTGATGTCAGTTGTGAACTTGTTAATAAGCCGAGTAGGAGACACCCATAATGACAGACACGATATGAACACCCATATTACATCATAACACTCATCTCGGTAAAATTTGATCTGGCCTTGCCCCACAAAATCGTTCGCCCGTCTTGTGCCCACATTGGTGTCGGATGATTTAGTCTTCCTTTGTTGAACACACGTGAGTATTATTAATAAGTCTACCTCACAATAACCACTTTTAATGTTTCCTCTTCCTAATATTCCCCATCCTTATCGTCATTTTCCTCCTCCATCTCCCCTTCTCATCTTCTTCCTCTTCCTCCCATCTTTATCTCTCTCAGTCTCCTCCTTTATCCTTCTCCTCCAATCATTCACGTAGGCTTTCCCCTATCACCAGTTGAGCTGAGCCGAGGTCCCATCCCCCCCCCCCCCCAATACACACGCTGACCTTCTCTTCTTCCTCCGCCCCCTCCTCTTACTCAGAATCAGGTCAGGGCGGCTTCATTTCGACATAACCTTGTACACTATGCTTGGTAAAACGCCCTTTGACGCACACGCCCAAAAATCTTTCCAGTGGATGGAGATTCGACTCGTATATATTGTTTAATTTTATATACTCTATTTTGTGTTCTAGTGTTATAATATTTTAGCGTTAAGTTACAGGTAATATTCATGTTAATAACTTCACATCAGTTATTATTCAAATTATTTTAATGGGAAAGGTGTGGATTCTTGTTTTGTGTATGTCCTCGTATTCGTTGATCTCCAGTGGAATTCAGTTGATCAGAGCTGGTCTGAGGGAAGGAAAGGTTAGGCTCGTGTCCTAGATTGATAAAAGTCGAGGGGTAGGGGGAGGAGGCATTCACTGACCTCCGAGACTGTTAAGGTCGAAGGGGAGTTAAAGTTGTACCTAAAGTAAAATACTCTTGGTAACTTAGAAAAAGGTCAAAGGAATTCCAAAGATGAAATACATCGTATTCAAAGGATTGTCATCGTACTTATGGCGTTAACTCATTGTACTTGAGGTATTAACTAATCTTACTCAGGTGAATAGGTCATTCACACCACCAACATCTCTCCACACCATCCACACTACCACCACCACCACCACCCCCCCCCCCACCAACTAAGAACTTAAAAAAATAAGAATGAAGGAAACCGCAGCGGGGCTATTGACCTATAATAAGCAGCCCTATCGCTCATATATCTGTTCAACCTATATTTGAAGCTTCCCAGCGTCTTGAAGTTAATGATGATGTTTATTAATTTGTTCCACTAATCCACTACTCTATTTCCAAACCAGTGTTTACCTATCGTGCGCCTAAATCTAAATTTGTCTAATTTAAAACCGTTGCTACGAGTTAGCTCCCGGTTGGATAGTTTAAGTACCTTTGTTATATGACCTTTGTTTAATCTTATCACCCCCACTCTACGTCTCTCGAGGAAGTCCAAATTCAGATGCTTTCTAGGGATTCGATATCCATTCTGTAATGCTGTGACCAAAACTGAACCGCATAATCCAAGTGAGGTCTAATGTGATGTATTTCCTTCTTTGTGTACGAACCTCTGTCCTGCGTGGCAGTGAACAGTGGCATTACCCACATAAATCTGACCTATATATAGTAGGGTGTGTCAATTTTGTCAACATGTTAAAAATCAAATTTGGTAGTCAAAATATTGTGCCTCTTTATGTCTAAACTTGAGATTAGCAAACAAAAATGAATTGAAATAACCCTCAACTACATCAATTATACCTTAAAGTTTCAAATATCAGTATTTCAACAAATTAATGAGACTTGATTAGAATTATTCACTTGATATTAACTAATCTCATGTAAGCATATGGATTATGGAGTATTTTATGGTTCTATAGCTTGTGTACAATATGCATGTCAGAACATGAACAGGCTTCTCCGTGTGGGACAGTTTAATTCTTGTTTTGACTTGTACCAAGCGTGAGGATAAGGCGCCCGGCTCACTCTCCTTCTAGATATCATAGACGGTGGTTTGCTCTCATTGCACTTGCACCTACTCTACCAGACGAATTCTACATTTTAATTATTGTAAGTAGGGCATATTGATTGTCGCAGTTACTTATATCATTGTATAAAACATTATGTTCTAAGAAATTATTATGTTATTTCTGTTACAGCATTTTTGATAAACAAATTGATATTTTTTGAAACAACAATTGAATTATGAAACATTGAAATATTTTTCTATTTGTCAGATAGTGTGAAGATGTCAAAATTGAAGACAAGAAGTCAGTTGTCAACCCACTTGAGCCTGCTAGTTGGTAAAGGGAAGGAGTTTCCTGTATCAGAACTTCCAACAGTGAGAGACATGCTAAGATTAGGGTTACTCCTTCGAGAAAAAAATGCAAAGGACAGAAGGAACTATACAGATAAAGAACTCATAAATGACATGATAGTCCCTCTTCTGCATCAATGGACAAAAGCTAATGCACTATTCAAACCACCTGTGATTAATCAGTGTCGAACTATTGAGCTAAAACTAACGAAATTATGGCACAAAGCAGTTGAAACATCACTTGATAAAGGAAACTTGGCCAGGAAAAATGAATTTCTGCACACACTTGATGCTCTGTTTGACATTTTGACCTGCAAGTGCTCCATACAATTATGTTCTGAATCCAACTGTTCTCACTCAGGTAAGAGAGAAAATAATTCCCACATTGATTGTGGTTGTCCTCGTGAAAAGAAGATCCCTGTTTTAGAGCTTGAATTTATAAAGGCACAGAGGACAAAGGCAGAAGGCCAAGGAAGTATGCAAATGGGTTCAATAGATTATTCAGAAACAAAGAAGCAGATTGCTAATGCCAAGAAGAGAGAACAAATCCGAGAGAGGGAACAAAAGAAGAAAATGAAGAGTGAAGAAGCCATCCAAAGAGAGGAAGAGCTGTGTCAAGATGTTTATCACTTCTTTGATAGTTCTTCTGATGAACAGGAAGCAACATCAGATGATAGTTCCAAAGAGCCATCTGAACCTTTACCAAAGAAAATGAAATACAACACAAGAAATATTTCAAACATTGCTTTAGCTAGTATTCGCCACCATGCTGGACTTCGTGAGGCTGCAGAAATTGCAACTGCCGCTTGGATAGATGCAGGCCTCATCAGCCGAGAGGATGTATCTTTGGTGATAGATCATAATAAAATTAGAAGAGCACAAGAAAAAATAATGAAGGAAATATCTGATCAGCATGAAAAAGATTTAAGCGAGGGAGGGCTCTCCTGTCTTTTGTTTGATGGAAGAATAGATGACACAAAAGTTTTGCTAGAAGTAGAGGGAGTGAACAGAAAGTTTCCAAGTCTCATCAAAGAAGAACACTACTCTGTCTGTTCTGAGCCTGGTCGTCGGTTTTTGTTTCACTTTGCTCCCGAAACTGAAGTAGAAGGGAAGAAACATGCAGAGGTCATTGCTGATCATATTTTATGTTGGGTTCAGGAGAGAGGACTTGGCAGTTCACTGCAGGCTGTTGGTGGAGATTCAACTGCAGTGAACACCGGATGGCAGGGGGTGTAATGACGCATTTAGAGAAAAAACTAGGAAGAAGACTTGTTTGGATTGTATGTGATTTACATACAGGCGAGCTACCTCTTCGTCATCTCATCCAGGAACTTGATGGTCCTACAAAGAGCAACAACAAGTGGTCAGGTCCCCTTGGCATCATGCTGGATGAAGCAACACAACTAGAAATAAATACAACCTTTCCAAAGGTCGAAGTTGGCCCTCCCCTTCCGGCGTTGTCTGAAGGAGTCATCAAAGATCTCAGCACAGATCAATCCTATGCTTATCGTATTGCCCAAGCAATAAGATCAGGAGAAGTGCCTCAGTCATTGGCTCTCTTGGAGATTGGACCTGTCAGTCACAGCCGTTGGTTAACTACAGCTCTTCGTTTCTGCAGGATTTGGATTTCCAAACACGAATTGAAGGGCAAAGTGCTGAAGAATTTGAGGTTAATTGTTGAATTTATTATTGGAGTTTATCTTCCCCAGTGGTTTAGTGTGAAACTTAATCCTATGTGGGTGGATGGGCCCAATCACCTTTTGTTTCAATTGCAGCTAGTAAGAACACAGAGGAAGGTAGTGAGGGACATCGTGTTACCTGTGGCAAGAAGGTCCGCTTGGTATGCTCGATCAGAAGCAGTTTTGCAAGCAATGCTTTGCAGTCAATGTACCAATCTCCGAACCGAGGCTGTAGAAGTCATTCTAAAGATTAGAGGAACGCTAATAGATGACGACCAGTTGGGAGACTGTTCGTTTCATTCAAGAAAAGTTCCCCCAATAAACGTCAATGCCACCAAATTGTCAGAATTGGTTGACTTGAGTTTGGAAGTCTTAGAGCCACCATTGACAACAAGTCTAACTAGCCAAGAATTGAGAAACCTTAAAGAGACTCAAATGCAGGTGCCGAAGTGGCCTTCCCACACTCAAAGTGTGGAGAGATGTGTGAAAATGGTCACAGAAGCAGCGGGCCATGTTTACAGCCACGAGAGGCGAGAAGGTTACATCAAAGCACAAATAGCAAGCAGACTACTGATGACAAGAAACCAAAGCAAAGAGAGTATGAAGGCATTGGTTACTTTCAAATAGACTACGGATAATAAAATATAATAATTTGAAACTTGAAACAGTAACATGTGTGCAAACGCTGGTTATGTTATAAATTCACAAATATGTACATTTAAAAATCCATTTGATGTAGGTAGGACTTATTATAAAAAAAAATTTATGCCAGAATATTGTTTTGCATGCTTAAAGACTACAATAAATTGCTACCAAATTACTCGATTTTCAATTTAGCCAGTTCACCCCCTAAATTGACACACCCTAATATATAGTGTCAATGAGTATGATGCATTCTTTGTGTACGAACCTCTGTCCTGTATGGCAGTGAAAAGTGACATTACCCACATGAATCTGACCGACGTATATGTATGTATGTGTGCGTGTGTGCATGTATATGTACGTGTACATGTATATGTGTATGTATATACGCATATGTATGTATATGTGTGTGTGTGTGTGTTTACATATATGTATATGTACTGTCAATGAATATGATGCAAATCTTTGTGTACGAACCTCTGTCCTGCATGGCAGTGAACAGTGACATTATCCATATGAATCTGACCTCTATACATTTATAGTTGTTAATGAATATGATGTATTTCTTTGTGTATGAACCTCTGTCCTGCGTGACAGTGAGAAGTGATACCACCCTCAGAATAGGCAATCTGTACTACAAGCTCTGCCAATAAATTTGTTAAACTAAAAACTAACTCTCACAAGAGCAAGATATAGTTTTAGGTTAACCTTGCTAGTCTTGTAACTAACACGCTTTTGTATGAACCGAAGTACTTTGTTAGCCTTGTTTCGAGCAAATACGCATTGAAGTTGTAATGATTGTTTTTCAGATCATAGCTTACAGCCCAGAGAAAACACATTTAACAGTAACCAGAAGCGCAGGTGTACACCTTCTTAAGTTGCTCCGACCCTTCGTAATTAAAGTGAGGTTAAGAACTGACCCAGCAGAGGTGACGGTCACAATGAAACAGTTCTTACTGCTGCATGATAAGTCAAACCGGCGTCATGACCGTGTTAACTCAAGAAACTACACTCCAGCCCGCACCTGTTCAAACACAGCTGTTTCGACACACCCAGATTAGTGTTAATTAGTGAGGACATCTGTTGGCCTGACACCGCCAATATAAGTGGCCGACAGCTCCTTCCCAGAGGGAGAGGGGGATTGACAGAATTTAGATTTGTCAGACATGAACACCTACTTGTGAAGCCATGCTGGGATTCATTGATCAACATGTGGTTCTCGAGGCGATTTCGAATGGAGCTTGAAATTATTGCTTCCAGTAATTTGCCTACAACTGATGTCAAACTGATGGATGGTAGTTAAAGGATAGTGATATATCTCCCTTCCTAAAATCGGTATCACTTTCGCTATCCTCCAGGATTCTGGTACTACACGCGTTTTAATGACATGTTAAACATGTTTCCTTTAATACTCTGGCAAATATCTCATCAGACCCTGGCGACTATCTCACTTTATCTACACTACACGACAGTTTTTTCTTCAATACCTCTCTAAAGAGTTGGTGCCTCGGGTATCATGTTTAAATATTCGGTTGCGAAAATTTATGAAAAATATCTGTTCAGACTATTGCTAATTCCTGCCTCATTATCAGTTAGCTCGCAAATATCGGACTATATTGGTCCATCTTGTCCCGTGTTTTAGCTTGGTACATTTGGAAGAATCCCTTTGGGATTGACTTCGCTTCTCTTGCTATTTTTAGTTAATTATTTCTAGTTGCTTTTCTTAACTCGGTTTTAAACCTATTGGTCAATACTTTATATTTAATAATCTCGGAGGTAAACGTTAACACGATTGATTCTTATACCTACAGCCTTTCTTGGTCCAATAATATGCCTTAAATAATTATTTATCCATTTGGGGTCATTGTTATGTATAGTAAATGCTGCCTTGCTCATTAAGTAACTCATATGTCGTGAGGTTATCTTGATCAGGTCATCTGATAAAGTGGGGTCACCCTCTGCGGGCACATTATGTGAGGTCACGTTATTTACACCTTCTTGTATTACCCCTTCTTTCAGTTGCTTTTTCAACCTAACAATGTTTGCCCTTCGGAAATCTGGGCCTTCTATACAATTTTCCTTGCGACTCACATTAAGTCCTAATTTGAATCTCGCTTCTTTGTGATCGCTGTCAGTTAGTTCGCTCCCTACATCGACATTACTAATGAGGTTTTCTCTGTTTGACAGAAGTAAATCTAGTATATTAGTCTCTCGTGTCGGTTGGGTATATGGCGATTTAGGAAACAGTCCTTAACTGTTTCAAGGGAATCCTCCGATTCTGAGATACCCGTAAAGTCAGTCTAATCTATTTGACTGAAGTTAAAGTCGCCTGCTATACAGACTTTGCTACGTCTGGATGCCCTTCGTCTTTTATCTCAAAGAAGTTGCCCATCAACCCTATCAAGATTAGGAGGTCTGTATATTACTCCTATGATTATTTTTTTCCCCTTCCAATTGTTAATTCTATCCAGATTGTTTCTGTATTCAATTCAGCTTTTGTTTCCTAATTGATTCCACACTTCAAATTATCCCTGACATACCTGTAGATTGCTAGCCCGCCTCCTTTCATAACCTTTAATTTGGTATTCGACAGGTATGTCATGTAAGTTAATCCATGTTTCGGTGAATGCTAATGTATCGAATTCTTCTGTACTACCAAAACTCTGACTTAATCCATTTTATTTCTCATGCTTCTACATTTAGCGTAACAAACATTTAAGTTAGTCGTGATCTGAGTCCTCTCTTTGTCTTGTTTTAGTTTTAACTCTGATTAATTTAGCTTTATCGTCATTACGAGCATGATTTCTATGTAACTTTTCGTTATGTATCCCTGCGCCCACTGCAGTTTCTTTGACCCCCGTGCTCTCATGTTCCTTTAGCTGTTTAAAGACTTTGGCATCTTGTGAACTGTCCTTTCCAGAGAGCCAGCCAGGGTTCCCACCCCGTCCCCAGATAAATGCACCCCATCCCCAGCACACAGGTCCCTTCTGCCGTAGAATTTCTCCCAGATGTCAAAGAACGGGACTGATAATGACTTACAATATCTGTCATGACGGCCGTTGACATGACACCAACTGCACTTGACAAACATTCACTGCCAACTCTCCTAGGCAGGACACAGCATATGATAGGGATACCTCCCTTCATCTTAATACTATCAATAGCTGCATTGAACTTATAAATGGAGCTCTTCACTCATAGACCGGCCACTATCGTTGCCTCCTGCACAACACCCATACCAACACAACCTCCGCCCTACAACCACAGCAACACCAACACCCAACCTATAGCACCACCATATCTACATCCAGTGTATGGGGGTTGGTCACACCCTCTCGCTCCTCTGGCCGGAAATGGCTTTTAGTACCATACGAAGCTTAATACAGGTGTGAGAAGTTACCTTGTGTGCTTTACGTATCTCGATACCCCGACCTTATAAATGTGGACTGTATAAGTAACCTGGTATACAAAAATCACAACAACCATGAAAAACAACATTCCCAAAACTAATCGCACACTACCATTTGCACAACTAACGCATGAAGAAAAGAACATCCAAACCAAACTCACCAATCTATACGAATTCATAAAAACACACACGGCTGAAGCCCACACACCACAATACTATATAGAAACCCCAAAGAGGAACGAAATGAAAGGTGCAAAATAAAACAATGAAAAATGGAATCAACTAATTACCAACACACAAGCAGACTACAAAGACCCAAAAGCCTTTTGGACGAAAGTTAAAAATCTCATGGGAACCAACTCAGCAGTAAACAGCTACCTTAGAGACATCAACGGAAAAAAAGATCTCTTAACCGAAACTCAAAGAACCAATATTTAAAACATTTTTGGAGCGGCATATACCAAATTAGGGATGAGGACAACAGAAACTTCTGCAGAGAAACAGAACAAATTGTGAGAACACACCTGAACCAAAACACAGACACATGACAACCCTACAGGACAATCAACCTCAACACTTTAGACAACAACAACAACAACCCACTAATTACTCCAATAACTACACACGACATCAAAATAACAATTGCGAGCTTCAAGAATAAATCACCCGGAAGAAGTCAAATAAACAAAACCATACTGCAAAACATACCTCCACCAATGATCAAACAGCTTGCAGATATCTACAATGCTTCAATAGCAAGCGGATTCTTCCCATCAAAATTTAAAATGTCCAAAGTAGGACTCATTCCAAAACAAGGAAAGAACCCAACACAGGCAGAAAACTACATACCCATATCACTCCTCGAAACACCCGGCAAAATCCTGGAAAAAATAATAAACCATAGACTAAGAAACTACCTGGAGCAAGAAAATAACTACAACCAGAGACACCAGCACTGCAATAGCCTTAATATACGAATCCATCGCAAATGCAGCCAGCAACAGAAACCAGTGGCAACATAGTACTAAGAGATGTCAGCAAAGCCTTCGATAAAGTATGGCATGAAGTACTTATATATAAGATCATCAAACTTGACATGCCAGCCAACTTCACGGCCCTCCTTTGCAACTTCCTCGGCAAAAGACAAGCAAAACTCATCATCGACAACGAACATAGGACAAAATTTCCCATTTCACAGTGGAGTACCCCATGGCAGCAACATAGCACCAACACTATACACTATATATACAGCAGAAACTCAAGATTACATAGCATACGCAAACGACGTAACTCAATTCATTCAATACCCAGGGAAATTTAAATAAATGATGACAATCAGAACAAACAGAGAAATCGAACCATAAACAACTACGAAAGTATATGGAAAATAAAAAACAGGCGAACACTGATGATAATATATACAGTATAGCAAAAATCAGACCCCATCCCATCATTGTCAACAACCAAAATATACCATTTGCAGAAAATGAGAAAATCCTTGGCCTTAAAATGACAGGAAACGGCATGCTCCCACTAATCAAAGAAAGAATCGTAATAGCCAAGACCCAACTAACTAAACTAAGAAGATTTCGTAAACTAAACACCAGTACACAGCTACACCTTTACAAAGCACTAGTCAGACTACACCTGGAATATATCCAATTCCACTAAGCACTATAACAAAAACAAATAAACTGAAAATACAGGCAGTCCAAAACGTAGCCCCCAGAAGAGCAACAAAACTCTGACCACCATATACAAAAACTGCCAGCGACTTAAATACAGAACCTAACCTAACCACACTCAACATCAGAACGTACAATCAAGCAATATGGGAAAAACTACAAGGCTTAGAGGACCTCATATTACAACAACTAATGAAAGAAGACATTATCACAACATACAGCTGGTGGCCAAAGAGCATAACATACGACGACACAGAACCAGAACCAATATATACATAATGAAAACAAAGATACACAAAAAGTAGTAAATGAAAAGATGGGAATACCCCATCAGACACACAAGGACCCTTGCCGGAGTGCATGTGCTGAAGTGCTGTCGTGGTAGACATAACCTCGTCCCCGCAAGTTGGATAGCCCACCTGCTATCAAATCTCAAAATTTGTTTCCCATTCACTAACTTTACCTTCCTCCTAGACCATCGTCCATCTTCAGAGCAAACGGCTTTCTTTTCTACATCTCAACAATAACAACATAACCAATCTGTACTGAAGAAAATACAGAGTGAGGTGCTACCCGGGCTTCGGCCCTCAAGGATGAGGTCAAAGGTATTGGGACTCCAGCGACTCGCCACCTTCCTCCATCTTGCGTGTGGGACTAACATGACTGCGGTTGGATATACTGGGCTAGTGGGAACAGGAATTTCACGGTGTTGGTGAATATTGGGTGTAACTCCTACCAGTGTCACTGATGACTCACCTCAAACTGTGTGGCATTAATTGCAAAATTTGCTGCCTGTGCATTAGTGACTTGTGGAGTGCCTGTGCCAGACTGTCCTTGGATAGGCATACCCCACTGGCCTTAACTCGCCCGTGTGGCCAGGGTTAGAAGGCTTATTGTTCCTTACACGCTGACCACACATGCAAACAAATAACAGCACACCAAATCAATTCAGATTTTATCTCCTACATCGATGTGATCATAGTAATTGTTGGTGGTAGTAACCATTCATGTTCCCGTGTATAATTCCGAGCTTGTAAAGCTCCTTGCCACCTCCCCCCCCCCCCCCCACCACCCTCGTGGTAACTCACAACTCTGCCCATTTCCTTAAGTCCATGTTACTCGGACACCGTTGGTCAACCTGTCCCCTCTATGACCCACTCCAAAAGACCTGGATTGTTTCTAAACCTGACCATGGCAGGGGTCGGCGACGGGCAGGGGTCGGCCAGTGTCCTTGACGAGGGAGACGAGGAGGACAGTCAGGAGGACAATGAAGCCGGCTTTCAGAAGGTTAGGACGCGTCGACAGAGACGCAATATGAGGAAACAGGCTACGCAATTTTTCACAGATGGATGATAAAAGAGCCCATGGAGAATACTCCGATGAAAATAGCATGACGAGGACTCCGGGAATAAAGCAGGGAAGACGCAATGAGTGTCCACTCCCCCCGTCGCCTCCCGGCTAAATATATGCGTCCTGCCTTTCCAGAGAAGACAATGAATGAGATGGTTAGGTGGACGAGAGCCCTGAATGAGGAATATCGCATGGGTAGGCTCAATGTTGTCTTCAGGTAGCACCCCTTGTTTCGTTTATGTCGGCCGAGAGGAAACGGCTGCTATCCAACGCAACATTGGGGGGGAAAGGTCGGTTCCCTACCTCTCATTAAGCGAGAGGAACCTGTCCGACCCAAAAGAATGAAGGAATTCCTTATCACCCACTTCCCCAAGGATATTCCCCCTAATGAAGTTTTGTTTTTTCCGGCTTTTTACAAGGCAAAGGGATCTACAAGGAAAACGCACCACTTTATAGAATCATCATCGAATATAATGGGAAGGAACCACCTCCTGAGCAACATCACTTCTTCAGCAAATACGATGTCCTTACAGTAGTCATATCAGTAACGACCGCAAATAATCAATTTTCGCTGTATAACATCTATGTTCGATGTAATGAGCTGCGAGCGGACGTGTTACTGAAGCCATCAGGATACACTGCTACGTTGTGTATGGGTGACTAATTCTCGTCACACTGTCCTCGGTGATGTCCAGTGTAACACTAATGGGCGGGTGTTCGTGAATTAATCAATACTCATAATATCACTGTATACGACACAGACAAAGTGACACATCTAATAGGAGGCAGACTTGATTATGTGACCTCACTCGGGGAAAGGTCACGGCAGGGTTAGCTCCGAGGGATAATTATCAGATATGGCCAGAGCAAGGTGCGGTCTTGGGTATGAGAGTTTGTTGACCAAACTGGAGTGGTCCACTGAAGAATTGGCGAAGGCCAAGTTAGAAATTGAGAGGGCCACGTTGGAGAACTTGAAATTAAGGGAAGAGATGGCGATGTTAAAAGGAGAGGCTGGACGAGTAAAGCCAGTGGCTGACGAAAAATCAAGCGAGTGGAAAATTGTGAGTAGTGGGAAGACAAAGCTTTTGGTGAAGAAGCACACCAAGGATACGACAACAACGACAACAACAGCTAAGTGTACCAACCCGTTCAGTCCCTTGATAGACGAATTGGACGTTAGTACAGTCAGGGGCAGGGATGACAAGGAAGGTATAAAAACTTTAATTGTTGGTGACTCACAGGTAAGGTACATGGACAGGGCCTTTTGTGGTAAAAACAAAAATAGGATGAGGGTGTGTTTGCCAGGAGCTGGGGTGGGGGATATAATTGACAGGATGGACAATATCTTGTCTGGTAATGGGAACAAACCCATTATCTGCCTCAGTGCAGGAGGCAATGATATTGGCCGGTGTAGGAGCGAGGGGCTTCTTGATAAGTTCAAGGCAGCCATAGATCGTATTAGGACTAAGGGAGGGATCCCTATCATATGCGGTGTCCTGCCTAGAAGGAGAGTTGGCAGTGAATGGTTGTCAAGGGCAGTTGGTGTTAACGACCGTCTTGACAGATATTGCAAGTCAATATCAGTCCCATTCATTGACAACTGGGACAACTTCTATGGCAGAAGGGACCTTTATGCTAGGGATGGGGTGCACCTGTCTAGGGATGGAGTAGCAACCCTGGCTGGGGCTCTAGAGGGGGCAGTTCAAAAGATATCGAAGTCTTTAAACTGCTAAGAGAACATAGGGGCATGGGGGTGGAGAAGACTGCAGTGGGAGCGGGTAAACAAGGCGAAAGATTACAGGGAAATAGTGTTAGGAATGATGACATAACTAAATTAGACAGGGAGTTTAAAACTAAACGCGGTAAGGGAAGGACTCAGAACACGACTCACTTAAATGTATATTACGCGAACAGTAGAAGTATGAGAAACAAAATGGATGATATTAGGGCCTTGGTATGTACCGAAGAAATCGATATAATTGCATTCACTGAAACATGGATCAACCTAGACACACGTGAATTACCAGTCGAATACCAAATTGCGGGTTACAAACTGTTCCATACCGATAGGCAGACCAGGAAAGGAGGCGGAGTAGCAATCTATGTTAGGGATAACCTGAAGTGTGAAATAAATAAGGAAATAAAAACTGAGAGGAATACAGAAACAATTTGGATAGAATTAAGCGACGGTCGGGAAAAATTAATCACAGGAGTAATATATAGACCCCCCAATCTTGACAGAGTCAATGAGCGACTTATCTGGGATGAAATGCGCAGGGCTTCCATACACAACAAAGTCTGTATAGTAGGCGACTTTAACCTTGGCCAAATAGATTGGACCGACCTTACGGGAAACTCAGAATCAGAGGATTTTCTCGAGACGATCCAGGACTGTTTCCTAAGTCAACATATAACCGAACCCACACGGGGTAATAATATATTGGATTTAGTTTTGTCAAACAGAGAAAACCTCATTAGCAATGTCGAGGTAGGGAACGAACTTGCAAACAGCGATCACAAAGAAATTCGATTCCAGTTAGATTTTCAGGGCAGACGTAAGGAAAATTCCACTAAAGTACCAGATTTCAGAAGGGCAAACTTTGACAGTTTAAAGAGGCAGCTGAGAGAGGGGGTGTCGGGCTTGGCCGTGAACCTGACAGATGACACCGACCTGATAACGAGATCTGAGATTGCCGAGTTCCACGACAATTTAAATAGTGAGTTACTTAATGCACAAAGGCAGAACATACCACACAAAAAACTCAGATCAAACAACAATGACCCTAAATGGATAAATAATTATTTAAAGAACATCATTGGCCAAAGGAAGGCTATAGGTAGAAGGATAAATCGTGGCGAAATTCACCTCCGGGACTATTATAGGGTATTGGCGAGTAGGGTTAAAACCGAGATAAGGAAAGCAAAGAGGAATAATGAGGTAAGGATAGCAAGGGAGGCAAAGACAAACCCCAAAGGATTCTACCAAATGTACCAAACTAAAACACGAGAAAAGATTGGACCAATACGGTCAGACTCCGGCGAGCTCACTGATAACGACGGAGAAATGAGCAATAATTTGAATAAATATTTTTCAACAGTTTTCACCAGCGAAAATTTAAACATGATACCCGAGGCACCGACTCTATTCAGAGATAGTGAAGAAAACAAATTAAGTGAGATAGTAGTGACTAGTAACGATGTTAGTAAGCAAATAGACAAACTAAAGCCTAATAAGTCACCTGGTCCCGATGAGGTATTTGCCAGAGTATTAAAGGAATGTAAGGAAGAGCTTAGTATGCCCTTAGCAAAGTTGTTTAACATGTCCTTAAAAACAGGTGTAGTACCAGAATCCTGGAGGATAGCGAATGTAATACCGATCTTCAAGAAGGGGGATAGATCACTATCCTCTAACTACCGCCCAATCAGTCTAACATCAATAGTAGGCAAATTACTGGAAGCAATCATTTCAAACTCTATTCGAAATCACCTGGAGAAGCACAGATTGATCAATGATTCCCAGCATGGCTTCACAAGCGGACGTTCTTGCCTAACTAATCTATTAACATTCTTTTCATCAGTTTTCGAATCAGTGGACGAGGGGCACAATTATGATGTGGTATATCTCGACTTTAGCAAAGCCTTCGACAGAGTACCCCACGAAAGACTAATTAGAAAGGTAGAAGCTCATGGCATCAAAGGTGACATCCTTAAATGGATTAGGGCGTGGTTACAGGACAGGAAACAGCGAGTGAGCATTAACGGCACTAAGTCCCATTGGAGCAACGTCACAAGTGGAGTTCCCCAAGGCTCAGTACTTGGACCATTATTGTTTATTATATACATAAACGACATAGATATCGGCATAGACAGCAACATAAGTAAATTTGCTGATGATACTAAAATAGGACGTGTTATCAAATCTGACGAGGACTCGGCAAAACTACAGGAGGATCTAAACAAATTTTTCGAATGGTCTGAAAAATGGCAGATGAAATTCAACATTGACAAATGTAAAGTACTCAGTATAGGAAATGTAAACAGGGAAACCAGATACCAGATGAACAACGATGCCATAGAGAAATCCGACTGCGAGAGAGATTTAGGAGTAATGATAAGTAGGAACCTTAAGCCAAGTAAACAATGTGTTTTTGCTCGAAACAAGGCTAATAAAGTACTTGGGTTCATTCAAAGGAGTGTTAGTTACAAGACTAGCGAGGTCATCCTAAAACTGTATCTTGCTCTTGTGAGACCACACCTGGATTACGCAGTCCAGTTCTGGTCACCGTATTACAGAATGGATATAGAATCCTTGGAAAGAATTCAGAGGAGAATGACAAGACTAATCCCGGGTATCAGGAACCTTGAGTATAGAGACAGGTTAAAGCATCTTAATTTGCACTCCCTTGAGAGACGTAGAGCGAGGGGCGACCTGATAGAGGTGTATAAATGGAAGGCAGGGCTAAACAAAGGGGACATTACAAAGGTACTCAAATTATCCAACCAGGAGCGAACTCGTAACAATGGTTTTAAATTGGACAAATTTAGATTTAGGCGTGAAATAGGTAAACACTGGTTTGGAAACAGAGTAGTGGATGAATGGAACAAGTTACCAAATATCATCATTAACTCGAATACGCTGAATTGCTTCAAACATAGGTTGGATGCTCATATGAGCAATAGGGGTTGGGTGTAAACGGGACTGCCCAGTATGGGCCAATAGGCCCGCTGCAGTTTCCTCCATTCTTATGTTCTTATGTTCTTATAACCTATTAGACAGTAATGTCAAGGCTAAGGTCATCTCAGACCACCTAGTCAGTGATCATTATGCAATACCTACTGAGTACACTGTTGCAGATGTCAAGTGTGAGCCCCATCCTAAGCTCAGAATTAACATCCCAGATAATCTTAAATTGCACAGATAGTATACTGTACTGGATATACACCTGGGTCAGTGTTGTGATCTTATTCATGGGTTAATTCAAGGAGGAAGGGGGGCGGCACTAAACCACCTCTGTGGACACATGAGTTACATGACCCTGTCCTCTTCAAAGAATGAGATAAGGTAAAAAAGTTTGCCAACACTTATAAGCAAAAAACAAAAACAGATGCAGTGACAACCTCCTGCCATTCCTCAAAGCTAACAGCATTTCGTGACTTCAAAGGTCAGGTGAGAAACGCCTATTGGGAACATTATTACAGGTATGTCACGTACTGAGAAAGCAGCTCCAAACCGCTAATGGAATTTTCTCACAACAGTGAGCTCAACACGTGAACGACACCCTGGCGCCAGTCAAGTGTGGCTACCGCTACCAACTCCAACTGCCCTACCCATCTCGCCAGATGTTTGACGTGGCGCGAACTAATAACCACTCATCACTTAGAATTGAAGTGACGTCACAACAGCCGCGCCCCAATACAAGCTTACAAAAAGCCATATACAGTTGGCTCCACTTCGGCGTTCATCACTTAGCGTTGCCAATCCTCTCACTCCCTGAGGTGTGAACTCCGAACTCTGTAGTGTGAGGCTAGCCCAGCGAGCTGGGGGGAGAGGGGAGGGGTGTGTCGGAGTAGGTGTCTTTCCTAGGAGGATGGGGGGGGGGGGGGTTGACTGGGGGAGGAGGTAAAGTGTACAGTGTATCAGTTGATAATGTTACCTCTGATTCCCAACGTATAACGAGTTTCTTTGTTTGACTAGAAGTATATTAAGGACTTTTATCCTCCAAAGTTTATTGTTAAATGTTTTATATGCAAGGCGACTAACCTGCTACAGTGAGCCTTATATAAGCAAAATTACGGTAATACTGTACTTATATTTTCATAATTACAAATTAAATATTTAAGTTTATTTAATTAAAAGAGATTTCAAAATAGATGTGAAATTCTGCATACATTCTTGTAATTCTTCATAAAAATAATTGATATTAAGACATTTATAATCTGAAAAGTTAGAGTATGATCATCCGGATTACGAAGGCACACGATTTTATTTCACATGATAACTAAATATTCTACTGACACCTGGGGGGAGAGGGGGGTTAGGTTATATTAGATTAGGTTAGCATTAGGGTATTTAATCATCAGGTGAACTAAGCTTGGGGCTGATCTTCATGTGATCCGGCTAACCTGTCACAGCATCTGACGTACGGTAAGAGAGTCCTGGCACCTGTACTCCGCCTGTGTTATGACTGTTGTTATCAATGACGGTAGAATAAATATAATAAATGTTATTTAGTGTCCACCACGGAGCTAGTCTATGGCAGGAACTCTCACGCCTAGACCAGTGAGACGCCAATTGTTTTTCCTTCGGTAGTAGGTAGTATGCAGCTACCAAACAGGGAGGTACTACCGCCTGGGAAGATATTGGAAGCATAATGTATTGTCTAATGGTAGACCCTGCTGCCATATGGCATCACGGAAATTGTGACCAAATCCCAGGTTGCTGATCTGACTTTCTTCTTCATTTACACACAATTGTAGGGTCTCAATTGTTTCTCTTACCATTGGCAACACAGCATACATATATTGTTTCTCACTTTTGATATTTTTAAATTTTTGTAATTCTTTATTATTATTATTATTATTATTATTATTATTATTGTTGTTGTGTGTATCTACCTTCCTTCAACCCCCCCCCCTCTCTTACACCCACCACCCTTAAACTCCTTCCTCCCTTAAACCCCTCCCTCCCTTCAACGCCTCCCTCCCTTCCTTCAACGCCACCCCCCCCATCCTTCAACCCCTCCCTCCCTTCCTTCACCCCCTTTCCTCCAACGCCTCCTTCCCTCCTTTCAACCTTTCCCTTCCTTCAACCCTCCCTTCAACCCCTCTCTCCTTTCAACCCCTCCCTTCCTTCAATCCCTCTCTCCTTTCAACCCCTCCCTTCCTTCAACCCCTCCCTTCAACCCCTCTCTCCTTTCAACCCCTCCCTTCCTTCAACTCCTCCCTTCCTTCAACCCCTCCCTCCCCTCAACCCCTCCCTTCCTTCAACCCCTCCCTTCCTTCAACCCCTCCCTCCCTTCAACCTCTCCCTCCCTTCAACCCCTCCCTCCCTTCAACTCCTCCCTTCCTTCAACCCCTCCCTTCCTTCAACCCCTCCCTTCCTTCAACCCCTCCCTCCCTTCAACCCTTCCCTCCCTTCAACCATTCCTTCCCTCCCTTCAACCCCTTCAACAATAACTCCGAGGAATTTAGTATTTTGTTCACGTTTGAGGACTGTATTGCTAAGGTACAGGGGTGTCCAGGTCTGGGGGTAAGTTTTTCCTTCTGTGAAAGATCGTGTAGTGGGATTTCTCAAAGTTTAAGGTCAATATATTACGTATTACCCAGGTCCTGACTTTAGTCAATACAGTGTTCATAACTCTCATCAAGGAATGGAGGTCTGAGTAGCTGGCATAGAGATTACTATCGTCTGCAAATATGTTGTATTTTATGAGTGTGCTGGCGTGGAGTATGTCGCTTATGTACAACAAAAGCAGTACTGGACCGAGAATGGAACCTTGGGGGAAGCCATGCAAGATTGACGAGGAGTCATATTGGTGATTATTATAGCAGACATACTGCTTCCTGTTAATGACCACACCTTAACAATACAAGATGAACACATAAACAAAGGTATCACAACATCCTGGTAATGACTGAAAACGTAATTAACAGATAACAGGAAACTTAAATATCGTTAAAGCCTTCAAATGCAGAGTGACAAATCCCAAGTAACGGGTGAAAAAGGTTCAAGGGAAGGACAACAGGTGGTTGGAGGTGAGTGCTTGAGTAGAAATAGGTGCCGTGACTACAGTCTCCTCAGCAGCACGACCGACGAGACCAGACAGGACACAGCAGGAACCCAAGAACCCCGGTAGGTCCCGCCCAATAGAAAAGGAAGAAGTACAGTAGGTTATTAGTAGGAAGAGTTTTGAATCTCCGATTTTAAAATGTCAGAGTATTCGTATCATGGAAATATGAGGATATAATCGAAGAATTTTTAAGAAGAAAGTGGAGACTAGTTCTCTGATTGGCTTAGCAATAATTGCAGCTCGCAGAAACCTCATTAGTCACGATATTGCTATTGCACCATTAGAGTTTGAGTGGATGGTGAGAAAAGAATATCTGAACTCAGAGTGGCCTGATGTGGTGCACCTGGATTTGTTCTCACTCCGTCAAGGTGCAGATATAGGAGTGTTATTGTTGTTGGTGTTTAGTATGGAAGGGAGGATATAGGCCGCCCTCTATAAAATGTAGCCTCAGACTGGTTCAGCCTACAGAGCCGGGTGCTTGCTTAAGTCGCCGTACTATGTGGTTGGGGTAGGGAGTGATAAGTCTTGGCCACCGCCGCCATCACCACACCACCAACGTCACCACCATACCAATGTCTCATGTCACCAACACTACTACACCACCACCACACCAACATCACCAATACTACCACCACCACACCAAAACCACCACCACCATCACTCAAGGAAAAAACTTCATAATGTGCTACTTCAACTTTCAATATCAAAATATTTTTTTTAATTTTCCCTGACAAACATGGAGTTTGAGTAAAATATTTCATCCCTGTTTCGAAATATGAGAACTTGATTGAAGTGTATACAGCATTCTTAAAGGGATGTTGTGCATAACGTATATATTTATTTATTACATTACCTGTAAAAGACGATATATATATATATATATATATATATATAATATATATATATATATATATATATATATATAATATATATATATATATATATATATATATATATATCAACGACTCACCATAAGAATGGACTAAAAATGAAGTATATATATATATATATATATATATATATATATATATATATATATATATATATATATATATATATATATATATATATATATATATATACAATATATATATATATATATATATAATATATATATATATATATATATATATATATATATATATTTCATGTATGTTTGTTTGTATGTGTGTCCGCACGAGAATCTCGGAAACTACTTTACCGATCTGTAGTGATGATGCATGGTGTTATATGTAGTGATGATGGATGGTGTTATATGTAGTGATGATGGGTTGTGTTATATGTAGTGATAAAAGGTGATAAATCAATTGCATCAAATTACCGTCCCATTAGTCTCACGTCAATCATAGGCAAGTTGCTAGAGTCAATTATTGCTACAAAAATCAGAAGCCACCTTGAAACATTCAACTTAATTCATTCTTCTCAGCACGGGTTCACCCAGGGACGCTCTTGTCTCACAAATTTGCTTAGCTTTTTCTCAGAAGTATATGAAGCGGTAGATAATGATAAGTCATATGATATAATTTATTTAGATTTCAGTAAAGCATTCGATAGAGTCCCTCATGAGAGATTGATAAGGAAGGTAGAAGCACATGGAATAAGTGGATCATTATTAAAATGGATTAGGTCATGGTTAACTGGTAGGAAACAAAGAGTCAGCATAAATGGATTAAAGTCAGACTGGGGTGCGGTCAAAAGCGGAGTTCCCCAGGGATCTGTATTAGGCCCTCTGCTGTTTGTTATATTCATTAATGATCTTGATTTAGGTATAACTAGTAGGATTAGTAAATTTGCAGATGATACCAAAATGGGGAGAGTGATAAATTCAGACAGTGACTTTGAACACCTTCAAAGAGATCTAGATACCTTACATGAGTGGTCAGTAGACTGGCAAATGAATTTTGATACTGATAAATGCAAGGTACTACAGATAGGGAAGACGAATACAAACGTTAAGTATAAACTAGGTAACACGGAAATAGAAAACTCAGATTGCGAAAAAGATCTAGGTGTATTTGTTAGCAACGACTTGAAACCTAGAAAACAATGTATTAGCGTTCGCAACAAGGCAAACAGGATTCTTGGGTTCATATCTACGAGTGTGAGTAACAGAACTGCTGACGTTATCTTGAAACTTTACCTAGCATTAGTGAGGCCACACATGGATTATGCGGTTTAATTCTGGTGTCCTTATTGTAGAATGGACATAGATTCTTTGGAGAGAGTACAAAGAAGAATGACAAAAATGATCCATAATATTAGAAACCTTCCATATGAAGAAAGACTGAAAAGCTTAGGCTTGCATTCAATAGAGAGGCGTAGAGTTAGGGGAGATATGATAGAGGTGTTCAAGTGGGTAAGTGGGATTAACAAGGGTAAAATGGAAGATGTTCTGAAGCTCAGTAATAACGAAATAACTAGAACAAATGGCTTTAAATTAGATAAATTCCGATTCAGAAAGGATATAGGCAAGCACTGGTTTGGTAATAGAGTTGTGGATATGTGGAATAGGCTACTGAGTAGGGTGTGTCAATTTAGGGGGTGAACTGGCTAAATTGAAAATCGAGTAATTTGGTAGCAATTTATTGTAGTCTTTAAGCATGCAAAACAATATTCTGGCATAAATTTTTTTTTATAATAAATCCTACCTACATCAAATGGATTTTTAAATGTACATATTTGTGAATTTATAACATAACCAGCGTTTGCACACATGTTACTGTTTCAAGTTTCAAATTATTATATTTTATTATCCGTAGTCTATTTGAAAGTAACCAATGCCTTCATACTCTCTTTGCTTTGGTTTCTTGTCATCAGTAGTCTGCTTGCTATTTGTGCTTTGATGTAACCTTCTCGCCTCTCGTGGCTGTAAACATGGCCCGCTGCTTCTGTGACCATTTTCACACATCTCTCCACACTTTGAGTGTGGGAAGGCCTCTTCGGCACCTGCATTGGAGTCTCTTTAAGGTTTCTCAATTCTTGGCTAGTTAGACTTGTTGTCAATGGTGGCTCTAAGACTTCCAAACTCAAGTCAACCAATTCTGACAATTTGGTGGCATTGACGTTTATTGGGGGAACTTTTCTTGAATGAAATGAACAGTCTCCCAACTGGTCGTCATCTATAAGCGTTCCTCTAATCTTTAGAATGACTTCTACAGCCTCGGTTCGGAGATTGGTACATTGACTGCAAAGCATTGCTTGCAAAACTGCTTCTGATCGAGCATACCAAGCGGACCTTCTTGCCACAGGTAACACGATGTCCCTCACTACCTTCCTCTGTGTTCTTACTAGCTGCAATTGAAACAAAAGGTGATTGGGCCCATCCACCCACATAGGATTAAGTTTCACACTAAACCACTGGGGAAGATAAACTCCAATAATAAATTCAACAATTAACCTCAAATTCTTCAGCACTTTGCCCTTCAATTCGTGTTTGGAAATCCAAATCCTGCAGAAACGAAGAGCTGTAGTTAACCAACGGCTGTGACTGACAGGTCCAATCTCCAAGAGAGCCAATGACTGAGGCACTTCTCCTGATCTTATTGCTTGGGCAATACGATAAGCATAGGATTGATCTGTGCTGAGATCTTTGATGACTCCTTCAGACAACGCCGGAAGGGGAGGGCCAACTTCGACCTTTGGAAAGGTTGTATTTATTTCTAGTTGTGTTGCTTCATCCAGCATGATGCCAAGGGGACCTGACCACTCGTTGTTGCTCTTTGTAGGACCATCAAGTTCCTGGATGAGATGACGAAGAGGTAGCTCGCCTGTATGTAAATCACATACAATCCAAACAAGTCTTCTTCCTAGTTTTTTCTCTAAATGCGTCATTACACCCCCCTGCCATCCGGTGTTCACTGCAGTTGAATCTCCACCAACAGCCTGCAGTGAACTGCCAAGTCCTCTCTCCTGAACCCAACATAAAATATGATCAGCAATGACCTCTGCATGTTTCTTCCCTTCTACTTCAGTTTCGGGAGCAAAGTGAAACAAAAACCGACGACCAGGCTCAGAACAGACAGAGTAGTGTTTTTCATTGATGAGACTTGGAAACTTTCTGTTCACGCCCTCTACTTCTAGCAAAACTTTTGTGTCATCTATTCTTCCATCAAACAAAAGACAGGAGAGCCCTCCCTCGCTTAAATCTTTTTCATGCTGATCAGATATTTCCTTCATTATTTTTTCTTGTGCTCTTCTAATTTTATTATGATCTATCACCAAAGATACATCCTCTCGGCTGATGAGGCCTGCATCTATCCAAGCGGCAGTTGCAATTTCTGCAGCCTCACGAAGTCCAGCATGGTGGCGAATACTAGCTAAAGCAATATTTGAAATATTTCTTGTGTTGTATTTCATTTTCTTTGGTAAAGGTTCAGATGGCTCTTTGGAACTATCATCTGATGTTGCTTCCTGTTCATCAGAAGAACTATCAAAGAAGTGATAAACATCTTGACACAGCTCTTCCTCTCTTTGGATGGCTTCTTCACTCTTCATTTTCTTCTTTTGTTCCCTCTCTCGGATTTGTTCTCTCTTCTTGGCATTAGCAATCTGCTTCTTTGTTTCTGAATAATCTATTGAACCCATTTGCATACTTCCTTGGCCTTCTGCCTTTGTCCTCTGTGCCTTTATAAATTCAAGCTCTAAAACAGGGATCTTCTTTTCACGAGGACAACCACAATCAATGTGGGAATTATTTTCTCTCTTACCTGAGTGAGAACAGTTGGATTCAGAACATAATTGTATGGAGCACTTGCAGGTCAAAATGTCAAACAGAGTATCAAGTGTGTGCAGAAATTCATTTTTCCTGGCCAAGTTTCCTTTACCAAGTGATGTTTCAACTGCTTTGTGCCATAATTTCGTTAGTTTTAGCTCAATAGTTCGACACTGATTAATCACAGGTGGTTTGAATAGTGCATTAGCTTTTGTCCATTGATGCAGAAGAGGGACTATCATGTCATTTATGAGTTCCTTATCTGTATAGTTCCTTCTGTCCTTTGCATTTTTTTCTCGAAGGAGTAACCCTAATCTTAGCATGTCTCTCACTGTTGGAAGTTCTGATACAGGAAGCTTCTTCCCTTTACCAACTAGCAGGCTCAAGTGGGTTGACAACTGACTTCTTGTCTTCAATTTTGACATCTTCACACTATCTGACAAATAGAAAAATATTTCAATGTTTCATAATTCAATTGTTGTTTCAAAAAATATCAATTTGTTTATCAAAAATGCTGTAACAGAAATAACATAATAATTTCTTAGAACATAATGTTTTATACAATGATATAAGTAACTGCGACAATCAATATGCCCTACTTACAATAATTAAAATGTAGAATTCGTCTGGTAGAGTAGGTGCAAGTGCAATGAGAGCAAACCACCGTCTATGATATCTAGAAGGAGAGTGAGCCGGGCGCCTTATCCTCACGCTTGGTACAAGTCAAAACAAGAATTAAACTGTCCCACACAGAGAGCCTGTTCATGTTCATGTTCTGACATGCATATTGTACACAAGCTATAGAACCATAAAATACTCCATAATCCATATGCTTACATGAGATTAGTTAATATCAAGTGAATAATTCTAATCAAGTCTCATTAATTTGTTGAAATACTGATATTTGAAACTTTAAGGTATAATTGATGTAGGTGAGGGTTATTTCAATTCATTTTTGTTTGCTAATCTCAAGTTTAGACATAAAGAGGCACAATATTTTGACTACCAAATTTGATTTTTAACATGTTGACAAAATTGACACACCCTACTACTGAGTGCTATAGTAGGATCGGGGACGCTAGGGAGCTTCAAGACGAAGTTGGATAGGCACATGGAAGTGCTGGGATTTGTGTGAAAGGGATCTGCCCTGTATGGGCCAGTCGGCCTCCTGCAGTATCCCACTTTCTTATGTTCTTATGTTCTTATATGTAGTGATGATGGGTGGTGTTATATGTAGTGATGATGGGTGGTGTTATATGTAGTGATGATGGGTGGTGTTATATGTAGTGATGATGGGCGGTGTTATATGTAGTGATGATTAGACAATAAAATAATAACAGTTTAATGCTAAAAAAATCTTCACATACTTGCTGCTAATGGCAAAACCCAAAATATGGTCTACCCTAATGCACTACAGCGAGACAATGTGGAGCCTCCCGGAGGGTGGCGTCCTACCGTGGCATTACAATGGTCATTGGTGGAGACTTTCGCCAGACCCTACCTGTCATTTCTCGAAGCACTCCAGCTGATGAAATGAATGCGTGTTCAGACACTCACCCTACCCACAAACATGAGAGTATACTTACAAGGAGATCAGGATGCTGGACGGTTTGCAAACCTTCTACTACAGCTTGGGAATGGAACTTTCCCTGTTGATTCAGAAGGACAAATAATCATTCCTCAAGGATGTGGAAATGTTGTAAAGTCCTCAACTGAGCTCACTAACATGGTCTACCCAAACATTATCCACCACTACAAGGATCAAAAGTGGTTGCGTGAACGCGCAATTCTGGCACCAAAGAATGAAACAGTGGCTGAAATCAACATGACTCTACTCAGACAGCTTCCAGGCAGTGAGACCTCATTCAAGTCTGTTGATACAGTAATCGACCAGGATCAAGCAGTCCAGTACCCTGCAGAATTCGTTAATTCTTTGGAGCCCACTGGAATGCCTCCTCACCACCTCACTCTCAAGATTGGAACTCCTATAATGCTCTTAAGAAATCTTGAACCACCATTCCTCTGCAATGGCACAAGACTGGTGGTGAAGAACATGATGCCACATGCACTGGAAGCTACAATACCGACAGGAAAAGCTAAAGAGGACGTGTTTATACCAAGGATACCTCTTATCACCACTGACCTGCCATTTCAGTTCAAGCGACTTCAGTTCCCGGTTAAAGTGAGCTTTGCCATGACCATCTACAAAAGCCAGGGACAGAGTCTAAAGATGGTTGGCCTAAACCTGGTGTTTCCTTGCTTCTCTCATGGACAGTTCTATGTTGGATGGTCCAGAGTGGGAACTGGCAAAAAACTGTACATACTTGCTCCTAATGGCAAAACCAAAAATGAGGTCTACCCTAATGCACTACAGTGAGACAATGTGGAGCCTCCCGGAGGGTGGCTTCCTACCGTGTGTGTTTGTGTGTCCGCACGAGAATCTCGGAAACTACTTTACCGATCTGTAGTGATGATGGATGGTGTTATATGTAGTGATGATGGATGGTGTTATAATGTAGTGATGATGGATGATGTTATATGTAGTGATGATGGATGTTGTTATATGTAGTGATGATGGGTGGTGTTATATGTAGTGATGATGGATGGTGTTAAATGGAGTGATGATGGATGATGTTATATGTAGTGATGATGGATGATGTTATATGTAGTGATGATGGATGATGTTATATGTAGTGATGATGGGTGGTGTTATATGTAGTGATGATGGGTGGTGTTATATGTAGTGATGATGGGTGGTGTTATATGTAGTGATGATAGATGGTGTTATATGTAGTGATAATGGATGGTGTTATATGGAGTGATGATGGATGATGTTATATGTAGTGATGATGGATGATGTTATATGTAGTGATGATGGATGGTGTTATATGCAGTGATGATGGATGTTGCTATATGTAGTGATGATTAGACAATCTATCTATATAATGAACTAATGATGAAAGAAGAAGTTTTGGGGACTGAACAGTGAGACAATGTGGAGCCTCCCGGGGGGTGGCGTCGTACTGTTGCCTAGCAGATGAGCCGCCCAAATTACCTTTAAAAGACGATATATATATATATATATATATATATATATATATATATATATATATATATATATATATATATATATATATATATATAAGTATATATACGTATATATATATATATGCAAGTAAATCACTGTAGGTGCGCGTGATCTAGGTATATGCTGATAACCACAAGGAAAGAAGAAAACACGAAGTTCCCAAGCGCTTTCGTGTAATTCACATCTTCAGGGGTGAGTACAGACTGTACTCACCCCTGAAGATGTGAATTACACGAAAGCGCTTGGGAACTTCGTGTTTTCTTCTTTCCTGGTGGTTATCAGCATATGTATATATATATATATATATATATATATATATATATATATATATATATATATATATATATATATATATATATATCATGTAGATCCACAATGAAAACGTGGATAAGATAAATCTTGATAAAATCACACGGGAAAAGGGAAACAACGGCGCACCTTAGCTTTCGTCTTTATTCAAGACATCACCAGAGGCAACTGGATTACATGGACAGAGAGAGGCTTAAATATACAGGGTGACCTTAAAAACATGAGGAATTTTTAGACAAGCTTAATGATATTGTCCCAAGTATCACATTCAAAGGTGAAAGAGAAATAAATGGATCCCTTCCATTCCTTGATATGATTATCATGAGAAATAGCCAAAACTACAAATTTAAGGTATACAGAAAGCCCACACAGGTAGACAGTTTCATTCACTTTTTATCGAATCATCTGGAGTCTACCAAAATGTCAGTTTTTTCTGCTATGTTCTTAAGATGTCTGCGTATTTGTGACTGAATTTATTGACGATGAATTGAAACACATTCGTTCCATTGCACAGAAACTCGGGTACCCTTCTGTGTTTGTTGATCGTTGTTTTAAAATGGCTAAAAAATCCTTTCATTCCTCTCAAACCAGACAAATTCCTACTCTTAAGAATATTTTGACTCTGCCCTATCGTAATGAATTTGTCCCGTTAGTTCGGTCCCTCAAGCTTCTAAATATTAATGTTGTTTTCAAGTATGACTCAACCATTACCAATATGTTAGTAAGAAATTGCCCAAGTTTGAATGTAAATGGAAGTGTTTATTGTATTCAT
Organism: Homarus gammarus; assembly: GCA_958450375.1. Lineage (NCBI taxonomy): Eukaryota > Metazoa > Arthropoda > Malacostraca > Decapoda > Nephropidae > Homarus > Homarus gammarus. The sequence goes on from CAUDMG010000291.1 coordinate 407,482, forward strand.
GTAGTAAATGTAATTGTAATTATGTAGGACAGACAGGAAAAACACTGCAGCTCAGAATCAAACAACATAAGTATAATATCAGAACAGCATCTGAAAGCAGTGCCTTGTTCGTTCATGTTAGGAATAATAATCACCCCATTGCTTGGGAAAAAAGCTTTGAAGTATTTAAATCATCTTGTGTCACAGAAAGACTTCTGGTTGAAGCTAGTTTGATTAAGGAATTGAAATCAATAAACCTTAGTGAAGGTCAGTGCAAAACTGATAATATGCTACATAAATTTATTTGTCAGTGGCCCAAGGTTAAAAATGCTTTGAAAACCTTTGATATAGTTGTATGATAGTTATTTTGTGGGTCCCTTATTTTTTACCTGACCTAACTGGTCACGTCACCCCCCTTTTCTTAAGCTCCTCTACGTGTGTGTTGGTGTGGGGACTAGTGGATGACATCATTATGACCTGACCTCATGTTTTTAAGGTCACCCTGTATATTTAAGCCTCTCTCTGTCCATGTAATCCAGTTGCCTCTGCAGATGTCTTGAATAATGACGAAAGCTCAGGTGCTCCGTTGTTTCCCTTTTCCCATGTGATTTTATCAAGATTTATCTTATCCACGTTTTCATTGTGGATTTACATGAAATATATATATATATATATATATATATATATATATATATATATATATATATATATATATATATATATATATATATGCAAGTAAATCACTGTAGGTGCGCGTGATCTAGGTATATGCTGATAACCACAAGGAAAGAAGAAAACACGAAGTTCCCAAGCGCTTCAGGGGTGAGTACAGTCTGTACTCACCCCTGAAAATGTGAATTACACGAAAGCGCTTGGGAACTTCGTGTTTTCTTCTTTCCTGGTGGTTATCAGCATATGTATATATATATATATATATATATATATATATATATATATATATATATATATATATATATATATATATATATATATATATGCAAGTAAATCACTGTAGGTGCGCGTGATCTAGGTATATGCTGGTAACCACCAGGAAAGAAGAAAACACGAAGTTCCCAAGCGCTTTCGTGTAATTCACATCTTCAGGGGTGAGTACAGACTAGATAGAGTAATGCAGAACAAGATGAATATATACAGAGGAGGGTGAGACCAGGTCCACAATGGTCAGGTAATGACCCTACTAATCTTTAAATGGCACACAACGGTTGGTGGTTGGGTCAGATGGGACAGTGACCCGCCCTCTCACCTGATCACAAATCTTCTTAATTACAAAGTTGTCCAGCTTGTACATGCCGTTACTCAAATTCATGTTGAATGCTTCGGTATGTTTAATAAGACTAGATTCTATGATGTTCCTACTATCAATTGAGGAGCCACAACAACACTTGGCATTGAATGAGGTTCTGTGACACACACCACATCACACGGCGTCTCCATGACACTGCTACGTAACGATCGAGTTGCTACGACGCCAAATGAAGTTCAAGACACTACCTGTGAATGAGTTACTGCAGCATCACGTGAGGTCCTTCATGTCAACACCTGTGAACGAGTTACTGCAGCACCAGGTGAGGTCCTTCAGTCAACACCTGTGAACGAGTTACTGCAACACCACGTGAAGTCCTTCAGTCAACACCAGTGCATGGATAAGTTACTGCACCACGTGGCCTACGTGACCGAATACAGAAGGGAAAGAGACCTGCCCCTGCCATCTTCTGTAAACTATAATTTGTATGTTCAATTCATGTTCCTTTGTTCCTTTTCATTTTTGTAATGCAAGCTTTTGTTAAATGACCCACTTCCCCAAGTCAAAGAATGTAATTGGTCATTTTTGTGTGATGTATACTTTCAGCCTTTTGGCTGCTGAACCCTTTTCAATAAATCATTAATTATATTATCACTCTTATTATTATTACACTCATACCCACCCGCCCACCCATCCACACTTACCTCATGTCGTCACTCGGAGTGATAAATGACTCAAACGGACTTATGAAATGGAAAATACTGTACCAAGGAAATTCTGAAGAAAAATCAAATTAAGGAAATCCTGAAAAATTGCCAAAATGTAAGACCCCGCCAAAAGGGTTAATAGTAATAATAATAATAATAATAATAATAATAAACAATAATTTTAAACACAAAAATAATAGTGATATAATTGACGATAATAATAATAGAAATAATAATAATAAAATTACAACATTTAACTTATTAATAAAAATAATAAAAAATACAATAAAAACAACAACAATAATAATAATAATAATAATAATAATAATAATAATAATTTAGTTAATAATAATGAGGGGGCTGAATTAAGGCTCTCTTAACCTTCTTGAAAAAAATAAATTCTACCCATACTAAAAAATTGCCCCAAACCTTCGGGAAAAAAAAAGAAACGAAAACAAATAAACCAGAAGATGATTGAGTGAGAAAGATAAGCAGGAGGTGAAACATTTTAAACCACAGGAGGACGAAAGACGATTTACGAGAGATTAAGAGGAGTGAGGAAACCCCGAGGGAGTTTAGGGAGGGGTGGGAGGGGGGGGGTGAAGGAGTAAAAGAGGAATCAGGGAGGATGCGGGGAGGGGGTGAAGTGAGAGTTAGGGAGAGAGGAGTGAGAAAGGTTGGGTAAAAGTGGGGGAGAGAGATTGGAGGCAGGAGTCAAGGAAGGGGGAGGCGGGTGTCAGAGGGTGGGTCAAGGAGGCGGGAGTCAGGGAAGGTGGAGTCAGGCAGAGGAGGAGTGCAGGGAGGGGAGGAGTCAGGGAGGGAGGAGTCAGGGAGGGTGGAGTGAGGGAGGGGAGGAGTGAGGGAGGGGAGGAGTGAGGGAGGGGGTGAGGGAGTGGGAGACGGGAGTCAGGGAAGGTGGAGTCAGGGAGGGGAGGAGTGCAGGGAGGGGAGGAGTGAGGGAGGGGGAGGCGGGAGTCAGGGAAAGTGGAGTCAGGGAGGGGAGGAGTGCAGGGAGGGGAGGAGTGAGGAAGGGGAGGAGTGAGGGAGGAGGAGGCGGGAGTCAGGGAAGGGGAATGAGGGAGGAGGAGTCAGAGAGGCAGGAGTCAGGGAGGCGGGAGTCAGGGAGGCGGGAGTCAGTGGAGGCGGGAGTCAGGGAGGTGGGAGTCAGGGAGATGGGAGTCAAGAGGGTATGGTGAGGGAAGGGGAGGGGGATTGAGGGAGAAAACCTACTTGGTGAGACTGACTTAACAGAGTTTACCTCACTACCAGGTTGCCTTTCTCTCCCGTTTCCCCCCTTTTCACTTTCTTTTTGTCTCTCTCTACACCTCTTCTTTTCTTTCAGTTTCTATCTGTTATTTTTATTATTTTCTATCATTCCATATCCATCACGTTCTCCCTATCTCTCGTTCTTTCATTATCTCTTCCCATTGCTCATCAGTTCTCTCTTTCCTTCTTATCTTTCTATCTCTCTATTCTACACTTCCTTACTACCGGTCAGCCTCTATCTCACGTATCTCTATTTATTCATTTCTTTGTCTCTATCTCACTTTATCTGTATATTTCCCATCATCTCCCAGTATTTATTTCATATCCGAGTATTTCTCTAATTATATCCCACTATTTCCAACACTTATCTCTGGTATTTCCAACACCATCTCCCACTATTTCTAAAATCATCTCCCAGTAATGCTGGCATTCCTGGTGTACCTAAAATAGTCTCCAGTTTCAGACAAAGTTCGAAAGTCATAAAAAAATTTACTTGAAAAAATCCAACCCAAAATAGATACTGTATATATGAAAATTACACTGTAATTCTACCTTAACTAGATACGTTCACTTAACTACAGAAAAAATTTAACTTACCTTAATCTGTATTTTGTTTTCTAGGTTAATATATTTAGTTAAGGTGTGATTTTGATGCTGTTTTTGTACTTTAGGTCAAGTTAATCAGACTCGTGGATTGTTGAGTCATCACTTTCGTGGAATCCGTGTAAAATTACCTCTATATGGGGAAGTTATTTACGTCCAAGCCGTTAATATGTAACATGTAAACAATCACATCCAAACTAATGAAATTTAAGTCTGTAAATCACTGTAATCCCCACATAACAATTATCATAAATAACAGGAGTAGAGTGATGAGCGTTTAAGCATAATTCACGCGGTGGTAGAACGTGCAATGGTTGATTCTTGTTCATGATGTCGTCACCGGTACATCCAAATACTCACACATTTATGTAACGTCATAACAAACTAACACCAAACTACTGAACACTTCAACCTGACCTAACGTTATTTAACTCTAAATTAACTTAACCTAGTATAAGTAGGAACACGCGTTGGCATCACGACGGTTAGGAGCCATTGGTGATACGCCGTACCCTTAAATGCGATGATTATGCTAAATTCTGAGCAAGATGGATATGATATGGTCGCTACTGAATACCTGAACCTTTATAACTGTTACAGGAAATAATTATTACACGATATGTTTAGGGTCAGTTGTGTGTGGGTGCACGTGACGTCACAAATCAGTTGATGGTCCGCCTATAAATCGGCAGTTCAATGTACTTTTTGCAATACTAAATTACAGTTACGTCAGAGATATTATATTGGGTGAACGACACACAAGGGGAAGTCCAGGAGATATTATTCAAATGTTTCCTTAACCCCTTCGCCGCGTTTCACGCACTTGCCATTTTATTCTGGCTCCCGCCAGTCGATTTTATTCAGCTTAGGGTAACCTCCCGCTACAAAAGGTTTAAATATAAACATTTAAGTAAACATTGCAAACACAAGCATCAACATAGACACAATGGTTAATATAAACAAATGGAAGAATTTGCACGTCGAATGCACTTACATGGCTGGACGACAACGGCACTGGAAAGAATATATTAACTCTTATTCATTGACAGGTTACCGAAATGTAACGACTACTCACTGTATCAACAACTGAAAATTTATCTAACCTTTCGAGTGTATTAGAGTACGGTATACTGAAAGGACAACGAGTCACAACCAACAGAAAACGAATTACCCTCGTATCAGTGTTTACGAGTGGTAGTTCACACCATCGTTCCGGAGTCGTGAGTGGTTTTGGGAGAAGTGCTGAGTATGTGACATTACTTGTACTATAAATTAACTCGGATGTTTTATATGAGGCAGGATTTTGTAATTAATATTGAGGTTATAATGTATTATGGTGCTTCGAAAACAAAGGAATTTAACGGCGCATTATATATTAGTAAATACACAAATCATTAACAAATAAAAAATTATTTATTAATCTATTTATCCGTATTTTATTAATTTATTGTTTTCACTGTTGTAGAATTTCTAACATTTATTCTTAGGTGGAAAAGAAAAACAAGATTTATTTCCTCTCTTGTTCAAATACGTTACAGGGTCTTTTTTGTGTGTACTGTTTTCCTTTCGTTTTACTTCTTATAATTTTCTGTTTCTCTCTTTCGCCACTTACATTTCCACGTAATCGTTGCAACAAAACAAACCACAGTAAACTAAAAGTAAACAGTTATTATACAAGAATTAACACAAAGGAAAAAAGTAACTTATATCACACTCATAAATCTTTGCACATTAGTTAGTTGGTTAATTGAGAAAAAAATACAAGTAAAAGAGTATATAAACCAAATTATGTTTAATGAATACAATCTTACCAAACTTTACTCACCGAGATCCTTAAAACAGTATCTATAACCGACAAGACTTCATTCATATATCCAACCAAGGGGTATTATTTACACATTTGAAGTCCTTTATACTTTCATTATTTCTCCAATTAAAAACGCCTGACTGTAATATAAAAGAGATAACTTGTACCAGAACTCCAAGTAGGTAGACCACGACAGGGTCTGCTCAGGGTACAGCAGTAAGCGATGGACTCAGGTGCTTCACTATGTATATTATTGTTTTATTAGCCAAAACAAATTAAGTAGTAGTAGCATTAGTAATAGTAGCTGCTCACGGCAGCCCTCATGGACCACATAATAGCACAGAACGCAACAGGGGAGGTCGTGACCGGTGAAGTAAACGAGATTCGTAGGTCCATTATGACAGATCGACAGCACTGCCAAAATGATAAGTTGCAGCAACTGTTGCTGCAGGTTCCAGAAAACTTGAAAAAAAAAAGTAGCTATAGCGCAGGAGGTGGGCGCCTCGAACTGGTTAACTACATTACGGATAAGGGCAAATGGTTTCAGTCTAAACAAACAAGAATTTACAGACGCCATTGCTCTAAGTTATGGTCGGCCAGTAGAAGGTTTGCCCTCCCAATGCGTGTGTGGCTCTTCCTATGACGGCGATCACGCCATGGTGTGCAAGAAAGGGGGCTTCATATGCATGAGACATGAAGAAGTAAGGGACCTTACAGCAAATATGTTGAAGGAAATCTGCGGGGATGTCATGGTAGAACCGACCCTCCTTCCATTGGATGGTGAGATCCTCCAACATAGGACTTCAAACACATCTAACGAAGCCCGTGTTGACGTCAGTGCTCGAGGATTCTGGACGCGAGGACAGCGAGCTTTCTTCGACATCAGGATTTTTGACCCCATGGCCGCATGTCACCGTAACCTAGCTCTCGATGCTGCCCATAGGAGGAACGAGAACGACAAGATAAGGGCATATAGGGAGAGAATCCAAAACGTCGAACAAGGCAGCTTCACTCCTCTATTGTTCACAACCTCTGGTGAGATGGGACCAAGTGCAAGATGTTTCTACGCCAGACTCGCGGAGGTGATCTTCGAACAGAAGAAGCAGCCCAGAAATTTCGTTACAGCCTGGATGAGATGTCGACTGTCTTTCTCTCTCCTTCGGTCGGCTTTGCTCTGCCTCAGGGGAACGAGAGCTTCTGCCCCATTTCCGACAACTGCTGCAGATATTGACTACGAGGCTACAGTCACTGAATGCTGCATAGATCTGCGGCTCAACTAATTTAACACAGATAGGATAGCTTCTTATGTATTAGGATATTTGATATTAAGGTAAATAAATGGTGGCGAAGGTGTGGCTATTGGGGGAGGCTGGAGGCCACGTTTAAAAAAAGTAGTCGTAGTAGTAGTAGTAGAGCAGCAGTAGTAGTGTGCGGCCACCAAAGAAATGATTCGTTAGATGACTCGCCTCATAATCGAGTACACTCACGACACCTTCCTTGCCCCATTAGCTCTTCAAATACTGGCAATAACACCCCATCTATTCTGACACAGGACACAAGCAAGGAATAAGTACAAAGAAAATGTGGCAGAAAGGGGCCCTTGATGATCTCCTACGTGAAGCAAGAACACTGCCGGAGAGACTAAGATTCATAGGAGATGGAAAACAAAACATTGGATGTTGCCAGAAAGTTTGGAAACAAGATGCAGGGGGAAAAGTGTCCTTGGCGTTAAGATCTCTCACAGAGGAATCTTCCGGTGGTGTTTTGCCAATAAACAGAGAGACATTACAACAAGTGAAGGAAAAATATCCCCTGCAAGTGAAGAGGAAGGCATCTGTTTCCAGGGTGTCTATATCCCTCCAACTGCGGTCATGTTCGAAAAACATCAGGAGAGATGGTGTGGAAAAAACCACTGAAAACACAGGGAGGATCAGGCCCTTCAGGCCTGGATGCAGACGGTTGGAGAGTCATCCTCAGAACAAACAAGTCTGGCGCCGCACCAAGTGATCTCTGCAATGCCACCGCCGCGCTTGCAAGAAAGCTAGAAACCCGGTGGTGCCATCACCTTCATGCTCTGATGGCCTGTCGCCTCATTCCCCTGGATAAAAATCCAGGATGTAGGCCTATGGGGGTGGAGAAAATGCCGAGACGGATCATTGGCAAATGCATAATGGAGGTCAGGGCAGCTGCAGGGAACCTGCAAGTATTTGCTGCCCACCAGGTTGCAGGGGAAGCTGCCATTCCCGCCATGAGAAAGATATGTGAGCAGTGTGATTGTGGGGCAGTTCTCCTTGTTGACGCTTCCAATGCATTCAACACTAATAAACCACAAAGCTCCACTGCACATCATCAAGATCAAGTGTCCAAGCTCTGCAATGTACGTTGAAAACACCTATAGGAACCCATCAGACCTCTATATAATAAGCTTCAAGGCTCTAAGAGGAAATACCATCATCCAGTCAACTGAGGGAACAACGCATGGGGACCCTGTTGCCATGGCAATGTACGCACTAGGCCTATCAGTGCTCCAACACACAAGAAAATCTGAAACAACCGTGGTCAAGTAAGTGGCTTATGCTGACGACCTTACAGGAGCAGGAAAAGTGGAGGACATCAAAAAGTGGTGGGACCAGATAACATCACGTGGTCCGCAAATAGGGTACCACCCAAAAGCCAGCAAGTCCTTCCTCGTTGTGAAGCCAGAACACTGTGAACAGGCAAGGGAGGTGTTCGGCGGAAGTGAGGTCAAAATAACAAAGGAGAGCCAAAGACACCTAGGTGCGGTAATTGGCATTTAGGACTTCAAGACCGAGTGCCTAACGGGAAAGGTAAAATTAGTGGGTGAAGGAAATCTAAGCTCTGTCTGATATTACTGAAACAGAGCCACATGCGGCTTTTGCGGCATTCACCCAAGGAGTCTTGCATAGCTGGAATTACCTGATGCGCACTATCCCTATCGGACCCTTCCTCCACCCTCTGGAATAAGCCATCAGCGCCAATTTCATTGCAAAATTAGTGAAACATCCTCACTTAACCCCAGCAGAGAGGTCAACCCTTGCACTACCACCGAGACTGGGAGGAATGGGATTGACCAATCTAGAGGAGCTTGCTGCCACCGAACATCAGAATTCAGTGAAGCTCGCTGCAGCCCCCACCTACCAAATAATAGCTCAGAATGCAACAATTGGGGTGGATACCAGCGAATTAAACAAGATTCGACGGTCCATTACAACAGAACGACAGCACACCCAAAATGATAAACTGCAGCAACTGATGCTGCAGGTGCCAGAGAACTTGAAAAAAAAAAGTAGCTATAGCGCAGGAAGTGAGCGCTTCGAATTGGCTAACAACGTTACCGATAAAGGCAAAAGGTTTCAGTCTTAACAAACAAGAATTCACAAATGCCATTGCTCTAAGGTACGGTAGGCCAGTAGAAGGTTTGCCCTCCAAATGCGTCTATGGTTCTTCCTATGACATCGACCACACTACGGTGTGCAAGGAAGGGGGACTTCGTATGCATGAGGCGTGACGAAGTAAAGGATCTCACAACAGATATGTTAAAGGAAATCTGTCATGATGTCAGGGTAGAAGAGACCCTCCTTCCATTGGACGGTGAGAATTTCCATCAGAGGACTCCAAACACATCTGACGAAGCCCGAGTGTACATCAGTGCTCGAGGATTCTGGACGCGGGGAGAATGAGCCTTCTTTGACATTATGATTTTCTATCCCATGGCTGCATGTCACCGTAATCTAGCTCTCGATGCTGCACATAGGAGGAACGAGAATGACAAGATCAGGGCATATTGAGAGAGAATTCTCTATGTTGATCAAGGCAGCTTCACTCCCCTGGTGTTCACAACCTTTCATGGGATGGGACTAAGTGCAAGATGTTTCTATGTTAGATTCGCGGAGGTGTTATCCGAATGGAAGCAGCAGCTCAGAAATTAAGTTACAGCCTGGTTGAGATGTCGACTGTCCTTCTTTCTGCGTAGGTCTGCATTGCTCTGCCTCAGGGGAACGAGAGCATCGGCCCCAATGCTGACAACAGTCGCAGATACTGACTATGAGGCAACAGTCACTGAATACAGCATAGATCTGCGGCTCAACTAACTCAACACAGCTAGGGTAGCTGCTTTTGTATTAGGATATTTAATTTTAAGGTAATAAAATGGCGGCGAAGGTGTGGATATTGGGGGAGGCTGGAGGCTTAATAAAAAAATATAGTAGTAGTAGTAAAAAAAAGCCGGTGTGGTAGAGTTGTACTTAAAAAGAAATTACTTGTATTTTCCTTGGCACACGTGAGAGGGTCGCCAACCACACCACTGAATGTAAACAAACCGCTGCTGTTTTACGTGACGTCACGGGAACTTCTTTACACGTCAGTATATAGATCGTTTATGTGTGTGTGTGTGTGTGTGTGTTATTCTGTTTTTTTTTTGGGGGGGGACTATGTTTCTCTCTTTGTTTATTTGTCTAATTCTATCTCTCTCTCTCTCTCTCTCTCTCTCTCTCTCTCTCTCTCTCTCTCTCTGTGTCATATTATTTTTTCGCTTTCTCTTTGTCTCTATGTAGATCACTTTCTTTCTCTTTGTCTGTCTCTTTAAATCTAATTGTCTTTTATTTATCTAGGTATCAACTCTCTCTCTCTCTCTCTCTCTCTCTCTCTCTCTCTCTCTCTCTCTATCACAGTTTACCAATATACAGCGACAGGTCAGGGCAATAGTCTACCGGGAAAAGTATTATTAGCTTCTTCGCTATTTGTTTTATTGACGCATTTTATACCAACACGATCCAACCCCTGCCTTCACACCTGGGCAACCTGTCACACGCCTGCGAGACCAAATATCTGTAGAGCTTTTATATAACACTTCAAAAGCCTTTAAAGGACACCTACAAAACATTAATGAAACATCTGTAGTGGAGGTAGTGGTGGTGGTAGTGGAGGTAATGGTGGTAGTAGTGGTGGTAGTGGAGGTAGTAGTAGTGGTAATGGTCGTATCGGTGGTGGTGGAGGTAGAGGTGTTAGTGATTGTGGAGGTGAAGGTAGTGGTTTGGGTGGTAATGGTGGTATCGGTGGTGGTAGTGGAGGAAGCGGTGGTGGTGGAGGTAATGGTGGCGGTAGTGGTGGTGGTGCTGTTGATGGTAAAAGTAGCGATGGTGGTGGTGATGATAAATGTAGCGGTGATGGTGGAGGTAGCGGTGATGATGATGATGGTGGAGGTAGCGGTAGTGGTGGGTATGGTGGAAGTAGTGGTGGTGATGGTGATGATAGAAGTAGCGGTGGTGGTGATGGTGGAGGTAGCGGTGATGGTGGTGGTGATGGTGGAAGTAGCGGTGGTGGTGGTGGTGATGGTAGAAGTAGCGGTGGTGGTGGTGGTGATGGTAAAAGTAGCGGTGGTGGTGGTGATGATAGAAGTAGCGGTGGTGGTGATGGTAGAAGTAGCGGTGGTGGTGGTGGTGATGGTGGAAGTAGCGGTGGTGGTGGTCATGGTAGAAGTAGCGGTGGTGGTCATGGTGGAGGTAGCGGTGATGGTGGTCATGGTGGAAGTAGCGGTGGTGGTGGTGGTGATGGTGGAAGTAGCGGTGGTGGTAATGGTGATGGTAGAAGTAGCAGTGGTGGTGGTGGTGGTGATGGTAGAAATAGCAGTGGTGGTGGTGGTGATGGAAGAAGTGGCGGTGGTGGTGGTGATGGAAGAAGTAGCGGTGGTGGTGATGGGGGAGGAAGCGATGATGGTGGTGATGGTGGAGGTAGCGACGGTGGTGGTGATGGTGGAAGTAGCGGTGGTGGTGGTGATGGTGGAAGTAGCGGTGGTGGTGGTGGTGATGGTGGAAGTAGCGGTGGTGGTGGTGGTGATGGTAGAAGTAGCGGTGGTGGTGGTGGTGATGGTAGAAGTAGCGGTGGTGGTGATGGTAGAAGTAGCGGTGGTGGTGGTCATGGAAGAAGTAGCGGTGGTGGTGATGGTAGAAGTGGCGGTGGTGGTGGTGGTGATGGTAGAAGTAGCGGTGGTGGTGGTGATGGTAGAAGTAGCGATGATGGTGATGGTGGAGGTAGGTGGTGGTGGTGATGGTGAAAGTAGCGGTGGTGGTGGTGGTGATGGTAGAAGTAGCGATGATGGTGATGGTGGAGGTAGCGGTGGTGGTGGTGATGGTGAAATTAGCGGTGGTGGTGGTGGTGATGGTAGAAGTAGCGGTGGTGGTGGTGGTGATGGTAGAAGTAGCGGTGGTAGTGGTGATGGTAGAAGTAGCGGTGGTGGTGGTGATGGTAGAAGTAGCGGTGGAGGTGGTGATGGTAGAAGTAGCGGTGGTGATGGTAGAAGTAGCGGTGGTGGTGATGGTAGAAATAGCGGTGGTGGTGGTGATGGTAGAAGTGTCGGTGGAGGTGGTGATGGTAGAAGTAGCGGTGGTGATGGTAGAAGTAGCGGTGGTGGTGATGGTAGAAGTAGCGGTGGTGGTGGTGATGGTAGATGTAGCGGTGGTGGTGGTGGTGGAGGTAGCGGTAGTGGTGGTGATGGTAGAAGTAGCGGTGGTGGTGGTGGTGATGGTAGAAGTAGCGATGATGGTGATGGAGGAGGTAGCGGTGGTGGTGGTGATGGTGAAATTAGCGGTGGTGGTGGTGGTGATGGTAGAAGTAGCGGTGGTGGTGGTGGTGATGGTAGAAGTAACGGTGGTGGTAGTGATGGTAGAAGTAGCGGTGGTGATGGTGATGGTAGAAGTAGCGGTGGTGGTGGTGATGGTAGAAGTAGCGGTGGTGGTGGTGATGGCAGAAGTAGCGGTGGTGGTGGTGATGGTAGAAGTGGTGGTGGTGATGGTAGAAGTAGCGGTGGTGGTGGTGATGGTAGATGTAGCGGTGGTGGTGGTGATGGTAGAAGTAGCGGTGGTGATGGTAGAAGTAGCGGTGGTGGTGGTGATGGTAGATGTAGCGTTGATGGTGGTGATGGTAGAAGTAGCGGTGGCGGTGGACATGGTAGAAGTAGCGGTGGTGGTGGTGGTGATGGTAGAAGTAGCGGTGGTGGTGGTGGTGGTGATGGTAGAAGTAGCGGTGGTGGTGGTGGTGATGGTAGAAGAAGCGGTGGTGGTGGTGATGGTAGAAGTAGCGGTGGTGGTGGTGGTGATGGTAGAAGTAGCGATGATGGTGGTGATGGTGGAGGTAGCGGTGGTGGTAGTGATGGTGGAAGTAGCGGTGGTGGTGGTGGTGATGGTAGAAGTAGCGGTGGTGGTGGTGGTGATGGTAGAAGTAGCGGTGGTGTTGGTGGTGATGGTAGAAGTAGCGGTGGTGGTGGTGATGGCAGAAGTAGCGATGATGGTGGTGATGATGGAGGTAGCGGTGGTGGTAGTGATGGTGGAAGTAGCGGTGGTGGTGGTGATGGTAGAAGCAGCTGTGGTGGTGGTGATGATAGAAGTAGCGGTGGTGGTGATGGTAGAAGTAGCGGTGGTGATGGTGGAAGTAGCGGTGGTGGTGGTGATGGTGGAAGTTGCGGTGGTGGTGATGGTGGAGGTGGCGGTGATGGTGGTGATGGTGGAGGTAGCGGTGGTGGTGGTGATGGTGGAAGTAGCGGTGGTGGTGGTGATGGTGGAAGTAGCGGTGGTGGTGGTGATGGTGGAGGTAGCGGTGGTGGTGGTGATGGAGGTAGCGGTGATGGTGGTGATGGTGGAGGGAGCGGTGGTGGTGGTGATGGTGGATGTAGTGGTGATGGTGTTGATGGTGGAGGTAGCGGTGGTGGTGGTGGTGATGGTGGAAGTAGCGGTGGTGGTGGTGATGATAGAAGTAGCGGTGGTGGTGGTGATGATAGAAGTAGCGGTGATGGTGGAGGTAGCGGTGATGGTGGTGATGGTGGAGGTTAGCGGTGGTGGTGGTGATGGTGGATGTGGTGGTGATGGTGGATGTGGTGGTGATGGTGGATGTGGTGGTGATGATGGTGGTGATGGTAGAAGTAGCGGTGGTGGAGGTGGTGATGGTAGAAGTAGCGGTGGTGGTGGTGATGGTAGAAGTAGCGGTGGTGGTGATGGTAGAAGTAGCGGTGGTGGTGATGGTAGAAGTAGCGGTGGTGGTGATGGTAGAAGTAGCGGTGGTGGTGGTGATGGTAGAAGTAGTGGTGGTGGTGGTGATGGTGGAAGTAGCGGTGGTGGTGGTGATGGTATAAGTAGCGGTGGTGGTGGTGATGGTAAAAGTAGCGTTGATGGTGGTGATGGTAGAAGTAGCGGTGGTGGTGGTCATGGTAGAAGCGGTGGTGGTGGCTGTGATGGTAGAAGTAGCGGTGGTGGTGATGGTAGAAGTAGCGGTGGGGGTGGTGGTGGTGATGGTTGAAGTAGCGGTGGTGGTGATGGTAGACGTAGCGGTGGTGGTGGTGATGGTAGAAGTAGCGATGATGGTGGTGATGGTGGAGGTAGCGGTGGTGGTGGTGATGGTGGAAGTAGCGGTGGTGGTGGTGATGGTAGAAGTAGCGGTGGTGGTGGTGATGGTAGAAGTAGCGGTGGTGGTGGTGGTGATGGTAGAAGTAGCGGTGGTGGTGGTGATGGTAGAAGTAGCGGTGGTGGTGATGGTAGAAGTAGCGGTGGTGGTGATGATGGTAGAAGTAGCGGTGGTTGTGGTGATGGTAGAAGTAGCGGTGGTGGTGGTGATGGTAGAATTAGCAGTGGTGGTGGTGATGGTAGAAGCAACGGTGGTGGTGGTGATGGTAGATCAGCGGTGGTGGTAGTCATGGTAGAAGCAGCGGTGGTGGTGGTCATGGTAGAAGTCGGTGGTGGTGGTCATGGTAGAAGTAGCGGTGGTGGTGGTGATGGTAGAAGTAGCGGTGGTGGTGGTGATGGTAGAAGTAACGGTGGTGGTGGTGATGGTAGAAGTAGCGGTGGTGGTGGTGATGGTAGAAGTAGCGGTGGTGGTGGTGATGGTAGAAGTAGCGGTGGTGGTGGTGATGGTAGAAGTAGCGGTGGTGGTGGTGGTCATGGTAGAAGTAGCGGTGGTGGTGGTGGTGGTGGTCATGGTAGAAGTAGCGGTGGTGGTGGTCATGGTAGAAGTAGCGGTGGTGGTGGTGATGGTAGAAGTAGCGGTGGTGGTGGTGATGGTAGAAGTAGCGGTGGTGGTGGTGATGGTAGAAGTAGCGGTGGTGGTGGTGGTCATGGTAGAAGTAACGGTGGTGGTGGTGATGGTAGAAGTAGCGGTGGTGGTGGTGATGGTAGATGTAGCGTTGGTGTTCGTGATTATAGAAGTAGCGGTGGTGGTGGTGACGGTAGAAGTAGCGGTGGTGGTGGTGATGGTAGAGCTAGCGGTGGTGGTGGTGATGGTAGAAGTAGCGTTGGTGTTGGTGATGGTAGAAGTAGCGGTGGTGTTGGTGATGGTAGAAGTAGCGTTGGTGGTGGTGATGATAGAAGTAGCGGTGGTGGTGATGGTGGAGGTGGCGGTGATGGTGGTGATGGTGGATTTAGCGGTGGTGGTGGTGATGGTGGAAGTTACGGTGGTGGTGGTGATGGTGGAAGTAGCGGTGATGGTGGAAGTAGCGGTGGTGGTGGTGATGGTGGAGGTAGCGGTGGTGGTGGTGATGGAGGTAGCGTTGATGGTGGTGATGTTGGAGGTAGCGGTGGTGGTGGTGGTGATGGTGGAAGTAGCGGTGGTGGTGGTGATGATAGAAGTAGCGGTGGTGGTGTTGGTAGAAGTAGCGGTGGTGATGGTGGAAGTAGTGGTGGTGATGGTGGAAGTAGCGTTGGTGGTGGCGATGGTGGAAGTAGCGGTGGTGGTGATGGTAGAAGTAGCGGTGGTGATGGTGGAAGTAGCGGTGGTGGTGGTGATGATAGAATTAGCGGTGGTGGTGATGGTGGAGGTAGCGGTTCTGGTGGTGATGGAGGTAGCGTTGATGGTGGTGATGGTGGAGGGAGCGGTGGTGGTGGTGATGGTAGATGTAGCTGTGATGGTGTTGATGTTGGAGATAGCGGTGGTGGTGATGGTAGAAGTAGCGGTGGTGGTGGTGGTGATAGAAGTAGCGGTGGTGGTGTTGGTGGAGGTAGCGGTGATGGTGGTGATGGTGGAGGTGGTGGTGGTGATGGTGGAGGTAGCGGTGGTGGTGGTGATGGTGGATGTAGCGGTGATGGTGGTGATGGTGGAAGTCGCGGTGATGGTGGTGGTGATGGTAGAAGTAGCGGTGGTGGTGGTGATGGTAGAAGTAGCGGTGGTGGTGATGGTAGAAGTAGCGGTGGTGGTGATGGTAGAAGTAGCGGTGGTGGTGATGGTAGAAGTAGCGGTGGTGGTGGTGATG
The DNA here is from genome assembly GCA_958450375.1 of Homarus gammarus. Taxonomy (NCBI): domain Eukaryota; kingdom Metazoa; phylum Arthropoda; class Malacostraca; order Decapoda; family Nephropidae; genus Homarus; species Homarus gammarus. The sequence goes on from CAUDMG010000291.1 coordinate 423,357, forward strand.
GTGGAAGTAGCGGTGGTGGTGGTAATGGGAGAAGTAGCGGTGGTGGTGGTGATGGTAGAAGTAGCGGTGGTGATGGTAGAAGTAGCGGTGGTAGTGGTGGTGATGGTGGTGATGGTAGAAGTAACGATGATGGTGGTGATGGTGGAGGTAGCGGTGGTGGTGGTGATGATGGAAGTAGCGATGATGGTGGTGATGGTGGAGGTAGCGGTGGTGGTGGTGATGGTGGAAGTAGCGGTGGTGGTGGTGGTGATGGTAGAAGTAGCGGTGGTGGTGGTGGAGGTAGTGGTGGGGGTGGAGGTTGTAGTGATGGGGTGAAGGTAGTGGTGGTGGTAGTGACAGAAGTAGCGGTGGTGGTGGTGATGGTAGAAGTAGCAGTGGTGGTGGTGGAGGTAGTGGTGGGGGTGGAGGTTGTAGTGATGGGGGTGAAGGTAGTGGTGGTAGTGACAGAAGTAGCGGTGGTGGTAGTGGAGGTGGTGGTGGTGGTGGAGGAAACGGTGGTGGAGGAAGCGGTGGTGGAGGAAGCGGCGGTGGTGGTGATGGTAGAAATAGCGATGGTGGTGGTGGTGGAGATGGTGGTGGTGGTGGAGATGGTGGTGGTGGAGATGGCGGTGGTGGTGTTGGCGCTGAAGGCAGAAAACCAGCAGTTGTTGATGGCTGCTGTAGTGGTGATGAAGAATGCAGGTGACAACGCCTCCACCACGCACATCTGCCTCGCTGTTATGTTGTTTACCTCCGAGTGGTGGACATGTAAACACCTACAGAAAACTTACACACATCTGTGCCCGGCAGGAAGGGAGGGATGGAGGAAGGGGGAGGAGAAAAGAGATGGCTATGGAAACAAAAGAGAGAGAGAGAGAGAGAGAGAGAGAGAGAGAGAGAGAGAGAGAAGGAACACGGACGGAAGATGAGAAGGAGGGCAAAGAAAAGGAAAGAGGGGAGAAAGGAGAGATAAAGAGAGGAAGAAGGGGGAAAGAAGAAAGAAGCGGAGAGATAAGGATGGGGAGCAACCGTGGAAGGAATAGAGAGAGAGATGGAGGGTGGGGGGGGGGGGAGAAAGTGCGACACGGGTGACCCCCAGACATGTCGGCAACACGTTAAGTTTGATCAGCTGATTGAACACCGAGGAATAAACAATAAGTTAAAGCCGGGGCGACGGAGGACAGACAGGAGAGAAAAACGGCGTAAATAATGGAGGAGTTGAAGTAGAAAGGAAGAGGAAACAGATGATACAACAGGCGGAACAACGGGTGGAACAACGGGCGGAACAACAGGAGATGCAACGAGCTGTACAACAGGAGATACAACGGACTGAATAATGGACGATACAACGGGCTCAACACCAGGAGATAAATACTAATAATGGTTACCCCTCGTGTAACGAGGATGACCAGCCCAAAGGTCACCTAGGCGTGAATTTGTTTAAGTTGTTGCCAACACAACAACCACACCCTATGTTAACGAGTTGCATAACCTAGTGTCAAGGAATAGTTCGAGAAGACCAGACAACTCGCCAACTGCACTGGCTAACCACGACCCCGGAATACGATCCGCAAATCGATTAACATCCAGGACCCCAATTACTGCTGGGTAGACAGAGGCAAATGTCATAAAGAAACTTGCCCATAGTTTCACCCTGCCCGGGGATCGAACCTGGGTCTGTTCGCTTGCGAGGCAAGCATGCTGACCACAGGTACAGACAACAGGATTTACAACGGGCTGGGCAACAGGAGATACCGCGGGATGAACAACAGGATATATAAAGGGCGATGCAAAGGGTGGAACAGGATGAACAAAAGGAGATACAACGGGCAGAACAACAGGTGAGGCAACAGAGAAAGAAACAATAACAGGTGAGACAACAGAGGATGGAACAACAGGTGAGGTAACAGGGAGGATGGAGCAACAGGCGAGGTAACAGGAAGGATGGAACAACAGGTGAGGCAACAGAGGAAGAAACAATAACAGGTGAGACAACAGAGGATGGAACAACAGGTGGAGTAACAGGGAGGATGGAGCAACAGGCGAGGTAACAGGAAGGATGGATCAACAGGTGAGGCAACAGGAAGGAAGAAACAACAGGTGAGACAACAGAGGATGGAACAACAGGTGAGGCAACAGGAAGGATGGAACAACAGGTGAGGCAACAGAGGAAGAAGGAACAGCAGACGATAGAAGATGAGGATGTGGAGAAGGAAGAAAGGGAGGGGAAGTAGGAGGTAGAGAAGAAGGAACTGAATAAGGAAGGAATGATAGTAGTCAAGACAGGACGAAAGAAGAACAGGAGTGGGGGGAGGAGTAAGGAAGAGAGGAATAGAAAGAGTAAAGAGGGGAGGAGATGCGGGAAGATGATAGCAAGAAGGTGAAAAGAAGTAAGTGATGTAGGAGGGAGGAAAATGAAGGAAGATATAAAGTAGAGCTAACAAAGGGAGGAGGAGGAAGAAGAGGAAAAGGAGGAGGAAGAGGAGAAGAAAAAGTAGGAGGAAAAGGAGGAGGAAGAAAAGAGGAGAAGGAAGAAGAGGAACGGGAGAAGGAGGAGGAGGAAGAGGAGGAAGAGGAAGAGGAGGAGGAGGGAGAAGAGGAGGAGGGAGAAGAGGAAAAGGAGGAGGAAGAGGAGAAGAAAAAGTAGGAGGAAAAGGAGGAGGAAGAAAAGAGGCGAAGGAAGAAGAGGAACGGGATAAGGAAGAAGAGGAACGGAAGGAGGAGGAGGAAGAGGAGGAAGAGGAGGAGGAGGGAGAAGAGGAGGAGGGAGAAGAGGAGGAGGAAGAGGAAGAGGAAAAAGAGGAAGAGGAAAAAGAGGAGGAAAGGAAGGAGGGAGGAAGAAGAGGGAGAGGAGGGGGAGGAGGAGGAGGAACAGGAGAAGGAGGAAGAAGAGGAGGAACAGGAGGAGGAGGAACAGGAGGAGGAGAAGAAGGAGGAAGAGGAAAAGGAGGAGGAAGAGGAAAAGGAGGAGGAAGAGAAGGAGGGGAGGAAGAGGAGGAGGAGGAAGAGGAGGAAAGCGTGAGTCAAGTTGGAGAAGTCATCAACAAGGTCACTTTGATCAGCTTCTCAGCACCTACCATCAGCTGGCTACGGCACCTGGCTCTGTGTGTGTGTGTGTGTTGACGCTTGATCTTATATAACCTTATTGTGTATAATAATTCACCAAGGGAAAGTTGTTGGAGCTTCCAATAACTTGCTTAGACATAAACCATTGACTCTTCAGGCTTCTAAGCCCTTGACTCTTCAGGCTTCTATGCCCTTAACTCATGAGACATAAAGGCAAGTATGAACTTAGCATGCTTCCGTGTTGGGCGCTGTAAACGCTTTGTGATTCACCTTACACAAGGATGTAGGGGGGTGCCCAGTAGAAAAAAAAAGGTGTATATATATATATATATATATATATATATATATATATATATATATATATATATATATATATATATATATATATATATATATATTACTGTGCACGTTTGTTGTACGCTTATTCATGACTGTATGCATGTATGACGTAGCCATGATTGTATGACGACTTCATGGCTACTTATGTTCACGACTATATGTAAGACGTATATGCAGTAAATATATATGCCTCTATGTATCTGTCTGTGTGTATCTTCATGTGCATGAATGTACAGTATGTTGCAAAATAATGAGCATTAGACATATACTGTATATATATTCATGCATTCATGTAAGAATTGAGTCTTATAAGGGCTGACTAGCCTCTCAATTTTACTTAATCAGGTCAGAGACCTTTCTTGACTAAAATTATACAAGTTGAACTTCCAGGCAAAACATTCACGCATCTTGCCCACTGAGGCTGAACTATCGTGGCCAAGTCCTTTATATACAAAACCTGCCCTCGTGTTGTATCCCAGATAGCCTTCACCAACAGAACTATCCTCCTGGGAGACCATTATGGTTGGTGAATGATGCGGCCTCGTGAGACTGAGCTATTGAAATTGGGTGAGTTATTTACGTACAATATATATACCCTAATGAGCTGTATGATATAGCAAAGGCTTTGTTTTTATGGTTGGTAGCAATTAGTCTCATGGATATCATTATTTCAGCCTTATACAAATGCCAGCTTTCGTCCTTATATGAATGTTATTCCCTTCAGAGCCCGGATGTTTTTGTTGACAGGCTGAGAGAGATCAACTGAGTCAGACGCCAGACTCTTGAGAATAAAGTTCCCCTGCTTTCGATATGAGTTTATTCCGTACCCTTAAGAGACCACATCCCTGTGCCCGATAAAAATATGAGAATGAGAGAGAGAGAGAGAGAGAGAGAGAGAGAGAGAGAGAGAGAGAGAGAGAGAGAGAGAGAGAGACCCTCCACTACCACCGACCAAAACCGATTACAGATGGAAGGGTGTTGGAGTCACACACTTGCATCACAAATGGGGGGGGGGGGGGTTGCTGGTGCCGCTTCTGTTCTTGACTGCTAATAATAGTAAGTATAGAATTCCCGGCGGAACCTTGCCCTAGTGAATGTTATTAATTTAGCGAGCGTACATTCCTCCTCATAGAACACAAGGCGTATGCTTTCACTTGCAATGTGTGTGTGTGTGTCTTTATAGATACTCACAGCCATCCGAGTTCCACATTTCTAACTTATCTTTAAGTATAACTTTACACACACACACATATATATATATATATATATATATATATATATATATATATATATATATATATATATATATATATATATATATATATATAAATATATCTCTTCCTTCATCGATCCTTGTCACACCTCTCAGCTTCAATCATTTATTCGTCTTGGTACACAGCACGAGTCAGTGTAATGCAGTGTAAGACAGGTAACAGCATAACACAGTATACAGAAGAGGAGAGACAGTGTAACAAGGTAATGTGTTAAGTGCAATGGAACAGCATTAGACAGCGTGATATAAGGAAAACACTATTGCTCAGTATACTCGTATAGTACAATATAACACGGTAAAAACAACCTAACACGGTACAACACATTGTAACACGGCACAACTCAACATAACAAAGCACAACACAACAATTTATAAAACAATATAACAGTACAACATAACATGGCACAACATAACGCGACACAAGACAATATAACACAATATAACAGTACAACACACATAACACGGGACACAACACAACACAGTACAACATAACACGGTACAATATAACACGGCACAGCATAACAAGCCACAACACAATATAACACACATTACACGGTACAACATAACATAACATGGCACAACACAACCCAGCACAACACAACATAACACGGCACAACATAATACGGTACAACACAACACGGTACAACAACACAACACGGTACAACACAACATAACACGGTACAGTACTACATAACAAGGCACAACACAGCATAACACGGCACAACACAAAATAACACGGCACAACACAACATTACACGGCACAACACAACATAATACAGTACAACACAATATAACACGGTATAACACAACATAACACAGTACAACACAAAATAACACGACACAACACAAAATAACACGACACAAGACAACACGGTACACTATATTATAACACGTACAACACAACATAACACGGTACAACACAACATAACACGGTACAACACAACATAACACGGCACAACGCATTAAGCAGCAATAGGAGGCTTAACCAACTGGAAAAATTATCCAAAACGAGAAACCCAAACTTAAATTAGTTCCTACTGCCACCATAATTAGCCTATTAAAATGTAAAAAGACCCGATCTGAGTTTTGCGAAGATATCTTGTTTAAATACAAATTGAATTGACCGTAAAGGGTTCCAAAGTCACCGTCCTCGCCCCCACTGACGTGCAATTTCACACTTGGCAAACTGGGATGAACCGCCAGTAGGGAATCGTATACCTTGTAGCCTTATCACATATTCCTATACGCTGGGATCTGAACCAAGAGTGTATAATGTGATCCTACTCTGGGATATACAAGTGTTGGTCAAGCTACTCAGTGTTTCTTCGCTTGTGACCCGTTGCCCGCCTGTCCTGGTCTGCCTGAAGAATGATTTTCGCGCTTGAGGGATGTTTTATTTTCAAGTTTAACGGCAGCTAATGGTTATCCTTTCAGCCTAGGCATGTCATTGGCTTCCAAGATGTGAAGTCAAAGTTCTTTATGAGTAAACTTTATATAATTTTTTTTTATTAATACAACTAAGGTGATCAAGAAACGGTCATCAGTTGCATTATGCCGCACTTGAAAAAATCATCCATCAGTCAAGTCAGGAAAGCGGGCATGGGCTTACTAAATGGAATAAAAAACAACGTCCACAGCTAATATTCTTGTATAAGTTTTACAGGTGGCGAACACTGTCTTGTTTATAAATTGTATGAGAATAAAAAAAATATATATATATAATACGATGATATTTTCTAGTGAGTACATGGACCCGACCCAACCTTCCTACATGGTCCTCAAGTCGATGATACCAAAGCTTACAAAAGGAGTCCAGGGAATTTTGTCCACAACTGTACAAGAAAACAATATCCTGGGTGCACATAAACCTCTGTACGTGAAGGTCCAGGCAGACAGTATTGGGGTCAGTAGTGAGAGGGGGGGGGGGGGGGGATAGCCCAGAAACCTTGAAGGCGGCCACGCGAGAAATAAGGACTCGCTTCCCACACAAATAAATACCAATCTTCGTCTCCACTGAATTGAGAAGTCCTTCATTGTATTGGTGAAAACAAGATGGATTTTCTAACACAATAGGTTTATTCACAACAAGTTCCTTCACAACAGGTTCCTTCACAAAAAGTTCCTTCACAACAGGTTCCTTCACAAAAAGTTCCCTCACAACAGGTTCCTTCACAACAGGTTCCTTCACAACAGGTTCCTTCACAACAGATTCCTTCACAACAGGTTCCTTCACAACAGGTTCCTTCACAACAGGTTCCTTCACAACAGGTTCCTTCACAACAGGTTCCTTCACAACAAGTTCCTTCACAACAGGTTCCTTCACAACAGGATCCTTCACAACAGGTTCCTTCACAACAGGATCCTTCACAACAGGTTCCTTCACAACAGGTTCCTTCACAACAGGTTCCTTCACAACAGGTTCCTTCACAACAGGTTCCTTCACAACAAGTTCCTTCACAACAGGTTCCTTCACAACAGGTTCCTTCACAACAGGTTCCTTCACAACAGGTTCATACAACAACTAAACAGCTGATGTTATATAGAGAGTAACAAGTGATCGTGGGCACTTCGTGCCCGGTGGCGAGTCCGGTGGTACAGTTTACCGAGGTTCTTATAATCATGGTCGTGGTTGTTATGAACATAGTCGTGGTTGTTATAATCATGGGCATGGTTGTTATAATCATGGTCCTGGTTGTTATAATCATGGTCGTGGTTGTTATAATCATGGTCGTGGTTGTTATGATCATTGTCGTGGTTGTTATAATCATAGTCGTGGTTGTTGCAATCACGGTCATTGTTGTTATAATCATGGTCGTGGTTGTTATAATCATAGTCGTGGTTATGATCATTGTTGTGGTTGTTATAATCATGGTCGTGGTTGTTATAATCATAGTCGTGGTTATGATCATTGTTGTGGTTGTTATAATCATGGTCGTGGTTGTTGTAATCACGGTCATGGTTGCTATAATCATGGTCGTGGTTGTTATAATCATAGTCGTGGTTATGATCATTGTTGTGGTTGTTATAATCATGGTCGTGGTTGTTATAATCATGGTCGTGGGTGCTATAATCATAGTCGTGGTTGTTATAATCATAGTCGTGGTTGTTATAATCATGGTCGTAGTTGTTATAATCATGGTCGTGGTTGTTATAATCATGGTCATGGTTGTTATAATCATGGTCGTGGTTGTTATAATCATGATCGTGGTTGTTATAATCATGGGTGTGGTTGTTATAATCATGGTTGTGGTTGTTATAATCATGGTCGTGGTTGTTATAATCATAGTCTTGGTTGTTAAAATCATAGTCGTGGTTGTTATAATCATGGTCGTGGTTGTTATAATCATGGTCGTGGTCGCTACAATAATAGTCGTGGTTGTTATAATCATGGTCGTGGTTATAATCATGGTCGTGGTTGTTATAATCATGGTCGTGGATGCTATAATTATCGTCGGGGTTGTTATAATCATAGTCGTGGTTGTTATAATCATTGTCGTGGTTATGATCATAGTCGTGGTTGTTATAATCATGGTCGTGGTTTTTATAATCATAGTCGTGGTTGTTATAATCATGGTCGTGGTTGTTATAATCATAGTCGTGGTTGTTATAATCACGGTCGTGGTTAACATAAGAACATAAGAAAAAGAACATAAGAAAATAAGGAGTCTGCAATAGGCCGGTTGGCCTGTGCTTGGCAGCTCCTGTCGAGAGTTACTACCACTCTCTATCATCCATGAATCTATCTAGCCTCCTTTTGAAACTTTCCAGAGTTCCCGCACTTACTACAAAGTTGCTAAGCTTGTTCCACTCGTCCACCACCCTATATGTGAACCAGTTTCTTCCTATCTCCCTCCTAAACCTCAACTTATCCAACTTGAATCCGTTGCTCCGAGTCCTATCCTGCTCGGATATTATAAGAACTTTATCTATATCCCCTTTATTGATTCCTTTCACCCACTTAAATACTTCTATCATATCTCCCCGCACTCTTCGTCTTTCTAGGGAATGCAAGTTAAGTTTCTTTAACCTATCCTGATATGGAAGGTTTCTAAGTCCCGGAATCATTTTTGTCATTCTTCGTTGCACCGACTCTAGTGAAATTTATATCCATTCTATAATAGGGGCACCAGAACTGAACCGCATAATCGAGGTGCGGCCTAACTAGCGCAAGATATAGTTGCAATAAGACCTCTGCACTCTTGTTACTTACACTTCTAGATATAAAACCCAATACTCTGTTTGCCTTATTTCGAACATTAACGCACTGTTTTCTAGGCCGTAGGTCCGGGCTTACAAGTACCCCTAGGTCTCTTTCACAAGTCGACTTCTCTAGGTTGATGTTGTAAAGGCTGTATACATTATAAGTATTTGTTCTTCCAATATTAAGTACGCTGCATTTGCTGGTGTTGAATTTCATTTGCCATTTTTCAGACCACCCCTGCAGTTTATTTAGATCCTCCTGTAACGCATTTGCATCCTGCCCTGAATTAATTTGCCGCCCTATTTTGGTGTCATCCGCAAACTTGCTTATGTCACTGCTGATCCGAGTATCTAAATCGTTTATGTAGATTATGAACAAGAGTGGGCCTAGTACTGACCCCTGGGGAACCCCACTGGTTACACGGCCCCACTCAGATTTAACACCATCTATGCTGACCCTCTGCGTTCTATCGGTGAGCCATGATTTTATCCAATTTAAAACTTTCCCCTCGATACCATGAGCCTTAATTTTTCTCAGAAGCCTCTGATGCGGTACTCTGTCAAATGCTTTGCTATAGTCTAAGTAAATAACATCGCAATTTTCGTCATTATCTACTACCTCGAAGACTTTCCTAAAAAACGTTAGCAGATTTGTTAGACAAGATTTTCCCTTTGTAAATCCATGTTGAGAGTCGTAGATTAATTTGCTTTTCTCTTGATGCGATCGGATGCTATCTGCTATAATTGATTCAAGAAATTTCCCCACTACTGACGTCAAACTGATCGGCCGGTAATTTGACGCTGATGCTCTGTCTCCCTTTTTGAATATGGGTACTACATTTGCCTGTTTCCACAACTCCGGCACAACTCCAGTGTCTAATGATTTTGTAAATAAGTTTACGAGGGGTCCGCTAATCTGTTCCCTACACTCTTTTAAGACTCGAGGAAAAATTTCATCCGGCCCTGGGGATTTTGTATTCTTTAGTTTATTTATCTTCTTAAGAACATCCTCTTTTCTGAAAGTGATATTCTTTAATTTCTCTTCTTCCTTTCCCTTAAATATCAGTTCCACCTCCGGAATTTCATCGCAAATTTCTTCTGTGAAAACTGATAAGAAGTAGCTGTTCAATGCTTTGCTTATTTCTTCACTGCCATTTATCAATTCTCCCCTCCCTGACTTTAAAGGCCCAACTTTGTCCTTGACCTTTGTCCTATATACCTGGAAAAATCCCTTGGGATTCGCCTTGGATTCTCTTGCCATTCTGATTTCATAGTCTCTCTTTGCTTTCCTTACATTTTTCTTAATATTCCTAGATAGTTCATTATACCTGTTTCTGAGCTGCTCCTCCCCTCCCTTTAATTTCTTATATATTCCTTTCTTTATTCCTATGTCATGTTTAAGTTTTCTGGTCATCCACCTTGGCTCATTCTTATTTGACCTAATTTTTCTGCGTGGTATATTTTGTTATAATCATGGGTGTGGTTGTTATAATCATGGTCGTGGTTGTTATAATCATGGTCGTGGTTGTTATAATCATAGTCGTGGTTGCTAAAATCATAGTCGTGGTTGTTAAAATCATAGTCGTGGTTGTTATAATCATGGTCGTGGTTGCTACAATAATAGTCGTGGCTGTTATAATCATGGTCGTGGTTATAATCATGGTCGTGGTTGTTATAATAATGGTCGTGGATGTTATAATTATCGTCGTGGTTGTTATAATCATAGTCGTGGTTGTTATAATCATGGTCGTGGATGTTATAATTATCGTCGTGGTTGTTATAATCATAGTCGTGGTTGTTATAATCATTGTCGTGGTTATGATCATAGTCGTGGTTGTTATAATCATGGTCGTGGTTGTTATAATCATGGTCGTGATAGTTACAGTATCTATTATACTATAAGAAGGAATAGAATAAAGGTTAGAATAATTAATTAAAGAAATATTTGCCATAAGGACAGGCTAAAATCTTTAAAAAAAAAATATTATCAATCACCGATGATCATTCCAAGATAAATTGTATTATGAAGAGAAGTGACCTTGATTCTGGTTAGATTATTCACCATCTGCTTAAGTCATCACCTGTGTTAAGTCATCATATTCATCATCTACGTTAGTCAGTTTTAGGCCCATCTCCCATGACTGACAATCCATCGATGTTCTTTCCGCGCGAGGGTGTTAGTTTTTAATGCGTCTTATTATTTACGCTGGTGGATGTAAGACTTCCTACCCTCACTACCGCAGCTATGGTCAATTTGGTGTTATTCTTGTTTATAAATGCCTTCTAATCTGTCTCGTGTCTATCCGTCCTGTCTATTGCCATCACAACTGTCTGTTCGTCTGCGTGGTGTTTGAATGTAAGCCCGTCTGTACTCCTTGTGTCGTCAAATCTGTCTGTCTTATCCGTTGTTGGCGTGTGTCTGCCTGTTTGTCTAATGTGAACTAGTAGGTCAGCTGTCTGTCTGTCATGTTAGTTGCCATATTGTCTATTTGTGCATGTATGAATCTGTCTATTTTTGTCAACCTCCTGTCTGTTTCACTGTCTATATTCACCCTGTGTCTATTGTAGCCATCTTCTCCACGCAGTCCTGTTATTATCTTTTTATCTCTTCTCCTTTTCCATGAGCCACAGGAATAAGTATACACTGTAGCTGTAAGGTCGTCTGGTAACGTTGAAACTGTGCAACCAGACGCATGATGAAACTCAGCTCCCCCCCCACCTGTTATCTCTAACTATTTTCTGTTTCTCCTTCTTGATTCTTCTATTTACTCATCTTCCTTCCTTTACTAATCCAAACATTAAAAAAAGGTAGACTAAGAAAAAAAGTGGGGGGAGGAATTAGGAGGGAGCCGTACGATAATTGCAATCTGGGCCGACAGCATACAGCGAATGGGGGTGCGCCAAGTCCGTAGACTTGCATCGTTTTCCAGCTTAAATAAAATGGTTATGTAATGGCTTCCTAAAGAAACCATCGATATGGGACCAGGTTTGTTCCACTCTACGAATTTTTTGCGATTTTTCCACGAAGTTTGATGAAAAACGAAAAACGATTGTGCCGTTTTGGCTGCCTAGTCCTATAGTATATTAGATTAGTAGTAGTATTTCGTATAACTTATGGTTCTTAATTACCACACATATTACTGTGAATCAAAGGTACTGAAGACCTTTATTATTTCAATAATAAAACAAAGGCAACGTCAATCCGTCAGGTCAGGTAAATTAGGACCTGGGCTCACTGTTAGGAGTTATAATTCAAAGCATATAGTAAACTTAATACACTGTGATATTATGGTCCTGGTGTCATTATTTTCCTCGATATAAAAATGCAGATATGAAGCAACGAGAGAGAACTAAACACTTAGGGTGAAATAAACACAAATCGAGAAACATTACACAAGTGTTTCGCTACTTGGCTCGTCTGGTTCATTTGGTTTAAGGACAAAACGGCCAACGCTGCAGCCACGACACTGTTGTTCCAAAATGAGATATTAAATGGAGAGTTACATGTATTACTGGAACTTACACCGATCTGTATCGTTACAGGTTTCTAAAGAGAGAGAGAGCGGCGACTCTATTAATGTTTTCTATTGGCCACCACGTCTAGTCTGTTAACTGGTCGACATGTAAAGCAAGAAAGATGCGGGGAGATGACGACTACCCCTCTTGTACCGGCGTTTGTGTCAAATGCTCGTACACCTAACAACGATGACAATGAGAAATAATAATAAAAAAGACAACAACATCGCCACTGACGCCCTCATATGACCTCAAAATGTTCAGATTACGATGGTTGATGAGTACTACAACAATAACAACAAAACTATCAACAAGAACAACAACATAAACTTCAACAAACATGTCTACCCTGAACTCTCTCACAAGGTCGGCAGGTCCATCATGAAAGTCAGGAGTGAGGGTTTAATAACTATCTCTCAAAAGGTACAGTACTAACTCTGTAACTAGTGACATCAGAGGTTATCTTCATGACCTACTGAAAAGTGATACAGCTAAAAGAGTTTTTTTTCAGTCTCTAGTGAACATTATCATCCGGGTATAATCCTTTTTCGTTTTTAAATCACAATATATTGCGGATCACCTGAAGTATCTCCACCTCAGCTAATTTCACCTTAAGATTAAACACCCTAACGCTAACCTAAACTAACCTTACCTCGTCCCCCAAATAGTGTTAGGGTGGTTAATCTTTAGGTGAAAAGGCAGAGATGGAAAACAGCATACCAGCACGATCATCATCACATTCTTAAAGTCATCTGTTGTGAAGACCTGAAGGAAATAAGAACAATACTGATGAAGGTAAGTCAGTTCTGTAGATCATTTTCACTGTTATACAATAAAACTTTACTAACATATCGTACGAAACAGAATATTAACATCACCATCTGCCTACCTGCCTGTTTGTCTGTGTCTGTCTGTCTGTCATCCATCAATTCATATATCTTTATCTATTATTTATACATTTATCAATATATTTTATATTAACTTATATATGTCTGTCTGTCTATCTGTCTGTCTGTCTACCGCCTAAGTTTGGAGAATCTTCCCTTGTTTGCTTCTAAAACAATAAAAAAGAGGGTACAGAATGATTTCCTACCGACTTCTAGTGATCCTGACTCCAAATATCATCTATTTTTCACCTTCTAATCCACAACCTTCAATCACACGTTCCTCGAAATACATTATTAACATCACCGTCAAATTGAGTGTCTCTGACGATGCCGGGAGTTGACAAATGATGAATATAAATCTTGTAAAAAAAAAACAAAAAAAAAAGATGTCGACCTAAATTAAATATAATTCTAGCGGGCCAATGTTTCTTTCTTCCCTCATTTGTTTTAATCGGTCACGAAAGATGGATATCCCAAAATATTTCGACACACTGGAGCCCGGTCGACACGCGTCCCTCTGTGTGTGAGTATGTGTGTCTTACTTGCTTGCTCTCACACACACACATACACACACACACACACACACACTGTCAACGTCACCTTCGATCATAACAACAAGCGCATTAATGAAGAAGCCATTGGGATGGGTGCCGCAGTCAGAGCTGAGGAGGAGGTTAAACCTGAGAGAGAAAGAAAGATAATGGAAGGGATTATTACCGTGTGTGATAGGAGGACGCAGGAGGGGGAGAGCTAAGAAGAGAAGGGAAGAAAGGAGAGGGAGGGGTTGGCGTGTGGAAGAGGAGGGATGGTAATGAAGGAGGGAGAGGGGAGGGGATAGCGTGTGGTAGGAGGAGTAGGAGGAAGGTAGGGAGGTGTCTACCAGATCGCGTGAAGGCTCAGGTGGTGTGAAGGGGGGGAGGAGAGAGAGGGATGAGTGGGAGGAGGAGACGGAGAGGTGAGTGGGAGGAGGAGGAGGAGAGAGAGGGGTGAGTGGGTGAGAGTTAGTGGGAATAACTAAAAAAAAAACCCTACCTTATCACATAGAGTTGAAATATGGGCATTGATGAAGTGGATGATTGTGTTAATGACGATGATAATAATAATATAAGGATGGTGATGGTAATGATTATGATGATGATGCTAATGATTATGATGATGATGCTAATGATTATGATGATGATGATGATAATATTGCGGTGGTGACCCTGACGTCGATGGTGGTGGGGAAGATAAGGTTTAATGTTGATATGTAAAGAGTAAGATGATGGGCAGGGAGAGGCAGACACGATAGCGTCCTCTGTTGGGGAGGGAAGTTGACACGTAAGGTATGGTCAAAATGGTCAAGCTAAATGGGCTCTGGATAAAAGAGATGAAATCATGTTTATCTACGTAACAAAGAGGTGGGTGTTATAAGACCTCCATAGAAAGCGTCGAGAGTTTCTGGTTGATGGAATGACACGAGAAGTAAAGGGAATGAAAGACATGAATGATAATGAAGTTCAACTAAATGAACCTTGAATGGAGTAGTGGCGACGTAAGACAAATGGTGAGATGTGACTGGACTCAAAAGGAGAGGACGTAATGGTGGATTAGAATTCAGCATCACGGTGACAGCATAAAGAGCGGAGAGAGATAGATCGTCTAGTATGAAGGGATAGTAAGGGGGAAGTAAGGGTCTGGTAACTAACGAGGCACCCAGTTACCCTGTGTTGCCACGAGGAGACACAGCAGGAGTCTTGATGGTGAAGAGGCTGTGTACTGGCAGGGGAAGACTTATGCAAGTTGCTTCCCTGTTCGCCACGAGGGCTAGCCAGTGGCAGTAGCTGAAAGCGAGAGGGTGCAAGCAATGTCTGCACCTTAACACCAACAAAATGCTGCCACACTAGATGTATTACACCACCCTGTGTGCGAACACACACACACACACACACACACACACACACACACATACAGATGTGGAAGCATTATGGGTACGAGTTATGCCACGGGTCCACCTGCGCCACACTGCTTCAATCAAAATCTGCGTGTCACACCATCCGCCTCGCTCACCCACCAGAGACACTCTTATCAATCATCTCATTACCACCTCAGACCACCTAAGAGCTAGGTACACATGTGCCACGTTAGTATTATGTGGGGATTATAATGAAATTGACACCACTGATATCCAGGACCAGCTGTCGCTATCACAAGTTGTGAACTTCCCCACACACGGTCAAAATACCCTTGACCTTCCTTATCTTAACCGACTTAGCGGACCAGTACCAACCACCTCAACCAATGCCTCCTATCGGGTGTAGCACACACCCATGAGTGCTCTGGTTTCCAGCTGCGACTCCCACTCTAGTACAGAGACCCTACATCAAGACCTACAGGCCGATTACTGACTCTGCAGTGCGTCTCTTCGGGCAGTGGATAGTTCACCATCCCTGGACTGAAGTACTTAGGGTGGACAACGTGGACACCAAATAGATATATTATACCGACACCACCACAGAAGTTCACCACCATTTCTTCCCCGAGAAGTCCGTCAGATGTCACCCAACTGATTTGCCCTGGATCACACCTCGGATCAAAAGACTTATGCAACAGAACGACAGAGCCTTTTATCTCAATGACCACAACCGCTACAGGTCCCTTCGCAACCGAGTCATCCGCAAAATATGCACTACGAAGAAGTTTCACTGCCCAACCAAATTGCAACACCTGAAGCAGACCAACATCAGTTAGTGGTATGGTAAGCTTAAAGAACTCTGTGGACGAAACAATAAGACACACCCCCTCCCCTTACTCAGCCATCTCACTAATGTTGACGCAGCTGAGCAATCAAATAACCATTTCGCTCCCCTGGCTGGACACAACCAATCTCCCTGCTTACCTACCAGCCCCCTTTCCCACTGACTTAGTATTAGAATTTGAAGTAGCAAAACGTCTGGACAAACTGAAGTTAAAACGCTCCACCACCCCCATTGACATACCAATGAAACTCTTCAAGGAGTTCTCTCCGGAGCTTGCTAAACCCCTCTGCTCCATCATCAATGCTTCCCTCAGTCAAGCCAGATGACCAGCTGACTGGAAGATTTCTTATGTGTCACCAGTGCCCAAGTCAACCAGCCCACAATCCTTAAATCAGCTACGACCCATTACAATCACCCCAATACCCAGCTTAATCTGAAAGTTTTGTGTTTGACTGGGCTTATTCTGATATTGCAGGAGCCGTATATCCTCAGCAATTTGGTAATTTGAAAATTTCCTCCACCACTCACTGTCTTGTCAGCTTTTTCGACTACATATGCCGCCATCTGGAGGAACGAAAAACGTCTGTAGCTGTCGCCTTCATTGACTTCAATAAGGCATTCGACCTAGTCGACCACAATTTAATCATCAACAAAGCTATCGACCTCGGGTTTCGGAGAAGTCTTATACCATGCTTACAGACTTCCTCAGTAACCGACGCCAAGCTGTACGCTTCCGAGCGGCTGTCTCCACCTTTCATTCACTCATCTGTGGCGTCCCCCAAGGCACCAAGATGGGATCACTATGTTTCCTTATGCTTATCAATGATGCCCTAAGAGAAACCCTTGCTCGCTGGAACTATGTCGACGACTCCACCATTGGGATCACCGTCAACAATTCTGCTCCCGACTACACCGCCCTTCAGGATTTATTGAACAGTCTCCAAAACTGGGCCACCAACAACCACGTCACCATCAACCATACCAATACCATGGCTAGGCACATCAACCTCTCCTCCGACGTTGTCCTTCCCCCTTCCATTACTTTAGGTCCGAACACACTCCAGGTTGTAGACTCACTAAGCTCCTCGGCGTCACCACAGACAACAAACTAAATTGGAGATCACACGTCAGTGAAGTTGTCAAATCCTCCAGTTTCCGTCTCCACCTCCTCCGCCGACTCAAGTCCCTCGGAGTTCCTGCCCCCGAGCTCCTCAGTGTTTACTCAACATTCATACTTCCCAAGCTCACCTATGCCTCCCCTACCTGGTTTTCGTCCCTAAATGCCACACAACACAAACACCTAGAAAAAGTGCAAAAGAGGGCATGCAAGATTATTCTCTCCCCTTCCTACTCCACATATTAAGAAGCGTTCAACACACTGACCCTCTCGGCTCTCATTGACCATCACCACGACCTCATCTGCAAATTTGGTGAGAAGCTTCTGCACCATCCTCGACACCGGCTCCTACTACCACCTGAGATCCCTCGTTCGAGAATAGCTGTTCGACACCACAACCGCATCCAGCCCATACGAGCACGAACTGATCGTTATAAGAACAGCCCAGTCCCAACCATTGTAAAAATTATCAATAACTTGTAATCAACCAGTGTATTCACTCCCAGTCAATGCCCTGTAGTTTGACCTTCTCCCCACCTAGTTATTATATATCATATTTGTATCACTCATGTTACTTGTATATTATTTGTAAATCAAGAGACCCATTCCCCAATTATGTAACTGTATATTTTCAGCCTTCCGGCTGTCATGCTCTTTCAATAAACCGTTAATTATTATTATTGTTATTATTATTATTATTATTATTATTATTACACACACGCACACACATGGAGAAACTTCCCCCCACGGCTCATTATCTACATTATCATTATCATCATCACCATTTTCACCATCATCACCATCATCATTATTACCATTCTCACCATTATCACCCTCCTCATGTGTCGCTTAGGAAAAAAAAAAGATTTCTCAGCCGTGAGCGGGAGTGGTGGGAGGGCATTCATTTCTCGGGCCGGAGGAAATTGTGGCAACAAAGTAGAGAAACGCATTGTGTTGACCTTGGGAGCACATAATTAAGCACTGGAATATGACATTCACACTCGTTTTCTGGAAAATTTTCTTAACTAAACATTTGAAGAACAATAAAAACTTACTTTAATAATAAATGAACTGTGAATTACTTTTGCGGACAAAATATACAATGAAATATCAGGTCTGAATACATGTCATGGTATAGGTTTTCGCCTGGCATATATCTTGTCATAATCAAGAAATATGTCCTGGTGCGCATGGGCCAGCAGTAGGGCGTTAAGACTTTCTTCACCCATTATAACACACAGGACCGCCTTGATAAGTTTAAGGGAAGAGTTTGCCCCCTCTTCACTGGCTGTGGTGGCTGGCTGTTTATAACTGAGACTGGCTACCAGTGTACTGTAGTAGGCCCAGGTTTCCTTGGCTTATCATCGCAGTGTTGTTGCCATAGAAGCAACTCTTGATCGAATGAGGATGGTGTAGGCTGTATAGTACTGTCTGCTTCCAAATGCATTTTTTCGGCATGGAAATAAAGATGCATGTTGCATTAACCAATCGCCAAGATTATCGTCAAGCTTGATACTGTAGATTTGTCGCCTGCCGTCAGTTATAACTGCATATAATCTGTTACTTTAACGCAATTACGAGACAACACACACACATAATCATCATTAAACTTTCCAAGTAAAAACAGTTTTAAACTATTTTTACTCTATAACAATTTTTATTTAGATTTTTATTGGTATTACAAAATCGATCGAATAGACTTGAGTCGGGGTGTTGTGTTTCGCCCTGAGTGACCAGCTGTCTCTCACCTGTAAATAATCAACTTAGAGAAAATTGACAAAATATATTTAATGGGATTTAAAGAAGGGGGGGCGCCCCACACGTCCCCCTTTAGAACATGCCCTTGATAATATAGGAATGGAAATACGATGACAATAGCAGTGATGATGAAAAAATGATGCCAATGACAATGGTAATCCGAACACTAATGCGACCGAAATAAAAATAATGAATAAAGAACAAGGAAATTGAAAAATAAAAAAAATAGTGCTAGACAAAACTGGAAACATAGTATAACACCATAACATTAAAATAAATAAATAAATAAATCACTGAAAAAATTACCCACATCGCAAATTCTAGAAAACAGTGAGCACCAACACCCGGAGTCGTGTCAACAAGTCAAACAAGCTCAAGAGGAATACCGAACCACCAGCAGACAACACTGGCTAGCTGATGTCTCTCGCCCTGATGCTCAAGAGACCTCACTACACGACACCATCTTTCGAAATCAAGCTGAAGTTATTCTCACTGATGATCGGCCGATGAATGAATAACAGTGAATAACGTGTGTGTGTGTGTGTGTGTGTTTGTGTGTGTGTGTGTGTGGCTATGACAAGAAATAGGTTTGAAAATGAAGCAGTTTTTTGACTGTGTGTATTTTTAGCACCGTCATTTTGCCTATGAAAGACGTAGTGAATGAATGACAATGAATAACAGGGGAGTCTTGTGTTTGATTCTGGGTATGAAGGGAAATTGATTTGAAAAGAAAAAGGTAATTGTTAGTGTGTAAAAAAAAATATTCCACCGATATAATGTACTTTAATACAATAATGAATGAATGAATATCTATAAGCAAGTGAAATAAGGGCGTGTTGGTTTTTCACTTTCTCACCTTTTATTATGATGGAAAAGGGTTTGAGTGAAGAAAAAAATGCTAATGTGTATTACAAATTGATACGGATAATTTCCCAAAGGATGAATGAATGAATGACAGTGAATGAATCAAGCCACCTTGCATTATGGTGTAAAGAAACTTAAAATAATAACAAATAAAACCAATAAATACATTAAATTGCTCAAATTACTTAAAATATATATTTAATTAATCTAAATAATTATCTTATCTACCTATATATTAAAATTCACCTTTTAAACTCTCAAGGTAAAAATAAATAAAACTTAATAATTCCATTTTAAACAATTCGATAGATGAGTTTAACTAAATTAAACCCATCAAGAAAAGAGAGAGAGAGAGAGAGAGAGAGAGAGAGAGAGAGAGAGAGAGAGAGAGAGAGAGAGAGAGAGAGATTGATTTAGGGGTGGTCACATGGTACGTCTACAGGAAGAGGGGGAGGGAGAGGCGGCGATCAAAAGAGCTTGGGATGAGCCGATGAGAGGAACGAGATCAAGAGATGGGGAGATGGTGGGTCGTGGTTAAAGGAGACGGGCAAAACATGAGCCCGAGAAGCAGGAGTTGATAGCGATAAACGACAGAGACGGATCTAAGAAAATTATCCTGAATCTTTGGAATGGCTAAAGGGAACAGAAGAAAAGAAGAAGAAAGAACAAGAAAAAAAGATGAAAGAAGGAATAATAAGAAAAGAAGGAATATCAAGAAAAAAAGAAAGAAGCAAGAAGAAGTAAGCAAAGGAAAGGAAGGAAGAAGAAAGATGAAGAAAGAAAGAATGAAAAAAAGAAGGAGGAGAAAAAGTTAAAGTATTTTGGTAGCCTGGGATAGATCAAATACCAAAGGGAATATAAGACAGAAGGATGTTGGTAAAGAGAGAGAGAGAGGAACAAGAGAGAAGAGCATTATGTGAAGGGTAATTAACTTGGTGAGAGGATCGACCAAAGATTAACAGGATCTTCACAATAACAACCTAAACTAAACAGAAATGAACAACCCTCAAATCTCTAGACCAATAGTACTCATTATTATGTTATTTCTGGCCTATTGAATCGACCAGCAATAAACAAGTCAGATTTTGCGACAAGTCATAACCAATGCTACTCATGTGAATCAACTTTAAGTCCTTTCTGGTCTATTTCAACGCCATTTTTTTTCTCTATTGAATATTCCAAAAGACAAGCATCATCCCAGGGAGGTGAGGAGAGCAGCGGGGACAGTTTTAAACCACCCCAATGCATCATGACAGAGAAGAACTTGGTTGTGGATGGATGTTGGGAGGGAGGGAGGGACAGATGGCCACTATTCCTAAATGATCTCCTTCAGGTCGTTGGTTCTGAAGGGAAGTAAATTACAGAGGTATTGTGATCAATGGAAGAGGAGGCATTTGTTGATGGAACAGAAGTACATGACAAGAGGAAGGGGATGAAGGGCCGTAGGAGGAGTGGAGTGGGTTTTTTTTTTTTCATGGTAGGTAAAGGAGAGATGGGTGGAGTGTGTTTCTTGACAGGTAAGTGAGTGAGTGGAGTGTGTTTCATGACAGGTGAGGGAAGAGTGGAGTGTGTTTCTTGACAGGTAAGTGAGTGAGTGGAGTGTGTTTCATGACAGGTGAGGGATGAGTGGAGTGCGTTTCTTGACACACACACACACACACACACACACACACACATACACACACACACACACACACACACACACACTTTAGTCTTACAACCAAAAACCACACATTCATTCACAATGACAACCAACACATCTTGCCAACCCAAACATGCAGACAACCTACCCATCACAATCATGAACCACACAAACACTCAAAGACAACAAAAATCACACATAACCTCACCCAAACATACATAGAACCCACCTCAACAAACACAAGCCACACAACACCCGTACAAACACGGCGCACCAGCTATCCACCAGTCAGAGGACAACTTCGTGAAAAGTTCTCCTCGTCACCACCGCCGCCCCCCCCCCCCCCACACAGTTCCCGCTCGTAAGGTCGTGGGCAACTTAGTCAAATGTGGCGAGATGACAGGGAAGCTTGAGACCGGGCGAGTCTCCATAAATCCCCACGAAAATATACCAACTGTGTTACCGTGGTGGTACAGAGTGATTCGAGGCTCCAAATGATGTGGATATGGTAAATGAATAGGTGATCGACTACGGTACATTACTTATGCTATGCTATGGCGACTGAGATGATAATAGAATTATGAGAATGACCATTACCGTCAAACTATACTCCTAGGCCAGTGTGTTGAGATTTATACCATTGTATCGAATTCTTTTCAAGCAAGCCTTAAAAACTTTAATAATAATAATAATAATAATAATAATAATAGTAATAATAATAATAATAATAATAAACAAGAATTTACAGATACCAATGCTCTAAGGTACGGTAGGCCAGTAGAAGGTATGCCCTCCCAATGCCTGTGTGGCTCTTCCTATGACGTCGATCACGCCATGGTGAGCAAGAAAGGGGGCTTCATATGCATGAGGCATGACGAAGTATGGGATCTCACAGCAAATATGTTGAAGGAAATCTGCCGTGATGTAAGGGTAGAACCGACCCTCCTTCCATTGGACGGTGAGAATTTCCAACATAGGATTTCAAACACATCCAACGAAGCCCGTGTTGACGTCAGAGCTCGAGGATTCTGGACGCGGGGACAGCGAGCCTTCTTCGACATCAGGATTTTTTTATCCCATGGCCGCATGTTACCGTAACTTAGCTCTCGATGCTGCACACAGGAGGAACGAGGACGATAAGATAAGGGCATATGGGGAGAGAATTCAGAATTTTGAACAAGGCAGCCTCACTCCTCTGGTGTTCACAACCTCTGGTGGGATGGGACCAAGTGCAAGATGCCTCTACGCCAGACTTGCGGAGGTGCTATCCGAACAAAAGCAGCAGCCCAGAAGTTATGTTACAGCCTGGATAAGATGTCGACTGTCCTTCTCTCTCCTTAGGTCGGCTTTGCTGTGCCTAAGGGGAACGAGAGCATCGGCTCCAAAGCCGACAACAGTTGCAAATATTGACTATGAGGCTACAGTCACTGAATGCCGCATAGATCTGCGGCTCAACTAACTCAACACAGCTAGGATAGCTACTTATGTATTAGGATATTTAATTTTAAGGTAATAAAATGGCGGCGAAGGTGTGGCTATTGGGGGAGGATGGAGGTCACGTAAAAAAAGAAGTAATAATAATAATAATAATAATAATAATAATAATAATAATAATAATAATAATAATAATAATGATGATGAAACAAAAATGACTGCTATAATATTAACCAAAATACTAACGATATCAGGAATAAAGTAAACAAAAATAACACTTAACACATTAGAAATTAAAGACATTTTTCTTAATTTATAATTCTTAATGACTAGTGAACAGTACATATAATTTACAGTATGTTAAGATACCTTAGTTATTGACACAAAGTACTACAGCACACTACACTACACTACACAATACAGTGTCACATCAACATGAACGAGCTTTCGGCTGTTAATAAAATACTTCCCTTTCCCCACCTTACCGCCAACCTGCCTTTCTACAGTGGATGGAAATAACAGTCCTGCAATCATAAAAAAGATAACTCTTTCCCCCAACCCAAGAAGGATCTCGACGTGTTTACACAGTACGCAGGCAATATGCCACCTAATATATTTCCCTCAGTCGAACAGTAAACATGACTATCTATATAAAGTCAACTGATAAAAAAATAACCCTCGCCCATCAACAAGACTTCATCATTTAAGCAAAATCTTGCGCCCTCTACACCTCACAAAGTTAAGATTATCGTGTGTCAGGCGGTCACAAGAGCCTAACCGGAGTTTTAATCACCCTCTTCCGTTGACGGGGGTCGTCGTGTTTACAACCAGACTTATAAAGAAATTGAGTCATGAAGGACACCACACTACAGTGCTTGACAGGGAGGTATGGCGGTAAAATTAACTAATTCCAATAGTATGAGTTAATTTCACTGCCATACCTCCCTGTCAAGCACTGTAGTGTGGTGTCCTTCGTAACTCAATTTCTTTAAAAGTCTGGTAGTAAACACGACGACCCCCGTCAACGGAAGAGGGCGATTAAACCTCCGGTTAGGCTCTTGTGACCGCCTGACACACGATAATCTTAACTTTGTGAGGTGTAGAGGGCGCAAGATTTTGCTTAAATGATGAAATCTTGTTGATAAGCTAGGAATATATTATCTTATCGCACCCTGTTACCCACCACTACCCCTCGCCACCAACCACTACCCCTTGCCACCCCCCACGACTCCTCCCCACCCACCTTCCACGACCCCTCGCCAACCCCCACAACCCCTCGCCACACCCACGACTCCTCGTCACCTCGCCGGAGGTCATGTCGGAAGTAAGAAGGACGCATTATCTTTAAAGAAGTTTGTTTCTTAGGACAAGGGCCTCGTCGACAAACACTCCGCCGCTCTCGTGAGAGAAATTTACAGACAGTCACGTAACAGGGAAGAGGGTGTTACGTGGATCTCTCTCTCTCTCTCTCTCTCTCTCTCTTACACCACGCAAACACCTGTCGTATTTCACTCACACTTAATGAATAGCTGTCCTTATTTATATTTCGCTCACAAACACCTGTCATCAAGTATACATCACTTACAAACACCTGTCATCATGTATACAACCCTCACAAACACCTGTCACCAAGTATACATCACTCACAAACACCTGTCATTAAGTATACATCACTCGCAAACACCTGTCATCATGTATACATCTCTCACAAACACCTGTCATCAAGTATACATCGTTACCAAACACCTATCATCATGCATACATCACTCAAAAACACCTGTCATGTATATATCCCTCACAAACACCTGTCATCGTGCATACATCACTCACAAATACTTGTCAAGTATACATAACTCACAAACAGCTGTCATTAGTCACAAACACTACTTATACACAATTCATCACTTACACCATATTTCACGCACAAATTTTCAAACACACACGTATGTAATATTATAATGGTTGCCTCTCGTGTGAGAGGATGGCCGGCCCTAGGGTCACCTAGGCGTGAATTTGTTTTAAGGTGTAGAAGCTGTCGCCAACACAATAACCTCACCCTGAGTTAACGAGCTGCATGATCCACTGTCAAGGAATAGTCCGATAAGACCGGAGAGCTCGCCAACTACATTTGGCTAACTATTACCCCGGAACATAATCCGAAAATTGATTAACATGCAGGTACCCAATTACTGCTCAGTAGACAGAGACAAATGGCGTCAAGAAACTTGACCCATCGTTTCACCCTACCCGCAGATCGAACCCGAGTACAATCGCTTGCGAGGCTATCATGATGACCATTACACCTACACACACACACATACACACCTTAACGATTATGAAGACCCAAGTTAAATCTGACCTTCCACCTTCATGTAAGAATGATGAAGGTCGTCTCAACCCCTTCACTTGTACGTCAATATTTACACACCTGACCGAGTGGCCATAAACGACCTTCACCTTTGACTTTGCGATAGCACGTGACCCTGTACGCATTAATACTCTACGAACACGGCGCTGCCGATTTCATTCATTCCGTCAATAGAAAATTCCCGTAACCATGAATGCACTTGTTGATGAAACTGGTGAAGGGTCAGGATCGTATATGACCTTCTAGTTTGAAGTTTTTATTTAACGTGTGTGTGTGTACAGTGTAAAGCTGATATATAAGGTCTTAGCAAACTCACACGTCTCAGAGCTCATAGAATCAAGACATATCCTTGGCGACTCCTGGTAGCCTGACCAGTCTGTTTGGCCCTGCCCCCCCCCCCCACCACACCTTTCCCCCATCACCTTCCCAACCTCACTACACTGAATTTTATCAGCAAATACATTCAAGTGATCAGTATAAAGATTGGTTATCAAACAGTGATCCATTGGTGTATCCCAAAGGAAAAACAAGCATGATTCACAACAAATCACCAGTGAACAGTGTAGCCCTAGCCTGTGGGTACTGTGTCCGTGACCCTCAAAGTGCCAGAGACAAGGCTGCCGCGGTGTTTAGGACTAGACAAATATTGACGGATATCGACCGGTTTACTACACCAGGGAAATTTTGTTGGTGACCCTCAAAGTGCCGCCATTGAGTTAAAGGCCACCACGGACAAACATTTCCGTACATCCACAACAACAGTGAAGTACTCCAGGCGCACCCTGTACAGTTTAAAGCGAGGGAACGGATATTCTGCAGCAGTGTTATTGCGCTGCCAAAATCACTGAGCATAATCCTTGCTCATAGCCGTAGACACGGACGTCATAAACAAAAGCCCATCAGGACCATCACCTCCAGTAGAAAACCAGAGAAACCTCCTTACAGACTGTACCAATACACTGAAGTTAATCGATTATGGTACAATTCCCCTCCCCCACCCTTACTGCTCTCCAACGTCACTTCCCTCGCCAACACATTTAACGAGTTCTCCACCACAATTAGACCAGTTGCCATTTGAGGCACGACAAATTGTTCCTGAAACTTGCCACATTGAGGGATATCAACTCTTTCACCACCTTCGTACACAGGGACGTGAAGGGGATGTTGCCGTCTTCTGTCAGGATGAACTACGTCCATCACGCCTGAATGCTTTATTCCTAGTTGATGTGAATGCATTATGGGTACGTGTTGCGCCACGTGCCCACCCTCGCCACACTACCTCTATCCTATGCCGTGTGGTATACCACCCGCCTCGCTCACCCACCAGCGATATTCTTACCAAACACCTCATTACAACCTCAGAGTTAGGTACCCATGTGCCAAACTAGTACTATGCAGGGATTTCAACAAAACTGACACCACTGATATACCTCGTAGAGGAACAGCTGCTGCTATCACAAGCTGTTAACTTCCCTACGCCGGGTAAAAAAAACATTGACCTTATTTTAATTGACTTAGCGAACCAGTACCAAGAACCTCAACCACACCTACCACTGTTCTTGTCTCCAGCTGCCACTACCAGCCAGGTGCAGAGCCCTTACATCAAGATCTATAGGCCGATTATGGACTTTACAATGCGTCTTTTCGGGCAGTGGATAGTACACCATCCCTGCACTGAAGTACTTAAAGCGGATGACGTAGACACCAAATGGACAAATTACATAAACTCCACCACGGAAACTCACCACCACTTCATACTTGAAATCAAATGACTTAGGCAACAGCGAAACAGAGCCTTTCATCTCAATGACCCTTCGCAACCAAATCATCCGTGAAATAAGCGTTGCAAAACCTGAAGCAGACCAAGATTAGTCAGCGGCATGGTAAGCTTAAAAAAGTCTGTGGATTAATCAATAAGACACACCCCTCTTCCCTTCCGTAGCCATCACACAAATGATGACGCAGCTGAGCAATCTAACAACCATTTCGCGACTATATACCAGACGCTCCCCCGGCTTGACACAACCAGTCTCCCTGCTTACCAAACAGCCTCCACTCTCACTGACATAGTGGAAGAACTTGAAGCATTAAGACGTCTGGACAAACTGAAGATGATGCACCCCGCCATCCCCAGTGATTTATCAATGAAACTCGAGGAGGAGTTTTCCCGGAATGAGCTAAACCCCTCTGCTCCATCACCAATGCTTTCGTCAGTCGAAGAGCCCATACTCTTTAAATGAGTTACACCCATTACCATCACTCCAATACGCAGCTTAATCTACAAACGTTTCAATTTTGACTGGGCCTATGCTGATACTGCAGGCGCCATAGATCCACAGCAATTTGGCAATATGAAAACTTCCTCCACCACTCACTGTCTTGTCAGCTTACTCGACTACATATATCGCCATCTGGAAAAATGAAAGACGTCTGTGGCTATTGCCTTCATAAAATTCACCAAGGCATTCGACCTAGTCGACCACAATTTAATCATCAGCAAAGCTATCGACCTCGGGTTTCGAAGAAGTCTTATACCATGGCTTACACACTTCTCAGTGACCGACACCAAGCTGTACGCTTCCGAGGGGCTGTCTCCACCTTTCATTCACTCATCTGTGGAGTCCCCCAAAGCACCAAGATGGGACTGCCCTGCTATCTTATCCTTATCAATGATGCTTTGAGAGAAACTCCCGCTCGCTGGAAATATGTCGACGACTCCACCATTAACATCAGTGTCAACAACTCGGCTCTCGACTATAGCGCCCGCTAGAATATATTGAACAGTCTCCAAAATTGGGCCACCAACAACCATGTCACAATCAACCATCCCAAGACCATGCACATCAACCTCTCCTCCGACCTTGTCTTACCTCCCTCCATTACTTTGGGCCCCGACACATTCCAGGATGTGGACTCCATCAAGCTCCTCAGCGTCACTATAGATAACAAACTAAATTGGAAAACAAACGTCAGTGAAGCTGTCAAATAGTCAAGTTTTCTTGTTCATCTCCTCCGCAGTCTCATGTCCCTTGGAGTTCCCTCGCCCAAGCTCCTCGGTGCTTACTCAACATTCATACTTCCCAAGCTCACCTATGCTTCCCCTGCCAGGTCTTCCTCCATGAATTTCACACAAAAGAAACACCTAGAAAAAGTGCGAAAGAGGGCGTGTAAATTTGGGGAGAAGCTTCCGCACCATCCTCGACACCGTCTCCTACTTTCACCCTAGATCCCACGCCCAAACGAGCACGTACCGATTGCTATAAGACAGCCCATTCCCAACCACTGTAAAACTTATCAACAAATCGTAGTTATCTAGTGTATCCACTCCCAACCAATCTTGCTTTTGCACTGTCACTATGTTGAAATTCCCTGTTGGATGACCTTCCCCCCCCCCCCCCTTTTCCCCTTTTGTTATTATATATCATATTTGTATCACTTATGTTACTTGTATATTACTTATCAATCAAGTGATCCATTCCCCAATTAAGTAACTATATATTTTCAGCCTTCTGGCTGCGATGCTCTTTCAATAAACCGTTAATTATTATTATTATTATTATTATTATTATTATTAGTGTCGTGGACCGTCCCTCCTGATCTAAAGTGTTATTGGTGGGGACATACTCGCTGTGTGGGAGCGGGAATTTGACAATGTGTCCGTGAATATCTGATGTCACCCTAAGCATTGCCACCCAAGGTTTCTTCTCATCCCTTATGGCATAAATTGTAAATATTCCGTGTGTTCACCGGCGTTCACCAAGTGAGTGGTGACCTGTGCTGGGTTGGTGGGGGGATAATGAGGAGGCTCGGCGCCAAGGTCAGCGTCGTTTGGCCTACTGTGACAGGGGTGGTCCCGAGACTATCGCCCCTATGGGGCCGAGAGTGCTGCCCATGCGGTCGCCCCCACCCCCCCCCCCCCCCACCATAGTAACGGACTCTTAATGTAGGGTCACGACGAATCTAGTGAGTATACATAACTGATATTACACCAGTGAGACCATATAAAATTATAAATTATGGTTATTTGTGCCAAGGATATATAAACTAGTGCTTGGTGTGACAAACTCTTGTCCATAGTGTATCATTCTGAAGTATGGATGGTCGCTATTAGGGGGGGGGGGGGGGTAGCCTACACACCCACGCGCGCAGGTATGCCCCTACTACCTGGACGCAGCAGTCCAGCCTGTCACCTCTCCGCCCTTCCTCATAAGAACCAGTATAATCTTGTGCTTCGGACTAAATCAGATGTCCGGAGGCGGACGTTACCGTCGCCCAAGGTGCTGTTCACTATGCCTGGTAACATTCCTTGCTGCGTCTGTGCTAGCCCGAACCAAAACTACACAAATTGTGTTTGCGCGAGAAACAATCGACCATGTGTGGATTGCAGGAAGCTAGACCAGTGTCGGAACGCACGTCGCAGGGAGCCGACACAGGTGGCCACAGTGGATATCGCCGGGACCCAACTACCCGATGATATCCGAAATGATAGCAGTGAGTCTACTCAACCCGAAAATGTAGTACTAATAAATGCTGCTCCCTCAGTAGCAGGTGTCCACGAGGAGAATGAGAGACAGCCGCCTCAGTGGAATGGCATGTCGATGGAAAATGCAGACGTATGGGTCAAAGAAACCTACTCAGAAATTGTCAAGTGGTCGCCCGCTAACTTATTTGAACCACCCAAGTGTGCGGCCACCAAAGAAATGATTCGGGAGATGACTCGCTTCATGACTGATTACACTCAGGACCGCTTCCTCGCCCCCCTAGCTCTTCAAATACTGGCAATAATACCACATCTATTTTGTCAGAGGACACACACAAAGGCTAAGCACAAAGAAAACGTGGCAGCAATAAAGAGAAGATTGACAATGAGGCAGACTGGGGCCCTAGATGATCTCCTTTGTGAAGCAAGAACACTGCAGGAGAGACTAAAATTTACGGGTGACGGAAAGCAAAACACCGATGACGTGGCAAGAAAATTTGGAAACAAAATGCGTGTGGGAAAAGTGTCTCTCGCGGTAAGATCTCTCACTCAGGAATCTTCCGGTGGGGTGATGCCAATAAACAGAAAGACATTAAAACTATTGAAAGAGAAACATCCCCCTGCAAGTGAAGATGAAGGCATCAGGCTCCAGGGTGCCTATATCCCACCAAATGCTGTCCTGTTCGAGAAAATAACAGGAGAGATGGTGTGGAAAAAGGCACTGAAGACTCGTGGAGGAGCTGGCCCTTCAGGTCTGGATGCAAACGGTTGGAGAGTCATCCTCAGCACAAACAAGTTTGGCCCTGTAGCAAGCGATCTCTGCACTGCCATTGCCGCCCTTGCAAGAAAGCTTGCATCCTCTTGCTGCCATCACCTCCAGGCCCTGACGGCCTGCCGCCTTATTCCTCTGGAAAAGAAACCAGGATGTAGACCTATAGGGGTGGGGGAAGTGCTGAGGCGGATTATCGGAAAGTGCATAATGGAGGTGGTAAAGGACGATGTCAGGGCAGCAGCAGGGAACCTACAAGTGTGTGCTGGCCACCAGGCTGGTGGGGAGGCGGCCATTCACGCCATGAGATTGATATTTGAGCAGCGTGATTGTGAGGCCGTTCTCCTGGTGGATGCTTCAAACGCATTCAACATACTTAACCGCAAGGCTGCACTGCACAACATCAAGATCAAGTGTCCTAGCTTTGCGATGTATGTTGAAAATTCGTATAGGAATCCATCAGACCTCTACATAGTAAACAACAAGGCTCTACGAGGTGATACCATCCTACAGTCGACTGAGGGAACAACACAGGGGGACCCCGTTGCAATGGCAATGTATGCAATAGGCCTATCAGTGCTCCAACAAGAAATAAAGTTTGAAACAACTAGGGTCAAACAAGTGGCATATGCTGATGACCTCACAGGAGCAGGAAAAGTGGAGGACATCAAAAAGTGGTGGGACCTGGTAACATCGCGAGGTCCACAAATAGGGTACCACCCAAACGCCAGCAAATCCTTCCTCATCGTGAAGCCAGATCATTATGATCGGGCTTTGGAGGTTTTCGGCGAAAGTGAGGTCAAAATAACTAAGGACGGCCAAAGACATCTAGGCGCAGTAATTGGCACTACGGACTTCAAGACCCAGTACGTAGCGGGAAAGGTGAATGAGTGGGTTAGCGAAATCCAAGCTCTATCGGAGATTGCTAACACAGAGCCACATGCGGCCTTTGCAGCATTCACCCATGGAGTCAAGCATCGTTGGAACTACCTGATGCGTACCATCCCTGAGATCGGACTCCTCCTCCACCCTTTGGAAGAAGCAATCAATGTCAAGTTCATTCCCAAACTAGTGAAACATCCTGACTTAACCCAAACAGAAAGAGCACTTCTTGCACTTCCACCAAGACTGGGAGGGATGGGACTAACTAATCCAGAGGAGATTGCCGACTCTGAACATCAAAATTCACTTAAGCTTACGTCAGCCCTCACTGACCACATAATAGCCCAGGATGCAACAGGGGAAGTGGACACCAGCGAAGTTAATAAGATCCGTAGGTCCATTACAACAGATCGGCAGCACTGCCAAAATGACATGTTGCAGCAACTATTGCTGCAGGTTCCAGAAAATTTGACAAAAAAAGTAGCTATAGCGCAGGAGGTGGCCGCCTCGAACTGGTTAACTACGTTACCGATAAGGGCAAATGGTTTCAGCCTTAACAAACAAGAATTTACAGATGCCATTGCTCTAAGGTACGGTTGGCCAGTGGATGGTTTGCCCTCCCAATGCGTGTGTGGCTCTTCCTATGATGGTGATCACGCCATGGTCTGCAAGAAGGGGGGCTTCATATGCATGAGGCATGACGAGGTAAGGGATCTCACAGCAAATATGTTGAAGGAAATCTGCCGGGACGTTATGGTAGAACCGACCCTCCTTCCACTGGATGGCGAGATCTTCCAACACAGGACTTCAAACACATCTAACGAAGCCCGTGTGGACGTCAGTGCTCGAGGATTCTGGACGCGGGGACAGCGAGCTTTCTTCGACATCAGGATTTTTGATCCCATGGCCGTTTGTCACCGTAACCTAGCTCTCGATGCTGCACATAGGAGGAACGAGAACGACAAGAGAAGGGCATATGGGGAGAGAATTCAAAATGTTGATCAAGGCAGCTTCACTCCTCTAGTGTTCACAACCTCTGGTGGGATGGGCCCAAGTGCAAGATGTTTCTACGCCAGACTCGCGGAGCTGATCTCCGAACAGAAGCAGCAGCCCAGAAGTTATGTTACAGCTTGGATGAGATGTCGACTGTCCTTCTCTCTCCTTCGGTCGGCTTTGCTCTGCCTTAGGGGAACGAGAGCTTCTGCCCCTACTCCGACAATTGCTGCAGATATTGACTATGAGGCTACAGTCACTGAATGCCGCATAGATCTGCGGCTCAACTAATTTAACACAGATAGGATAGCTTCTTATGTATTAGGATATTTAATATTAAGGTAAATAAATGGCGGCGAAGGTGTGGCTATTGGGGGAGGCTGGAGGCCACGTTTAAAAAAAAAAAAAAAAAAAAAAAAAAAAAAAAAAAAAAAAAATATAGTAGTAGTAATAGTAGTAGTAGTAGTAGTATCATTATTATTGTTATTACTATCATTATTATTATCATACTATCATAATTATTATTACACACACACACACACACATACATACATACGCACATTATATATAAACCAAATATTTTCAAGCTAATATTGGTGTCATCAGCGCCACTTATCACATTTAATGATAATCTCCAGAGCTTGAAGAGAAAACATTAAAACACAATCTTCTCGTTGTTTTCGGTCCCCAGAAAGGCTGAGTCACATTAACAATATTTACAACAGGACGACGACAATATAAAAATTTAAATCAGGTCTTTTAGCGGCGGCGTGTCTCACTTGGGGCCGTGAACCTCAACATTTGTGTGTATATAACCGGGTGTTGCAGTAATAACTCGGCCCCAGTAACACTTACATTCTACTATTTTGTTGAAGTTTTAAGTTAATGAATTAAGGTAATTGATGATATTGTAGAGGAGTGGAGGTGAAACAGTGGTCATATTGTGTCAGGAAGAGTGGGTATTGAATCACCTGGAAATTCGTTGACCAACTAATTTACCTGATAATTTTATACCCGAATCTAATCTAATCTAACCTAACCTAATATAACGTTAACACAACTTTAACGAACACTAACCCAACCTAATCTACCCCTTCCGGTCACGCTAGGACGTTTAATCGTAACATGAAATAAGCTGGGGTGTGTAAGCTTCATGCGCTCCAAATTTAAACAATACAGCACCAGAAAGAACGAGACAATCCCAGAAGACAAGATACCGTAGACCTGTTGTGTACTAAACTTCCACCATTACCACCAACCAGCTAAAGAAACTGTAAGTCATAATCAATAATAAATCATCTTTCAGTCATACCAGTAGAGGTGGGCACTACGCTGACTCAACTCCAAGAATGGTTAATAAGTGCATTAAAACGTAATTGGATAAATATCCCTCACATACAAGCTGCCCAAAACACATTATACAGTATTCAGTCAATGAACACAGGATGAAATATACTCCTGAAATATATAACCTTTGTGAAAGACTATAATAAAAACAGAATTTCTTGACACACGATACATATACAGTATACCAAAGCTGAAATAGGCGGTCATTGAACGTGTCTTGCCATGTGGTGCTTCTGTCCACACTTCAAGAGACGAGAATGACTCATACGCATGCGCAAATTAGATAATGGAAATGTCTCTTTAATGTACAATACATGCGTGGAAACACCCTCTATTCACGCCCAATCTAGATAAGAGATGGACACTCCTCTTATACGCATTCTAGACAGGTGTGTTCAGGCGTGTGTTCAGGTCTGGGGGGCAACGAATCTGGTGAATAGTTTTGTTAACGGAGGTAAGTCTTCACGCCACCCCGCCTCGGATCCAACACCAGCGTCCTGTATCTGGTCCCAAACATCCTCACGAAGGAAGGACGGAAGGATGTGGGAAAGGGAGAAGGAAGGAAGGGGGGAAAGGAGAGGGATGGAAAGGGGAGGTGGGGATGAGAAGAGGGGAGGGGAAGAAGGTGTAGGTGGGGAGGAGGAGAAGAGGGGAAGGGGAGAAATGGGAAGGAAAATGAATAAGGGAAGGAGAAGGAGAGGGTAGGTAGGAAGCAAGGAAGGAAAGAGGGAAGAATGTAAGGATGGATTTTTTTTTTTTTTTTACGGGACTAGCACACCAGGGCACAGGCCAATGACCCACATCAGGGCCTGGGGGCGAAATAATAATAATAATAATAATAATAATAATAATAATAATAATAATAATAATTAAAAAAATAGAAAAATATTAAATAAAAATGATTTAATTATATTACAACTACTACTACTACTACTACTACTACTACTACTACTAACTACTACTACTAATAATAATAATAATAATAATAATAATAATAAGGGACCATAAATAAATAAAACAAAATAGATGAATAGTGAGAAACAATAAATGTATGTTGTGTTGTCATAGTAAGAGAAACAATTGAAACACTGCAATTGTGTGTAAATGAGGCAGAAAGTCAGATTAGCAACCTGGGACTTGGTCATAATTTTTGTGATGCCATATGGCAGCAGGGTCTACCATTAGACAACACATTATGCTTCCAATATCTTCCCAGGCGGTAGTACCTCCCTGTTTGATAGCTGCCTACTACCTACTACTATGATAGGGTGGGTGAAGGAGAAAGAGTTAGGAGGAAAGGGATGGGGGGAGAGAAAAGAGGAGGATAGGGAGGAGAAAGAGGAACGAAGAGGGAAGGAAAATCCCTCTCCCCGTCTTACCCTAGCTTGCTGTCAAAGATTCACGGGAACCAGTGCTGTAAGACGAAAGATATCCACCACAAACTCATGTTCTTTCTTGACTTGGTGCAATTTGTTTCTATTAATATATACAAAGTAGATTTATAGAGAAAATCTCCATTCACTCAAGTGGCACACTGGGAGACACACAGGGAGACACACAGGGAGACCTCCAGCTCACTCTCCCGGTTCTCTCTGCTTTTGCTCTCTCTTCAACTCTCCTGTCAAGCATTGTTGGGAAATAACATCATCATAGTTAGAGAAATTGACATTCACGAATTCACAACAAGACAAATACAATAAGTTATACAAAAATATATAAACTCAATACACACCTAAAACTATTTCAAGCCAACTTCATACACCCAACAAATAATACAATATACAAGAACACGCTGTATACAACAAGTTCAACAGATTAACGTAACAAAAACGTACGTTATACATTACACAGACACAATGGGATTCCCCTAGTCGCATCTGACATTTGTAGGGATGTAACAAGTAATTATAATAAAGCATTAACTAAAACAAATTGACAAGAACAATAAACCACAAACTAAAACATAACAAGAACAAGAAACCATTAACTAAAACAACATAACAAGAACAATAAACCACAAACTAAAATATAACAAGAACAGTAAACCATTAACTAAAAAATGACAAGAACAATAAACTATTAACTAAAACATAACAAGAACAATAAACAATTAACTAAAACAACATAAGAACAAAAACCATTAACTAAAACAACTTAACAAGAACAATAATCCATTAACTAAAACATGGCAAGAACAAACACCATTAACTAAAACAACATGACAAGAACAATAAACCATTAACTAAAACATGACAAGAACAATAATCCATTAACTAACAACATGACAAGAACAAAAACCATTTACTAAAACAACATGACAAGAACAATAAACCATTAACTAAAACAACACGACGAGAACAATAAACCATTAACTAACAACATGACAAGAACACCAAACCATTAACTAACAACATGACAAGAACAAAAACCATTTACTAAAACAACATGACAAGAACAATAACCCATTAACTAAAACATGACAAGAACACCAAACCATTAACTAGCAACATGACAAGACAAAATGAGACCTACCAATAACCTCGACCACTAGGCCACCTCTTCCCGTATCCTTCACTAATAAAACCTTCAGCCACGTGTGACCCAAGTTTACCTGTGTCCAAGTTTACCTGTGTCTGTCCTGTCAATTATCACGATCAACTTTTCAAAAGGTCACGAAAATATGTTCCTAATTGGCTTCGCTAGCATGGTAACACACACACACACACACACACACACACGAACGATAAAATTCAAACAGCACTGACAATAGACTAAACGATATGGTTATTCGTTAAATAGTATATACCTGTACTCTTACATAAAAGGAAATTCCAAGAAGAGGCATGGGAGTGAGATAACGAGAGATAACTATAAAGACAGATAGACACAGGCTTACACCTATAAATATATATAGGCCTATACAGATAGAAAAATACAAACCTTTACAGACAGACAGAGACAAGCCTTTACAGACAGACATACACACAGGCCTTTACAGACATAGACAGGCCTTAACAGACAGACAGAGACAAGCCTACACAAGGACAGACACAGGCAAACAGACACAGAAAAGAAGACAATAAAAAATCCACAGACAAAAACCGAGAAGATAGCCCACGAAGTAGCAAAGTTGTCTACATAACAGAGAAATCCCCACATGAGGTGCGGCAGCTGGTGCAGGTAAGAGAGGGACGTGTATGGTCATGTGTTAATATATATATATATATATATATATATATATATATATATATATATATATATATATATATATATATATATATATATATATATATATTTGTGTTTCTGGCACCGTGATTTGCCGGGTTACGTCACTCGTGCAGGGAGGGTAGGCCTGTGTTAAATCGGAGGTAGTGGTGTAGTTCTACGTGTAACGAGATGACATATTGCAGGCATAAGTTGTGTCCATATTATAATGGTGCAAGCCTACTGTATGTTTGATCCGTTGTAGTGGTATAAGCATAGGGAGATCCTTCACATGTATTATACAATCACCTAAAAAAGTCCTTGTCTCCTTTCGAGAGAGTCAGTATGGAACTAAATGAAATACTGCAGCACCGGCAGTGTTGGGATCCTGAACTACACACCCGTGAGTATTCTTGTTATAATGTCCCTTACCTGAGGATGTTATACACAATTACTCTAACATTCCGTTCTGAATGTAACGGTAAAAAATATATGAACAAACAAATGATTCCCTCTCTCTCTCTCTCTCTCTCTCTCTCTCCAGGTGAAGATGGCATATCATTGAAGTTCTCAGAGAAGAATGTCAGTTTTAGTACATAAGAAATTTATGCCCTTGATCATTATGACAGCACAGAAAGTTAAATATATTTTACAGGCATATCAATAATATGTTTTACATGTGAATTTGTATTACATAAAAGAAATATGATGTAACAAAAACAAAGGCGCTTATTTTTCAATTCAAAGGCGCAGTAAAAGCTCCTTATGTACGAGATACAACAAACAAATATTGTAATATATAGCTAAAGCAGATAAGACCCAAGTGACATCTCATCGTCCACCACCAGCTAAATCTCTCCCGGCGCCGGAAATGTACAGAAGTGTTTCACGCCCCATGTTTAATAAAAAAGATTGGATCAATTATTTCAATAAGAATTTACACATTTTAGTGCGGTGGTCTGACTTCCACACACGAGTCGCAGACACGGGGGCTCAGAAAACTGTGAGGGCAAAGTTTTTTGGAGTGAGAATTGTGAACTCTTGGAATAATCTGCCAGTGTTGTGACGGCAACGAGTGCGAGCTCAATCAAGGCCAGATTTGACCAACACTGGAGCAGGTTCTGATATATTCAGGAGCCAACAGTGCGTAGCAGAGACGTGGCCGACCGCCTAAGCGGCTAAAGAGCCTCAGTGGCGAAGAGGACAAAATTAAAGTAAAAGAGCAGTGCACACAGCTCGTCCCACACTAGCCAATGAGCGGTCACCCAAACTATTGCGACCAAAACCGAGGAGTAGATGATGGCACGATAATAAAAGCGCCCGGTGGCGTTATGGTCTTCGGTTTGTGCAGTGTGTAATGAATAGCACCAACCACGACACCATCAACATGGCACCTTACCAGACGTGCTTTCTAAGGAAGAAAGTGGTTACAACACCAGGAAGTTGAACAGCTGGAGTTAAGGTCTAGAATTATTCTACTGTATACCTTGAATGTTATAAGTAGTACCCCATTATATCTCTATGTTAACAAACGTCTACTTTTAGAGGTTTACTGCTAGATAAAAGTGGGAGGGGGGGGTTATGGCAAGAAAAGGTAATAATTTTACAAAGTTGAGTTTGAGTTGAGGCGGAACAAACAGAAACCAGTTTCGATTGTTATTATTTATTTTTACCAAAGTGTTCCTGTTGTTTAACTACTCAAGGAGACACGTTCAGGTTGTGCGGTGGGTCAGTGGACAGTTGTCTGTTTCAGTTTGGGGGACAGGGGTATATAAAACAGATTTATCAACTTCTGTCTTTGTAATCTATCAGCGGCAACTGGTGAGACACATCAAGTCCACGATAGATCTTGATATTACATGAACCGACGCACTACTACAATCACCCAGCTATAATCTGTCTATATAAAACAAAGAAGTCTGTCTGTTTGTTTGTGTGTCCGCACGAGAATCTCGGAAACTACTTTACCGATCTGTAGTGATGATGGATGGTGTTGTATGTAGTGATGATGGATGGTGTTATATGTAGTAATGATGGATGGTGTTGTATGTAGTGATGATGGATGGTGTTATATGTAGTGATGATGGATGGTGTTATATGTAGTGATGATGGATGGTGTTATATGTAGTGATGATGGATGATGTTAAATGTAGTGATGATGGATGTTGTTATATGGAGTGATGATGGGTGATGTTATATATAGTGATGATAGATGGTGTTATATGTAGTGATGATGGATGGTGTTATATGTAGGGATGATGGATGGTGTTATATGTAGTGATAATGGATGATGTTATATGGAGTGATGATGGGTGGTGTTATATGTAGTGATGATTAGACAATAAAATAACAACAGTTTAATGCTAAAAAAATATACTTTGCTGTACCGTTGTAATGAAAAACATGGTGGAACTTACATACACCGTTAATGAACTATTGATGGAAGAAGAAGTTTTGGGGAGTGAATAGTGAGACAATGTGGAGCCTCCCGGAGGGTGGCGTCCTACGGTGGCCTAGCGAATGAGCCGCCCGGAGGACGGCGTTTCTGCTAGTACAATAATATGAGTTATTAGGGATGTCACCTTCATTGGTGAGTTTTGAGGTGAGTAAAGAGGCCGATACGGGACCTGGAGGATCACCCATAGATGATGTACATGGGGAGGGCAACATCGAGAGCAGGATAGGCGGTGGCAGCGTCTTTCAGGCGTTGGCGCTGGTCTTCCTCGGTTTGCAGTCGGGGTAACTCGAAAGTATTGACGCCTTCTTGTTTGGTGCTCCTCCAAGCGTTACGATGTGGAGTAATCGTCTCCCAGGTGAGAGGGTCGATTTGGCACTTTTTCAGGTTTGTCTTAAGACTATCCTTATACCTTTTCAGTTGCCCACCGGCATTACGTTTACTATTCGTTAGGTGACTATAAAGTAGCTGCTTTGGCGGGTAACATGGTCAGTCCAGGGTAGTTTTCCATGGATAATGGTAGCCTCGTTGCTCCTACAGTCGTTGTCAGCAAAAATACCGGCATTTGTTCTCTTATCTTCCCAGCGAACTCGGAGGATGGAACGTAGACTACGTTGGTGAAAATTTTCAAGTGCCTTGAGATGCCTCCTTTTTGTGACCCAAGTCTCGCTGCCATATAGTAAGGTGGGGAGGACCACTGCTCGATGTACGTGTAACTTTGTAGATAATTTCAGCTCCCTACAACTGATGTCACTGTTTCGGAGTATGCCAAGGGTTTGAGATACACATCTGATCCGATGCTGAATCTCTTCATCGATGTCCACGGTGGTGGACAGGTGGGAGACGAGATACCGAAAGTGGGTGACATTAGAGAGGGTAGTGCCATCAAGATGGGTGGATGGATGAGGTGTTTTGAATCAGGAGCAGATTAAAAGAGAATCTGAGTCTTACGCACACTCACCTCAAGGCCGAAGTGTGCATACGCATCTGAATAGGTGTTCAGGATCTCCTGTAGGTCGCGTTACTGAAAGTTAACCATTGTTCTTGCCTGGACGCCTGGAGTCGCCTTATGTTGAAAAGACCCTTCGTCTGGTAAACGATGTTCACCCCGCCGGCTAAGTTGGCACTGGCACGAGTAAGGAAGGCAGCCAAGAGAATGGAAAAGAGAGTTGGTGCCAGTACACACCATTGTTTAACTCCCGCTTGAATGGAAAAGAACTCAGACTGGGTGCCATTGTGCAGGACACTGCCGTTCATGCCATCACGGAGTTGCCTCACAATGACGATGAATTTAGGGGGGCAGCCAAAACGGCTGAGGGTTCACCAGAGGGCTGCCCTTTTGACCGAGTCAAAGGCCTTGATTAGGTCGATGAAAGTCATGTGCAGGTCACGACGCTGTTCTCTGCTCTTTTGCTGTATCTGACGGGCAGCAAAAATCATGTCAGTGGTGCCAAGTGATGGTCTAAAACCACATTGAGATTCTGGGAGGAAGTTGTCCGCCTCAGGAAGAAGTCTGTTTAGGAGAACAATAATCTTGCCAGCAACGGACAGCAGCGAGATCCCGTGATAGTTGCCAGTCTGACCGGTCTCCCTTGTTCTTATAAATATTGACGATGGAGGCGTCTTTAAGAGCTTGGGGGGTTTCCTCCTTTTCCCGTATATTCTCCAGGAGAGAGTGGAGACGGCTGGTAAGCAGAGGTCCTCCTTCTTTATACACCTCGGCTGGGGATTCCATCAGGCTCTGATGCTTTCTTATTTTTTATCTGTTTGATGGCAGTAGCTACCTCCTCCAGGGATGGAGGATAGCTGAGGTGGGTCAACTTTGGATGCTGAGGGACCTGCTGGTTAAACAGGTTATCCACATCAGTGTTTCGGTTGAGCAGTGAATGGTAGTGGTCTTTCCAGAGCTGAAGGAGACCTTCTTTGTCTTTAATCATGGAGTTACCCTCTGATGAGCGGATGGGGGCTGTGCCAAGAGTGATTGGCCCATAAAATGTTTTGGAGGAATTGAAAAATTCGCGCCTGTTGTGCTGATCTGCAAATTTTTGTGTTTCACATGCTTTATTTTTAAACCAGTCATTCTTGAGATTGTGAAATTCCCGCTGGGCCACAGCTTTCTTTTTGAGGAAGATATCAGCTTTGATCCCAGACTGACGGTTGTTCTGCCAGTCAGTTAAAGCAGCATGTTTATCATTGATGAGTACATCGAGTGCCGGGTCATTTTTATCAAACCAGTCCTGGTGTATTCTCTCGATCTGATCAAGGGTCTCTCTGCAGGTTTTTGTCATGACAGTGTTGAGAATATCCCTTTCGGTACTGAGAATTGGGATGTTTGTTTTCGGGTTGTTTAACAGCCCATGTTTGAGCTGCTCTCTGAAAGCATGTGCTACCGTTGGATCCTTCAGACGCTTAGTGTTAAAACCTTTTCTAGAAGCTTGCTGCCTTCGCCGTTTTGGGGCGTCGTGAAGTGAGAACTTGGCTCTGACTCGATGATCAGTGTAGCAGTGATCTGAGCCACGCATGGCACGGGTGATGAAGACATCTCTGCAATCTCTTATTCTGAGAATGCATGTGGTCAATTAGATGGCAGTGTTTGGATCGTGGATGTTGCCTCAAACCCTTGAACTTGTCGGCCTGCTTCAACAAGGTCTTGGTGATAATGAGGTTGTGTGCAGTACATTTGCTGAGGAGGAGTGAGCCGTTGGGATTACACTTGACTAGACCATTTCTCCCTTGGGTTCCTGCCAAATGTTAGCATCTCCACCAACTCTGGCATTAAAATCACCAAGGAGTACAACCTTGTCTTCTCTGGGAATAGAGGTTAGCACTTTGTCAAAGTCTGCCTAAAAAGCCTCCTTTATGCCATCCTCTGCATCCAGTGTTGGGGCATATGCACTGATGAAAAAGGCATGACGTAAGTGATTCAGCGGTACTCGGGGCGTCATGAGGCGCTTGTTGATCCCAATGTTATAATCATAGTCGTAGTTGTTATGATCATGGTCGTGGTTGTTATAATCATGGTCGTGGTTGTTATAATCTTGGTGGTCGTTGTTATAATTATGGTCGTGGTTGTTATAATCATAGTCGTGGTTGTTATAATCACAGTCGTGGTTGTTATAATCATGGTCGTGGTTGTTATAATCATGGTCGTGGTTGTTATAATCATAGTCGTGGTTGCTATAATCATGGTCGTGGTTGTTATGGTCGTGGTTGTTATAATCATGGTCGTGGTTGTTATAATCATGGTCGTGGTTGTTATAATCATGGTCGTGGTCATAATCATGGTCGTGGCTATGATCATGGTCGTGGTTGTCATTATCATGGTCGTGGTTGTTATAATCATGGTCGTGGTTGTTTTAATCATGGTCGTAGTTGTTATGATCATGGTCGTGGTTGTTATAATCATGGTCGTGGTTGTTATAATCATGGTCGTGGTTATTATAATCATGGTCGTGCTTTGTTACAATCATCATCGTGGTTGTTATAATCATAGTCGTGGTTGTTAAAATCATGGTCGTGGGTGATATAATCATAGTCGTGGTTGTTATAATCATGGTCGTGGTTGTTATAATCATATTCGTGGTAGTTAGAATCATGGTCGTGGTTGTTAGAATCATGGTCGTGGTTGTTATAATCATGGTCGTGGTTGTTATAATCATGGTCGTGGTTGTTATAATCATGGTCGTGGTTGTTATAATCATGGTCGTGGTTATTATAATCATGGTCGTGGTTGTTATAATCATGGTCGTGGTTGTTATAATCATGGTCGTGGTTGTTATAATCATGGTCGTGGTTGTAATAATTATGGTCCTGGTTATTATAATTATGGTCGTGGTTGTTATATTCCTGGTCCTGGTTATTATAATCATAAGAACATAAGAATGGAGGAAACTGCAGCGGGCCTAATGGCCCATACTGGGCAGTTCCGTTTACACCCAACCCCTATTGCTCATATATGCATCCAACCTATGTTTGAAGCTATTCAGCGTATTCGAGTTAATGATGATATTTGGTAACTTGTTCCATTCATCCACTACTCGGTTTCCAAACCAGTGTTTACCTATTTCACGCCTAAATCTAAATTTTTCTAATTTAAAACCACTGTTACG
This sequence comes from Homarus gammarus, assembly GCA_958450375.1. Lineage (NCBI taxonomy): Eukaryota > Metazoa > Arthropoda > Malacostraca > Decapoda > Nephropidae > Homarus > Homarus gammarus. Next base: position 466,777 of record CAUDMG010000291.1, read on the forward strand.
AGTTCGCTCCTGGTTGGATAGTTTGAGTACCTTTGTAATGTCCCCTTTGTTTAGCCCTGACTTCCACTTATACACCTCTATCAGGTCGCCTCTCGCTCTACGTCTCTCGAGGGAGTGCAAATTAAGATGCTTTAACCTGTTTCTATACTCAAGGCTCCTAATGCCCGGGATTAGTCTTGTCATTCTCCTCTGAATTCTTTCCAAGGATTCTATATCCATTCTGTAATAAGGTGACCAGAATTGAACTTCGTAATCCAAGTGAGGTCTCACAAGCTCAAGATACAGTTTTAGGATGACCGCGCTAGTCTTGTAACTAACACTCCTTTGTATGAACCCAAGTACTTTATTAGCCTTGTTTCGAGCAAATACACATTGTTTACTTGGCTTAAGGTTCCTACTTATCATTACTCCTAAATCTCTCTCGCACTCGGATTTCTCAATGGCATCGTTGTTCATCTGGTAACTGGTTTCCCTGTTTACATCTCCTATACTGAGCACTTTACATTTGTCCAAGTTGAATTTCATCTGCCATTTTTCAGACCATTCGAAAAAATTTGTTTATATCTTCCTATAGTTTTGTGGAGTCCTCGTCAGATTTAATAACACGTCCTATTTTGGTGTCATCAGCAAATTTACTTATGTTGCTGTCTATGCCGATATCTATGTCGTTTATGTATATAATAAATAATAATGGTCCAAGTACTGAGCCTTGGGGAACTCCACTTGTGACGTTGCTCCAATGGGACTTACTGCCGTTAATGCTCACTCGCTGGTTCCTGTCCTGTAACCACGCCCTAATCCATTTAAGGATGTTACCTTTGATGCCATGAGCTTCTACCATTCTAATTAGTCTTTCGTGGGGGACTCTGTCGAAGGCTTTGCTAAAGTCGAGATATACCACATCATAATTGTGCCCCTCGTCCACCGATTCGAAAACTGTTGAAAAGAATGTTAATAGATTAGTTAGGCAAGAACGTCTGCTTGTGAAGCCATACTGGGAATCATTGATCAATCGGTGCTTCTCCAGGTGATTTCGAATAGAGTTTGAAATTATTGCTCCCACTAATTATGGTCGTGGTTGTTATAATCATGGTCGTGGTTGTTATAATCATGGTCGTGGTTGTTATAATCATGGTCGTGGTTGTTATAATCATGGTCCTGGTTATTATAATCATGGTCGTGGTTGTTATAATCATGGTCGTGGTTGTTATAATCATGGTCGTGGTTGTTATAATCATGGTCGTGGTTGTTATAATCATGGTCGTGGTTGTTATAATCATGGTCGTGGTTGTTGTAATCATGGTCGTGGTTGTTGTAATCATGGTCGTGGTTGTTGTAATCATGGTCGTGGTTGTTATAATCATGGTCGTGGTTGTTATAATCATGGTTGTGGTTGTTATAATCATGGTCGTGGTTGTTATAATCATGGTCGTGGTTGTCATAATCATGGTCGTGGTTATCATAATCATCGTCGTGGTTGTTATAATCATGGTCCTGGTTGTTATAATCATGGTCCTGGTTGTTATAATCATGGTCCTGGTCGTTATAATCATGGTCGTGATTGTTTCAATAAGGGTCGTACCTGAGACTAACACAGGTAGAATAAACCCCACACCTTATCTTCAATTTCTATAAACCCAGATTAACCTCACCTAATCAACAGGATTAGAGACCATTAGGATTGTACCACCAATACCGATACATTTCACACTGGATTAATAACAAAACATTTAATCACATTTTCAATAGCTAATGTCTTACAGATATTTTATCAAGTAGTGAGTCTTACATGTCTATATAATTATGTTTTATTCTTACAAATATTTATAGTTCGTTGTGTATTACATTGTATGGTATGGTATTGTATGGTATTGTACTGAATTGTATCCGGCTGACAGCGTACAGCGAATGAGGGTGCGGCAAGTCCGTAGACTTGCATGGTTAATAAGGGTGCGTTTTCCATCGTAAATAAAGTGGTAAATTAATGGCTTCCTAAAGAAACCATCGACATGGGACCAATTTTGTTCCATTCTACGAATTTTTTTGCGATTTATCCACCAAGTTTGATGATAAACAATTGTGCCATTTCAGCTGCACAAAGAGAAAAACAGACAGGCAGACATACAGTCGGATAGCGCTATAGTACATAAGATTCCAAATTTTGCACTAGAATAGTATGCTAAAGAAATATAGTAGTAATGTACTAGATTGGAGCACAGAACAGATTGATAGTTTTAATGTTCAAGGAACAAACTGTCAAATAAACCAATTTTATCTTTGCCTGATTATACTAAAGATTTTTCCTCAGAACAGATGCCTCAGATACAGGTTTAGGTGCTGTATTAATACAGATGTTTAAAGGAATTCTAATGCCAGTGTCATACAAGTCTCTCTTGGACCGGGAAAAGAGGTATGTCAGGGATATTGATAAGTATAAAAACTACTTGTATGGAAGAGAATTTGTCCTTCAGACCTCTGACATATCTGGGAAGCATGAAAAACCACAATAGTAGACTGATGAGGTGGTCTTTAGCTTTACAAGCCTACTTCTTTAGAATTGTGTATATAAAAGGCAATGATAACATTGGTGCTGATTTTCTTAGTCGATGTTCATTACCTTCCTAGGACAAACCACAGCGAACAGTAATTTCTAAAATTCATAAGATTTTAGCTTATTCGGGGAGCATTGTAAGGGGTTTATATTCCACTCCAATGATTATTGGAACTGTGCTGTTCAGTGCTAGGTTTGTTCTCTGCATCTGAAGCAGGTGTTGCTCATGGGTAGTTCGGACCGAGTCATAGTGCGGGGTGTAACTGTATGGCTGGTCACTTGGCTCCAAGGTGGCCATCTGCTACCTGTGAGTATCCCATATTATTTATTATCGTGTTTGGTTTATGGTTCCTATGGAGTTATTTGCGTTTTAAAGGTACCTTGTGTAATGTTTGTTAATTACGATGTATGAACAGGTTAGTGTGTAAGAATTGTGCAAATATAATAGCATGTTGACAGTTGCTACTAAAATAATTAGACACTATTCAAAAATGACTGTGGAGTTGTTGAGAAGACACCTATTTACTGGTGCCGTGTTTATATACAAGACCCAACGCTTGACATCCAGTGTCCACACTCCCGACATTTGTTCCGCGCGGCAGTCCGGCATTTCCCTGTCTTCATGGCGATTACCAGTGTAAATACTTGTAAATAGACATCTTTTGTTTCAGATATCCATAATATTGTTTAATATCCTTGGTGAAAATGGAAGTGTTTCACCCGACAGTAATCTTTAAAAGAAGCCAGAGGGCGTTAACATCTAAACCCTCGACAGTACCACCGATTGGGAAGCATGTGCATTCCCCCTCCCATCCCCCGCCACCCCATCCTCCCATCCCCCCACCCTTTCACCCAGCCGCCCTCCCACACCCCCTCACCCATCCTGAGAGGTGGAGAATGGTACCATCCGTTACGCAACAACAGAAGGTATCAAGAATCACTGACTGGGAAGGATGTTGATTCTCCTTCCCATCTCCCCACCCCATCATCCCTCCCTCACCCATCCTGGGAGGTGGGGAATGGTATAATCCGTCAGGCAACAGCGGGAGGCATCAAGAGCCACCGACTGGGATGGGTGTAGATTCCCACTCTCATTCCCCCACCCCCTCACCCATCACACCTCAACTCCCACACCCCTCCCTCACCCTTCCTGGGAGGTGGGGAATGGTATCATCCGTCAGGCAACAATGGAAGGTATCAAGAACCTCCGACTGGGAAGGGTGTGGGAATCCACACCCTCCCATCCACATGGATATCGTGGGACCTTGGCCACCATTCCAGGGCTTTACGAGGTAGGCAGAGGCCATACCTATCACTGACGTCACTGCAAACATGTCCCTGATGACCACCACCGCCTCCACATCCTCAACATTACCCTCCTTCCCCATCATCTCCACCTCCTGCCACACCACCACACCAACCCTTTTCACCATCTTTCCCACCATCACCACTAAGACGTGCACTATCGACAGTCTCCCCCACACGGCCAGTAATGATCCAATACGACAACGCAAACCTCACAAGGCAGACTTTTAAAAGACCCCCCCAGTAAGATAAGGCACGACCAATTTTCTCTTATTGCAAAACTGACATTGTCATTGAGGAATGCTTAAACGTTTCTCTATATTACGTCTTCATTTCAGTATCTTCGTGGGCTTAATATGTGATAAACTTAAACATCAATAATTTCTGAATATAGTAAGGTAATTTTCTCTCGTTTTTGTCGCATTTAAACTATATATTTTAGATTTCTTTTTACGTTAAAGACTAGTTCCTTATCTCGGCAATGGTCCATATCCCTCCCGTGAATTACAATTTATGTATTTCTTGGCGGTTTCACGCCGGTTTACTTTTCCGGGAAATTCTTAAGTCCAGCCGCTGCCACGCTCGATGTGTCTATTGTTCTAGCTGGGTTGCCACTCGTCACCAACTGTTAAAATTCCACATCAAGACCAACAGTGACTACCTAACCTAATTAATTAAACCTCATTAAGCATTTTAGATTTTTTTATTTAGTTAGGTTAAGTTGTTTCGTTTTGGCTATTTTTGAAAATTGGACTTGAAATTTATAAAAAAAATAGGTTAACAATAATTATAGGAGTGAACATATGTTATTCTCAAGTGATAAAATATCATCGAATATGACTTATAATAGTTTAATATCAATAAGTTTAGAGTAGGGTGAAATAAGGTATATATTGCTTGAATAGTTAATGAAAGCAAGTTTTGGCTCTCACCCCAACGAGGCCTCATTTACACTGCTTAATATAACCCTGAAAACAGGCATAACATTACCATAACAGTGTGTAATAGTGTAATCAATTTCAAAAGGGAAACTTCCTCCAAAAAGTAATGTATCGAGCCCAGAGGGTCTCTCTTGTCTCTCTGTACCCACGTTGGTTTACAGTAAAGTACTATATTATATGTTTCACCTGATGATAAAACACCCAAATGCTAAATCTAACTTAACCTCACCCAAATTAACATAACAAACTTAATCAGTCTAAAATAACTAAACCAAACATAAATTAAAATAAATTATTAACCAAACATAACCAAAACTAACATATCCTAACCTAACCTACACTTAAGAAACCTAACCTAACCTCTTTGGCACAAATAGTTAAATGGACGTTCAAAATATCACTTTACTTTACAGCATTCAGCCGCCACATTATAAATTAAATTCTCTCCTTGACGGGAATTGGAAGAACACGTGCTAATGGTGGCAAGAAAACGTGGTAAGGGCAAGAACACGTGGTAAATGTGACAAGAACGCGTGGTAAAGGTAGCAAGAACACGTAGTAAAGGTGGCAAGAACACGTGGTTAAAGTAGCAAGAACACGTAGTAAAGGTAGCAATAACACGTGGTAAAGGTAGAAAGAACGCGTGGTAAAGGTAGTAAAAACACGTAGTAAAGGTAGCAAGAACGCGTGGTAAAGGTAGCAAGAACACGTAGTAAAGGTGGCAAGAACACGGGGTAAAGCAACAAGAACACGTGGTAAAGGTAGCAAGAACACGTGATAAAGGTAGCAAGAACACGTGGTAAAGGTAGCAAGAACACGGGGTAAAGGTAGCAAGAACACGTGGTAAAGGTGGCAAGAACACGTGGTAAGGGTAGCAAGAACACTAAGTAAAGCTCGCAACAACACGTGGTAAAGGTAGCAAGACACGTGGTAAAGGTAGCAAGAACACGTAGTAAAGGTAGCAACAACACGTGGTAAAGGTAGCAAAAACACGGAGTAAAGGTAGCAAGAACACGTAGTAAAGGTGGCAAGAACACGTGGTTAAAGTAGCGAGAGCACGTAGTAAAGGTAGCAAAACACGTGGCAAAGGTAGCAAAAACACGTGGTAAAGGTAGCAAGAACACGTGGTAAAGGTAGCAAGAGCACGTAGTAAAGGTAGCAAAACACGTGGTAAAGACAAGAACACCTGGGAAAGGTAGCATGACCACGTGGTAAAAGTAACAAGAATACGTGATAAGCGTAGAAGGAACACGTGGTAAGGGTAGCAAGAAAACGTGATAAAGGTAGAGAGAACACGTGGTAAAGACAAGAGCACGAGATAAAGGCAAGAACCCATAATAAAGTTAGCAAGAATACGTGGTAAAGGTAGCAAGAACAATTGACAAAGGTAGGAAGAACACGTAGTAAAGGAGGAAAGAACACGTGGTAAAGGAGGCAAGAAAACGTGGTAAAGGTAGCAAGAACACATGGAAAAGGTAGCAAGAACACGTGGTAAAGGTAGCAAGAACACGTGGTAAAGGTAACAAGAACACGTGGTATAGGTAGCAAGAACACGTGGTAAAAGTAGCAAGAACACGTTGTAAAGGTAGCAAGAACACGTAGTAAAGGTGGCAAGAACACGTGGCAAGGGTAGAAAGAACACGTAGTAAAGCTAGCAAGAACACGTGGTAAAGGTAGCAAGAACACGTGGTAAAGGTAGCAAGAACACATAGTAAAGGTAGCAAGAACACGTGGCAAAGGTAGCAAGAACACGTGGTAAAGGTAGCAAGAACACGTGGTAAAGGTAACAAGAACACGTGGTATAGGTAGCAAGAACACGTGGTAAAAGTAGCAAGAACACGTTGTAAAGGTAGCAAGAACACGTAGTAAAGGTGGCAAGAACACGTGGCAAGGGTAGCAAGAACACGTAGTAAAGCTAGCAAGAACACGTGGTAAAGGTAGCAAGAACACGTGGTAAAGGTAGCAAGAACACATAGTAAAGGTAGCAGGAACACGTGGTAAAGGTAGCAAGAACACTTGGCAAAGGTAGCAAGAACACGTAGAAAAGGTGGCAAGATCACGTGGTAAAAGTAGCAAGAGCACGTAGTAAAGGTAGCAAAACACGTGGAAAAGGTAGCAAAAACACGGAGTAAATGTAGCAAGAACACGTAGTAAACGTAGCAAGAACACGTAGTAAAAGTGGCAAGAACACGTGGTAAGGGTAGCAAGAACACTTAGTATAGGTAGCAAGAACACGTGGTAAAGGTAGCAAGAACACGTAGTAAAGGTGTCAACAACCCGTAGTAAAGGTAGCAAGAACCAGTAGTAATGGCAAGAACACGTAGTAAAGGTAGCAAGAACATCGTGGTAAAAGTTGGAAGAACACGTGGTAAAGACAAAGACACGTGATAACGGCAAGAACCCATAATAAAGGTAGCAAGAATACGTGGTAAAGGTAGCAAGAACAATTGGCAAAGGTAGCAAGAACACGTAGTAAAGGAGGAAAGAACACGTGGTAAAAGGGGCAAAAAAACGTGGTAAAGTAGCAACAACACGTGGTAAAGGTAGCAAGAACACGTGGTAAAGGTAGCAAGAACACGTGGTAAAGGTAGGAAGAACACGTGGTAAAGGTAGCAAGAACACGTAGTAAAGGTGGCAAGAACACATGGTAAAGGTAGCAAGAACACGTAGTAAACGTAGCAAGAACACGTGGTAAATGAAGCAAAAACACGTAGAAAAGGTGGCAAGATCACGTGGTAAAAGTAGCAAGAGCACTTAGTATCGGTAGCAAAACACGTGGTAAAGGTAGCAAAAACACGGAGTAAAGGTAGCAAGAACACGTAGTAAAGGTGGCAAGAATACGTGGTTAAAGTAGCAAGAACACGTGGTAAAGGTAGCAATAACACGTGGTAAAGGTAGGAAGAACACGTGGTAAAGGTGTCAACAACCCGTAGTAAAGGTAGCAAGAACACGTGGAAAAGGTAGCAAGACACGTGGTAAAGGTAGCAAGAACACGTAGTAAAGGTAGCAACAACATGTGGTAAAGGTAGCAAGTACACATCTAAAAGGTGGCAAGAACACGTGGTAAAAGTAGCAAGAGCACGTAGTAAAGGTAGCAAAACACGTGGAAAAGGTAGCAAAAACACGGAGTAAATGTAGCAAGAACACGTAGTAAACGTAGCAAGAACACGTAGTAAAAGTGGCAAGAACACGTGGTAAGGGTAGCAAGAACACTTAGTATAGGTAGCAAGAACACGTGGTAAAGGTAGCAAGAACACGTAGTAAAGGTGTCAACAACCCGTAGTAAAGGTAGCAAGAACCAGTAGTAATGGCAAGAACACGTAGTAAAGGTAGCAAGAACATCGTGGTAAAAGTTGGAAGAACACGTGGTAAAGACAAAGACACGTGATAACGGCAAGAACCCATAATAAAGGTAGCAAGAATACGTGGTAAAGGTAGCAAGAACACGTAGTAAAGGTAGCAACAACATGTGGTAAAGGTAGCAAGTACACATCTAAAAGGTGGCAAGAACACGTGGTAAAGGTAGCAAGAACACGTGGTAAAGGTAGGAAGAACACGTGGTAAAGGTAGCAAGAACACGTAGTAAAGGTGGCAAGAACACATGGTAAAGGTAGCAAGAACACGTAGTAAACGTAGCAAGAACACGTGGTAAATGAAGCAAAAACACGTAGAAAAGGTGGCAAGATCACGTGGTAAAAGTAGCAAGAGCTCTTAGTATCGGTAGCAAAACACGTGGTAAAGGTAGCAAAAACACGGAGTAAAGGTAGCAAGAACACGTAGTATAGATAGCAAGAACACGTAGTAAAAATGGCAAAAACACGTGGTAAGGGTAGCAAGAACACGTAGTATAGGTAGCAAGAACACGTGGTAAAGGTAGCAAGAACCCGTAGTAAAGGTAGCAACAACATGTGGTAAAGGTAGCAAGTACACATCTAAAAGGTGGCAAGAACACGTGGTAAAAGTAGCAAGAGCACGTAGTAAAAGTAGCAAAACACGTGGTAAAGGTAGAAAAAACATGGAATAAAGGTAGCAAGAACACGTAGTAAAGGTGGCAAGAATACGTGGTTAAAGTAGCAAGAACACGTGGTAAAGGTAGCAATAACACGTGGTAAAGGTAGGAAGAACACGTGGTAAAGGTGTCAACAACCCGTAGTAAAGGTAGCAAGAACACGTGATAAATGCAAGAACACGTAGTAAAGGTAGCAAGAACACGTGGTAAAAGTTGGAAGAACACGTGGTAAAGACAAGAACACGGGGTAAAGGCAAGAACCCATTGTAAAGGTAGCAAGAATACGTGGTAAAGGTAGCAAGAACAATTGGCAAAGGTAGCAAGAACACGTAGTAAAGGAGGAAAGAACACGTAATAAAGGAGGCAAGAAAACGTGGTAAATGTAGCAAGAACACGTAGTAAAGGTAGCAAGAACACGTGGTAAAGGTTGCAAAAACACCTGGTAAAGGTAGCATGAACACGTGGTAAAAGTAAAAAGAACACGTGATAAGTGTAGCAAGAACACGTGGTAAAGGTAGCAATAACACGTGGTAAAGGTAGCAAGAACACGTGGTAAAGGTGGCAAGAACACGTGGTAAAGGTGGCAAGAACACGTGGTAAGGGTAGCAAGAACACGTGGTAAAGGTAGCAAGACACGTGGTAAAGGTAGCAAGAACACGTAGTAAAGGTAGCAACAACATGTGGTAAAGGTAGCAAGTACACATCTAAAAGGTGGCAAGAACACGTGGTAAAAGTAGCAAGAGCACGTAGTAAAAGTAGCAAAACACGTGGTAAAGGTAGAAAAAACATGGAATAAAGGTAGCAAGAACACGTAGTAAAGGTGGCAAGAATACGTGGTTAAAGTAGCAAGAACACGTGGTAAAGGTAGCAATAACACGTGGTAAAGGTAGCAAGAACACGTGGTAAAGGTAATAAGAACACGTAGTAAAGGTAGCAAGAACACGGGGAAAAGGTAGCAAGAACACGTAGTAAAGGTGGTAAGAACAATTGGTAAAAGTAGCAAGAAGACGGGGTAAAGCAGCAAGAACACGTGGTAAAGGTAGCAAGAACACGTGGTAAAGGTAGCAAGAACACGGGGTAAAGGTAGCAAAAACACGTGGTAAAGCTAGTAAGAACACGTGGTAAAGTTAGCAAGAACACGTAGTAAAGGCAGCAAGAACGCGTGATAAAGGTAGCAAGAACACGTGGTATAGGTAGCAAGAATACGTGGTAAAGGTAGCAAGAATACGTGGTAAAGGTAGCAAGAACTCGTGGAAAAGGTGTCAAGAACCCGTAGTATAGGTTAGCAAGAACACGTGATAAAGGCAAGAACACGTAGTAAAGGTAGCAAGAACACGTGGTAAAGGTTGGAAGAACACGTGGTAAAGACAAGAACACGTGATAAAGGCAAGAACCCATAGTAAAGGTAGCAAGAATACGTGGTAAAGGTAGCAAGAACAATTGGCAAAGGTAGCAAGAACACGTAGTAAAGAACACGCAATAAAGGAGACAAGAAAACGTGGTAAATGTAGCAAGAACACGTGGTAAAGGTAGCAAGAACACGTGGTAAAGGTTGCAAGAACATCTGGTAAAGGTAGAATGAACACGTGGTAAAAGTAACAAGAACACGTGATAAGCGTAGCAAGAACACGTGGTAAAGGTAGCAAGAAAACGTGGTAAAGGTAGCAAGAACGCGTGGTAAAGTTAGCAAGAACACGTGGTAAAAGGAGCAAGAAAACGTTGTAAAAGTAGCCATAACACGTGGTAAAAGTTGGAATAACAGGTGGTAAAGGTAGCTACAACCCGTGGTAAAGGTAGCAAGAACACATGGTGAAGGCAAGAACATGTGGTAAAAGTAGCAATTACACGTGGTAAAAGTAGCTAGAACACGAGGTAAGGGTAGCTAGAACACGTGGTAAAGGTAGCAAGAACACGCAGTAATGGCAAGAACACGTGTTAATTTAGCAAGATGACGTGGTAAAGGTAGCAAAAACACGTGGTAATGGTAGCAAGAACACGTGGAAAAGTAGCAACAACAAGTGGTAAAAGTAGCAAGAACACGTGGTAAAAGTGGCAAGAACACATGGTAAAGGAAGCAAGAACACGTGATAAAGGGAACAAGAACACGTGATAAAGGTAGCAAGAACAGGGGGTAATGGTAGCAAGAGCACGTGGTAATGGTAGCAAGAAGACGTGGTAAAGGAAGCAGGAAGACGTGGTAAAGGAAGCAAGAACACGTGGTAAAGGTAGCAAGAACACGTGGTAAAGGTAGCAAGAACACGTGATAAAGGTAGCAAGAACACGTGGTATAGGTAGCAAGAATACGTGGTAAAGGTAGCAAGAAATCGTGGTCAAGGTAGCAAGAACACGTGGCCAAGGTAGCAAGGTAGCAAGAACACGTGGTCAAGGTAGCAAGAACACGTGCTAAACCTAGCAAGAACACGTGGTAAAGCTATTAAGAACACGTGGTAAAGGTAGCGAGAACCGTGGTCAAGGTAGCAAGAACCCGTGGTCAAGGTAGCAAGAACAAATGGTAAAAGTAGCAAGAAAACGTGGTAAAAGTAGCAAGAACACGTGGTAAAGTTAGGAAGAACACGTGGTTAAGGTAGCAAGAAAACGTGGTAAAAGTAGCAAGAACACATGGTAAAAGTAGCAACAACACGTGGTAAGAGTACATAAGAACAAAAGGTAAGATGTTATTTACTTAGACTTTAGCAAAGCATTTGACAGAGTACCGCATCAGAGGCTTCTGAGAAAAATTAAGGCTCATGGTATCGAGGGGAAAGTTTTAAATTGGATAAAATCATGGCTCACCGATAAAACGCAGAGGGTCAGCGTAGATGGTGTTAAATCTGAGTGGGGCCGTGTAACCAGTGGGGTTCCCCAGGGGTCAGTACCAGGCCCATTCTTGTTCATAATTTACATAAACGATCTAGATACTGGGATGAGCAGTGACATATGCAAGTTTGCGGATGACGCCAAAATAGGCGGCAGATTAATTCAGGGCAGGATGCAAATGCATTACAGGAGGATCTAAATACACTGCAGGGGTGGTCTGAAAAATGGCAAATGAAATTCAACACAAGCAAGTGCAGCGTACTTAATATTGGAGGAACAAATACTGACAATGTATACAGCCTTAACAACATCACCCTAGAGAAGTCGACTTGTGAAAGAGACCTAGGGGTACTTGTAAGCCCGGACCTACGGCCTAGAAAACAGTGCGTTAATGTTCGAAATAAGGCAAACAGAGGATTGGGTTTTATATCTAGAAGTGTAAGTAATAAGAGTGCAGAGGTCTTATTGCAACTATATCTTGCGCTAGTCAGGCCGCACCTCGATTATGCGGTTCAGTTCTGGTGCCCTTATTATAGAATGGATATCAATTCACTAGATTTGGTGCAGGGAAGAATGACGAAAATGATTCCGGGACTTAGAAACCTTCCATATCAGGATACGTTAAAGAAACTTAACTTGCATTCCCTAGAAAGACGAAGAGTGCGGGGAGATATCATAGAAGTATTCAAGTGGGTGAAAGGAATCAATAAAGGGGATATAGATAAAGTTCTTACAATATCCAAGCAGGATAGGACTCGGAGCAACGGATTTAAGTTGGATAAGTTTAGGTTTAGGAGGGAGATAGGAAGAAACTGGTTCACAAATAGGGTGGTGGACGAGTGGAACAAGCTTAGCAACTTTGTAGTAAGTGCTGGAACTATGGAAAGTTTTAAAAGGAGGCTAGATAGATTCATGGATGATAGAGAGTAGCTGTAACTCTCGACAGGAGCTGCCATGGACAGGCCAACCGGCCTATTGCAGACTCCTTATTTTCTTATGTTCTTAAGAAAGGAGGAAACTGCAGCGGCCTATTGGCCCATACTGGGCAGTCCCATTTACACCCAACCACTATTGCTCATATGAGCATCCAACCTATGTTTGAAGCTATCCAGCGTATTCTAGTTAATGATGATATTTGGTAACTTGTTCCATTCATCTACTGCTCTGTTACCAAACCAGTGTTTACCTATTTCGCGCCTAAATCTAAATTTGTCTAATTTAAAACCATTGTTACGAGTTTGCTCCTGGTCGGATAGTTTGAGTACCTTTGTAATGTCCTCTTTGTTCAGCCCTGATTTCCATTTATACACCTCTATCATATCGCCTCTCACTCTACGTCTCTCGAGTGAGTGCAAATTAACCTATCTCTGTACTCAAGGTTCCTAATGCCCGGGATTATCCTTGTCATTCTCCTCTGAATTCTTTCCAAGGATTCTATATCCATTCTGTAATAAGGTGGCCAGAATTGAACTTCGTAATCCAAGTGAGGTCTCACAAGCTCAAGATACAGTTTTAGGATGACCTCGCTAGTCTTGTAACTAACACTCCTTTGTATGAACCCAAGTACTTTATTAGCCTTGTTTCGAGCAAATACACATTGTTTACTTGGCTTAAGGTTCCTACTTATCATTACTCCTAAATCTCTCTCGCAGTCAGATTTCTCAATGGCATCGTTGTTCATTTGGTAACTGGTTTCCCTGTTTACATCTCCTATACTGAGCACTTTACATTTGTCCACGTTGAATTTCATCTGCCATTTTTCAGACCATTCGAAAAAATTTGTTTAGATCTTCCTGTAGTTTTGTGGAGTCCTCGTCTGATTTAATAACACGTCCTATTTTGGTGTCATCAGCAAATTTACTTATGTTGCTGTCTATGCCGATATCTATGTCGTTTATGTATAAAATAAATAATAATGGTCCAAGTACTGAGCCTTGAGGAACTCCACTAGTGACGTTGCTCCAATGGGACTTAGTGCCGTTAATGTTCACTCGCTGTTTCCTGTCCTGTAAGCACGCCCTAATCCATTTAAGGATATTACCTTTGATGCCATGTGCTCCTTCCTTTCTAATTAGTCTTTCTTGGGGGACTCTGTCGAAGGCTTTGCTAAAGTCGAGATATACCACAGCAAGAACACGTGGTAAAGGTAGCAAGAACACGTGGTAAAGGTAGCAAGAACACGTGGTAAAGGTAGCAGGAACAGGTGGTAAAGGTAACAAGAACACGTGGTAATGGTAGCAAGAACACGTGGTAAAGGTAGCAAGAACACGTGGTAAAGGTAGGAAGAACACGTGGTTAAGGTAGCAAGAACACGTGGTAAAGGTAGGAAGAACACGTGGTAAAGGTAGGAAGAACACGTGGTAAAGGTAGGAAGAACACGTGGTAAAAGCAGCGAGAGAGAGACAGAATGAGTTTGTTTGTGTGTTTGTGTTTCCTCGATCCCGGTCAACGTGCATTAAAACATAAAAACAAGTTTGGATGGGCAAAACATACACACACACACAACAACCCTAAAACAATACTTTATTACCTACAACACTTCATACTATTTTTTTTAAACAATTAATTTCACCAATATAACCACGAATATTAATATAAAACAATTGCAGCTTAATTTCCCAGAAGAACTCCATCAAGTTTAATAAAAAGGACGTATTGTGTACACTTGAGCGTCTTTTCAAATTTAATACAAATCCAAGGTGGTCGCGATTCTTGAAGTCCCGTAAGACGAATTATTTCTCGGGGCAGAAAACCTGTAAGGACACACCTATTTTGTTGACCAAACCCCAAAATAGTCGATAAATGTGTCAAAATTACGCTTGAATTTATTTTAACTAGATACGTTCACCATTTGCCAGATGATATTAAGATATATTAAGATAAAGTAAAGTGGAGATTCTTCAGGTGATCAGACACGAATCACCACCCCAGCTTATTTCACCTAACACTATATGAGGAGAGGTGGTTAGGTTGGTGTTAGGGTGGTTAATCTTTAGGTGAAATAAGCTGGGGTGAAGAATCTTCATGCGCTCACCAGTTTGTATTCTCAGTAATAAAGAAAATGCAACGTACTCGTATGAATCCTCGAGAATCCATCTTTGTTTCGTATCATAAACAAGACAGTTTGATGTGTTTTTCACATTTGCAGTTATGGGAAAAGTTCACGTATCCATCTTGCTGTCGTAATTTAAGTGAGACAGTCAGTCAGAGGAGTTTTTACATTTCCGGTTACAAAGAAAGTTCAACGTTCGAGCCTTTCAAAATCCATCTTTGAGTCGTATCTTAAAAAGTTGGACACGTTCCTTCACCTCGGGTTACGAGGAAAAATACGAAACTCTAAGAATCCATCTTTGTGCCTGAGTATAAACGAGACAGTGAGAGACGTTTTCACACTTCCATTCCCAGAGAAAAGTTGAACTTACGAACCTTTGAGAACCACCAGGAGGCGTGAACCATAAAGAGCGGCAACTCAAGCCATCCCACAGTGTTTGTTGCCGGCAATATCTGGCAACTGGCGAGGCGGTGGCGCCATCTATTGCTAAATTATATCTCTATAACCTAAAAGTGGGGCGCATTATCCCCCGGCCTGGCACATCACCGCACTACTTCTTCTGCTACTGAAATTGTTTTATCCTACTCTCCAAGGGTCGTGTGATAACTATATTTTCTCCCTGTAACTTAACCCACGACACAAAGATGGATTCTTGAAGATTGGTGCGATATCTTTTCCCAGTAACTGAAGATGTGAGAGCGAGTCTGTCAAACTAAGTTACGATGGAAAGCTGGCTTCTCAAGAGATCGTATGTAAACATTTTCCCGGAGACTAGAACAGTGGAAGTGCAACTAACTGGCTTACTTGGACTATAGTACGATCCAAATATGGCGGCTACATTAAAGAGAGAGAGAGAGAGAGAGAGAGAGAGAGACTGGTGAAGCAACAGGTGTCTCTCGAGATTGAAGGATGATGGAAAACCCCAGAAGTGTCGCGTTTATATCCTGGTGCACAGCCTGTCCCAGATGGTCCAGTGGCCCAGATGGAACTATTGGTCCAGTGACCCAAATGTTACTACTGGTCCAGTGATCCAGATGGTACTACTGGTCCAGTGATACATGCATGAATACCGAGCTGTATTGTATTGAGCATTTTCAACACACAGTTGTGTCGAACTGTTCATCCTGCTGTGTATATCGCCGTATGTCGACAAATCACACCGCCATCACATCACTTCTGTTGCAGTAATATAAACACGCACAGCTTCAAGACTTCCTTCACCCCTTGGAGAGAGCAGACTCTCACCACAACCCATTTCTGAAGCACGTCTCTCGTAGACTCCTGTACAAACTACCATAATATAAGTATATTTTTCTACAAGTGGGTTTACCTTCCCTACCACATTAAAACTAAAAGAAGTAACAGAGAGAAAGCAGAGTAAAAACAAGCCTGTAGCTTCTACTAGAACGCTTGGTGGGTCTACCAGAGCACCTTCGGGCAACCAGACATTACCAAAATTAGTACAACTCGTATCTTAGTACATTACAACTAACATTTGTTCACTAACTGCGATGACTTATCGATTATTTAAGGTAACTGATCGTGTTAACGAGCCCTTAAGTAAGTACGATCACTCAATAAAAATAAATAACATTGAATCATTGTGTTTGTAAAAGTTAATTCTTATTCTTTACTTGTGTTAAGTTAATGTATCTAGTTGAGGTATCGTCTCAGTGTAATGCTGATGACGTATTTGAATGTTATTTTGTTTCATCTTTAATGTCAACTAGTTAGGTAAGTTCTTGCATCTCCAACTACGAGAAATATTCATCGCAAAAACCTTTAAGACAGGGGTTCTCAACCAGGGGGGAATTTCCCCCCTCAGGTTTTCAGGGGGGGGGGGGGGGAACTGATACTAATATGGAAAAAATAAAGGATTTTCAGTATTATATGCATATTATTTGGAATGCACTTTTTGAGGCAGACAATCTTGGAAAGGAGGGGGGAATGACATTC
Source organism: Homarus gammarus (assembly GCA_958450375.1). Classification (NCBI taxonomy): domain Eukaryota; kingdom Metazoa; phylum Arthropoda; class Malacostraca; order Decapoda; family Nephropidae; genus Homarus; species Homarus gammarus. The sequence goes on from CAUDMG010000291.1 coordinate 483,408, forward strand.
TGACATATGGTGAAAGGGGTGCATGGGGCAAACAAGGTTGAGAACCACTGCTTTAAGAATTTGAACCCCGGTGTATTTATCAGCCACGGTCGACGGTTCCTTGAATTAAAAGTTTATCTAACAGAAGTTATATCGACATTATTTCTCTCCGCACAAGATATCCTCCAAGATAATATATATATATATATATATATATATATATATATATATATATATATGATATATATACTATATATAGCAAGAAAATCACTGTAGTTCCCGCGCTGATCTAGGTATATGCTGATAACCACAGGGAAGAGTACAGACATCTGAAGTTCCCCTGAAGATGTGAATTACACGAAAGCGCTTGGGAACTTCGTGTTTTCTTCTTTCCTTGTGGTTATCAGTATATATATAATTGAATAATAAGTGCTCATGCACCAACTACACAAGATAGAACTGTATCTATCTCACTACTTGGGACGGTCACAACCACATGGCACTGTGCTGGCTTCACTACTTACCCTGTTAGTATCATAGTGTTGTAAGATTTCGACTCGTGGCCACTATTTATAGGGCTTAGGCACCACCAGTCTGGACACCTGATGGGCAAGAGCTGGACAGAACGATACAATATACATCACCAGGAATTGGTTATTAGGTGGGGGGGGGGGGGGTAGTGTAAGACGCCTACAGACTCTTGACTTCGCTCCCTGGCCAGAGATGTGTCAGCAGTCATGAAGGTAGTTTTATAGCTTTTGTCGCGATTATTATCATTATCTCTTTCAAGACTATGGTTGACCCTAGCCTAAACTAACTTAAGATGCGTAGATAAACAACCGTATATAAATATAAGAGAATGAACAGACGTGTTATAATATACAGGATCACAGGTTCAGTTAAGGTTAGGTTAGGTTAGGTTAGGTTAGGTTAGAAGAGGATATCGTATTATTTGTAAGGTGGTCAAATAACATGTTAAACTAGGTTAGGTAAGGCTAGGTTAATTTAGGTTAATTTAAGCAAAGTTAGGTGACGTGAGGCTAGGTTTGGCTAGGATAAGTTAGGCTAAGATACTGTATAACAATAAAGATGGCCAAACAACACTGATTACGTTAGGGTGGGTGGTTTAGGTTAAACTAGGTTAGGGAAGATAACTTATGGGTCTGTGGGTCACTCCTATGGGACACACTACAGTATATTATGTAAAGGGGCAATAACTGGAAACATCGTTCCCAGGTAAAAGTGTGTATGACCCTGAAGTTGAAGGTGAGACTGGTGACATTACATCTTAATTGAAATTTAAATCTTGCTATCTACTGTATGAGTTGATAATAGTTTATGGGCTGAAACACCTCACTTGTTGAAGGCCAGACTTGTATATGATGAAACAACAAAGGAAGTTCAAGGGGATAAAATAGTTCAGGGTAATAATCACAGAACCGGCTAGTTATCGAGGTGGTCTGCAGCATTGGGTCGAGTTTAGGTTAGGTTATGATTGGTTAGGTTAGGTTATGATTGTTAAGGTTAGCATGAGGTAGTTTCGATTATTATTAGGTTATATAGGATGGATTAAGTTGGATTAAGTTAGATTAGGATGGATTAGGTTCGATTAGGTAAGGTTAGGGTGGGTTAGTTTAAGGTTGGTTGGGTTGGGTTAGATTAGCTTAAGGTTAGGTTGAGTTAGGTTAGATTAGAATGAGTTGGTTAAATTAAGATAGGTTAGGGGGATTTAGATTCAATTTGGTTAAATTTGGTTGGTTTAGGTTAGGTTAGGTTTAGGTTAAGGTTAGGTTAGCTTATGTTTTGGATTAGGTTTGGTTAGATGAGGATGAGTTTAGTTACAGTAGGTTAGGCAAGGGTGAGTTTAAGCCAGGTTAGGTAAAGGTGATTTAAAGCCACGTTAGGTTAGGGTGAGTTATATAAAGTTGGAATTAAACCAGGCTGGGATACTCTCAGTGACTAAAGACGCCGGTAGCCTAAACTAATATAGAAGAAGGTACACCCCCCCCCCCCCCTGTAACCACTGACAGACTCCATAGAAAAGCCAACAAAGACCTGTTCACTCTCTATTATCCCCAAGTACAACTACCCATAGAACCTCGGGGGTTACTGTAGGGTATTAGTGGTCAGAGTCTCCCCTACAAAGAAACAGGGAGTCAGTGGTGACTGATGAGGCTTCCGTGAGTGAGTGAGTGAGTGACGTGAGACGCCGGCGGTAACAAGTGTACTCAGGTTAGGTAAGTAAAGGTTGATGGCCATATTGTCTCTGTTATTACCTATATTAAGTAAAAATAATTACCTAACGTAACCAAACTTACCCTAAACTAACCTTAAGTATCCTAAACTAACCTAACCAAACCTATTTTCTACTTAACGCTGTCTGCTTTCTACTTGAGGTAAACTGCTTTCTGCTTGGTAATTCTAAACTAGCAGATAGAAGATATTATATATTTAATCTATTATATTCAATTCGACAGATTCAGTAAGTTACGAGAAATTTTGTGTTTATCTTCGTGCTTTAGCTTAAATAATCAGCTAGTTGTGTGTGTTCTTAACTATATCCCCAGCTAGGTTAGGTTAGGTTAGGTTAATTTAGGTTATGTTAACTTAGGTTAGGTTAGGCTTAGCATTAAGGTGTTTAATCATCAAGTGAAATAAGCTGCAGTCCGTAATCTTCACGAGACTCGAAATTGAATAAAGAGGATCCCGGTACATGTAAAGTGCCATCTGTTGCCGTAAGCCACCAGACGCCTGTCTCCCCCCAGCACCAACACTATCGTCCACCACTCCAGCGGGGATGTGTGGTACCTGACGGCGGGTGTTATACAGGCAACAGACAACAGGTGTTTACCTGAGGAGATGAGCCGGGCAGACTTAAGTGGCCAGGGGAGAAGGGGGAGGGAGGGATGGAAGGGGGAGAAAAGAAGGAGGAGGGTAAAGGATGAGGGGGGAGGGGAGGGAGAGGAGGGGAAGAGAGGGAGAGGAGGGGAAGAGAGGGAAAAGAGGGGAAGGTATAAGGATAGGGATGAGGGGGACGTAGCGGAAGCTTTTTAAACGTTCGAAGTGGTTCATACTAATTTCGGTCAATTTTCCTCAAGTCATCTATATTCTGGCATCCCAACATTATCCTTTGCCATATTAAACTGATTAAAGTTACGATATCGGATTTTTATCGGGCAGATGGTTAAAATTAGATTGGGTTAAGTTAGGCTAGGCTAGATATTCCCCAAGTCAATCATGCTCAGATATCGTAGCGTTACCTTTAGCCATACGATGTGGTTAACGCTGCAATAGTGGAACGTTAGAGCGATATGGTCGAAATACAGTTACCACTTACAACGTAATTCTATTCTATTTTTCAAATCGTTAACGTTGCGATATCTTAACGTTATCCTCTACCTCAGCTGTTATCGTTGAACTCTAAAAGACGTTAACCACCTCATGTCTGAACAGCCACAAACTAGCTATGTTCACCAGTAGAATAGTAGATAATGTTCATTGTCCTGTTCAGAGCAATTCCTTAAACTCGATTTTCTCCATAAATTATTACCCAAAATGAGACCCAACAAGTGCATTTTCCTAAACACTATCCTAAACAAACTTCAACAGTCAGAATGAAAAACGTGGTTATAACACTGAAAAAAACATTATACAACAAAATACAATTCACAATAGCTACAAGACATACAACTTACTGTATCTCCAACAACAATAAATGTAAAATACAGTAGTTTAATCTTTCAATCTTTTAGAGACGTATATTCCATCCCATTAAAATACATTAGATGACAAATGCCACATCCAGGAATACAAAGAAAAAATCCTTGCGCGAAAACCATTAATCAGTCAGGTCAAGAAAGTCGGATAAGAGGCTGCCTAAATATAGCATTATTTTCTTACTAACCTTAACACCCTCAGTGAGGAGGAGGTACTCGGTGGTTAGTCCGTCTGTTTGTTAAGTTGGTTGATTGTTCAGGTGATATCTCAGGGAGTTTTTGAGTCATGAAGCTGAAATATAGAGACAAGAGTAAATAATCTCTCTCTCTCTCTCTCTCTTTTTATTTATATATTTATTTATTTTATTTTGATGTTTCTGTTCATGGTCTATAAATATATACAGTATACAGTACAACGCATAACACTATCATTGTATATAACGACAAAACAATAGTAAAAGTATTTCAAGAGATAACACCGCTCATCCTATCGCGTGAGACATTAAATAAATAGAATAAAATAAAGGCAGCAATAACACCAGTAATATAATTCATTCAAGCTTAAATAATAATAATAATAATAATAATAATAATAAAAATAGACAAACAACAATAAGAATGAATAGAAATATAACTCATCAATTAATAAATAAAACTAATATACAATAAAAACAATACCGTTGAAGCCATGAAACTTTATAACCCATAAAATACGAAGAAATAATAATCAAAATACAACAACAGTACAAAGAAATAAAATACAAGTCAATTTAACACACAAAAACATAAACATTAAAAGCCTCAGATATTTACATATAATAATAGTTAAAACATTTATACTTTAACATCCAATATCAAAGAAAGACAGCCAGGAATGGGAGGGGAGGAAGAGGGAAGAAGGGGGAAGGAGGAGGAGGAGGAAGAAAGAGGAGGAGGAAGAGGAGGGAGGAGGAGGGCATAAGTAGAGGAAAAGAAAAGGAAGGGGGAGGAGGAAAAGAAAGGGAAGGAGAAGGAAAGGAAGGAGAATAAAAGGAAAGAGGAGGAGGAAGGGAGGGCAGCAGCAGCAGCAGCAGGAGGAGGAGGAGGAGGAAAGGAAGCAGGGAGGTACTCACAGGCCAACAGTCGTCACCCAACAAATTACAAGACGAATGCGACGATGCATCACCTGCAAGTGGGGCATAAATTGTCCTGGGAAAAAAAGAAGAAAACGCCTCCCGAATTAAAGTCATCAGTCTTAATAACACCAGTGAGAGATTTACCTCCATGTATCCTTTACGAGGACCAGATGTAATTGTTTTATCCCAGGACGGTTTACGATGAGTGATGGAATACCTGATGTAGAATGAGATAAAGATAATATTGTATTGTTTTATATATCTTATTATTTTATCTTACGAATGAAAAAAAAGAGAGAAAGAAGGTTAACGAAGAAATAGTCACATATTGAGTGTTAGCGGTGGCCTGGTTGGTCGTATGCCCGGCAGCGTGTATTAATGAAGAGTATTTGAAAAAAACTCCCTCGTGCGGAAAATCACCATCACTCCGGCAGTCAGTCAGTCAGTCATGAGAACAGGGTGATGCAAAGCTGACTTTTAAGCCAAGGAATTCATCGTAAATCCGAGGTGAATGAATATTATCATCTATAGATACAAAATTAAAGACTTCAAATTAACGATAAAGGGAAATATTTAGTAACATTGAGTAACGCCGGTATTATTTATACACGAAAGCTTAAAAAAACTTATCAAACTTATGTTGAATATAAAGGTCTTTCATAATCAAAACAATGATCACATTTTACCATAAATAAACCATAGATCCAATTTAAGATATGAACACCTAAGATTTCCTGGATACTGTGTAAGCAAGGTGAGGATATGAGGCAGGATGTATGGATGGATATTCCTACATCCATTCTGTCACTGTCTACACCTGTCTTGTGTGATTCCTGTACCACCGTGATCCATCCCATACAATACTGAGGGAGGAATAAATAATGATAAACACAAACAGGAAAAACACACAAAAGGAAAATAATTTCTACCGTAAATGAATGAAGGAACTAACATATTTACTTTAGACTGGACCAAGATTATACACAATAATAAAATTAATAAAATGTATTATTCTGTGTTTTGTAATTAAACTAGAAACCGTTTTGTTTACACATCTAGCGATCTCGTCGGTGTGGAAACAATGCAACACATTCACAAGAGTATAAACAAATGAATTCTAAATCACAGTGTCAACAAAGTCTTCCGGAAATCAATACATAATGTCGATGTTTTCTATTCTTCGTGTACTGTGTGTCGATAGTGTTGACTGATGCTTCTCTTATGTATGATTGATAAAGGTGTAATTTTTGGAAGCATGTGTGTGTGTGTGTGTGTGTGTGTGTGTCTGTGTGTGTGTGTGCATACAGGGTGGTGAAATGCGTTTAGTGTGGCAGCATTATGTCAATGTAAAGGCGCAAGCACTGCTTGCTCCCTCTCGCTTTCAGCTGCCGCCGCTGTCTAGCCCTCGTGGTGAACAGGGAAGCAACTTGCATAAGTCCTCCCTTGCCAGTACACATCCTCCTCACCATCAAGACTCCTGCTGTGCCTCCTCGTGGCAACTCACGGTAACTGGAGGCCTCGTGGGCCCAGGCAAGACCAGCGGGGGATCTCGGAGTAGTAGTGGACCCCTGAGGGACGGCGCATAGGCCCACTGGTATGTGGACGCGTCCAGTCGCCTACCAACCACTGCTGCGCTGCCTTGCGGATTAACCTTGGTAGATATAAGGTTACAGGAGTAAACCCCGAATGAAAAATCTGTGGTGGAGTCCCACATCAGGCAGACATTCTTACAGAGCTCCAACAAGACCCCAACGGCGGTAGAGGCGGAAAGGTGACCAGCGTGGAAGCCCAACGACTACACTGGACAGGCTACTAAGGCGAAACCCAACAAACTGGGCTATCGTTAGTCCATTGCAACTCTCCTTCTCCCCAGTCGTTGCAACACTTGCACCACTGAATCAAGAAAAGGTAGAGCCAAGACGTGTGGTTGCAGCCTGCGCTCCTGCCGCACCACATAAATCAACTCACGCGCACCCATCATCCTGCTCATCATACCTCTCATCGTCATCAAATCCCCTATACTCCCAAAAGTCCTATGGCGACGGACGAGTGGCGATGGGAACAGGCAGAGATGACTGCCGGTAGTCTCTATGCACTGGGATCTAGGCAGCAGTGCAATCCGGTCCTGTCTGTGCTACTGAGCAGCCCTTACGATGAGTCACTCTGCTCAACCCACATGGGGAGGGGGCTAGAAAAGGTGCCCTAAACATAGCCTGCCTAAAAACCAAACTTGAATGGGCAACTGCACCCAGTAAAGTCATCCTTATGTGGTCGAAAACACAATCAAAATCAGTGATCCAAACCATAACAAACTATACAACCTCTTATGGTCGCTGCATGGAATGTCAGGACCCTTCTGGATACTGGCACAAATAAGCGTCCTGAGGGTCAATTCACAGAAAGGGGGTTTGGCTATACCTTCTTCTGGAAGGGTAAGCATGGTGCGGAGAGAAACCGCATTTATGGAGTTGGCTTTGCCATCCGCCAACGCATCCTACGCAGGCTTACTGAATCACTCACGTTATGCCTTTTTCATCAGCACACACGCCCCAACACTGGATGCAGAGGATGACATCAAGGAGGTCTTTTACGCCGACCAGGACAGAGTGCTAACCTCTATCCCCAGAGAAGACAAAGTTGTGGTCCTTGGTGACTTCAATGCCAGAGTTGGCAGAGATGCTGACATTTGGCAGGGAACCATAGGGAGAAATGGACTAGGCAAATGTAATCACAACAGCCTACTCCTCCTCAGCAAGTGCGCTGCACACAAACCTCACTTTTACCAATACCTTGTTTTGGCAGGCCGACAAATTCAAGGGTTCGTGGCAAAACCCACGATCCAAACACTGGCTTCTCATTGACTACATCATTGTCAGAGAAAGAGATAGCCGAGATGTCCTCATCACCCGAGCCACGCGTGGCTCAGTCCACTGTGACACTGATCATCGGCTCGTCAGAGCCAAGCTCTCAGTTCACGTCGCCCCAAAACGGCGAAGGCAGCAAGCATCCAGAAGAGGTTTTCATACTAAGCGTCTGGAGGATCCAGCGGTGGCATATGCTTGCAGAGAGCAGCTCGAACATGGGCTTATAAACAACCCAACAGCAAACAACGCAAATCCCAGTGCCGAATAGTATATTCTCAACACTATTATGACAAAAAACTGCAGAGAGACCCTCGGCCAGATCGAAAGAATACACCAGGACTGGTTTGATGCAAATGACCCGGTAATCAATGTACTCATTGATGATAAACGTGCTGCTTTTACTGACTGGCAGAACAACCGTCAGTCTCCGACCAAAGCTGATACATTCCGCAAGAAGAAAGCTGTGGCCCAGCGCGAACTTTGCAATCTAAAGAATGACTGGCTTAAAAATAAAGCATGTGAAGCACAAAAACTTGCAGAGCAGCACAAGATGCGCAAATTTTTCAATTCTATTCAAACATTTTAATGGCCAATCACCCGTGGCGTAGCCCCCTTCCGCTCAACTGGCGGTAACTTCTAAATTAAAGAAAATGAAGACATCCTTCAACGCTTCAAAGAGCACTACTATTTACTGCTCAACCGAAACACTGATGTGGATGTCCAGACTAACCAGCAGGTCCCTCAGCATCCAGAGCTGACCCACCTCAGCTATCCTTCATCCCTGGATGAGGTAGATACCGCCATCAAACAGATGAAAAATAACAAAGCCTCAGGACCTGATGGAATCCCAGCCGAGGTGTATAAATCATGCGGACCTCTGCTTACCAGCTGTCTCCACTCTCTCCTGGGGAATATATGGGAAAAGGAGGAAATCCCCAAGCTCTTAAAGACGCCTCCATTGTCAATATTTTTAAGAACAAGGGAGACCGGTCAAACTGTGGCAACTACCGCGGGATCTCGTTGCTGGCAAGAATATCGCCCGAGTCCTCCAAAACAGACTTTTTCCTGAGGCGGAAAACTCCCTCTCAGAATCTCAATGTGGCTTTAGACCATCACGTGGCACCACTGACATGATCTTTGCTGCCCGTCAGATACAGCAAAAGTGCAGAGAACAGCAGCGTGATCTGTACATGGCTTTCATCGACCTAACCAATAGGGTGTGTCATACGGAAGCGAATGTTTTTTTTTGAGTTTGAAAAATCGGCCCATGGTATTAATGATGTAGTTCTATATGCAGAATCATGTGATATCTTCAGATGTGAAAAGTTTTCATTTTTTGCTAGGTAAATTTTAACTTGAAATCTTATGAAAATTCAGTATTCCCACCCTTTTACCAACACCACTAAATAGCTTATTTAAAGTAAAGTAAATGTATCAGGTTAATACATTAGGATGAAAATCATCCAGAATAGTGAGACGAATGATCTTGACACATTTATTAAATTTAATATTCCTTTAGAAAACAAAATCATCAAATACAAAAACCGGTTTTACTACTACGACCCGGTGTTGCTGCACACCATAGAGAACATGTCTTTCTTGCTTCTGTTTCTACTCATCACCTCCCTGCTGACCACCTGAGCTCGGATGTAGCCTTCCCTCCTCTCCTGGCTGTACACGTGACTGCTGGCCTCGCTCACTTGCTGTACACAACGCTCTATACTCTGGGTGTGTGAGGGCCAGGCAGGGACATGCATGGGGTTGTCCAGGAAAGCTCTGACTTGAACATTGGTGAGGCTGCAGGCAAGAGGGGGCTCACTGCCAGCCTGGATGTTATCCAGATCTATGAGATCAGTGAGGGTCTTGGCACCTAGATTGACTTCAGGAGTCTTCCTGACCCTGAAGGAATCGTCACCAACTGATTCGTCATGCCCAGATCCTCTCATAAGTCTCATATCCAAGATCTTTTTGACTGCCACTCTTCTCTCCTCCTCATCCTTACTGCAGAGCATTGTCTGCAGAACTGCCTCGGGATGAGCATACTGTATGTATATTATGTATGCTGGATTATATATCATGTATGAATATTATGTATGTGCTCCATTTATGTAGCTTGCAGCGTGTGGCAATGTTATTACCATATCCCACACGCTTAATTAATGTGCCTGGCGACGTATGGAAGCTGCTAATGTATCACTTGCCATACGTCGCCTATAGCAGTTGACCAGCAGGAGCCTAGCCGGGGAGAGTGCTGCTTCCCTTTGTGTACATACTCTTATCCAGTAAACCGAACCTACAAAACTATACAGGTGTTTGTGTTCTCTCCTGTATATAGAACTTATTATTCAGAACCTAACATGGCGCAGTGATCCGATCTTACTGGATAATTACGAGTGATAGTGCAAAGTTTGTGGAAAGCCGGTTATGGACTCTCGCTTGGGTCAACTCCCGCGCGTCACCTCTCCTCGAAGAATTTAGCAACTTTGAGCAGTGTCAGTGACAGTGATTTTCTGTGAAGTGTTTAGTGCATTGTGTGTTCGTGCCATTCATGTGTGACCTTGTTCTAAAGGATTCCCAAGGTATACGGCACGTTCTGGGCATTTGTAAGGAGTAGAGTTCAGTGCACCCGTCTCTGACCGCGTTCTGAGGGTAACTAGACCGACTGGGAGTCGCCGCGCCTCTCCCTCCACCCCCCCCCCCCCTCACAGCTGGGGCGAGACGCTTTGCCGGCCCGGGACACTCACTCACACACATACATGTACTAACACTGGCTGACCGCGCGGCTTTCTTATATATATTTTATATATATAACCTACTTATCTGTGTATTTAATTAATTTTTGTCTGAAATCTTGTTGATACGACGGGCTGACCGGTCAACACTGATTTAAGACATAGTACACAGAGGAAGTAGTTATGTCTCACGCCATACGTAGCCGTGGACCCAGCATCTGGATGACTCAGACGGGTGATAGCCCCGCAGAGATGGATGACCAGGCCGGCCACGACGCTCCAGCCCCCACATCGCGCAGTCCCTCACCTCAATATTCAGCGTTGTCTCCAGAGATAATTGCTTTACTGAAGTTTATGAGAGATGAGAAATGCGAGGATGAAGCCCACAGACGTTTGGCGGATGAGCACAGAAGGCAAGCAGAGGCAGAACGAGACAACCAACGGAGATTGGAAGACAGTGAACGGTTTGAAGCCTTGATATCTCGCCTCACTGTTAACCAAGCCCCTGGCTCTAACACTGCCTCGGTACTGACTGGTTCAGATACCTCATCCATGCTTCCTTCACGCCCCCCAGCCCCACCTAAAGCAGCAGCTCAAACGCCGCCCATCTTGAAGCCTGATGAGACTTTCCAGACTTTTCGTGAATGGCGGCGACGGTGGACTGATTATTCTACAATGGTGGATCTCCAGAGTTTGTCACAGCCTAAACAACTCATCCAGCTGCGTATGTGCCTGTCCTTGGAAATTCAGCGTGTCTTGGAACATACGTTGCAGGTACCCCCAACCTCTTTGCTGTCTGTAGAGGAGGTACTGGACGTTCTACAACGGCACATCAAAGGACAGCAGAATGAAGCTCTGCGCAGGAGGGAATTGTTTAGCTGCAGACAGATGGAGGGTGAGTCTTTTGATGCCTTTTACGTGCGTCTTAAGAGAGCCTCGGAAGAGGTAGATATATGTCCAGGCCACCACCAGCAGTGCGAGGAGACCCAGTTGAGGCAGGTGATCCTGATGGGTGTTAAGAACGAGGAACTTGTCCAACGCCTCACCTCCCTCGACTCTTCCTCTTCTCTTAAGGATGTGTTGACGATATGTCGCTCCTATGAGGCTGCCAGGTGTGCCACCTCTGCCATCCGTGCTCCCCCTACAGCTGTACGCGCTGTGTCCCGGTACAAGAAGGACAAGAAGTCTGTTCCTACGCCTTCGCCCACCACGTCCACGCCCGGTTTATTTTGCAACAACTGTGGTAAGCAGCACGGAACACAGGTGTGTCCAGCTGCTCAGTCTACCTGCAACAGTTGTGACCGTAAGGGCCACTGGTCACTCACAGTACGGTGCCCAGCCAAACGCGTCCAGTGCAATGTGTGTGGTCGTCTGGGCCACTATGACAAGTGTTGCCCTTCCAACATACCCAAGAGACCGCGTCGGCGGAAGCTTCAGCCCCCTTCCACCAGAGAGGGCCGCCCACAGTCTTCCAATCAGAGGTACGACGACTCCTGACAACGCTCGAGCCACATTAGGAATGTGTGCTCCCCCCAGCGTCCCAGGACCAAAGTCCCCCAGTACATCAGCGTCATCGTGACCTACGGCGGTGTGTCATCCCGTCTTCAGATGTTGCCCGACACCGGCGCTGATGCTACAGTCATCGGTCCCCAGCATTTGCAATGCTTGGGGCTCTCTCCAAGTGATCTAGGACCGCCCCCCAAGGATCTCCGCTTTATGGCAGATGGTTCACAGATGACCCCGGCCCTGGGTTCACTCCAAGCACAAGTCACCTTTGGCAACAGGTCGTGTCAAGCCTGGATTGATGTGCATAACGGTGTCCAGACTCCTTTGCTGTCCTACAGACATTGTCAGGAGTTGGCCATCATCTCCCAGGACTTCCCCAAACCTATTCTTGAGGTAAAACACGCCAACAGGGTGCAAAAAGGGAGCAGCAACGACCCTGCTGCCGCCCTACCCCTGCCTCTTGCCAGTGACACCTCTCCTTCGGATGCTCGGAAGTACTTCCTGAAGGAATTCAGCGACGTTCTGGTGACCAAGTCCGCTCTGGAATCCAAGCCTCTCAAGAAGATGGCAGGCCCCCCCATGAGGATCCACCTGAGGGACGACGCGAAGCCATTCGCTATTTACACCCCTCGACTGGTTCCCCTGGCCTTCCGCGAGGCGGTCAAAAACGAGCTGGACTCCATGGTCGCCCAAGAAATTATTGTACCAACCGGCGATGACCCGTCTCCATGGTGTCACCCGATGGTTGTCGTCGCAAAACCTAAAGGTGGTGTTCGGATCACCACTGACCTTTCCAAGCTCAACAACCAGGTGTCTCGTCCTGCGCACCCTTCTCCCACGCCCTTTGCAGCCATACGCAGCGTGAACCCGAAGGCGCGCTTCTTCACGACGATGGACGCCCTGTGTGGATACTGGCAGATAGAGCTTGCCGAAGAAGACCGACCACTCACACGTTCATCACCCGGCATGGACGTTACAGTTATTGCCGTGGCCCCATGGGATTCGCCGCTACAGGAGACGCTTTCTGTCTTCGAGGTGATATGGCTCTACAAGGTCTGGCAAACTGCGTGAAAGTGGTCGACGACATACTCGTGTACGACGAGGATTATATGGATCACCTCTGCCGTATCTACGAGGTACTCAACAGGTGCCGGAAGCACGGCATTACCCTAAATGCCGACAAGTTTGTTCTGGCCAGCTCTTCAGTTGACTTTTGTGGGTACACCCTCTCAGGGAATGGTATCGCAGCTGACCCGGAAAAGGTCCGCGCCATTACGGATTTTCCCACCCCTGCTAACCTGACCGACTTGAGGTCCTTCATCGGTCTCGTCAACCAGTTAGCAGAGTTTTCGTCGGACATCTCCGCAGCTGCTCAACCACTTCGCCCCCTGATGAGCCCCAAGAGGACATTCCTGTGGACCCCCGACCACGACAAGGCCTTCCAGCAAGTGAAACAGGCCCTGTCTCGTCCACCTGTCCTCGCCACGTTTGACCCAGCCTTGCCGACAGTTCTGCAGACAGATGCCTCACGCTTGTATGGCGTGGGATACGCCCTACTGCAGGATCATGGTGGAGGGCAGTTCCGGCTCGTCCAGTGTGGCTCGCGTTTCCTCTCTGACACTGAGACGCGCTACGCCACTATTGAGTTGGAGCTGTTGGCTGTGGTTTGGGCGATGTCCAAGTGCAGGTTTTACCTCATAGGCCTGCAATACTTTCACCTAGTGATCGACCATCGCCCGCTTGTCCCGATCCTCAACCACTACACGCTAGACGCTGTTGAGAACCCTCGCCTCCAGCGTCTGAAAGAGAAGCTCTCGGCGTACATCTTCACTGCAGTGTGGCGTGCTGGTAAGGAGCTCTGCATACCTGATGCCTTATCCCGCTCCCCTGTCAGCCGCCCTACTCCAGAAGACCATGTACTCGACGCCGACCTCGCTCTTTCCGTCAGGACTGTGGTCACTCTCCATGCCGTCCAATCCCTTCGTTCGGACCTGTCACCAGATGACGACAAGGCAATGGAGGACCTTCGAACAGCGGCCCGAGATGACCCTTCCTATGTCCGACTCGTCGAGTGTGTGAGGAATGGATTTCCTAGCAACCGCTACGATCTTCACAACACCCTGCTCCCGTATTGGAAACTCCGCGATGAACTCTACTGCGACGGAGACCTTGTTCTGTACGGAGCACGTGTAGTTGTCCCTGCTGCATCACGTCCCCACGCCTTGGCCCGCCTTCACGACAGTCACCGTGGAGCTGAGGCCACCAAACGACGTGCACGACAGACTGTGTTCTGGCCCGGCATCAACTCCGACATCTCCAATGTTGTCCGTGCGTGTGAGCCCTGCCAAGTATTACAACCCAGCCAGCAGCAGGAACCCTTTATGAGTGACGACAACCCCACCCGCCCCTTTGAGTCTGTGTCGGCCGACTTCTTCTGTGTGTCAGGAAAGTCCTTCCTCGTTATCGTCGACCGTCTCTCTGGTTGGCCGGTTGTCATCAAGTGCGGTAATGACACGACGTCTGCCGCCACCATCAGCAAGTTCCGCCACTACTTCCGTGACGTGGGCGTTCCTGTACGCCTGCGAACCGACGGAGGGCCTCAGTTCACAAGCCGGGACTTTGCTGTGTTCCTTGACCGATGGGGAGTCCGGCATGTGTTGTCATCGCCCCATTACCCGCAGTCCAACGGCCACGCTGAGGCTGCTGTCAAATCCCTGAAGCACCTCATCCTTAAGGTGGCCCCTTCTGGGAACATTGACTGCGAGGCCTTCGACAGGGGTCTTCTTGAACTCCGCAACACACCTAACTACACCGGACGCTCCCCTGCCCAGGTCTTGTATGGACGCCCCCTTCGTTCTTGTGTCCCTGCTCACCCTCAATCCTTCTCCAAGGAGTGGCAGGCCAAGACAGAGGATTGTGATCGCCGAGCCGCCGAACGTGTTCAGGACGTCGTCGCCCGCTACAATGACCACGCCCGTTCTCTCCCCAGGTTGAGTGTCGGCACCCAAGTCCGTGTTCAGGACCCGACCTCCCTACGTTGGGACAAAGTAGGCGTAGTTATGGGTCTCGGCAGGTCACGGGACTACCAGGTGCGGTTACCCAGTGGTCGTGTGTGGTGGAGGAACCGCCGTTTTCTCCGCCCCGTAACAATGCCTTCTGCTGGCCCCGCCACCAGTGTTGAGTCCCATACCCTTCCCAGTGATGAAGTCCCTCGACGCTCAGAACGGATCCAAAAGAAAAGGTCCGCTCAAGACTTTGCTATGAGCGTATAGGGGGGAGGGAGGTGTATGTATATTATGTATGCTGGATTATATATCATGTATGTATATTATGTATGTGCTCCATTTATGTAGCTTGCAGCGTGTGGCAATGTTATTACCATATCCCACACGCTTAATTAATGTGCCTGGCGACGTATGGAAGCTGCTAATGTATCACTTGCCATACGTCGCCTATAGCAGTTGACCAGCAGGAGCCTAGCCGGGGAGAGTGCTGCTTCCCTTTGTGTACATACTCTTATCCAGTAAACCGAACCTACAAAACTATACAGGTGTTTGTGTTCTCTCCTGTATATAGAACTTATTATTCAGAACCTAACACATACCAGGAAGATCTCCTCACAGTCTGCTCCACAATCTGAACAACCTTCCTTGGCTGACTCCTCAGGAGCTCAAGCTGGAAGAGAACATGCCTCGGACCTTCGGAGAACGATGACTTGACCTTGGTGTTGAACCAATTTGGCAAGTAGACACTCACGATGAATTCGGCAATAAGTCTCAGGTTGTGAAGCTGGTTCCCTTTCAGTTTATGATGAGCGACCCAAATTCTGCACAACCTGAGAGCCGTTGTGAGCCACCTAGAATGTGAGACTGGACCTATCTGCAGGTAAGCAAGTCTATCAGGCATGACCCCAGTTTTGATGGCACTGCAAATCATGTAACCATAGTACTGGTCAGTACTCAGGTCGTCAATGACAGTATGTGCAAGCTCAACGAGTGGAGGGCCAACTGTGATTTTTTCAAAGCTCGGATTTATTTCTAACCCAGTGGCAGAGTCCAGCATCTTGCCAAGAGGACCAGACCATCTGTTGTTTGAAAGAGTCTTGCCATCCAGCTCCTGGATAAGATGTCTGAGTGGCAACTCGTTGGTGTGGAGGTCACAAACAATCCAGACCAGCTTCCTCCCAATCTTCCGCTCTATCCACTGTATGACCCCCCCTTGCCACCCTGTGTTCGTGTTGGTGCTGTCCCCTCCAATGGCCTGCAGGGTCTGGTCTACGTTCCTCTCTCTGAGCCAGTTCACAATGTTATCTGCCACTATCTCAGCTGGTTTCCTGATGTCATCTTTCTCTGGAGTGAAATGCCACAAATACTTCCCTCCTGGTTCACTGCAGCAGGAGTAGTGTTCCTCCTTCACCATGGCAGGGAACAACTTGTCAGAATCTCCAACTTTCATGAACACTTTAGTGTCATCCCTTCTCCCATCAAAGGACAAACAATTGATTCCATTTTCTCTTATCCCCTTATCAAACTCCTCTTCTAGGTTACTGACAAGTTTCTCCTGAGCTCTCCTTACTTTGTTATGATCTATCACCAGGTGAACATCATCAGGTGTTATCAAACCACCGTCAATCCAGGCAGCTGTTGCTATCTCTGCAGTTTCTCTGAGACCAGTGTGGTGTCGCATGCTGGCCAGAGCTATGCTCGGGATATCGTTCCTCTTTCGAATCTTATGCCTGGAAGGTTTGGGATCATTATTTTCTGGGTTAGGGACAAAGTCACCATTCTCCTGGTCAGCACTCGGATCAGCCATGGGGAAGTCATTAAACTCTGAATCAGCTTGACTCCAATCATCGGCCTTTTTTACCTCACCCTGGGCCTTCTCAAGTCTCTTTTCCTCGGCAACTCTTCTCCTCTTCTGTCTCTCTGTGGCAGCCTCCTGTCTCTTGGAATCCGGAATATCTTGGCTAGAAATCATGAGAGCCCCTATACTGCCAGTCTTCTCTCTCTGTGCTTTGACAAATGCCAGTTCGATCACAGGAATCTTCAGTTCACGCTTGCAAATACAGGAAATGTGGGCCTCGGATTTACAGTCACGATCGCATCCAAACTCAGGACAGAGAACAATTGGGCACTGTAATTATGTCAAATAACTGGTCCAGTTGCTTGGCAAAGCTGTCCTTAACTGCAAGTTTTCCTCTCCCAAGAGAGATATCTCTTGCCTTTTCCCAACTGGCTAGCAGTCTCTCACTAATCTTCTTCTGACTTGTTATGACTGGAGGCTTGAACTGAGCGTTAGCCAGGGTGTACTGTGCCAAGACACCTTTGGTCATATCACTGGCAATGTCTTTGTTTGTGTAAGTTCTGTGGTTCTTTTCACTGATTTGCCTGATTAAAACACCGTATCTCAAAGCATCTCTCAATGTAGGCAACTCCGACTTCAGGAGCTCTCTCCCAGACCCAAGATAGTGACTGAGATGGCTGGATTTTTGGTTCCTCGTCCTGACACAAGCAGCCATCGCAAATATTATCAACTTATAAATGCATCAGAATCTGAAACAGAAAAAAATATTGTTAGTTGGGTTGTTAAAGAATGAAGTCAGAAAGCAATGTTCACTATTTAATTGTAATGCACTAATGCAGCTGTACGTTAGATTTTCGATAAATTTCACGCTAAAATTTACCTAGCAAAAGGTTGCAAAATATTAAAACTGAAATTATTTTCTGTTTATATATACTAAAATCTACCAAAAAAGTGATGGGCCATTAGTTTTAGCTGATCTTCCCTCCTATGACACACCCTACTAACCAAGGCCTTCGACTCGGTCAACAGAGAAGCCCTCGGTGGACCCTCAGCCGTTTTGGCTGCCCACCGAAATTCATCGCCATTGTGAAGCAGCTCCATAATGGCATGCACGGGGTTAAACAAGGTTGTGTACTGGCACGAACTCTCTTTTCCATTTTCTTGGCTGCTTTCCTCACTCGTGCAAGTGCCAATTTAGCCGGCGGGGTGAACATCCAGTACCGGGTAAAGGGGGGTCTTTTCAACATAAGACTACTCCAAGAAGAACAAAGGTGTCGGCAGCTTCCATTACTGAATTTCAGTATACAGACGACCTCACCCTTGTTGCTCACACTGAACACGACCTACAGGAGATCCTGAACTCCTATGCAGATGCATATACACACTTCGGCCTTGAGGTGAATGTACCTAAGACTCAGATTCTCTCTCAACCTGCCCCTGGTTCAGAGACACCTCCACCATCCATCCAGCTTAACGGTACTACCCTCTCTAATGTTGCCAACTCTCGGTATCTCTGCTCCCACCTGTCCACCACCGCGGACATTGATGAGATTCAAAATCGGATCAGATGTGCATCTCAAGCCTTTGACAGACTCCAAAGCCGTGTCTTCAGCTGTAGGGAGCTGAAATTATCTGCAAAGCTGCAATTACATCGAGCAGTAATCCTCCCCAACGTAGTCTACGTTCCATCCTCGTGTTCGATGGGAAGCAAGAGAACAAATGCCAGTATTCTTGCTGACACCAACTGTAGGAGCATTGAGGCTACCATTATCCATAAACAACTACTCTGGACTGGCCATGTTACTCGTATGGACGACAGTAGACTGCCGAAGCAGCTACTTTATAGTCACCTAACGAATAGTATACGTAATGCCGGCGTGCAATTGAAAAGGTATAAGGATAGTCTTAGACAAACGTGAAAAAGTGCCAAATTGACCCCCTCACCTGGGAGTCGATTACTACACATCGTATCACTTGGAGGAGCACCACACGAGAAGGTGTCAATGCTTTCGAGTTAGTCCGACTGCGAGCCGAGGCAGACAAGCGCCAAAGCCGGAAAAACGCTGCCACCGCCCCTCCCTCATGTGCAACGAATGTGAACGACGCTGCGGTTCTCGTATCGGCCTCTTTAGTCACCTCAAAAATCACCAACCTAGATGACAACTATAATAACTCATATCATTGTATCATAGCTGAATGATGGTCATACTCGATTCCGAGTGACAGCAAAGTAGTAGTAGTAGTAGTAGTGTGTGAGTGTGTGTGTGTGTGTGTGTGTGTGTGTGTTTTGTCATGAGGGTGGGTTTGACATGAGTTTGTATGTGTCATGTACCCTTAGTAGTATTACCAGAGAGCGAGACCCACCTCTACCTGCAGTGTTACCAGACAGCAAGACTAACCTCAGCTGTGTTACCACCATTACGAATGTGTTACTAGACAGCGATATATACCCATACAGTTTTAACAGCAGCGTGTTGGTATTAGGGTGTGGGGTGAGTGATTTAGTAGACAGGATGGACAATATCATGTCTGTTAATGGGAACAAACCCATTATCTCTTTCAGTGCAGGAGGCAACGATATTGGCCGGTGTAAGAGTAAAGAACTCCTTGATAAGCTCAAGGAAGCTATAGACGGTATTTAGATAAACGGAGGGATCCTTATCATATGTGGTGTCCTGTCTAGAAGGAGAGTTGGCAGTGTATGATTGAGAAGGACAGTTGGTGTCAACGGTAGTCCTGACAAATAATTGAAAGTCACTCTCAATCCTATTCCTTGATGAGGTGCATTTATCTAGGGATAGGGTGGAAACCCTGAATGGCTCTCTCGAGAGGGCAATTCAAAAGAAGTCGAAGTCTTTAAACTGCAAGGGAACATGAGAGCACGGGGGTCGAAGAGACTGCAGTGGGCACGAGGATATATAACTAAAGGTTACACAGAAATCGTGTTTGAAATGATAAAGCTAAATTAGCCAGAGAGTTAATATCAAAACGCGACAGAGAGAGGACTCATCACGACTAACTTAGATGCTTATTACGGGAACAGTAGAAGTATAAGAAATAAAATGGATGAAATAAGAGCCCTGGCATGAAGTGAAAAAATCGATAACATAGCATTCACCGAAACATCGATTAACTTAACTCACGTAAGTTACCTGTCGAATACCAAATTACATATTATAAAATATTTCATACTGATTGGAAGATTAGGAAAGAAGGCGGGGTAGCAATCTATATCAGGGATAATTTGAGTGTTGAATTAATAAGGACATTAAAATTGAATTGAATAAAGAAACAATTTGGATAGAATTAACCGAAGGTAGAGAAAAATTAATCATAGGAGTAATATATAGACCTCCTAATCTTGATAGGGCTAATGAGCAACTTATTTGGGATGAAGTACGCAAGGCATGTAGACATATCAAAGTCTGTATAGTACTATAGCAGGCAACTTTAACTTTAGTCAAATAAATTGGACCGACCTGACGTGTAACTCAGAATCAGATAATTTTCTTGAAACAGAACAGGACTGTTTCCTAAGTCAACATATAACCTAATCAACCCAGGGTAATAATATACTCGATTTAATTTTGCCAAACAGAGAAAATGTCAATTTAGGGAGCGCACTAACTAACACGATCACAAAGAAGTGAGATTCAAAATAGGACTTAATGTCAGTTGCAAGGAAAATTCCATTAAAGTCTCAGATTTCCAAAGAGCATACTTTGATAGGCTGAAAAGACAGCTGAGGGAAGGAGTGTAAATAACGTAACCTCACATAATGTGCCGCCAGAGGGTGACTTAGTATGCCCTTAGCAAACGTGCGTATTTTGTCATTAAAAACCGGTGTAGCGCCAGAATCCTGGAGGATAGCGAATGTGATACCGATTTTAAAAAAGGATGATAGATCACTATCTAGCTGACCATTACCCAGGAACATGATCCTCAAATCGATTAACATTTAGGTACTAATTACTGTTCGGTAGGCTGAGGCAAATGGCGTAAAGAAACTTCCCCAAGTTTTACCCTGTCCGGGGATGGAACCCCTCTCGCTTGCGCAGCGACCATGCTGACCATTACACCACATCATAATATTATATTACTTATGTAGATCGCCCTGTATTTAAACTAAAATAATAATAATACGAGAGGTAATATTCGTTAAAGTTAGGTTACGTTGGTTGAGTTTTTTCTGTTAAACAATTCATGTATACCTAATATGAAGAACTACATGGTCGCCGATGGTCAGTCATAAATTAAAAAAACCCACAGAAGTTATCGATATTAGGAAATAATCCGTATTTAGTGTAATAACCACGATACAATATATGTCACACGAAAGAGGGAAAATTGCTTATGAACCTTTCGAATACAGTAGAATTTTTACCAAATATAGATAACTTTGTTTTTATTGTTACAATTTAATTTAAATTCATATTTTTAAGGGGTTCAGCCTACCCAGGCTCAGGTTACCGACCCACATAGAGGCCTGGGAGGCCAAACAAAAAATGAACCAAAAATAAATATAGAAATGGAACAAATTAAACAAATCAAGAGTGAGAAACGATATAATTATATTTTGTGTTATCAGAGAAGGAGAAACAATTGAGACCCTGCAATTGTGTGTAAAGGAAACAGAAGTCAGATCAGCTACCGTAGACTACCTGGTACAGTATATCGTAAAATTTACTCTGTTTTATTTAAGACATCGTTTACTGTCACACGAGAGACAAATTATACTTTTAAGATGGTTAGGTTAGGTTAGTTTATATTAGGTCAGGTTAGGGTAGATTAGGTTGGGTTAGTTTATATATTTATATTAGGTCAGATAAGGTTAGTTTATATTAGGTCAGGTCAGGTCAGGTCAAGTTAGGTTTGACGAAGATATTCATGTGTTTTTATGCTCTACATGATTGTTTACGGCCAATCAAAATTTCCAAAATAGAGGAAAACTCACAGAAGTCATCACAAATCGGCAATTATCCCTATTTACCGAAACATATTTATGTAGTTGCTTTCGTATTCTTTACGACACTTTAAACGTTGATATTTATCTTAGAATAAGTAAATATTATTAAAAAGAACAT
Source organism: Homarus gammarus (assembly GCA_958450375.1). NCBI lineage: Eukaryota > Metazoa > Arthropoda > Malacostraca > Decapoda > Nephropidae > Homarus > Homarus gammarus. The sequence continues at coordinate 505,207 of CAUDMG010000291.1, forward strand.
TGAAAAACTGTGAAGTGACTTTGTAACATATAATTAAGTCGAGATGATAATACAAATACGAACGTGCAGGTCGAGCTCCGAAAGAGTTGTCCGGGGGTCTAGCTAGCCCTCGGTCACAGCTTGACCAGCACAAAAAAAAATATAAACACTTTTGTGTTTACTATATGTCATTAAATACATTATAAGTATACACAGTACACAGCAGTAACAATATAATATAAAAGACGGAGAACTTCGAAATATATTATGTATTTAGTTTCAGGGTTTCTTGAAATATTTATTTTTGACACATTACTATGATGTTTGTTTTCCTCTCATCTGTATAGTTTAAGTCTTTACTGTTGTTTTGAGTAACTTCAGACAATATATTTTTTTCTCAAACTTATGTTGACATTTACATTTTTATATATATCATAATATTATAATGGTTGCCCCTCGTGTGCGAGGATGGCCGGCCCTTGGGCTACCAATGCATGAATTTGTTTAAGGTGTAAAAGCTGTCGCCAACACAACAACCACACCCCAAGTTAACGAGTTGCATGACCCAGTGTCAAAGAATAGTCCGAGAAGACCGGACAACTCGCCAACTGCACTGGCTAACCATTACCTCGGAACACGATCCGTAAATCGATTAACATCCATGTTTCCAATTACTGCTGGGTAGACAGGGGCAAATGACGTAAAGAAACTTGTCCATAGTTTCACTCTGCCAGGGGATCGAACCCGGTTTCACTCGTTTGCGAGGTGAGTATAGCAACTTAGCAGACAATTTTTTATGTTGACGTTTGATATACATTTACGGTAATCTTGTTTTCTAAACACCATTGAAGAGAAAACTGCCTTACAGACATAGGTGCTTCCATATTGTACCTGAACCGTGATAAATCGATATTTACCCGCTCAATGTCTCTTTAGTAAATTAATCCAAAACTTTGAGACGATATCAGAGACGTCAAAATTCACCCTTGCCTCGTTGGCAGCATGTAATTCTGCCATTTCGAGCGCAAAAGAGCCACACTGTTTTACATCTGTCTTGAACGGAAACTGGACAAATCAAAATCAAACGACTCGGTAAGCAACTCGAGAATCTATCCTTGAAATTTTGATACCATTTTCGGTCCACCTCCGTGGGAAGTACAGTAGAGAGTGAACTGAGCTGAGAACATTTCAAAGGTAGGAATGCGGAACTTGCGTTGTGAAACGTGTCACCAGGGCAAGCATGACCTGGACTGGCTTGATCTGACACAAGGAGAGTAACTGTGTCAATCCCTACAGAATAATTTATGGTCCCGATTTAAAGAGACAGCACCTGTCGGCCACGTCCTTCAGTCTTTGATACCTAGAATGTAATAAAATATAATAAAATAAAATAAAATCACGTGACCGGACCAAGACCCAGGTGACTTCAGCAACCCCATGAGCTCTACGCGACCCCTTATGGGAACCGCTGGTACTCTACATGTAAGTATTAATATGTTTGTAACACTTAATTTATACTCTTACTTTATTGTACCATCAAAACTATTATATCGTATGTTGTCACATTGGTGTATATTATAATTATAATGAATATTTATTTGCCGTGAAGACATGATCCTGACTCTCTCTCCCTCACTTATCAGGTTACTCTATATCAATGATATGTATATACTTATAATATAAATGTAACAAACAAACAAACAAACAAATAAATAAATAAATAGTGATAATCGTGGTAACATTCTCATATGTATTACTAACACCATATTGAACGTACTAATCCACATGATACTAAATGTTACATAATACTTCCTTGAGATAAATGTACAGTATATATCAGGTGCCAATAAGAGAGCTCACTCCCTCACCTGGTTCAGCCAAGTCAATATTGTTATTATTGTCCACTTTGTATCTGTATTCTGGGTATATAAGCTCTTTTAATATCAATATCAATGCCCCATTGCCCGAACACTGTTATCAGAAATCGATACATACCCCAACAGTTACCAGACATAATCGATACATCCCAGCAGTGTTACCAGACAGCAAACAGTGGTAAAGGAAGCAGACCACCTTCCCTCCCCCCACCACACACCAACGAAAAGGAGGAGGAGGGGGAGGTGGTAGAGGCGGAGGGAGGAGGTAGAGGAGGGGGAGGAGGTAGAGGCGGGGGAGGAGGTAGAGGAGGGGGAGGAGGTAGAGGAGAGGGAGGAGGTAGAGGAGAGGGAGGAGGGGGGTAGGAGGAGGAGGGGGAAGGAGGAGGAGGGGAAAGGAGGAAAAGTGGGGGAGGAGGTAGAGGAGGGGGAGGAGGTAGAGGAGGGGGAGGAGGGGGAGGAGGTAGAGGAGAGGGAGGAGGGGGTAGGAGGAGGGGGGAGGAGGAGAAGGGGGGGAGGAGGAGGAGGGGGAGGGGGAGGAGGAGGAGGGGGAGGAGGAGGAGGGGGAGGAGGGGGAGGAGGAGGAGGGGGAGGAGGAGGGGAGGGGGAGGAGGAGGAGGGGGGAGGAGGGGGAGGAGGAGGGGGAGGAGGAGGAGGGGAGGAGGAGGGGGAGGAGGAGGAGGGGAGGGGGAGGAGGAGGAGGGGGGAGGAGGAGGAGGGGGGAGGAGGAGGAGGAGGGGAGGAGGAGGAGGGGAGGAGGAGGAGGGGAGGAGGAGGAGGGGAGGAGGAGGAGGGGGGAGGAGGAGGAGGGAGGAAGAAGGCGAGGGTTACTGTTAGTTTTGCGGATGAAGGGTTAATGTGGGTTGACGGATAGATGGTTAATGCGGGTTGATGGGTGGATAGTTAATGTGGATTGATGGGTGGATAGTTAATGATGGATGTTACTGTTGACTGTAGTACTGACGCGGCTCTTGGTGTGCGTTACCTGTTATTTCCTGTTTTGGGTCATTAGTACCATTAACAGGGGCCTAACTACCAATGTTATTAACACTGTTATAACCTGCCGTAATCTTCTGTTATAGGGACTTTTAGCAAGGTCATTTCTACCGTTAAAACAGTAATTGCCTGAACATGCTCTTCCGTTAACAGGACCATTAGCTATTTAATTATGAAAATTTTATGTTAACAAGAACTCTCATTATCAGGGTTATTATCACCGTTGTTACAGTAACTGTGTGTGTATAATTAAAATCCTTCGTCTGTTTGTCTCGTAAAAAAATTACCGCTTCCTGATTTTAAATGTTAATTAGCCAATAGATTAATGTAGCATTTAAGTAATTTTTAATGACTGTGTGTGAAGGACGATAGGGCGAGTTGTCTTTACCGTGTGATTATTATTTTCTTCTGTTTTCTCTAGACAAACATGTAGAGAGAGAGAGAGAGAGAGAGAGAGAGAGAGAGAGAGAGAGAATATTAAGTAGTTTATTATACTTTGAAAGGCAAAGGTATATATACTGTACCTAATTCTCAGAAATATATCGTATATCACCATTAAACTTATTACTACTCACACACGCACGCATGTATATGCACGGATATACAAACAAAGCCTCGACACCTCCTCCCACCCAAACACCTTTAACCCTCAAACATACACACAAACATTTCCTACACCGTTTCCCTTTTTTCCCCCACCCCTCTCACTTGATACAGACCCTCCCTCTCATACCACTTCGTCCCCCTCTCCTCTCCATATTCTCTCTCCCTCACATCCACCATCCCTACCACCTTCACCACCTACCATCCCTTCCCCCTCCTACCTCATCATACCCTCTCCCCCTCACCAACCGCCATCTCTATCCCCCTCTCCCCACCATGCACCCCTCCCGTCACTACCAAGGGAACAAGGTGGTGGCGCTGAAGGAATAATAATAATCTAAATCACCAAAAGCCAAACAGGCAGGCCATAACCACACAGTGTAGCCAACGCGGTGTTACACACCAGCCAGCATCTCTTACTGTACGTCACCCAAACTATGTCTGGCCCTGAGAGAGAGAGAGAGACAGAGAGAGAAACTTGTGAGTATGTGTGTCCCAGGATATGTGTGTCCCAGGATATGTGTTTTTTATCTTCTCTAGAAATTGTGTAGTAGGAAAAAATAGCATGACATTACGTACCTATAGCATAATAGGTGGGTTAGGTTGGTATTGCTACTAGGGTAGGGTAGGGTAGGGTAGGGTAAGGTAAGGCAAAGAAGGGTTGGGTAGGGTAAGGTAAGGTTTGGGCAAGGATTCTATATTACAGGAGGAAGGCACGCTCCAATGGGCGAACACGTTCACACCCGGTTGTGGCGCCGCCAAAAGACTGCAAAGTATAAACATTTGTTGGCAGGCAAAGATTAAAGGGAGGGAGACGCATATTTCGGAGAATGTAATGATTTTTATTGTCTTTTTCACATTATTTTACCATCCGCATCTATTAAATGTTCCAACAACACCAAAAGGAACAGCAACCTGTATTTCTACAGAGTTTCCTAAGGGTCCAGAGAGACGAGTCGTAAACCTACTTTTGTCAATGTTAATTGAATATTAGTTTTTATGAGCTCTTCCTTTATTTATTACATTTAGTATTGATAACGATCTACTCTTCGGAACTGCTAGTGAACAACAGAGTATCTACAGGATATATAAAGTGAACAGAATAATGTAGTGTTTTGGCTGCTCCCAGCTCAAGCTGTGGAATCGAGATCAGTACTGTGCTTCAGAATATCCATAAACAAAATTATCAAGAACACTGGAGGGATATTACACAGACCAGTGGCCTCCTTCCCCCAGTATGACCACCTATAGTAAAAGGCCATTAGGTAGATAAGGTAATTAATCTTAATTTTCTTTGGCGCCCGTTCAGTTCGCCGCCCATCTCAACTATCTAGAACCAACATTGGAAATTGCACAGCCTGAAGCCCTAACCAAAGGACTCCCCTGGACGTAAGCATCAAACAGCTTTGTCGGCTATCCTTGGTCTTAATGCTTTGCTGTTTACCATTGTTGTTTACCTGCACTGACTCAGCACACAGGAAACTGTATACTATATCATAAAAAATAAATAATAATAATGGTCGCCCCTCGTGTAACGAGGATTGCCGGCCCAAGGGCCACCTACTGTAGGTGTGAGTTTGTTTAAGGTGTAGAAGCTGTCGCCAACACAACCCGAAGTTAACGAGTTGCAGCACCCGGTGTCAATTAATGCTGGGTAAAGAAACTTGACGATAGTTTCACCATGCCCGGGATCGAACCCGGGTCCGCTCGTTTACGAGACGCGCATACTGACCATTACATCACAGGTCTCTCTCACGGCCTACATCACCTACGTGCACCGTATACCTGGACTGTCTATATTCATTCTAAATTTTATATCTGAATGTTTTAAATACATGTTGGTCCAACTGTAAACTTGTATGTATGTAGGTAAATATGTAGCCTGATAATCACACCTTTTCCACTGTAGGACCTTAATTTGAAGACCTCCAATCATAAATTTCCAACAATACATTGGTAGCTGTCCTTTTTTTTTAAAGTTAGTCATCAATAAACTAGCGAGTGCAAAATAAGATGTGAAAAAAAAAAGTGTTACTGTCAACTGTTACCAATTTGTAAAAACAGTGATGTTCTGTATATTACGACTTTTAAAACAACTACAATAACGTGCATTGGTTAACTGGCTGTGATTTTTTTCAGATTAAATTGTGTTAAACTGGTGTAAAGCTGCAGCTACCAAATGGAGTATATTCCCTCAAGTAGGCAAATGATATATTTTTGTGCAAAATAGTCAATGTGTTGCTTTGAGAAAGTATTCCTAAATATCTAAATTTGAATGTTCATAACCTACAAACTATATATAAATAGTTTTTATTGAATAATCTGGAGTTATCACACAATATCAGGTAAGGTGCAAATGCAATGGGCTTAACTGAGTTTATTCTCAACAGCCGCTTGGCGTCGGCACCACCGTCGGGGGGGGGGGGGGGGTGTAAATTTAATATTGCGTGAGCTATCCTCCTAGGGTATAGATTCCCTGGTGTAGGTTAGGTTAAGTTAGGTTAGATCAGTAAGGGTCGGGCTAGATTAAATTAGATTATGTTAGGTCGGGTTATGTTATATTAAATTAGGTTGAATTAGGTTACTTTAGGTTTGGTCTAGTTAGGTTAAGTTAGATTCAGTAAGGTAAGGTTAAATCTGGTTAAGTTACGCGAAGTTAAGTTAAGCTAACTTGGGTTAGCTTAAGTCTGGTCATATGAGTTAGGGTAATAACCATTATAAGTATAGCCTCAATCTCTTGGTAGCAACAGAAAAAGTGAGTCAACACTTTACCAGTTTCGTGGTAAAATTTGTATAGGAAATTTATAAATAATTCGCACGTCAAAGATTTTTCCATAAACGAGAGAGAGAGAGAGAGAGAGAGAGAGAGAGAGAGAGAGAGAGAGAGACCGTAAAGTTTTCTCAATCACGTCACGACACAATGGAGGTGAATCATCAACATGCCCTCAAGACACCATGAGACTCGACCTGAATTGATTGAATTTTCTTTATCCCACTGAGGGAGAGATACATTAATCCTATTATATATATTGAACATCTGCTCCCTCGTATATATAAAAAAATATCTGTCTGTCTGTCTGTCTGTGTCTGTCTGTAGTCACGTAGGTCACCACTGTCTGTCAGTATTTCTGTCCTCTTATATATATCAACATTGTTTGTCTACCCTAAAGTATAAATAAACAACTTCTATGCCTGGCCTATACATACCAACATAATCTGGGTGTGTCGCGTAGTGTGTATTAACAATTTATGTCTGTGTGCCTCCCTGTCTCTTGTCATATATATCAACATCATCTGTGTCTGTACTGTCGTATGTATCATCAATGTCTCTCTGTCTTTCTCTTATACTCCAGAACCTATCACCCAGCCACTTCGCAGCTATACAACACGCCTCCAGTATATATACAGTTATATAACATCCTTATAACCTTGAAACATAATATTATTCCTCACATAAACACTACCCGTACACTGTATAGCTTAAGTGTATGTCATATATATTTCAGGTATATGTCGGTATGTTTCACAGGCGTTTTACCCGACGCAGTATATCATCCACATCAGATGTAGTCTTATATAATATTTCAGACATAGACTTTAGATTATCACGCGGATTTATTTCAGACAGAGAATATCAATACAGATACAGGTATACACTTAACAATATCAACATATACAACATATACAAATACACCTAAAATCATTATACACCTCTTTTAATTCACAATTCTGAAAATGTCGTAATAAATTATCTCGACAGTCACAATATATATATATATACAATCAACACCTCAACCCGCCAGGATTCGAACCCACGGACCACGAGCCCTTGACTGTGACCGGGGAACGCTACCGCTGGACCACCAGGAAAAAAAAAAAAAAAAAAAATATATATATATATATATATATATATATATATATATATATATATATATATATTTTGATAAAATCACACGGGAAAATGGAAACAACGGAGTACCTTAGCTTTCGTCTTTATTCAAGACATCTTCAGAGGCAACTGGATTACATGGACAGAGAGAGGCTTAAATATACAGGGTGACCTAAAAAACATGAGGTCAGGTCAAAATGATGACATCCACTAATCCACACACCAACACACACGTAGAGGAGCTTAAGAGAAGGGTGGTGACGTGACTAGTCAAGTCAGGTCAGAAAAAAGGGGGCCCACAAAATAACTATCATACATCTAGATCAAAGGTTTTTAAAGCATTTTTAACCTTGGGCCACTGACAAATAAATTTATGTAACATATTATCAGTTTTGAACTGACCATCACTAAGGTTTATTGATTTTCCCGTGTGATTTTATCAAGATTTATCTTATCCACGTTTTCATTGTGGATTTTCACATAATATATATATATATATATATATATATATATATATATATATATATATAACAAAGAAGTATGTGTGTGTTTGTGTGTGTGTGTCCGCACGAGAATCTCGGAAACTACTTTACCGATCTGTAGTGATGGTGGATGGTGTTATATACTCGTATTCCTCCAATTTTTTGGAAACTTTGAAATTTCCTGTCAAACCATTTAGGAGACATAGGAAAAAAAATGGATACAAGATGAACAAAACTCATATTACTTTAGAACCATCTGCACTGTGTCTAGGTCATGCATACCTTAGTTCAAGATCCAGCACATGAATGCTTCGTAAAATGAAAAGGTTGTTTCACAAGCCTTTCAGTCCCTAGTGTGTAAGCGCATAGTTTGTGTGCGAATATGCGAGGTACAAATGCAATACACTTCAGAAGATTTATATTAATGCATACCTGGACAGTTGCAACACTCGACAGCGGCACACAAGCAGGCACACACGCATACGTATCCCCACGCACACGTATCCCCCAACACACATACCTCTCTCTCTCTCTCTCTCTCTTACAGTCTGTTTTGTCATTCCATCCCGACTACTCAACACTGCACCAGTGTACCCAGTGCTTAACTGCATCAAATCTTACAAAATATTCACTTACCTCCTCACTTATCGCTCAATGTAAAGAATGTGAAGAGTATGAGTAATGAATGACTCTACATCATCTGAACAGACATGCATCATCACTCATTGAATAAATATCTTAGTCATCTTCCGTTAAGAGAAACAGAAGTGAATGTAATGAATAATGAAAATTTTACAATAACCCCACATGCATCCTAACCCTTTACACTAAAATGTACATCAGGGGTTAGAATATATCACCATTCACTCCCTTCACCGATCTTTGTCACGTTCTCTAAGTTGTCAAGTGCAGAATTTAATCACACTTCCGTTTTTTTTTGAGTATTACAGAAGTGTCAAATGAAAAACGAAATATTCGACAGCAAAGTGTAAAGAGAGATCATCTGCCCCAGCCATATGTTATCACACTTCACTCTTCCCATCCGGCATGTCCTTCACTTATACAACATTGACCAACACTGCCAGACACGACTCACGCCTCCACTTCCATTATAATGTTCTTGTCCTTGTCAGTTCAGTGAAACAGTGAGAGTACAGTGAATAATGAAAAACCTTTACATAAGTTAGATTGCCCTAACAGGTCGTCTTTATGATGCAACTCGTCTTGGGAATACTGGACCAACACCACTTTGTTCAACTGATCCCTGATACTTACAAAATACCGAACTGATGTGCACAGACAAACCATCGCGTATGTAAAAGAATATAAACATTTATCAATTATAAATAAACTATAAATAAACTAACATACTAATTTTGCCAACTTAAGGAAACAATTTCAGTGAAACAATAGGATAAGCAACGTTATTTATGTAGTGTAGTAATAAGGGAAACTAATTCAGGTATAGTGTGGTAATAAGTTAAACCGACATACCACAATCTAAGGCAAAGTGCAGTAATGAATAAGATAAAGTTTTTAGTTTAACAAATTTATTGACAAAGCTTGGAGTACAGTTTGCCTATTCTGAGTAATTCAGTCAGGTCTTGACACTGAGGGTAGTATCACTTCTCACTGCCACGCAGGACAGAGGTTCATACACAAAGAAATACATCATATTCATTAACGGTATATATATATATATATATATATATACAATCAACGACCTCACCAGCAAGGAATCGAACCCTCGACCTACTGGGTGTGACTAGGGAGCGCTTACCGGCTAGGCCACAAGGACACTAAAAGCAGTTCTAGACTCTGTTATATTTCACACAAAGCCTGTTCATCGAGCTGATGGCGCCGTGAACCTCAATGGGAAACTGCCCGTGCCTCGTATGTGGTGTCAGTAGCATTTTACCGAATCCAGCTGGTATGAAACGCGAGGTACATATATATACTTCATTTTTAGTCCATTTAACACGCGGACTTTGAACATACAATCAACGACCTCACCAGCAAGGAATCGAACCCTCGACCTACTGGGTGTGACTAGGGAGCGCTTACCGGCTAGGCCACAAGGACACTAAAAGCAGTTCTAGACTCTGTTATATTTCACACAAAGCCTGTTCATCGAGCTGATGGCGCCGTGAACCTCAATGGGAAACTGCCCGTGCCTCGTATGTGGTGTCAGTAGCATTTTACCGAATCCAGCTGGTATGAAACGCGAGGTACATATATATACTTCATTTTTAGTCCATTTAACACGCGGACTTTGAACATACAATCAACGACCTCACCAGCAAGGAATCGAACCCTCGACCTACTGGGTGTGACTAGGGAGCGCTTACCGGCTAGGCCACAAGGACACTAAAAGCAGTTCTAGACTCTGTTATATTTCACACAAAGCCTGTTCATCGAGCTGATGGCGCCGTGAACCTCAATGGGAAACTGCCCGTGCCTCGTATGTGGTGTCAGTAGCATTTTACCGAATCCAGCTGGTATGAAACGCGAGGTACATATATATACTTCATTTTTAGTCCATTTAACACGCGGACTTTGAACATACAATCAACGACCTCACCAGCAAGGAATCGAACCCTCGACCTACTGGGTGTGACTAGGGAGCGCTTACCGGCTAGGCCACAAGGACACTAAAAGCAGTTCTAGACTCTGTTATATTTCACACAAAGCCTGTTCATCGAGCTGATGGCGCCGTGAACCTCAATGGGAAACTGCCCGTGCCTCGTATGTGGTGTCAGTAGCATTTTACCGAATCCAGCTGGTATGAAACGCGAGGTACATATATATACTTCATTTTTAGTCCATTTAACACGCTGACTTTGAAATATAACAGAGTCTAGAACTGCTTTTAGTGTCCTTGTGGCCTAGCCGGTAAGCGCTCCCTAGTCACACCCAGTAGGTCGAGGGTTCGATTCCTTGCTGGTGAGGTCGTTGATTGTATGTTCAAAGTCCGCGTGTTCACTGCCATGCAGGACAGTGGTTCATATACATTGGTCGTCATATTCTAATTGAAGACTAATCAGTGTGGGCTAGCAAATTTGGAATAAACAGCAAGAATGTCCTCAAGCACCCCTGATTCAATGTAGTAATTACAAAGTTTATGATACAATAAGCCATGTGGCCTGAAGTCTTTGACAGCGTCACATTCAATAATATAGTGTTCAAGAGTATGCGTTAAAGGTTTATCACAAAGTTTACATGCTGAGTGTTCCGGTATGGGTACAGCGTTACTAACTTGCCAGATGTGTCTGTATCCTAGCCTAATTCTGGCCATGACTACAACACATTGTCTGGTTCTGTCCTTAGGCTGGACATACCGATACCTCTTGTCACAAAATTTGTCATATTTACTAATACTACAACTGCCATGTCTCTCTGCATTTCTCAGTTTTTCTAGATCAAAGTTCATGATACTGACTTGAATGGTTTTAAGTACAGCATTGGACAGGCCAAGGTCACGGTCAACATTTTCTTTCTTACATGCCTCATCGGCCAGTCTATCAGCACGGTCATGATACCTAATTCCAACATGGGACGGAATGCACACAAATTCGTCACGAGAGTTGTTCTCATTGGCAGTTACCACAAATCATTTAATATCACATACAACTTTAGACATAGAACCTAACGGGGCTGTTTATTGATTTCAAAGCACTTTGAGAGTCACAGATTATCGCCCCAACTCCATTTTCTTTAAGGTAGTCTGTAGCTAAGTAGATTCCAGTTAGTTCAGTTTGTGTTGTGCTGGCCCAGTTATTCAGCCTTTGTTTGTTTGACACTATCATCTCTTTTTCTTTATATATTACAATTGCACAGCCTGTTCTACCTGTGTTTGTCTGCACAGAACCATCAGTAAAAGCATAACATTCACTTGATTTAATACTCTCTATGTGTCTGTTAATAGTTTCTAGTGTGACACATCTCATCACATCAGTGTTTAACATTTGCTTACTACCAACAGGAGTGTAATTAATAGGAACTGATATATCCAGCCAAGGAGGAGTGGCATTAATGGGTTCGTCCGGGGTGATTGGGACATTCAGTTTCAAGAGATCTGTAACACTTTTATGAAGCCACACCGCAAAGAGAGTCTTTTGTGGAAGGTTGGCGAGATAGTCGGGATTACTTAGATAGATCATCAACTCAGTTTGAACTGTAGTTTGGGGACCATTGTTCTTCAAAACTTTGACACAAAACATGGTATTAATTAGAGCTATCCTCTCAGATAGGGAGGGCAGCCCGAGCTCTTTCCTCATGTTTACAATTCTGGTTGATTTTGGGCATCCTAGAATGGTGAGCATGGCTTCATTTTGCACTACCTCAAAGCTGTTGAGTTGTTTAGGAGGAATAATAATAATAATGGAAGCCCCTCGAAATCGATGATGGCCGGCTCAAGGGCCTCCGAAGCGTGAATTTGTTAAGGTGTAGAAGCTATCGCCAACATAACAACCACACCCCAAGTTAGGAAGCTGCATGACCCAATGTCAAGGAATAGTCCGAGAAGACTGGACAACTCGCCAACTGCACTGGCTAACCATTACCCCGGAATACAATCCGCAAATCGATTAACATCCAGGTTCCCAATTACTGATGGGTAGACAGAGGCAAATGGCGATAAGAAGCTTGCCCATAGTTTCACCCTGCCCGAAGATCGAACTCGGTTCCGCTCGCTTGCGAGGCGAGGATGCTGACCATTACACCACAGGCGGAATAGTCACAAGATGGAGAGCATGATAGTTAACTACAGAACAAATGAAGTGAAGATAGAAAGTACGAGCATAGGTGATGTTAATTCCATAGCCCTTGCCAACAAGGGTTCTAAGGGGTTTAATGCACTGCATTAGTTTGGCACGAAGGTTGCCGACAAAGTTTGCATCATTCACACAAATTCCAAGATTTTATGAGAGCTATATAGTTCCAAGTAAAGTCAAGAGGCAGAGGGTGAGCAGGACGAGTATTGAGGACCCTCGTCTTGTCAACAGATATTATAAGACCACATTCCACAGTCCTCTGAGCATATACATCCAGCAAGGCTTGAAAACTGAGCTTGGTTTGTGTCATAATGCAGATATCACCAGCATAGAATATTACAGCCTCATTTGGCTGTACTGGAACGTCAGCAATAAGCTTGTGCATCAGTATATTAAAGAGCATAAGACTTAACACTCCTCCCTGAGGCGTGCCAAGCTCAAATACTCTCATTCTGGTGCTTTTGACTCCCCTAAACAGAACACTGGCATACCTGTTGGACAGATAACCCTTTATCCATGTCAGGAGGTTACCTTGGATGCCAAAATTAGCTATTAGCTAGTTGCTCAAGTATAATGTCCCTATTAGCTACATCAAAGGCTGATTTAAGGTCAATGAAGACGGTTTGTGTCTTATCTTTTGAGTGAACAAGATATTCTGCAAAGCATGTCTGTGTGCTGCGCCCGGGCATGAACCCATACAGATTAGGGGTCAGTTTGTCTTTGACTTGAAACGGTTGAGAACGACTTTTTCAAGGACTTTACACATACAGGATGAGAGTGAAATGGGCCTGAAGTTTGGAAAATTAGCTTTAGGGATTAGTACTATGTTTCCATGAGTCCATGTCTTAGGCAGAAGACCCTGTGTGAGGCTCATTTGATACAGGTCAAGCAGTGGATGGTTAGGGACCTCATTTAACAATCTCAGGGTGTTATAGGTTATGCCATCCTCACCAGGGGAGGATGATTCACCTTTCATTAGTGCTGTTGTTAGTTCGTGGTGCGTTATAGGAAACTGGTCGGTAAGGTCTGGTGAGGAACAGGCTATTTCAATATTGAAGCCCCTATTAATGTGTGTGGTTTTAAGATATTGCTGTATGTCAGGAGGCAGGGAAGTGATTCGTGACACACTAGACCATTGGTCAAATAGCATGTCAGCATATTCTGCAGGGCTGTGATGAAGTTGGACTTGAGTGGGTGACTTGGTAATGGCTCTAATTTTGTTCCACACTTCTGCTAGAGTAGTTGTTCTATTAATCCCCTGTAAGAATTGTTCTCAATAGATGTTTCTCACCTGACCTTTGAGTTCACGAAATGCTCTGTTAGCTTTGAGGAATGTCAGGAGGTTATCACTAGTTATATTTTGCTTATAAGTGTTGGCAAGCTGTTCTACCTTCTCTCTTCCTTTGATGAGGATGGGGTCATGTGTTCACAGAGGTGGTTTAGTGCTGTCCCCCTTCCTCCTTGACTTAACCCAGGTGGTATAATATGTGGTAATGACATTTAGAAGATCACAGGAAAATTCATCCACTGACCCAGGTGTAAATCCAGCATACCATCTGTGGATGTAGGCCTTGAAGTGTAGTTTAAGATTATCTGGGATATTAATTCTGAGCTTAGGATGGGGTTCACACTTGACACCAGCAACAGTGTATTCAATAAGTATTGCATGATCACTGACTAGGTGGTCTGAGATGACCTTCGCCTTGATATTACTGTCTACTAGGTTATACCGAATCACATAATCAAGTCTGCCCCCATCAGGTGTGTCACTTTGTCTGTCTCGTATACAACGATTATTGATGTAATTCACGAACACCCTCCCATTAGAGTTACACTGGACATCACCGAGGACAGTGTGACGAGAATTCAAGTCACCCATACACAGCATAGCATTGTTACCTGATGGCTTTGGTAACACGTCCGATCGCAGCTCGTTACACCGAACATTGATGTTATACAGCGAAAATTGACTGTTTGCTGTCTTTACTGTAAATTGTTGATAGTGAATACTATCATCATTGTGAGTTTTGATCCATTTACAGACCAGACCATTCTTTACATAAGTGAGCAGGCCACTTCCTGCTCCACTATTATGTGCTGTACACCCAGCTCTCCTGTATCCTGGGTGCAGCTTTCTTCTGGGTGCTGGACGTGTAAGGTTTTGTAAACCAATGACATCAATGTTAAACACTTTAACAAACCATTGTAGGTCATTAATTCTGCGGTTAACACTCCGGATGTTCCATGAAATGAACCCAAGAGTTTGTTACTCGTTCCACCTTGAACTGAGTATAGAGTCGCGCGTTGGCTTCATAGATCAACCTGGCCAATAAGTTAATCGTTTCAAATTCATCACCCCTGGAGTTCTTGATAATGCGCCTCACAGCCCTTATTCCAGTAGAATTTTTATACACAGGTTCCTTCATTAGTCCCGCGAGCTCCTCCTCCGAAAATATTGGAAGTACAGGGTTATGGACAGTTTTCAGACCGGGGTTATTAAAGAGACCACGCTGGCAGTCTGGGGCTCATTCTCCCCATTCATGCTTCCATCACTATCGGTCTCGCTCTGGCTACTCACCCTCAAGTTCGCATCATTACGGAAGGAGGCACCAGCTCCTTCAGAAGCTCCACTGACACTATCACTGCCATTGTTCACTGGTACACTTACTTGGCAGGCTTGTAACAGCTCAATTTGTATTATTTAAATATTTACCCAAATGTATATTACCCATATATTCACCAAGTCCATGAGTATGAATCAATTGGGGAGTTGACATTTCCTCCATGCAGCGAGCGAGGTCAAGCTGGGTCAACACATTTCAACAACAACATCCTGTAAGGAATGCTTGACAACTCCCTCTCCCTGGTGAGAGAGAGAGAGAGACTATCATATCACCTGTTACCCAGTGAACATCTCACTTAAGTGCTCTCCCATAAAGTGAACTAAGACATTTCCTTCAGCAGAGAAGGAACAATATACTCTCAACTGAACTCAGTACCTGTGAAACTATATTTTTCTACAATAAAACAAAACCAACAAGGTGTTTACTACAGCCCTGTCACTTATCAAATCAAGAACCAATATACTGTATATATATATATATTTATATATATATATATATATATATATTGTGTGACCAACACACTGGTGGCAGCGGTGAGACGGATTAGAAGAAGAATCGGTCAGACACTCAGAAACAAACATTACCGGCTAGGCCACATAAGAGGCACGGGCAGTTTCCCAATGAGGTTCACGGCGCCTTCAGCTCGATGAACAGGCTTTGTGTGAAATATAACAGAGTCTAGAACTGCTTTTAGTGTCCTTGTGGCCTAGCCGGTAAGCGTTCCCTAGTCACACCCAGTAGGTCGAGGGTTCGATTCCTTGCTGGTGAGGTCGTTGATTATATGTTCAAAGTCCGCGTGTTATATGGACTAAAAATGAAGTGTATATATACATATACATATACTTCATTTTTAATACTTTTAATAACTAATATATAGTTTTTGCATTACTCTATGAGTGGGCAACGTAGTGAGTATTTAGACAGGGAGTGAAGTGATAAATAGTCCTATAAATGGATCCCCTTCCAAAATTTTTGGGTATCAAACAGGAAATTGTGACTCAGACTCTGATAGCCAGTCATCTAATAATTCACAGGACCTAGTGGCAACTGATAGTGAGGAATAATTACCACAAATTAGCCAAATAGAGTTAACACTTAGGGATCCCCGGCGTAAGTGGTTATGTTCTTTTTTTCCCGGGAATTTGGTTCAAATCCCGGAATTCTTATAGTTATTCCTTATCTCTGATTTGCACTATGTAAAATACAAAAACACATGAAAGAGAGAGAGAGATAGGGGTGGGGGGCTAGAGCGAGTCTGACAGAAGTGACGCGTACCCTTCCTGTACACTTCTGGCCTTCACCAACAGGAGAGAGAACACATAATTTAGAGAAATTATTCCAGGCCCTCATCTCAGTACCACAACTTCAGTTGAAGCCGAAAGGGCATTTTCAGCTGCTGGCCTATTTATTACAAAACTAAGAACAAGGCTCACTGTTTGTGCTTCTTGGGGAGTTACTTCATGAACAACTATTAGTGTGTTCATGGCTTTGTGTGTGCAAATGATTCTATTCCTTTTTTTTCGCAGGTCATTCAAGTGTTCTCTTTAATTTTTTTGTAGAGTAGGGCTTCCACATGGCATAGAATAATTCTTTTTTTATAATGGCTAACTTTGAATGTCATTCCAAATATCATTGCGTTTCTTTTGTGGCTAACAGAACGAGATTGACTGTTTGTGCTTCTTGAAGAGTTATTTCATGAACAACTTTTGATGTGTGCGTGACTGTATGGCGTGTGTGTACAAATGACTTTATGCTATTATTTTTTCACAGGTCATTCAAGTGATCGCTTTAGGTTTTTGTAGAACGTGGCTTCCAAATGGCATTAAATATAGAATTCTTATTTTTTTATAATAGCTAACTTTGAATGCCATTCCAAATGTCTGAGTTTCTTTTATGGCTAACGGAATGAGATTAATTAAAAATTTGCTTGTTTAATCATATTATGTACCTATTTTTACACCAGTATGCAATTTAATAAAGAGAACGTTGCTTCAGTGTAATATAATCAAATCAATTGCCTATCAAATAATCTACATATACTACACTAATGAAATATGTAGGGTTCGCATATAGCATAAGTTAGTACAAATATCACCTGATGCGGGAAATCCCGGGATGCCGGGAAATATCCTGGTTTGTCCCAGAATCCCGGGATGCTAAGAAACCCCCAAAACAGGAAACCCTACCCACTTAATACCTAACGACTCCTTAGCTAACTGTGAAAATTTCATTGATTCTCAGTTTGAGGATTTACACAGTTGACAATCAAGGTCAGGTAACATTTACCCATTGCCTTCACCTGTTACTAACGCTAGTGCTTTGACTAACACATCAAAAATGGCAACAGGTGATTCTACTAACCCACTGCCTACAACGGCCGGTAAACCGGTAAGGCTACTTCTAAATAATATTATGGTACAAGAGTTTACCGGTGAAGATTCTGATTATACTAGTTTAGCATTTTTGCGTAAATGCGAAGATGTAATGAGAAATAACGATGTAACCAATGACGTAGATAAAATTTCATACGTTCGAAGCCTTAATAAAACCGGTAGTCTGGCAGCTAGAGGTATCTATGCTTCAGCCATTGACGAGGAGACGGATGATTATCCAACATTTAGGGGGCAATTCATTTCTTTTTTTGGATCGGGCTCCAAAGGAGGCCCACTTTCTTGGATTTTTAAGATGGCAGAGAGGACAGGTGACACTCTGCTTGCACATGAAGCACAAGAAGCCCAAATTTGTGCGGGTCTCACTAAGATAGATGTCAGATCTTATATGGACTCCTCAGATTGGTTCGATAAAAATAACAACATGTCTAAGGTAAATTTCTACAGAATTATTGAATTTCAACAGTTTATCTTGTCATCAAATGAACCCTTACGCATTAAGCCCAAAATAAAGAATTTAAAACAGGGACGAAGCTTGTACATTATGTAGAAGCAATTGCGGAACCCAAGGAAAATGTTCCTCGGGCGTTGTCAGTGGCACCAGTGACCAGCTTTAAGGAACAACCACAGCCTGTCACGGGAACCAAACACAAAAAAATACCTTTTTGCAAAGTCTGCAAACGTAAGGGACATACCACAGAAAAATGCTGGTTTGCAGGACAAGCAGATAAGTCCCCAGCCAGCCAGAGGAAGGATCGAAGGAAAGAATCCTCGCAGGACCTAAGGATTTCAGGTAGCCCTGCTAAACCAAGATCTACAAAGGGACATTACGCAGTTGGTAAAATGTCTCCAAACACTACAGGCACTCCGAATAAATGGTGTATAGTACACTCGCACCAAAAAGTATCGGTGCAGGGTGTGATCGACGACTTCCGAAATGACGCGCATACACTGTGATATGTCGGAAGGTTGGTAAGTGTATCCTCATAACCCCCTCCTCCACTAGGTGTTGCCATATGGCTGACAATCAGTGTGTTTGTTTCCTCTTTTCGGATTGTTGCTTTGTGTCGACTGAATGATGAGGAAGGGTTCGGTCTTCGTGAACGTGGGTATAAAACAGAGGCAATATGAAGCAGTAGAGATCTACACATGCCAGACGACACGGAAACCTCAGAGGGAACACGAGGAGCTATTATTGCCAGCGGGTTGGAGTCCACAGGAACACCGCTGCACGATGGATTCGGCGATACCTCGAAACTGGTGCTACAGACGACAGGTCTCGAAGCGGCCGTCCACGCTCCACCACCCCTCAGGACGACCAGGTTGAGTAGTTTATTTGGTAGCAAAAATTAATGTGGCGATATTCACAAGTATCACAAACAATTTTGTTAACAGGGAGCTCCTCATATTTCATACTGTCTATTTATCACTTCCCGACCTTATTTATAACGGTTTGTTTCACTTGACCAGGCCATAGTAGCTGCTCAGCAGGATTACAGAGCTGCCAACATACGGCTGGAACAACTCGCCTTTCCCAATACCTATCGTCACTGGTCCCAAATTGTTCACACTTCAGTATGCACCGATACTTTTTGTTGCGAGTGTACATCAGTCTCCATACCACAACATAGAAGATTGTAGAAATGTACAGCGTATGCGGCAAGAAGTGGAAAATTGAAGGGAGACAACTATTCAGCCTTCGGGGAAAGAGGAGCGCGTCCAGCAACACGATCTAGGATAGCGTCAACGGTTCAAGAAAACAACGCTTCTACCACCGGCTCATTAATCGCCGCGTTAAACAAAGTGGAGATGTTGACCGTACCAGCGAGGATAGGTAACAATCAGTTATCCCTAGATATAGATACGGGGGCCTGTGCCAATTTTATCTCATTAAAGTCGTTCAATGAACTCCAGCGGCGATATCCTCCAAATAAGTGGCCAATAAGACCTACAGACATTCCTCTGTCCGGTGTGTCGGGAATCCAATTAGACATAGCGGGCGTGATAACACTACCACTCCGTTTTTCTAGGTCCAATAAAGCGTTTTTGGCGGACTTCTACATAGTTTAGGCGTTTTCTTTGCCAGCGGACGAGTTACTTGGTCTGACCACTCTAAGGCAGAACAACATTAACGTTCAGCCACGAGATCAAACAATCACGCATAATTGTAAAACATATCACGCAATGCAAACTTCACATCCATTGCTTACTTCGTGTGTTCGTGTAATAACTGCCTCGATAGGCGCGGGGGAGTCATTGACACAGCAGCAATTAGTTACGGAGTCACTCTCTGAAACTCCACCTAGTGGCTCAAAGGACATATCGGATGAAAGCGGCCAGAACTGGACTCTAACGCCTGCTGTGTTACCTGGTGAACAACGGTTACATATCCAGGAACTAACTAGAGTCACAGTACGTTTGCTAAATGTGAGTGAAGGAACAGATGTTGTGTGTCTGAGTGAAAGCTCACGAGTGAAAGGTTTGTCACTTGAGTCTACCTTAAGCACTGTTAGAATAGGTAGTCTCACAGATGTCCTCGTTCTCAATAGAACTGGGCGACCCATAACCTTAAGAAAGGGGTGTTGTTTAGGTAATTTCCTTGTTTATGACAAAGCGGTTGTCGAAGAGCCATTAGAATTACCAATAGGTAGTGTAACAGGGTAAATCGGACGAAAAATCACATTGTAGTGTTGATAGCGCCATACGTGAAAGTAGTCGACCATCCTCGAGGCAAAAGTGATGTTTTAGAATTACTCGCCGAATTTAAGGAAATCATAGCATTACCTGGAGAACCCCTTGGTAAAACAACGTTGACAAATCATCATATTCCACTCAAACCGGAAGCTAACCCAATCTCCATCCCAGCATATAGGCTACCCCACAGCAGAAGAGTGGTAGTCCAGCAAATAGTACATGACATGGTGGACCAAAAGGTGATCCAACCTTCCGCATCACCATGGAACTCACCTTTATTTTTAGTTCCCAAGAATGATGGAGGATGGAGACCAGTCATGGATTTTCGACGAGTCAACCAGGTAACTGTACAAGACAGGTAACTGTACCAGACAGGTTCCCAATGCCTGTTCTCACTGACTTACTACAGTCACAAGGAATAGACAACGCAGTCTTCAGCAACTTAGATTTACTTAGCGGGTACTGGCAAATTACCTTACATGAGGATTCCTGCGAAATAACTGCATTCAGCACACCTATGGGACATTTCGAGTTCTTAAGAATGCCATTTGGTCTAAGAAATGCGCCGCTAACATTCCAAAGAATGATAAACACCTTGTTTGCTGGAATGATAGGTAACACAGTCTATGCCTATCTAGATGATCTTATCATAGTAAGCAAAGATTTATAAAGTCATCTAAAGAAGCTACGAGAAGTTTTCACAAAGCTACATCTAGCTGGATTGAAAGTGAAACTTTCCAAATGTGAATTTCTCAAATCCAGAATCCAATTTCTTGGTCACATAGTGGATGGTGATGGTATACACACAATAGATTGCAAGGTAAAGGCGATGAAACAATTCCCTTGTCCCAAGAACGTAGATCAACTTCGTAGTTTCCTAGGATTATCACGATACTACCGTTCTTTCATTGAAGGTTATGCCAAGTTAGCATCACCACTCACTAAACTCCTCAAAAAGGATGTGGAATTTACATGGAATAAGGAAAAAGAGGACAATTTTAATGCCCTCAAGAGCGCCTAAACGAAAGTTCCAATGTTAGCCTTTCCAGACTACACAAAACCATTTACCATGTGCACTGATGCCTCGGGCCTAGTTTTAGGGGCGGTGATCATGCAAACTGATTAATTATCGAGGAAAATGGCATACGCCAGTCGCACCCTCAACGATGCAGAAACACGTTATTCAGCAACTCACTTAGAAGCATTAGCTGTAGTGTGGGCTCTCAAGCATTTTCGGGATCTCATTTTGGGATATCCGATCACAGTCCACACAGATCATGTTGCCGTGACAGAAATATTTAATGGGAAGAATTTATCAGGGCGTTTAGCGCGCTGGTATGTAACCGTACAGGAGTTAAAAGTTGTTAGGGATTTCTGGCCTCTTCGCCGTTAGGCTATTTCGGCCGAAGCTGATTGGTTGGACTTCTTTTTTCTCTTTGTTCTTCTTTTAGTTTTTACTTTCCATTCTTCTACTTGTTCTTCGTCTTCTTCTTTTTGGTCTTGTTCTGTCTGGTCTTCTATAATATTATCAGGTTCTTCGTTGTTCATATCTTGATTGTTCTTTTCTTGTTCGTTTTTGTCTTGTTTGTTCTTTTCTTGTTTGTTTTGGTCTTGGTTGTTTTTTTCTCGAGTCTTGACTGCAAGGAGAGCCTCCCTGTAAGTCAATTTTTCCTTAGCCCGCAGCCTGGCCACCCTGCACTCCTCCCTCCACTTGGGACAAAGTCGGTCGGAGGAGGAGTGAGGGCCACCACAAGCCGCGCACTTCTTAACGGCCGCCTGGCAGTCAGCGTCGGTGTGGCCGGGTGCCCCGCAGCTAGAGCACACCTTGGGAGCACGACACTTCCTCGCCAGATGGCCATATTTCTGGCAATTGTAGCAACGAGTGGGTTTTGGCTGTTGAGGTTTCACTGGGATTTTCTCCCAACCCAGTATAACGGAGCGAGGAAGTTCCTTAGGAGAACCAACCAGGGCAGTTGTGCTGGTCAGCTTCCTAAGTACTGCGAGCTGATCTCCAATCAGCTCGGCAAGTTCGTCTCTTTCGAGATACTCAATTTCAGAGTGGGAAATGACTCCCAAAACTAAGTTATCCTGAAGTAAGGCGTCAAACATGACGTCGACTCCATTGATAATCGTTCGGTAGGGTAATTTGTGGGCCTGCCCCCATTCCTCGAACGTGATGACAAGGGTACCACCGCTACTCCGGACGACCCCTGTCACCCCCTTTAGTCCAATGTGGTCAAAAAAATCTTTAATCACAAGAAGATTTAGTTTCTTGCGCGAAGGGTGCTCGACCGGAATCAGTCTCACAACCTTCGCCTGGGCTAGGGTGATCATGATCATGGTCACGCGGTACCTCGGGGGGAAGGAGCGGGGAGCCGGGAGAACCTACCTCGCCGAGGTTCAGGTCTCAAGTGCGTACAGGAGTTCGCACCCGACTTCAAGTATTTGCAGGGCCGTGCAAAAGTGGTAGCTGATTCGCTATCTAGACACATAGCTCCTGTCACGCCACTACCTATGTTCACCCTGTCACAATTACGGCTGGAACAGTTACAGGATCCATTATGGTCCAAGGTTATATATGCCTTAGAATCGGGAGATGAGGTAAATTTGCCCAAATTACCTCTACCACCCTCACAGTTTGAGCTGCGGCATGACATACTATATCGCTCAGTGAAAACACAACAAGAGTCAATCTCTCAAATTGTTAGACCTACATCATTAAAGGAAAACATTCTCACCCTCTTCCATGATGCACCCCAAGCTAGGCATCTAGGGCGAGGTAGATGTCTAACAAAAATTAGACAAAAATATTATAGGAAATCTATGAGGATCGACATCGAGCATCACATTGCTAAATGTTTATCTTGTGCAAAACACAAGGGAACAAAGATGGATCCCGCTCCAATCTTAGAATACCCGACGCCGGAACGTCCATGGGACACAGTTGCGATCGATTTATTGCAACTACCAAAAAGCCATCAAAGCTCTAGTTACGCACTTGTCTGCGTTGACCTTTTTTCCAGATTTGTGGTACTCGCATCATTGCCGAATAAGTCCGCCGAATCAGTGGCTCATGCACCAGGGTGATACTCTCGGATAACGGGGCTGAATTTAAGAATCAACCCTTAGCTGCTATATGTCAACAATATGACATTACACAAACTTTCACAACCGCCTACCATCCATCTTCAAATGGGTTGGTCGAGCGTGCGAATAAAAAAATTCTTGAGATTCTCCAACATGTGGTGAAGCCAATGCATAGTTCGCGGGAGGACTAGCTTCCACAGGTTGCAGCATCCATCAATGGATCTATAAATAGCTTTACAGGCAAATCGCCATACTACATAATTTACGGTACCGATAAATGCTTACCATATGATTTACTAACAAGAATTCCAAAACCTGTGTACAACATGGATGACTATGCCAAGAAACAAATCAATGTTTTCACGAGCATCCATGGAAAAGTACGAAAACACTTAGCAGCCTCACGTGCTGAAATGATCTGCAAGCAACACAAAAAAGCTAAGCCTATAAAATTAGAAATAGGAGACAAAGTAATGGTAAAAGCACCGGAACGCATATCAAAACTCTCGCCTAAATTCACAGGTCCATACGTGATTAGAGCGAAAGAACATGGAAACAAATTCCAAGTAGTTGAGCCAACGTCAAATGATGCAGATATAGTACATGTAGATAGAATGAAAAAAGTCAGCAGAGACTTAGTAGGGACTCCTGATGTCAGTCAAGTACATCCTACTTCAACTACAACAGTTGCTCAACAAAATATAACGATAGACAATACATATCGTCAAAAACTACGATCAGCAAACAAAAATCGTTAATCACTACTACTGTGTGGTGACAACAGCCGCCTCCCCAGCAGACGTCGTCAAACCCGGAGCCTTAGTTGCCCCACTAGGCAAAGTATTAGTAGTACAAGACGTTGTAACTATCAAATACGAGCTCTATGACTTAATGCGCATGCCAGTGCATCTGAGGTCGATAGCTGTCCACATTGAAACAGCTATGCAAACCTTGCAAGATCTCGAACAACAATCTACATTCTCTACAACAATCCGTCAGACCATCTCCCTTCAACACGACCGTATGAATAGTCTACTCAAACGAGTAAGGTATTACGAGGGAAAGCTCCCTGTATCTCCTGAAGACATCGGGAAAAATTTACATTCTCAGCGGCGTCAAAAACGTGGTCTTTTTAATTTTGTAGGATTAATAAGTAACACCTTGTTTGGTACGGCAACCGCCGAAGATGTGGCCGAACTGGGAAATAAAATGAGTGCAGTTTCAGACGCAGTTAGGAAACAAAATAGGGCCATTGCACAGACCTACAAGGCAATAAAAACTCTGACCTCTCATATGAATGCTATTGTTGAACGAACTCCTCAACTAATTACCGCGTTGCATATATCCGAAACTAATTATCATCTAACTCCTATCTTTGAGGAGCATGAAGTGGAATAAAATTATCCCTTATTAGAAGCAACATTAACACACAGGGAAATACTAATACACATTCCACAAAAATAAAAATAAATTTAATGCATGGCATTTGGAACCATTTCCATGAAAAGCGAATGAGGGAATATTAATTCTGAACAAACAAACTGAACTAATAGTAGTATCAGAGGATTTTTCATTAGTTGCTGTGGCTAAGCATGAAGTCCTAAATTATTGTAAATCAACATATTTGCATCTGCATGTTTGTCCAGCGTATGCTTTGGCATTCACACAGGCCGCGGAGGCTGCATGTGAATTAGCCCTGTTACAAACTAATGCCTCTACAGCTCTACAACAATATGAATACACTACATAGGTTAGTGTTTCACGCACATGTCAATAATGTGCAATATTTATTTTTCCCGAATCAAACAAGTGTGATACTTATATGTCAGGATGTAGGCAAACATTTAATGGTAGAAGGTTATCATATTGCACCAGACTATTGTGAAATTAGCAGTGATGCAATCACAACCTTGCCTACTCGTCATCATCTTGCATTTGTCACAAATATTACTTCTGAGCTGATTCCCATACCATTTCCCTTAAATATAAGTTTCGGAAATCTCCATATTGTTTCTAATAAGCTTAACCTCCTATCTTATATTAATGAGACACAGTTTCCTGTGTTACAGGATTCTCTTCCTTTATACTTATCTTCCAGTATAATCCTACCTGGTTTTATTATACCTACCATTATATTTATCAGTTCCTTGATTGTTATGATAATTAATTACAGGAAGATTTCTTCTAGGTACACAATAGTTTCTAAAAAACTTTTCGGGAAGAATTGCAAAAACATATAAACGACGAAACATTTTAGCTAATCACACCTTTATGTAACAAGGTTAGGTACACCTAATTTTTAATCCGTGAGGACATCGGTTGGAGGTGACCGAGCGGTGTAACAGCAAAATTTGTATTATATAAATATTTACCCAAATGTATATTACCCACACCACATCCGTGGCCCAACCTCATATGCAGCACTCAAGACAGTGAATGGACGATATCTGGTGTATTTTTCAACCTACATTGTTTTATACTTATCATCACGTCAAAGTGAGTCTGCAGACCCTATCAGGAAGCGTGCAATCTCCTTGGCCTACTGGAAGATGATGGTCACTGGAGTGACACATTAGAAGAGGCAGCAGCTACTCAATCGCCAATGAGAATGAGGAACCTGTTGGCCATCATGATTGCTACATGTGGACTTTCCAACCCAGGCCAGCTCTGGGAAAACCACCAAGAAAGTCTTTCAGAGGATCTGCTTCATCAGGCAAGAAGAGAACATCCTGGTCAAGAGATTGAGTTCATATATGACATGTTCAACAGGGCTCTCATCATGCTGGAAGACAAAGTGATGGAGCTATGCGGAAAAAACCTGACTGATTTTGGATTGCCTTCCCTAAACCGAGAAGAACCAGTAGCTGCAAACAGGAAGTTGCTCAGAGAGACAGACTACTCAGTTGAAGTTCTGGTGAATTTTGTTGAAGAAAATGAGCTCTACCTGGTGCCACATCAAGCAAATTCTTATGAATAGATTTTGCAAGCGATACAAGCGGAGCAGGGAGGTATGATCTTTCTTGATGCACCTGGCGGGACAGGAAAAACATTCTTGATCAACCTTCTGTTGGCCAAAGTACGTCATCAGGGGAAAATTGCTCTTGCTGTGCTATCCCAGGCATTGCTGCAACATTACTAGAAGGAGGGCGAACTGCACATTCAACTTTAAACTGCCTCTCAACCTCGCTCACAATGAGAATCCAGTGTGCAACATCAAAAAAGGATCGAAAAAGGCAAAACTCTTAGAAAAATGCAGCCTCATAGTCTGGGATGAATGCACTATGTCTCACAAGTTAGCGTTTGAAGCATTGGACAGGACCTTGCAAGACATACGAGAAAATGACCAGCTCATGGGTGGCATTACAATGGTCATTGCTGGAGACTTTCGCCAGACCGTACCTGTCATTCCTCGAAGCACTCCAGCTGATGAACTGAATGCGTGCCTCAAGGCATCATACCTTTGAAGAAGTGTTCAGACACTCACCCTATCCACAAACATGAGAGTACATCTACAATGAGATCAGGATGCTGGACGGTTTGCAAACCTTCTACTACAGATTGGGAATGGAACTTTCCCTGTTGATTCAAAAGGACAAATGATCATTCCTCAAGGATGTGGAAATGTTGTACAAGTCCTCAACTGAGCTCACTAACATGGTCGACCCAAACATTATCCACCACTACAAGGATCACAAGTGGTTGGGTGAACGCGCAATTCTGGAACCAAAGAATGAAACAGTGGCTGAAATCAACATGACTCTACTCAGACAGCTTCCAGGCAGTGCGACCTCATTCAAATCTGTTGATACAGTAATCGACCAGACTCAAGCAGTCTAGTACCCTGCAGAATTCCTTAATTCTTTGGAGCCCGCTGGAATGCCTCCTCACCACCTCACTCTCAAGATTGGAACTCCTATAATGCTCTTAAGAAATCTTGAACCACCAATCCTCTGCAATGGCACAAGACTGGTGGTGAAGAACATGATGCCACATGTAGTGGAAGCTACAATACTAACAGGAAAAGCTAAAGGAGAGGACGATTTTATACCAAGGATACATCTCATCACCACTGACCTGCCATTTGAGTTCAAGCGACTTCAGTTCCCGGTTAAAGTGAGCTTCGCCATAACTATCTACAAAAGCCAGGGACAGTCCCTAAAGATGGTTGGCCTAAACCTGGTGTTTCCTTGCTTCTCTCATGGACAGTTCTATGTTGGATGCTCCAGAGTGGGAACTGGAAAAAAGCTGTACATACTTGCTGCTAATGGCAAAACCTAAAATGTGGTCTACCCTAATGCACTACAGTGAGACAATGTGGAGCCTCCCGGAAGGTGGCGTCCTACCGTGGCCTAGCGAAAGAGCCGCCCAAAGGGCGGCGATTCCGCTAGTGTGTGTTTATATATATATATATATATATATATATATATATATATATATATATATATATATATATGTGTGTGTGACCAACACAGGCTTCTACCTGACCTGCTTTGGCTAACTAAGGAGAGTCACTGTGGCTGTTGACTTCAGGTGGTGGAGGCGATCCGGCTGCGTTGGCATCACTGAGTGGGAACCGCTATTGTGGGTGGAGGCGGCCTCCCAGGATAACGGGGGTGCCAGGCCGTCACACCCTCCTCCCTGCACCTGGGACACTGCCTCCTGGGTGGGGAGGTGTGCCTGTTGATTTCAGGCGATGGAGGCGACATGGCAGTGTTGGCGTTGGCGTCAATGAGTGTGACCGCTGTTGTAGGTGGAGGCAGCCTCCCAGGGCAACCACAAAGGATGTCAGTTTTAAATAATATACTGTAGAGTCAGTAAAACCTCACCTACATATGCTACCATGGAGTAAAAACAATAAGATCAATATGTTTCTTCCCCCCTACTAGACGAGACTCCCCTTTGCTTTCAAGGCTTCACTTACCAATACCCAAACACACATGGCTGACACTTCCACTGTTCTATTATTTTGCAATATTCTCTCAACATTATCAGGTATTTCTGTCTCCACTTACCTTAAATATAACATTATCAGGTAATTTCTCTTTGTCTTCACCCTATTTCTTATTCTTCATTCGTTACTACAGGTACAGTCCATTCTCTTTTCTTTGCCTCTCCTAACCAAACTGATGGATGTTTCTTTTGCGTGAGGGATTTTTTTAAGTGTGAATTAAAGCAACGACCATTTCCCTCGTCAACATTGATGAAAAATCTTCACTTTTTTTTTTAAGAAAACCCAAAAGGTGGAACATATTTTAATATAATTTCTAAAAAGGAGAGAGAGAGAGAGAGAGAGAGAGAGAGAGAGAGAGAGAGAGAGAGAGAGAGAGAGAGAGAGAGAGAGAGAGAGAGAGAATGATAAATCGACACATTAAAATAACGGAGCATTGAGTATTTAAATCTAAATGTGTTGAAATCCTCGCGGGGATTCCTTCAAAATTCACCTGGTTTAAACATATATAAATCTCTCAAAATATATACATTAGTTAAATCACCTGAGGATTCGCCCACCTCTTCACAAATACAGGTAAATTTCCCATCTTACAGATGTGGTTAATCCTTGGTACGTAAATCTCCAAATTTAAAAAAAAAATATTCCCCTTAATAACTAGTTAACTTCTTCCTCAGATAAATCTCCCACCTCATAAGAGTATGTGGTTAATCTTTAGTAAATCTCCGGGTATATAACAAGTAAATCTCCCAGAAGAGGTGAGGAGCATGGGCGTTAATCCATTATTCAAGAGGGATTTCATCAAGCAGACCTCTGTGTTATGTCCCGGATCATCTACCACTGATTACTACTGCCTCTCTCTCTCCCTACCCACTTCCTTCCATCTCTCTCTCTCTCTCTCTCTCTCTCTCTCTCTCTCTCTTTGTTCTATCTGCTTTTAGTCTTCCTTTCAGTTCATCTTCTATTGTTTTTCTATTTTTTTTATTCCATTTGCTTTTATTTTGTAATTCTTCCTCTACTTAAATCTTCTTATGTTTTGCCGTCTTTTTCCACTTCCATTTTCATTTTGATATTCCTTCTTTGTATATTCTCTTTTTCTTGTCTCATCTTTCTTGTTTCTCCCGTCTTCCATTTTTCCTTCTCCTTCTTTCTCGTTCATCTACTTATTTCTTTCCTTTATTTCATGCGTCTTTTTTTCTCTTTTCCCTCTTCGTCTCTTCCAGCATCATTCATATTCCCCTTTTTTCCTTTATTCAGTTTTTCTCATTCTTTTTCCTTCTTTCTTCTGTTTCCTCCATTAACTTCTTCCTCTCTTGTTTTTTTTCCTTTCTTATCTTAATCCTATCTTCTATTTATCTCCATTCTCCCCTTCGTCATTTTCCCCTTCTTCCCCTTTGTATTTTTCCTCTTCTTCCCTTCTTGTATTTTTCCTCCTCCACTCTCATCGTCTTCCCTTGCATTTTCCTCCTTCCCCTTATCTTGCTTCACTCTCTATTCCATCCTCTCTTTCACCGGTGTGAGAGAGAGAGAAAGAGAGAAAGAGAGAGAGAGAGAGAGAGAAAGATAGTATAAATATCACAACCAAGTTCTTCAAGTAAAAAAAAAATTAATCACCGTGAGGGAGCAACACTAGTGAGGGGAGACTTGGCCATTCTCTCATCTTCCACCCTTTATTCCTTCCTGATTCGTTCTTCCTTCATCCTGTATTTCCTGCTTCGCTTTCATCACATTTCTACTAATTGCCCCTGTTGACTAGTGTAATGACACTGAATCCCCAAGTTTCTAGAATTGTCATACTAATTGATGCTTTCACAAACCGCTTCGTCTGTTGACTGCTGGGGTCCCACGTGAACTTGAGGACTAAGCACCGTAAAGCTTTGTTTGCAAACATCAGCTGATATCGATCAGTCGTTATGCCCTACTAGTTCAAGTTCAAGTTGTTTGGGATTTCTGGCCTCTTCGCCGTTAGGCTATTTCGGCCGAAGCTGATTGGTTGGTCTTCTTTTTTCTCTTTGTTCTTCTTTTAGTTTTTACTTTCCATTCTTCTTCTTGTTCTTCGTCTTCTTCTTTTTGGTCTTGTTCTGTCTGGTCTTCTATAATATTATCAGGTTCTTCGTTGTTCATATCTTGATTGTTCTTTTCTTGTTCGTTTTTGTCTTGTTTGTTCTTTTCTTGTTTGTTTCGGTCTTGGTTGTTTTTTTCTAGATTCTTGACTGCAAGGAGAGCCTCCTTGTAAGTCAATTTTTCCTTAGCCCGCAGCGTGGCCACCCTGCACTCCTCCCTCCACTTGGGACAAAGCCGGTCGGAGGAGGAGTGAGGGCCACCACAAGCCGCGCACTTCTTAACGGCCGCCTGGCAGTCAGCGTCGGTGTGGCCGGGTGCCCCGCAGCTTGAGCACACCACGCGAGCACCACACTTCCTCGCCAGATGGCCATATTTCTGGCAATTGTAGCAGCGAGTGGGTTTTTGCTGTTGAGGTTTTACTGGGATTTTCTCCCAACCCAGTATAACGGAGCTAGGAAGTTTCCCAGGAAAACCAACCAGGGCAGTTGTGCTGGTCAGCTTCCTGAGTACTGAGAGCTGATCTCCAATCAGCTCGGCAAGTTCGTCTCTTTCGAGATACTCAATTTCAGAGTGGGAAATGACTCCCAAAACTAAGTTATCCTGAAGTAAGGCGTCAAACATGACGTCGACTCCATTGATAATCGTTCGGTAGGGTAATTTGTGGGCCTGCCCCCATTCCTCGAATGTGATGACAAGGGTACCACCGCTACTCCGGACGACCCCTGTCACCCCCTTTAGTCCAATGTGGTCAAAAAAATCTTTTATAACAAGAAGATTGAGTTTCTTGCGCGAAGGGTGCTCGACCGGAATCAGTCTCACAACCTTCGCCTGGGCTAGGGTGATCATGATCATGGTCACGCGGTACCTCGGGGGGAAGGAGCGGGGAGCCGGGAGAACCTACCTCGCCGAGGTTCAGGTCTCAAGTGGACCTACTAGTTCAAGTTGTTTGGGATTTCTGGCCTCTTCGCCGTTAGGCTATTTCGGCCGAAGCTGATTGGTTGGTCTTCTTTTTTCTCTTTGTTCTTCTTTTAGTTTTTACTTTCCATTCTTCTTCTTGTTCTTCGTCTTCTTCTTCGTTCTGGTCTTCTACGTTATCAGGTTCTTGATTGTTCTTTTCTTGTTCGTTTTTGTCTTGTTTGTTCTTTTCTTGTTTGTTTTGGTCTTGCTTGTTTTTTTCTAGATTCTTGACTGCAAGGAGAGCCTCCTTGTAAGTCAATTTTTCCTTAGCCCGCAGCCTGGCCACCCTGCACTCCTCCCTCCACTTGGGACAATGCCGATCGGAGGAGGAGTGAGGGCCACCACAAGCCGCGCACTTCTTAACGGCCGCCTGGCAGTCAGCGTCGGTGTGGCCGGGTGCCCCGCAGCTTGAGCACACCTCGCGAGCACGACACTTCTTCGCCAGATGGCCATACTTCTGGCACTTGTAACAACGAGTGGGTCTTTGCTCGTATGGTTTTACTGGGATTTTCTCCCAACCCAGTAAAACGGAACTAGGAAGTTCCCTAGGAAGACCAACAAGGGCAGTTGTGCTGGTCAGCTTCCTAAGGATTGTGAGCTGATCTCCGATCAGCTCAGCAAGCTCTTCTTTGTCGAGATGTTCAATTTCTTTGTGGGAAATGACTCCCAACACGAGGTTATCCTGAGGGCAGGCTTGAGGTAAGATGCTGATTCTATTGAGGGTTCTAACGTTTTCTAATTGCCGAGCCTGTCCCCACTCGGCGAAGGTGACGATAAGGGTACCGCCGCTACTCCGGACGACACCTGTCACCCCCTTGATACCGAAGAGGTCAAAAAATTTTCTCATAACTTCCTCACCCTGCCAGCCTTCCTCACCCTACCATCCTTCCTCACCCTTCCACCCTTCCTCACCCTACCATCCTTCCTCACCCTGCCATCCTCCCTCACCCAGTCATCCTCTCTCACTCTGCCATACTCCCTCACCCTGTCATACTC
Source organism: Homarus gammarus (assembly GCA_958450375.1). Taxonomy (NCBI): domain Eukaryota; kingdom Metazoa; phylum Arthropoda; class Malacostraca; order Decapoda; family Nephropidae; genus Homarus; species Homarus gammarus. The sequence goes on from CAUDMG010000291.1 coordinate 537,562, forward strand.
CCTCACCCTACCACCCTCCCTCACCCTACCGTCCTCCCTCACCCTACCATCCTCCCTCACCCTACCATCCTCCCTCACCCTACCGTCCTCCCTCACACTATCGTCCTCCCTCACACTATCGTCCTCCCTCACCCTACCATCCTCCCTCACCCTGCCATCCTTCCTCACACTACCGTCTTCCCATACCCTGCCATCCTCCCTCACCCTGCCATACTCCCTCATCCTGCCATACTCCCTCACCCTACCACCCTCCCTCACCCTACCGTCCTCCCTCACCCTACCATCCTCCCTCACCCTACCATCCTCCCTTACCCTACCATCCTCCCTCACACTATCGTCCTCCCTCACACTATCGTCCTCCATCACCCTACCATCCTCCCTCACCCTGCCATCCTCCCTCACCCTGCCATCCTCCATCACCCTACCATCCTCCCTCACACTATCGTCCTCCCTCACACTACCATCCTCCCTCACCCTGCCATCCTCCCTCACCCTGCCATACTCCCTCATCCTGCCATACTCCCTCACCGTACCATCCTCTCTCACCCTACCGTCTTCCCTCACCCTGCCGTCCTCCCTCACCCTGCCATACTCCCTCACCGTACCATCCTCTATCACCCTACCGTCTTCCCTCACCCTGCCATCCTCCCTCACCCTACCATCCTCCCTCACCCTACCGTCCTCCCACACCCTGCCATCCTCCCTTACCCTACCGTCCTCCCTCACCCTGCCATACTCCCTCACCCTGCCAGCCCCCCTCACCCAGCCATCCTCCCTCACCCTGCCATCCTCCCTCACCCTGCCATCCTCCTTCACCCTGCCATCCTCCCTCACCCTGCCATCCTCCCTCACATTATCGTCCTCCCTCACCCTGCCATCCTCCCTCACCCTGCCGTCTTCCCATACCCTGCCATCCTCCCTCACCCTGCCATCGTCCCTCACCCTGCCAGCGACCCTCACCCAGCCATCCTCCCTCACCCAGCCATCCTCCCTCACGTTGCCATCCTCCCTCACGTTGCCATCCTCCCTCACGTTGCCATCCTCCCTCACGTTGCCATCCTCCCTCACCCTACCGTCCTCCCTCATCCTGCCAACCTCCCTCACCCTACCGTCCTCCCTCACCCTGGCATGCTCCCTCACACTACCGTCTTCCCATACCCTGCCATCCTCCTTCACCCTGCCATCCTCCCTCACCCTACCATCCTCCCTCACCCTACCGTCCTCCCTCACCCTGCCGTCCTCCCTCACCCTACCGTCCTCCCTCACCCTGCCATCCTCCCTTACCCTACCGTCCTCCCTCACCCTGCCATGCTCCCTCACACTACCGTCTTCCCATACCCTGCCATTCTCCCTCACCCTGCCAGCCCCCCTCACCCTGCCATCCTCCCTCACCCTGCCATCCTCCCTTGCCCAGCCGTCTTCCCTCGCCCTGCCAATCTCCCTCACCCTGCCATATTCCCTCACCCTGCCATACTCCCTCACCCTGCCATACTCCCTCACCCTGACATACTCTCTCACCCTGACATTCTCCCTCACCCTACCATGGTCCCTCACCCTACCATGTTCCCTCACCCTACCATGGTCCCTCACCCTACCATGTTCCCTCACCCTACCATAGTCCCTCACCCTACCATAGTCCCTTACCCTACCGTACTCCCTCACCCTACCATAGTCCCTCACCCTACCATAATCCCTTACCCTGCCATACTCCCTCACCCTACCATACTCCCTTATCCTACCATACGATCCTCCCTCACTCTACCGTCTTCCCTCACTCTACCGTCTTCCCTCACCCTACCATACCATCCTCCCTCACCCTACCATCCTCCCTCACCCTACCCTCCTCCCCCACCCTGCCATCCTCCCTCACTTTATCGTCCTTTCTTACCCTACCATCCTCCCTCACCCTCTCATGCTCCCTCACCTTACCATCCTCTCTCACCTTATCATCCTCCCTCACCCTACCACCCTTCCCGCCAACAAGTAGTTTATTTTACCTTGCAGGAAGGAACGCTGAACATTATTTTACCCTGCAGAGAAGAACTTTTCTTGAATACTGGACGAAATTTTTTTTTTTTTAAGTATCTTGTGGAAAAGCAAGAAGGAAGTTGCCTTCCAAAAAACGTTTGTTACACCCTGCAGAAGAAACGTTTCAGCAGTTATTTGTGTTGGTGTTGGTTCAGTTGGGCAGAGTGAGGGTGAAAGCGAGTGTTGTCCCATTACCACGGAACCCGCCTGCCTGTCTGACTGTGTGGGCGAGTCCCTGAGGCCGTGTTACGTCTCCGACTTTCCCTCCCTCCCTCGGGTATACTCTTACCGGATGTACAGCACCGGCACAAGAGGAAAACCCTTCTTTTCTGGGTGTTGTGTGTAGTACCTGGTGTCCTGGTAGCCGTATATCTGGAGTAACATCCTTCCCTCCCACCTCTCCCCCATCTTCTTTAGGTTACTATGCCGGTAATAGTGCCCCAGGTTGTTAATTTTGCTCTTATTTTGTTACTATTCTTGATGACTATTTTTTCCGTTAATAGTGAAATTTATATCGCCATCAATGACACTTAACCTTCTGACAACGAGGGTGTAAACAAACGTACATTAATTGGCTAAAATCATCATCCATAAATACTTAAATTATCATCTTGTCAAACCATCGTTCTATCGTTTTCAGATTGTTCAGGAACTTGCCACAGCGGATATGCAGAAGAAAGACAACACTCTACTCTATAAACACCGGCAGTCTGCAGCACTTGACAACAGCTAATGAATCACCCGAGACTTTTGTACAGCTTCCTTAACACCTACTTCACGCGTCCTCCCGGCACAGTCACCTCCCGGCACAGTCACCTCCACGAGACTTCTGGGAGAGATGTCACGAACTTAAACCAGGTCTTCTCATGTCTTGAAATCCGAATATTTTTATACTTCCTCTATTAACATCTGCAAGGTTTTTCTTCTTCGGATTAGGGCTGTGGGGGTAAGAGGACAGGCTACCAGAGTCTCCACTAAGCTTCTCGTAGCATCTCCAAACATTCTTCTCGAAGGGTTGAAACTTGAGAGAACAGATACTCATAAAATCTCCACTCGTCCTCATTTCTGTGAACCTCTCCAAAGGGTCTTAGACAGGGGCGGAAGAGAGAGAAGAAGCGGTCAACAAGTGTTTTATTTTCTAAAATGTCTTAAGTTCCCGGCAGGATGTGGGTGTCTATTAACTATTTCTTCTAGTATTCTTGAGACGTCCGTCGGGGGGGTGGGGGAGAAGGCAAACAGGGATAGTCGAGCGCAAACAAACAAACAAACAAACAAACACACATACAGTTTAGTGTTGTTACTAAGGATGTTGTTTTATCTGCCACAAATTAAAAAAATTCGCTCTCGTGCGCTATCTTGTTTAAAGTGCGACTCGATTCTCATTGGTTACTAAATTAGCCGATCAGCTGCCATGGCAGTGGATACCTTTTTTTTTTTTTTTTTTACGGGGAATAGCCCACCCGGGCACAGGTCATCGACCCACAATGGGGCCTAGGGGGCGAAAAAATAAGAATAAAAATAAATTAAAAATAGAAAAGAAAGATTATATTAATCTACACCACGAAGATGCCGGAAAAACAGATTTTTGAAGTGAGACAGATTGTATGAGTATGGAAAGACAGAAGGAGGCAGAGCATTCCACAGTTGGGCTGTGTGAGGAAAGAAGAATGCACTATAACGGGTCATTTTATTGTAACCGACATCCACAGGGAAACGGTGGGCATCGCAGGAAACACGAGTGTTACGAGCCCACGGCCTTGCCGGCGGTACACAGAATGCCAAATCCACCGAACATTGCCCGTTAACGTACCTGTAAAAGAGAGAGTGAAGCAACATTGCGGCGAAGAGAAAGGGAAGAAAGATTATCAACTAAAGGAGGAGAGTTAATAAGACGAAATGCCTTTGACTCCACCCTATTTAACAGTTGGACAGAAGAAGGACCACCCCTGATATGAGAGCAGTACTCCAAGTTAGGACGAATGAATCCCTTATACGCGAAGCAACTGCTCAGAAGTGAAGTAGCTACGGCATCTGTGCAGTAGGGAATGACAGTTTGGCAAAAGTTTTCAAAATCTAATTGCTTGGGTTGGATTATTTGTCTATCGGCCACGCTAATTCCGAATATGTTTGAGGTTTTTACATCATTGCATTAGAAGGTTTGTGGATACTTTTGGGTTTGGCATGAAAAACGCGAAAAAACTGTAAATAATAAAGGGACTGGCAATGTGGCACAACCTGTTAAAATCAAGTTATTGAATTGGATTATTCGACTACTGTGTACACTGGTTCATAATATGCTATTGTTTTACAACTCAATGCGCTACAAATTATGCCGATATTTTTGCTGCAAGTCACCACATACGTATATTTCGAAAACCAGGGCCCAATATTACCAACGGCGTGGATAGATTCCGTGGAATGAATTCAGGACATTCCCGCTCATGGAACATTACCAAACTCCGTATATGTGCCAATGGCAATATTTACAGAGTTTGTTGAGGCTCCCTGGACGGGAATGCCCTGAATTTATTCCACGGAATCTATTCACGCCGTTGGTAATATTCGTCCCAGGACTGATCAACGAATTCAGCCCAAGTAGCTTGACTTGGACAGTTAAGGACAAAATCTCAGTCCGTACTTTTGAATAAAATATTGTTCAATAGGTGGTGATATTGAAGTGCTGAAAGTTGTTTTTTCTGTGTTGTTTTGCAGTTAGTTCAAAGGGCCGCCACCAAGATGGGTCGTCCTAAGATTAGCAACACTCAGCTGCGCCAGGGTAACGATAAGGTGTTCGGGGTTCGGATGCCTTTGCCATCTAACAAGTTGCCTCTGAACAAGGAAGTTGGAAGTGCCCTGGCTTATGAAGCAGAAAACGAGAGGTTAAGGAGAAGAACAAATGCTTTTGATTATATGGATGCCACCAACAAGGTGACTGAGAAGGTACTGGATGTGTATAGGAAGGCCACTGTCCCCACTATCTCTGAAATCAGGGTGAAAATGAGAGTCCACGACCTGTGGAGGATGCGGAGGGAGACGATGATGATGAAGGGAAATGGACAGAAACAGAAAAGGAAGAAAACCAAGAACGGGAAGCTGAAGATGAGGTTCGAGGATATAGCTGAGAAGTTGTTTGATGTGGCAGACGACAGCAAAGTGCACGAACGAGAGAAAAGCTTCCGGGCAGCCCAGAGGAAACCGGGAAGGGAGGGCTGCATTGATGGCGTTGACAAAATTGTGACTGCCAAGCTGAAAGAAGAGACGGAGAAGGAAGCGAAGAGGGCAAAGAAAAGGGCTGAGGAAGAGAGGAAAACTGAGAAGATGAGGTCAAAGAGTAAGGAGGAGATGGAGAGGATGTCGTGTAAAGTGTCGGCAGTGGATGACAGTGCTCAGGAAGAAGATAGTGATTATAAAGATGTCAATGACAATGAGTTCAAGGCTATGGTCGACAGGAGAGCAAGATCAAAGAAAAGGAAAAGGGAGAAAGAAGCCGAGGACAGGATCGGAGAAACTGCTGACAGGTTCAAGGTATCCAATGATGCAGTGGCTCACATCGCAAACACCATCAGAGCTGCAGACAACATCATAACTGAAGGGGACAAGTCTAAAGTGACTAACTGGAAGAAAGTGGAGAGAGTCAGGAAGAGGTCACGAGAACAGAAAAAAGAAAAGTTCAGGGGATTCAAGGTCAGAGGTCTCATGGTAGATGAGAGGATCAATGAGAACAAGATAGTGACTGGTGTAGGTGAGAAGAACCACAAGAGATTCGCCATGGAAAAGAGGGAAGACTGTGCAGTGATCGGCTTCCCTGGTGAGGAGTTCCTTGGTCACCTGGTCCCGGTGGGGGGAAAGGGGGTAGACCTGGCCACCAGCCTGCTGGCCTTCCTGGAGGAGCGCGGTATTGACACCACCGACCTCCTGGTTGTCCTTAGCGACGGTTGCAACAAAATGAGTGGCCATAATCACGGTTTCATCGCCGAGTTTGAAAGGCTGTTGGGACGGCCTCTCCTCCACATCCACTGCCTGATCCACAGTCTGGAGAAGCTCTTCGGCCATCTATTCAACCATTACGCTGGCCCAACCACTGGTCCCGCCTCCTGGAGTGGTGAGGAGGCTCGGAAGCTGACCGGCAACGTGAGGGACCTTCCGGTGGTTGAATTCCAGGCCGTCACCAACACCTACCTCAGGTCTCTCCTGGATGCCATCCCCTCCGTCGTCTGGGAGGAGTTCAGCTGGGACACCCGGTATCTGTTGGAGATGGCCAAGACGGTGGAGTCCGGCCACATTGAGGAGAGATGGGCCAGGGCACGGGCCGGAGCCATGACCAACGCCAGATGGCAAAACACGGAGAGCAGGGAGCTGAGGGCCTACATGAGCACCACCTCCCCCAGCGAGTCACAGAGACGGATGACCTCCTTCATCATCCTTATCTACGTGCCCTCCTTCCTGGAGATCAGGCAGAGGAATCTGCTACTGGAGGACCCACGCCACCTCCTCGCCATCATCACCCTGGAGGAATTGGAGCTGCTTACTCCATACCTCCAGTTCAACGGCTACTTCGGCCAGCACGAGGTGGTGCTGGTCTCACTGCTGGCCTCCATGGACAAGAGTGAGAGGGAGTTGGCCCTAAACATCATCAAGCAGCTGAGGAAGAAGGAAAAAAGGCACAAGAGAAAGACAGTGAGGAAAGTGAGGAACCCTCAACTGAATCTGGCAGCCACCAAGCTGTCAGAGTTGGTTGATCTGCAGAAGGCCAGCTCCTCCCCTCCCATCCTGTTCCAGCACAGTGACCAGGAACTGGAGCAATTTCTGGAGGAACCGTACAGTGAGCCAGGTCTGCCCTGCACCACCACCGCAGTGGAAAGAGGAGTGAAGCTCACCACGGAGGCGGCAGACGTGGCCAGCTTTGCCTGGCAGCAGGACCAGGTCACCTGGAACAAGCTGGAGGCCAGGAAGAGAAACAAGCGGAGGGCTAAGAAAGAGGGCTACCAGTGCTAGACTGTGGGGACACTGGGACTGAGGGGACACTGAGGGGACAGCCAATGTTAGTGTGCCAACTGTGCTAGTGTGCTGCTGATAAATTGAAGCATACATGCCAATAATAAAGAATGTCTACCATTATTCTTGTTTTTTTTTTATGCCGAACCGAAAAGTATCCACAAACCTTCTAATGCACTGATGTTAAAGATTCAAACATATTCGGAACCAGCGTGGCCGATAGACAAATAATCCAACCCAAGCCACTTGATTTTGAAAACTTTTGCCAAACTGTCACTCCCTACTGTACAGGATTCCCAGCTTTCGGGAGGCAGCTTTAGCAATGTTAAGGATGAGTGGCTTCCATGACATATTTGAGGAAAGGGTGAGGCCTAGCATATCTATCTTAGAATTTTGCAGTTTAGTACAAACTCACCTGCCCAGCCATGATAACCGACCACGATACTTATAAATATGTTAAGTGGTCTTGACGTCAAAAATCTGATGAATGAAACAGAAAGAATACAACAATATCTTTGCCTTACTTTCTAGTGCACCACACTCACTATACCCGCCGGACAGTGTCGTAGGTCATCTTGAGGTTGCCTGGTTGATGAGCCATTGTGTTGACCATCTTGGGAGACAGACAGCGGATGGCGCCATTGTGTAACCAAGGTCTCATTGTTGCCACAAATAATACACGTGTTATCTTCTCACGTGTCCTCAGGCCAACATAAGAACAGTCTTTGGCTTGGTGGTGATGGTTGCGGTGTCTGGCAACAGTGTTGATGGTGATTCAAATTTATTTACAAGTAGCCGAGATAAAACTGATATTTGTTCGTCTGTACTGATCTGACTGACCAGGGTTTTTTATCGCATGTGACCGATGTTCTTTTCATGTGTTAACTTAACGCAGCCTGTGACGAATTATTGATCACCCATTTTTGTGAGTTGGAATTATTTAGGTGTAAATATTCATAAAGGTATAACGACGAAAATTATATCCAAATGACCACCAAACATGCAGGTGTTCTGGGCATGAGGTCGTGATACATCCTCAGGTCTTGACATAAAAACATATAGAATATTACTGCAGCATCATAACCAGCTGCCACGTCAGCAGGCGAACACATTGACTGCAGCTGACCTAGATTGAGTATGACGTCATGAATTTTGTACTTAACACATCCTTAACTGATGACTTGAAAGATTGCCAAGTTTCCTTATAACGGGTTAATTAGTTACCAGGTTACGGTGTCATGTCATGGATCAAAAGGTGACACAAAGGAGTTTTTGGAGACTCCCTATCTGTGTGTGAGTGCGCATGAGTCATCTAGGATTGCTTTTTTAAAACCTCTCCCTCTCTCTTTATATATAGGGTGTCCCAGAAAAATGTCCCTGCTCCCTTCCTCCCTGCTCCCTGAGACACTTGAGTTGGAGGAAGGGAGGGACATTTTTCTGGGACAATATATATATATAAAACAGTCCTCCAGTACTCATGATATATCCTCCTAAACCCTTAAACTGTCTACTAAAAGCCCTAAACAGTCCTTCTCCACCCTGGCAGAGTTGTCCTGCTGCTCAGTCAACACTGAAATACAACATGGTAATGAGAACACGAACATTACCTCTAAATAATTCAGGGTTATGGTTCGGTCAACACAAGTCAATTCCGGCTTGTGGTGTGGTACGTTATGTCGAGTTGGGGTGTGGTGTCGAATATTGTGTTGTCATGTCGATGCCGTATCAACTTTGCGTTGCCACCTTTATGGGAACAACGCTTGCTAGTTTCTCTGTTTTTACTGGCGCTCTTTTACCAAATCGAGCATTTGTACAAGTCCACCTAATATTGTCTGAGTGCTAGGCTTGTTTACTCGGGTTATCCTGTAAACAATGTAGTTGCTACTCGTCCCTCCACAATGTCACCTTCGGCAAATAACTCTTTAAAAATTTCTGCTGCCAACAATTCATCTCCATCGTCGACGAAACATTTGTAACAATCATCAATTTCCTTCACCCATTTTCCCGGAAGAATGATTTATTTTCATCTTTCTGTATTAAATCTTACAGTTTGCTTAATTCACTTCCTCCTCTTCTTTTCTTCTATTTCGGATTTCAGTTTTCCTTTTCTTCTTTGTTTCATCTATTTACATGTCCTTTCCCCTATATTGATCCTTGTTATCGTGTCTAGTATTACACCCATCGATCATTATAAATAAACTATTTCTTGCTCTACTTTCTCTTCCATTAACGTGTTATATTTTCTCCCCTAACACACACCTCCTCTCCTTTATTTCCTCACACCATTCATTTCCTTCCGTTCCCCATCCTTTCTTTATTACCTCTTTGCCTCCTGCGTGTCATTATTGTTCCTCCTACGTCTATACCCCCTGTTGTTATCTCTCTCTTGTATCCAGCTTTTCTTTCAAGTTCTGAATAAGAGCTCCCGTGTTTTTAATCACCTGACTGAGCAACGTGCTCTTCCCACTCTCTGTAGTACCTCCGTTTTCTTTTGATTATCTGGCGAGGGTTGGGTACCTCACTGTGAGCTACCCAACCCTCACATTCTCTTCAATGCTCCCCTTATCATCTTGATCCGAGACGATGCATTTGCAGTCCCCCCCCCCCCCTTTATAATTTTTATCGTTTTGCTTTTCCATGTTACTGCCATCGGCTTTTAAAGATTCAGAGAAGGCAGAGTATACTGAAGTTCACTGCTTCTATAAAGCGCCGGCGGTTTCCTTTTTTACTCTTCTCGAAGTCGGCTTGTATACTCCCCGTTACTAATTAAACAGGAAGGTATACTAAACTCTCATCTTTGAAGCTGCTGTTTTCATTACTATTTGAAAAGAGTAACTACCATAATTTCATATATCTGATTCTCAAAAGCTTACCAAATAAAGCATAATGAGCAGTAATTTCTCTTTGAGGTTTTATTTTTATGCTCCGACTACGCAATCAGAGCGGGATATTGTTGTTAGGATAAACGGTGGTGTTAGTGGTCAGTATATTTGCCGTCCAAGCAAGTGACCCCAGATTCGATCCCTGGGATGGCTGAAATATTGTTCTAATTTCTTTCCAACATTTACTTGTGTACCCAGCAGTAACTTGGTACCTTAATGTTTGTACATTAGTGAAGCGCATTTCATTTACAAGTAATTACGGGCTTCAATTTACAATGGCCAATTACCTTCGTTTATCAAGTCTTAATATCTACACACTAAAAAAAAATATATAAAATATATAACAAACATTAAGTAATACAGTCTCCGTGGTGAGAACACGAGTCCATACGACTTTGTGTTCTTTGAATCCACAATATTCTCTCTCCCCGGAATAGTGGAGGCGCCTCACAGCCACCGTGAGTCCCAAGGGGTGTGAAGGGAGAGATAAGCCAGACGTGAGAGAGGCAGGCGGGCAGGTACATCCTTACCCTTGCCCCCTCTCCTCCCTCCTTACTTCCTCCCAAGCTTTTGCAACTCAGGTAAGAGATAAGACTCGCAGAGCCTCACACTCACCTGACACCTCATCATGGTCCACACTATTCAAGATTCATACGTGGGATCTTACTCGAATCTGGAGATGTGAGAAGCTGAGAATCTGTGTAACTATCAGATATAAAAACTTATCTAACTGGTTACCTGGAGATGTAAGAACCAATCTAACTGGTTACTTGGAGATGTAAGAACCAATCTAACTGGTTACTTGGAGATGTAAGAACCTATCTAACTGGTTACCTGTAGATGTAGTAACCTATCTAACTGGTTACTTGGAGATGTAAGAACTTATCTAACTCAGTTACTTGGGAGATGTAAAAACCTATCTAACTGGTCACTTGGAGGTGTAAGAACCTATCTAACTGGTTACTTGGAGATGTAAGAGCCTATGTAACTGGTTACTTGGATATGTAAGAACTTATCTAAATGGTTATTTGGAGATGTAAGAACCTATCTAACTGGTTACTTGGAGATGTAAGAACCTATCTAACTGGTTACTTGGAGATGTAGGAACCTATCAAACTGGTTACCTGGAGATATAAGAACCTATCTAACTGGTTACTTGGAGATGTAAGAACCTATCTAACTGGTTACTTGGAGGTGTAAGAACTTATTTAACTGGTTACTTGGGAGACGTAAGAAACTATCTAACTGGTCACTTGGAGGTGTAAAACCTATCTAACTGGTTACTTGGAGATGTAAGAACTTATCTAACTGGTTACTTGGGAGATGTAAGAAACTATTTAACTGGTTACTTGGAGGTGTAGGAACCTATCTAACTGGTTACTTGGAGATGTAAGAACTTATCTAACTGGTTACTTGGAGATGTAAGAACCAATCTAACTGGTTACTTGGAGATGTAAGAAACTATTTAACTGGTTACTTGGAGATGTAAGAACCTATCTAACTGGTTACTTGGAGGTGTAAGAACCTATGTAACTGGTTACTTGGAGATGTAAGAAACTATTTAACTGGTTACTTGGAGATGTAAGAACCTATCTAACTGGTTACTTGGAGACGTAGGAACCTATCTAACTGGTTACTTGGAGATGTAAGAACCTATCTAACCAGTTACTTGGAGATGTAAGAACCTATCTAACTGGTTACTTGGAGATGTAAGAACTTATCTAACTGGTTACTTGGAGGTGTAAGAACCTATGTAACTGGTTACTTGGAGATGTAAGAACCTATCTAATTGGTTACCTGGAGACGTAAGAAGCTATCTAACTAGTTACTTGGAGATGTAAGAACCTATCTAACTAGTTACGTATAGATGTAAGAACCTATCTAACTGGTTACTTGGAGATGTTAGAACCTATCTAACTGGTTACCTGGATATGTAAGAACCTATCTAACTGGTTACCTGGAGATGTAAGAACCTATCTAACTGGTTGCTCATTTGTCTACACCAGCTCAGTTGCCACCTGACCCAGCTTGGAGAAGGACGTGCCCCCAAGTTCTCCCGTAGTGACCAAGGAAAATGGCCGCCTTGGATCGTTGTGTCTTGGGGGAAGAGGAGAGTAGTGTGGGGAAAGACGGCCTCTTGGCCACTCTGCTAAGGCAGCTGGGGCAGTTGAGTAGTGAAGTTGACACTCTGAAGGGGAAAATGAAGCCCTCAGGACTGAACTCCTTCAGGTAGGTGCCCTGCCTAGCAGGACACCTGCGAAGGAGGAGCAGGCGTGGAGAGTTGTTGTCTCCAAGGGGACTAGGGTCAGGCTTAGGAAAGCTGACCAGGGTGTGGAATGTAGGAACCCCTACCAGGTGCTGGAGGAAGCTGGCGAGGAAGAGAAGAGGCAGGAAAGAGTGGTGCAGGTGGAGGAAAGGGCAGTTGTACAAACCCTGCCCAGAAGTAAGGTCGTGGTAGTTGGGGACAGCCAGGTGAGGTGTTTAGATAGGACTTTTTGTACAAGAGATAGGAAACGTAGGACTAGGGTGTGTTTTCCTAGGGCTGGGGTAGGGCATGTAGCTGAGAGGATAGATAGGGTTTTATCAGGAGAGGGTACCTAGCCAGTAGTGTGTCTTAGTGTGGGAGGTAACGACATAGGGAAGGCTAGGAGTGAGGAACTTTTCAAGAGGTATAGGGAGGCGCTAGGGAAGGTATCCCGATGTTATGTGGTGTCTTGCCTAGGAGAGGGGTTGGTGGTGAATGGCTGTCCAGGGCAATTGCTATAAATTGCCGACTGGAAAAACATTGTGCAAACAATGGTTGGGCATTTATTGATAGCTGGGAACGATTCTATGGCAACGACTACCTGTACAGTCGTGACGGAGTACACTTGTCTCGTGCTGGGGTAAAGATGTTGTCTGCATCCCTGGAGCGTGAAATTGTCACTCCAAAGGGGGTGGGGTTTCGCCAGTAGAGAGAGGTCGGGGAAAGTGGGAGTAAAAAAACAAGCAGGTCCTGGGAAGTAAAATTAGTTCCTCAGGACAAGGGGTAAAACAGGACCAGGGAAGGGTAGGCTTAAATGTATACTATACAAACAGTAGGAGCGTTAGAAATAAAATAGACTTGCTGAGAGCGGTTGTATGTACCGAGAATGTAGACGTCATAGCAATCACCGTAACTTGGATGAATCTGGCGAGCAAAATTTTTTTATCAGAGTACCACATAGAAGGGTACAACCTTTTTCACAAGGACAGGGAAGGTAGGAAGGGTCGCACTCTTCGTCAAGGATACATTAAAATGTTGTATTAATAATTCAATAAAGGGTGAAATGGGAATCGAGTCCGTATGGGTAGAAATCACGGAAGGAAGAGAAAAACAAATTATAGGAGTGATTTACAGGCCCCCAAGTCTGGGCAAAGAAGCAGCTCAGCCCATGTGGCAGGAAATGAGTCGGGCAGCAAAATATAACAACCTATGCATTATGGAGGATTTCAACTTCAGAAATATTGACTGGGACAACATTGTAGGTGACTATGAATCTGAAGACTTCCTAGATGCAGTACTGGACAATTTTTTGAAACAACTAATTACAGAACCTACTAGAGATGACAATATATTAGACCTAGTATTAACAAATAAAGAAAATATTATCAGAGATATCACAGAAGGGGAAGACCTAGGTAACAGTGTCACAGATAAATCAGGTTCACCCTAAATTGGGAAACAAAAAACAATGACAATATGGTCAGAGTCCCAAAGTTTCGGTTGGCGGATTATCAGGGGTTAAGAAGGTACCTAGGTGAGGTCACCTGGGAACAGTCACGTCAGTCCCCAGTAGGAAGGGGTGGGGTCATAGATGACACAACATTGATCATGACTATAATATATTCACAAGTATACTACATACAGCACAAGAACAAAATATACCATACAGAAAAATTAGGTCAAATAAGAATGAGCCAAGGTGGATGACCAGAAAACTTAAACATGACATAGGAATAAAGAAAGGAATTTATAAGAAATTAAAGGGAGGGGAGGAGCAGTTCAGAAATAGGCATAATGAATTAGCTAGGAATGTTAAGAAAAATGTAAGGAAAGCAAAGAGAGACTATGAAGTCAAAATAGCAAGAGAATCCAAGGCAAATCCCAAGGGATTTTTCCAAGTATATAGAACAAAAGTCAAGGACGAAGTTGGGCCTTTAAAGTCAGGGAGGGGAGAAGTAATAAATGGCAGTGAAGAAATAAGCAAAGCATTGAACAACTACTTCTTATCAGTTTTCACAAAAGAAATTCGCGAGGAAATTCCAGAGGTGGAACTGATATTTAGGGGAAAGGAAGAAGAGAAATTAAAGAATATCACTATCAGAAAAGAGGATGTTCTTAAGAGGATAAATAAACTAAAGAAGACAAAATCCCCAGGGCTGGATGAAATTTTCCCTCGAGTCTCGAAAGAGTGTAGGGAACAGATTAGCGGACCCCTTGTAAATTTATTTACAAAATCATTAGACACTGGAGTTGTGCCGGACTAGTGGAAACAGGCGAATGTAGTACCCATATTCAAAAAGGGAGACAGATCATCAGCGTCAAATTACCGGCCGATCAGTTTGACGTCAGTAGTGGGGAAATTTCTTGAATCAATTATAGCAGATAGCATCCGGTCGCATCTAGAGAAAAGCAAATTAATCCACGACTCGCAACATGGGTTTACAAAGGGAAAATCTTGTCTAACAAATCTGCTGACGTTTTTTAGGAAAGTCTTCGAGGTAGTAGATAATGACGAAAATTACGATATTATTTACTTAGACTTCAGCAAAGCATTTGACAGAGTACCACATCAGAGGCTCCTGAGAAAAATTAAGGTTCATGGTATCGAGGGGAAAGTATTAAATTGGATAAAATCATGGCTCACCGATAGAACGCAGAGGGTCAGTGAAGATGGTGTTAAATCTGAGTGGGGCCGTGTAACCAGTGGGGTTCCCCAGGGGTCAGTACTAGGCCGACTCTTGTTCATAATCTACATAAACGATCTAGATACTGGGATCAGCAGTGACATAAGCAAGTATGCGGATGACACCAAAATAGGGCGGCAAATTAATTCAGGGCAGGATGCAAATGCATTACAGGAGGATCTAAATAAACTGCAGGGGTTGTCTGAAAAATGGCAAATGAAATTCAACACCAGCAAGTGCAGCGTACTTAATATTGGAAGAACAAATACGGACAATGTATACAGTCTTAACAACATCAACCTAGAGAAGTCGACTTGTGAGAGAGACCTAGGGGTACAAAATATACCACACAGAAAAATTAGGTCAAATAAGAATGAGCCAAGGTGGATGACCAGAAAACTTAAACATGACATAGGAATAAAGAAAGGAATTTATAAGAAATTAAAGGGAGGGGAGGAGCAGCTCAGAAACAGGTATAATGAACTATCTAGGAATGTTAAGAAAAATGTAAGGAAAGCAAAGAGAGACTTTGAAATCAAAATAGCAAGAGAATCCAAGGCGAATCCCAAGGGATTTTTCCAGGTATATAGGACAAAGGTCAAGGACAAAGTTGGGCCTTTAAAGTCAGGGAGGGGAGAATTGATAAATGGCAGTGAAGACATGAGCAAAGCATTAAACAGCTACTTCTTATCAGTTTTCACAGAAGAAATTTGCGATGAAATTCCGGAGGTGGAACTGATATTTAAGGGAAAGGAAGAAGAGAAATTAAAGAATATCACTATCAGAAAAGAGGATGTTCTTAAGAAGATAAATAAACTAAAGAACACAAAATCCCCAGGGCCGGATGAAATTTTTCCTCGAGTCTTAAAAGAGTGTAGGGAACAGATTAGCGGATCCCTCGTAAACTTATTTACAAAATCATTAGACACTGGAGTTGTGCCAGAGTTGTGGAAACAGGCGAATGTAGTACCCATATTTAAAAAGGGAGACAGAGCATCAGCGTCAAATTACCGGCCGATCAGTTTGACGTCAGTAGTGGGGAAATTTCTTGAATCAATTATAGCAGATAGCATCCGATCGCATCTAGAGAAAAGCAAATTAATCTACGACTCTCAACATGGGTTTACAAAGGGAAAATCTTGTCTAACAAATCTGCTAACGTTTTTTAGGAAAGTCTTCGAGGTAGTAGATAATGACGAAAATTACGATGTTATTTACTTAGACTTTAGCAAAGCATTTGACAGAGTACCGCATCAGAGGCTTCTGAGAAAAATTAAGGCTCATGGTATGGAGGGGAAAGTTTTAAATTGGATAAAATCATGGCTCACCGATAGAACGCAGAGGGTCAGCGTAGATGGTGTTAAATCTGAGTGGGGCCGTGTAACCAGTGGGGTTTCCCAGGGGTCAGTACTAGGCCCACTCTTGTTCATAATCTACATAAACGATTTAGATACTGGGATCAGCAGTGACATAAGCAAGTTTGCGGATGACACCAAAATAGGGCGGCAAATTAATTCAGGGCAGGATGCAAATGCATTACAGGAGGATCTAAGTAAACTGCAGGGGTGGTCTGAAAAATGGCAAATAAAATTCAACACCAGCAAATGCAGCGTACTTAATATTGGAAGAACAAATACTTATAACATCAACCTAGAGAAGTCGACTTGTGAAAGAGACCTAGGGGTACTTGTAAGCCCGGACCTACGGCCTAGGAAACAGTGCGTTAATGTTCGAAATAAAGCAAACAGAGTATTGGGTTTTATATCTAGAAGTGTAAGTAACAAGAGTGCAGAGGTCTTATTGCAACTATATCTTGCGCTAGTTAGGCCGCACCTCGATTATGCAGTTCAGTTCTGGTGCCCCTATTATAGAATGGACATAAATTCACTAGAGTCGGTGCAGCGAAGAATGACAAAAATGATTCCGGGACTTAAAAACTCTGGAAAGTTTCAAAAGAAGGCTAGATAGATTCATGGATGATAGAGAGTGGTAGTAACTCTCGACAGGAGCTGCCATGCACAGGCCAACCAGCCTATTGCAGACTCCTTTTTTCTTATGTTCTTATGTACTTGGAGATGTAAGAACCTACCTAACAGGCTCATTTAAGTTACGGAGCAATATAACGTCACCATTACACCGAGACTATTGAAACCACTTTTTTCCAGGGTTCGAATTCTCAGAGATCCGAACGTTCGAATTCTTCTCATCCTAGAACACGTGTACTTACCGGTGAGTTTCAGTGCAATTTTTAGGCTATTATGGTCTTGATGTTTGTATCGTAGCTTCAGTGATTTATTTTAAATGTGCTCACACACACACACACACACACACACACTTATCACCCAAATTACATACACCGACCTACACAAACACCCGATAATTCTCGTTAGTGTGTGTATGTCTGTCGTTCCGGGAATACTGTAATATTGAAGACGCGTTTTGATGCCAAGAGTAAACATAATTATATTTATAAACAACGCCACACACACAAGTGATCATTATTACGTATGAAATAACTGTGATGATGTAAGTGGTGTCTGTGTCTGGTTTTCTCTGTGTCTATTTCACTCCCTCCGTCCCTCTGAAATGTAAAAGTAAAGTCTCTAATTTATTTCTCTCTCCATCTCTCTCTCTTTCGATTACATTCTCTCATTTTTCACTCTCTCCCTCTGTTCCTTATTGTGTTTGTTTTCCTGCCTTAATCGCATTCTCTTTTTTCTCAAGCCCTCTTTTCTTCTCTCCTTTTTCTTTTCTTTTCTTTCTTTCTTTCTTTCAATTCTCCTCCCTTTACAGTGTAACGGGGTGTTTTATCTCACCTTCCTTCCCTCTCTTCCTTCTCTTTCCCTTGTTGTCCTTCCACACTACCAGATAATAAACTATGTCTCACGCATCACACGATCATTCTTTGCCATAATTCAGGCTTAAATTTGTTCATGTCATTAAGTGTAATATTAGGGTGTGTCACTCAGCTTCACTACCGCCTATCCTGACCTGAACGCTGAATGATGTTTTTTTCGGATGGGGAGGGGGGGGGGGGTAAGTATGATATGACGCATTCAATGAAATGATCTTAGGCATTGTTGTTAATGCCTTCGTTTAGTCAACATAACTACCGCCTATATTGACTTGACTTATGGATGTTATTCTTTGAGTGTTTTTTTTCTTATAAGTTGTATAAACAAACAATACATATGGGGGACCGGTGGTAGAAACGGTACCGTTCTTGCCTCGCAAGCGAGATGTCACGGGTTCGATTCCCGGGGCGGTGGAAGTTGTTTGGACTTACTTCCTAGCCCCCATTAGTCCCTGTTCACTTAGCAGTAAAGTAGGTACCTGTTGTAAGTCGAAAGTTGCGAATTCGTATTCAGGGACAAGTTGTTGAAGCTTCCAGTAACTTGATGAGATAAGCCACTGACTCTTCAGACTTCTACGCCCTTGACTCTTCAGACTTCTATGCCCTTGACTCATGAGATATAAAGGCAAGTATGAACTTAGCATGCTTCCCTGTTGGGCGCTGTAAACGCTTCTGCGCTTCATCTTACACAAGGATGTAGGGGAGTGCCCAATAAAAAAAAACATACATTAAGACTTGTTGAATAAATATATAGACAAGAGTTTCTTTGAATTTATAAGTAAGGCGAACTAAGAGTGAAACCTATGATTCCACATGTTACTTTTGACCCCTAGCGGGTAAGTGCAGGTATGGGACCCCGTTAAAAGTCAGTCAATCGGTCAGGTGCGATGTGAAATCTTCCAGTTACGAGGAAAATTAAGCCTGCGGACTTTTATCATTCAATTTAGGAGCTATTACCCGAAAAGTGATTAATGCCTCCCTTCCCCACGGCTTCACCTCTAGTTAACATAAGTGACCTTGACCTCTAACCCCGAACTCAAATATGGTTCTTCTTTTACTCGTGAGCACCTTACCCCGTAATGTTTCTGTCAGCTGGTGAAGAGAGACATATTCCCAGGCGGCTACTATTGTATGTGTGTGTGTGTGTGTGTAGGCAGACAGGTGGTAGGTAGAGAGATAGAAAGATTAGTAGACAGACAGTGACATATATAGATAGATTGGCAATAAGATAAAGACAGATTGATAGATAGATTGAATACAAAAAAAAACCCTTTATGTTACAAATACATCAGTTTTCCCTGACAACGTTATTATATTTCTGTTTTCAGTGCGGCGGCTCCATCAACTGTTGTTTACAATTGACTGTGTTGCCCCAAAGCATGACCAAACGTGATTTGTGGACAATATGGCGCTGCCTGCTGGGCAATTCTCCCGGGTTAAATGTGCTAGAAAAGAGAGAGAGAGAGAGAGAGAGAGAGAGAGAGAGAGAGAGAGAGAGAGAGAGAGAGACATACATAATCACATCAGCCCTGACCTCGTCTAAGGGCTTCATGTGGCCGTATTTTTCAAAGGTCTTCCGGCCCGTTGAAGCAAAATCGTCGACGTCTCCCCCCCCCCCCACACACACACATTTACATTCGGCATATTCCTTGCGTGACCCTACCACAACTGTCACCACCACCATCATCAGCGACACCTACACTACCTCTACCACCCTCACTATCATCATCACCACCATCACCGACACCACCACTATCGCCACCAACATTATACACACGGTTGAGTGACGCCTCAATTCTAAGAAAAGATTTCAAAACGCTTTTATGACAGCCCCGGGACACCACTCTGTTACCCTATTGGTCGAGATTGCCAGACTCCTATTGTTTCATTGGTTGGGACAGGTCTATCGAGATGATTGGTGGAGACAGACAAACCTCTTTACTTTTAATTGGTAAGATCTCGCTTCAGAGGTTGGGTGCCGTTGCCGATTAGTAAATACGAAATTTTCAATCAACAAGCTTATTCAGTTAGCTCTCCGTCGCTATGCGCAGGGGAACGTTGCTTTCAATTAGTGTGTCGGGGTTGTCAACAAAATAACTGAAGAACGAGACGCGATTCTGATTAAGCTTGGCACGTGGGTTGTGCGACGGCCAGGGAAGACATTGATTCATTATGAAGACTAGTGAGCTTAAGGACTCACAGCGAGGCCAGAGTTCCCTTTACCATCCTCATGTTTTAGCTCATAACCTTTAACAAACATATGTGTCGCACGGTGCATTTCCCTACCCCACTGTACCTCCTCCCCCCCAATCTGCTTATCCCTCTATTCTCTCTCCTACTCCCCTCCCTTCTCCTCCCCTACTTCCTTCACCTCCCCCTTATCCATGTCTCCTTCACTTGCCAAACTACAAGAAAAAAAATTCATCATTTGTTGGATTTTTGTTGATTGTCTCCTAACTAATGAAATCTCTCTCTCTCTCTCTCTCTCTCTCTCTCTCTCTCTCTCTCTCTCTCTCTCATCGTATAGTGCAGTCACCCACTTTAAATTTATTTGGAATTCAATCGCTTGACAAAAAAATAAAATCGTTTAGCGTCGTTATGCACCGCCAATGGGCTAAGCTGACCAATTTTGAGAGCGAGAGAGAGAGAGAGAGAGTATTTCAGATATACAAAGAACTATACAATATATAAATAAGGCTGGAATATGATGAGTGGCGTATACATGAGAAGGGGAGGCAGTGCATTCCTGGTATACGCAGAACTATACACAACATACATGTTGCTGTTGTATGACTTGTGGGATATACATGGGAAAGAGAAGCAGTGCATTCCTGGAACACGCAAACTATACACAATATACATGACGTTGGTGTATGACTAGCGGCGCATACATGAGTGTGAGGAAGGGGGGGGGGGCAGTATATTCCTGGTATACACAGTAATAAACAATGCACGGTGCCCTCCACGCAGGAGAGAGAGAGAGAGAGAGAGAGAGAGAGAGAGAGAGAGAGAGAGGCGTGGTTCTGTGAGATCAGAGTTCAAAACAAGGTCATGTGTGTGTGTGGGGGGGGGAAGGTTGAGGTCAGGCGAGTGCACGATATGTTCTTTAGAAATTAACAGAATCTAAAAGTTGGTTTGTCTGTCTGTCTGTCTGCCTGTTGCTGTCTGTCAGTGTTTAACCTGTCATTCTCTCTCTCCCTTTTTATTTTGCTGTTTGTGTAACTGTCACTCTCTCACTCACACACCCTCTCATATTCTCTCTATCTCTCTCTCTCTCTCTCTCTCTCTTTTTCTTTCTTTCCGTCCCCCTCTATTTTTCCTGTCTCACCCTCTTTACCTCTTTTCCTTCCTAACATTCCTGTCTCTCTCCATCTTTCTCATTTTCTCCTTTCCCCTCTACCCCTTCCTCTCTTCCCTCGCGCCTTCCCTTCTTCCTCTCTTTCTTCCCTCCCTCTCTCCTTCTTCCTTCCCTCTCTCTTCTCCCTCTTCATCCTACTGAGTACGAACCTGAAATATATCTGGCCTGGTCTGCTAATGTAGCCTCAGTACCCTTGTAGATATATCACCACGATGGCAAAACAGTTGGTTGAGGTCTTGCAGTTAACTCAATTGTGTTTTATGAGAGAGAGAGAGAGAGAGAGAGAGAGAGAGAGAGAGAGAGAGAGAGAGAGAGAGAGAGAGAGTCCACGTATACATATATCAGTCCCTACACTAATGAGGCACAACATACGCTAACATAACAACCATTAGCCATTGCCAAACACCGGGTAATTTCCTTGTTTACTTCCCTGACACTGTTTTTACCCTCCTCCTCGTCGTGTCTGCCAGATAGTGTTAGTTTACCCCTGATTTAACCGGCTTCCTCCTCCCTCTCGTCGTGTCTGCCAGATAGTGTTAGTTTACCCCAGTTTTAACCAATTTTCTCCTCCTTCTCGTCTTGTCTGCCAGAAAACACGAAAACTACGACTGTGTGGGGACGATATTAGCGCCTCCACCGCCAGCAGGTTGACAAGACGGGACTTTTACGACAAAACTAACCAAGAATCTTACATACGCTGCAGTAAATTACAGTAAAAAATTGTACACGGAATACCTCGAGCAGTCAGGTTAAGAAAGGAGAGCTACCTAGACTCAGGCCAAAATAATTTAATTTAGTGTACGTGTGAAACAAAATTGCCACAACACGCAAATAAAGTAATTAATCAGACTATGGATTCCAGCGTGACAGTTTAAGGAAAATGGAATAAGAAACTTTACAGCGTCGTATATTCTTTTATGAAAATGTATTAACCTCCAAAGTACATTCAGACACGTATATTTATTCAGTCTAAAACCAACAGCTGTATCAAGTGCCAGGGAACCACCCCCCCCCCCCCCCCAAAAAAAAAAAAAATTATTTGTACAAATATATATACCTAATTATGTGCCAAACATAAGGACGAGAAGAGGTAAGTCAAGTGAGATACCAAAACATTAGTTGGTGGCATTATGACACGAAAAACTCGGCTGATTCTAGTACATGCCTTGCCACTCACTCGTCACACTGCCGCCTCCCGACAATATCATCCATCAATAATTGATGAATCTCAACCCAATTTACCCTACATGCGTGTTCAGGGTGAAGAAGGATAAATATTGATTGACGACAGTAGGCAGAGGTCGAGGTTACGGTCACTGGATATAATTTTTTTCTGGTTTACGTTTAATATATTGTGGCAGAATAAGTGGTGCACTAACTCAAGGGGTGTTTCAACCCGGGAAAGACGACTACCTGCTATGGGGTGGTATACGTATTGACACTAAAGTCTTTGGGCAAATATGACGTCGTACGAAATGATGCTAAGATCTGTTGGCAGAGTAAACGGTACATCATCCACAATGTACCTCATCCCAGGATAGATGACAACTGTGTGTGTGTGTGTGTGTAGCTCAGTATTTATCGCCACTTTCTCATAACTCATATTACAGTATGCAAATCAATATGTCCCCCTTAGCATGCAGTGCGGAATAAAAATTAATGAACCCCTGAATATACAACGAGGACATGAACACAGATTGCTTTTACCCGTCAGCGAGACCGTGCCATTTTCCAGGTCCTGGTCATCTGAAAGGTCAAAGAGGGTCACAGGTCGCTCAAACAGACCAATCCTATCAAGAGATAATACTGTACTCAAGAAAGTGTTGTCATATTTCATCACAGAGGAGTATAAAATCAGAGGAGTTAAACCTACAGACATACAAAAACACAAAACTACACAGAGTGGTCAGTGCGAGGTTATACTTCCACTAGGTAAATAAGTGACCCCATTTGGCCTCACCTCACAGATCTAATTAGGGGGGAAAAATGACCTGGACCAGATGTGTAATGTGGCCCTTGATTATGTTGTTCACGAGGCGAGCTGGTGATGTGGCTCGGAGGGGTGGCTGTTCGTGTTGTGGGTGTTATGCATTAAACACGCACGCACGCACGCACGCAAAAATTATTACATGACAAAAAAGACGCGCAATAAAGACATATGCAGAAAAAAAAGGTAGACAGACACATAGACAAGCAAACAAAAGGATTTACGTAGAAGACAATATTAACCAATTAACTACAACATAAATTATTAATCTAACTCCAGTTTATAGATAACAGGGCGACCAATAAATTGCTGTCTGGCAACATTAATCCCCACTTACACACAACAAGCACTGAAAAAAAATATTCCATCAGTCTGTTCCAAATAGACTGCTCACTAACGACAGCTCACAACACTCCTAAGTAGAAGCCTGACTGACAGATGTATATGATCATATTATAATCAAAGTTTACCTCAAGATACTGTCATCTTGATTCACGGTAACTCAAGGCTCCTAAAACACTGTGGTTCCTCACGGTAACTCAAGGCTCTTAAAATACTGTGGTTCTTCACAGTACCTCTAGGCTCTTAAAATACTGGGGTTCCTCACGGTAACTCAAGGCTCTTAAAACACAAGGGTTCCTCACGGTAACTCAAGGCTCTTAAAACACAGGGGTTCCTCACGGTAACTCAAGGCTCTTAAGACACTGGGGTTCCTCACGGTAACTCAAGGCTCCTAAAACACTGTGGTTCCTCACGGTAACTCAAGGCTCTTAAAATACTGTGGTTCTTCACAGTACCTCTAGGCTCTTAAAATACTGGGGTTCCTCACGGTAACTCAAGGCTCTTAAAACACAAGGGTTCCTCACGGTAACTCAAGGCTCTTAAAACACAGGGGTTCCTCACGGTAACTCAAGGCTCTTAAGACACTTGGGTTCCTCACGGTAACTCAAGGCTCCTAAAACACTGTGGTTCCTCACGGTAACTCAAGGCTCTTAAAATACTGTGGTTCTTCACAGTACCTCTAGGCTCTTAAAATACTGGGGTTCCTCACGGTAACTCAAGGCTCTTAAAACACAAGGGTTCCTCACGGTAACTCAAGGCTCTTAAAACACAGGGGTTCCTCACGGTAACTCAAGGCTCTTAAGACACTGGGGTTCCTCACGGTAACTCAAGGCTCTTAAAACACAGGGGTTCCTCACGGTAAATCAAAGCTCTTAAAATACTGGGGTTCCTCATGGTGAGACCATTACCATTATAAACATTGAAACCCTTACCACTTCTACACATACATTAGTTGTAACTTTACGGGGTCAGTTTCAGGCCCACATAAAAGTCCGAAAATATATACATTACTATTGTTATTATTATTATTAGTAGTAGTAGTATCAGTATTAGTATTATTATTATTATTAGTAGTAGTAGTAGTAGTAGGATGTCACCTTGAGCATCGTCGCCGACGGCTCTTCTCATCCCTTACGGCATTAAACGCAAATATTGCGTGTGTTCACCGGCGATCTTCAAGTAAGCCTGTGAGTATTTGAATGGTCAGCGACTGGAGTTGCCAAGTGTCAGTGCCAGTGTGTCGATAGGCCTACTTGAGCAGGGGTGGCATGGCGACTGTCGCCCCTATGGGGCCAAGTGCCTTACGCCTGCGGTCGCCCCCCTCCCCCCACCGCCACCCCACCTCAAGTAACGGCCACTTCATGCAGTGTCGGCTGACCAAGTGAGTATATATAACTAATATTACATCAGTGAGACCATAGAAATAGTGGTTATCTCTGCCAAGGACACATAAACAAGTGTTAGGTGTGACAATTCATGCTCCCAGTGGATTATTCTGATGTGTGGATTGTTACGAACCACGTCATCAATTGTCATGATCTACCTACCCAGCACTACGAACCACGCCATCTATTGTCCTGATCTACCTACCCAGCACCACGAGCAACGCCATCTAGGGACGAAACCCGAGTATGACTACTCTTAGTTACCACTCCGGGGTTTCCCTTCTCCATATCCTGGTTGTTGCGTCACCTCCTCAAAGTCTTCTTCGTTAGCTCCAGTTCGAGGAGAGTTCAGTTCACTTTGGGAAGTGACAACAGGATCACCTATCCTGGAAACCTACGGCACAGTGACTACCTACCGTCTTCTATAATACTATTTTTACTTTTATCCTCTTCGCCACTGATCGGCTTGTTAGCCGCTTGGGCGATCGGTCACGTCTCTTTTCATTTATATTCTTCACCAAAAGATCGGCTCGCTTGCCGCCCGGGCGATCGGTCACGTCTTTGTCACGCACTGTTGGCAAATACTGGGCATGCACCGGCTCCTGAATGTACCTGAACCCGCTCCAGTGTTGGTCAAGTCTTCTCTTGAAAGAGCTCACACTCGGTGCCGTCACAACACTCTCTGGTAGATTGTTCCAAGAGTTTACAACCCTCACTCCGAAAAAGTTTGCCCTCACGGTTTTCTGGACTTGCGGCTTCTTCAATCTTGAGCTGTGACCCCTTGTGGGGCGAGCGTCCGCCAGCTCCAAGTAAGGACACTCAACTGAGTAGTGCCCCCTGAGATGCTTATACACCTCAACTAGGTCCCCCCTTGCCCGTCTGTAGTATAAGCTAGGCAAGTTCAGGCGCTCCAATCTCTCAGGGTAGCTGAGGTGCCGAAGTGCAGGCACCAGCTTGGTGGCCCTCCTTTGAACATTTTCAACCAACTGAGAGTCACTAGCATATCTCGGGGACCAGATGGGGTGACAGTACTCCAGATGGGGAAGCACTTCACTCCTGAAGATCGTCACGAGGGACGAACCGTCTAGATATCTGAACGACCTTCTTATAAGACCCAATAATTTATTTACCTGTTTTACCTTCTCCTCACAATGGCCCGAGAACTTCAGCTCATTGTCAACATACACACCTAGGTCCTTCTCACACACAGTCTCAACTAGTGCATTTTCTTCATCCCGTTGGGACATATGATACGCCTCCTTACCGTTGGTACGTCCCAGGTGCATCCTCTTACACTTCGTGACATTGAATCTCAGCAGCCATTTCTTCGACCATTCCTGGAGCCCACAGAGGTCCTTCTGCAGCTCTTCACAGTCCGCTTGGTTCTTAATTTCCCGAAATAACTTGCCATCATCGGCAAACATTTGTATGGAGGAGTGTACAACGTCAGGCATGTCATTTATGAAACAAACAAACAACAGCGGGCCCAATACACTACCCTGCGGTACCCCACTTGTTACAGGTACAGATGACGATTTCGTGCCATTAATCACCACACACTGCTTGCGGTCATGTAGAAAGTCTTCTATCCACGCTAGGACATTTCCCCGAATTCCGTACCCTTCCAGTTTGATTTTCAGCCTTTCGTGGGGTACACTGTCGAAAGCCTTGGCAAAATCTAGGTAAATATTGTCGATATTACCACCCCGTTCCAGAATATGGGTCCAAATATCCAATACCTTGAGCAATTGTGTTAAGCAAGAGCGCCCCGGCATAAAACTGTGTTGGCAATCCTTTACAAGGTTGTTTCGTAGTAGATGTTCCATCGCGGCATCTCTGATAATACTCTCAAGTACTTTACATATTATGCTGGTCAGGCTCACCGGTCTATAGTTGTTCGTGGAGTGACTATCGCCCTTCTTGAAGATAGGACTCACATAAGCCACTTTCCATTCACTGGGGACCATTTGTTCATCCAGGCATTTACAAAACAGAATCTTCAGGGGCTCTGCAAGCTCGTTGCACAGTTCCCTTAGCACTCTAGGATGCACCATGTCAGGTCCAGGACTCTTATGGACCTTTAGCCTGGACAGTTTATTTCTAATACCCTCTCCTGTGAACACAATGTGGGTCAGTGCTGTGTCGAACCGTCTGTCCTCAAACGCAGGAAGGTTAGTTGCATCCTCTCTTGTGAACACTGAGGAAAAGAAGCTGTTCAATGCCTCAGCTTTATCCTGGTCAGAATCTGCGTAACTACCATCTTCAAGCCTCAGGTCTGATACTCCTACTCGCGTTTTCAATTTCGACTTTGCATAGCGGTAAAACGCCTTTGGGTTTGACTTGACCTGGCGTGCAACCAGCCTCTGGAACTCCTTTTCAGCCCTCCTACACTCTATCTTTGCTTGGTTTCTGGCTCTTGCATACATCCTCCTGTCTTGCTGATCATTTGACCCAACCCATGTCTTGAATTTCTGGGTTTTCTTCTTAATTTTGTCGACCGCCGCATGGTTCATGTGTAGTGATTCCCTCGTATTCCTAGAGGCACTGGGTTTGGTCTTGGGTATATATTTATCGATCAAATGGGTCATTTTACTAGTTATGATATTCAGCGTGGTGTCTGCGTTCTTGTACCTTAATAAGTCAGGCCAGTTGATACCCCTCATCTCTTCCCTCATCCCATTGTAATTTCCCTTGTAATATTTGCACCTTGGCCTGGCCTTATCTTGAACTAGGTAACAGTTAAATCTGAATGACAACACTGTATGGTGACTGGTGCCAACAGGGGCAAGGTGTTCCAGTTTGGCTACCATACCCTCCTCGTTTGTTATGATGAGGTCAAGTGGCTTGGGTGTTTGCTCCCCTCTGTAATGTGTCGGGTCTCTCTGGAACAGAAAATTATCTCTCAGAGTTTCTACAAAAAGAGTAGCAGGGTTATTCAAGTCATTCGGGGTGGACTCGTTTCTCCAGTCGATGTCGCCATAGTTAAAGTCCCCCATGATAAGGAGGTGGCTAGGGTTGAGCATCGCCGCATTGTTTATTAAGGTTCTTAAGTTCCTTTGATTTAGTGGGCCACAGTTTGGGGATCTGTAGATACACCCGACGATAAGTAAGTCCCCTCCCTTTAATTTAATTTTACACCACTTGGACTCGTCAGCCATCTCAGCTCCGCACTTTAGTATTTGTAATCTTATATTGCCTCCCCACCTCCACCTTGCTTCAAAATTGTTGTATGTTGTATAAATATGTATATACTGTTAATGTTTAGGTTAAGTATGGTTAAGGGTAAATTATAGAAAGCTGAATATTTTGTTAAGGGATTTATGGTACTTTATTATACACAACAAAAACTCGCATCCTTTGTCTACCCTTTTATAGTCCGATTGTCTTTGTTTTTTTATTGTGGTTGCCTGTTGGGATCTGGGTAGACTTTTAACTATATTCTAAATCCCCAACTCGTAACAGGATTGTCGCCCACATGGGGGGTGCCGGACACAACCGCACGTGCGCGTATGCCCCTACTACCCGGACACCGCAGGCCAGCCCGTCACCTCTCTGCCCTTTACATATAAGAACTAGTTTCTTCGTCTATATGGAACCAAAGCAGAGGTCGGAGGCGGAAGTACCTGTCGCCCAAGGTGCTGTTCACTATGCCTGGTAACAGACATTGCTGCGTCTGTGCTCGCCCGAACCAAAACTGCACAAATTGTGAATGTGCGAGAAACAACCGACCATGTGTGGATTGCAGGAAGAGGGACCAGTGTCGGAACCCATGTCGCAGGGAGCCGACACAGGCGGCCACAGTGGATATCGCCGGGACCCAACCGCCCGATGATATCCTAAATGATAGCAGTGAGTCTACTCAACCCGAAAATGTAGTACTAATAAATGCTGCTCCCTTAGTAGCAGATGTCCACGAGGAGAATGAGAGACAGCCACCTCAGTGGAATGGCATGTCGATTGAAAATGCAGACATATGGGTCAAAGAAACCTACTCAGAAATTGTCAAGTGGTCGCCCGCTAACTTATTTGAACCACCCAAGTGTGCGGCCACCAAAGAAATGATTCGGGAGATGACTCGCTTCATGACTGATTACACTCAGGACCGCTTCCTCGCCCCTTTAGGTATTCAAATACTGGCCCTTGATGATCTCCTAAGTGAAGCAAGAACACTGCAGGAGATACTAAAAATTACGGGTGACGGAAAGCAAAACACCGATGACGTGGCAAGAAAATTTGGAAACAAAATGCGTGTGGGAAAAGTGTCTCTTGCGGTAAGATCTCTCACAGAGGAATCCTCCGGTGGGGCGATGCCAATAAACAGAGAGACATTAAAACTACTGAAAGAGAAACATCCCCCTGCAAGCGATGAAGAAGGCATCAGGTTCGAGGGTGACTATATCCCTCCAAATGCTGTCCTGTTCGAGAAAATAACAGGAGAGATGGTGTGGAAAAAGGCACTGAAGACTCGAGGAGGAGCTGGCCCTTCAGGTCTGGATGCAAACGGTTGGAGAGTCATCCTCAGCACAAACAAGTTTGGCCCTGTAGCAAGCGATCTCTGCACTGCCATTGTCGCCCTTGCAAGAAAGCTTGCATCCTCTTGCTGCCATCACCTCCAGGCCCTGACGGCCTGCCGCCTTATTCCTCTGGAAAAGAAACCAGGATGTAGACCTATAGGGGTGGGGGAAGTGCTGAGGCGGATTATCGGAAAAAGCATAATGGAGGTGGTAAAGGATGATGTCAGGGCAGCAGCAAGGAACCTACAAGTGTGTGCTGGCCACCAGGCTGGCGGGGAGGCCGCCATTCACGCCATGAGATTGATATTTGAGCAGCGTGATTGTGAGGCCGTTCTCCTGGTGGATGCTTCAAACGCATTCAACATACTTAACCGCAAGGTTGCACTGCACAACATCAAGATCAAGTGTCCAAGCTTTGCAATGTATGTTGAAAATTCGTATAGGAATCCATCAGACCTCTATGTAGTAAACAACAAGGCTCTAAGAGGTGATACCATATTACAGTCAACCGAGGGAACAACACAGGGGGACCCCGTTGCAATGGCAATGTATGCAATTGGCCTATCAGCGCTCCAACAAGAAATAAAATTTGAAACAACTGGGGTCAAGCAAGTGGCATATGCTGATGACCTTACAGGAGCAGGAAAAGTGGAGGGTATCAAAAAGTGGTGAGACTTGGTAACATCGCGAGGTCCACAAATAGGGTACCACCCAAACGCCAGCAAGTCCTTCCTCATCGTGAAGCCAGAACATTATGAACGGGCAATGGAGGTTTTTGGCGGAAGTGAGGTCAAAATAACTAAGGACGGCCAAAGACATCTAGGCGCAGTAATTGGCACTGTGGACTTCAAGACCGAGTACGTAGCGGGAAAAGTGAATGAGTGGGTTAGTGAAATCCAAGCTCTGTCTGAGATTGCTAACACAGAGCCACATGCGGCCTTTGCTGCGTTCACCCATGGAGTCAAGCATCGTTGGAACTACCTGATGCGTACTATCCCTGATATCGGACCCCTCCTCCACCCTCTGGAAGAAGTTATCAGTGTCAATTTCATTCCTAAATTAGTGAAAGAGCAGAAAGAGCACTTCTTGCACTTCCATCAAGACTGGCAGGGATGGGACTAACCAATCCAGAGGAGATTTCAGCCACCAAACATCAAAATTCGCTTAATCTCACGGCAGCCCTCACGGACCACATAATAGCCCAAACGCAAAAAGGGAGGTAGATACCAGTGAAGTAAACAAGATTCGTAGGTCCATTACAACAGAACGACAGCACTGCTAAAATGATAAGCTGCAGCAACTGTTGCTTCAGGTACCAGAAAATTTGAAAAAAAAAGTAGCTATAGCGCAGGAGGTGGGCGCCTCGAACTGGTCAACTACGTTACCGATAAGGGCAAATGGTTTCAGTCTCAATAAACAAGAATTTACAGATGCCATTGCTCTAATTATGGTCGGCCAGTAAAAGGTTTGCCCTCCCAATGCGTGTGTGGCTCTTCCTATGATGTCGATCACGCCATGGTGTGCAAGAAAGGGGGCTTCATATGCATGAGGCATGACGAAGTAAGGGACCTCACAGCAAATATGTTGAAGGAAATCTGCCGGGATGTCATGGTAGAACCGACCCTTCTTCCTTTGGATGGTAAGATCTTCCAACATAGGACTTCAAACACATCTAACGAAGCCCGTGTTGACGTCAGTGCTCGAAGATTCTGGACGTGGAGACAGCGAGCTCTCTTCGACATCAGGATTTTTTTATCCCATGGCTGCATGTCACCGTAACCTAGCTCTTGATGCTGCACATAGGAGGAACGAGAACGACAAGATAAGGGCATATGGGGAGAGAATTCAAAACGTTGATCAAGGCAGCTTCACTCCTCTAGTGTTCACAACCTCTGGTGGGATGGGACCAAGTGCAAGATGCTTCTACGCCAGACTCGCGGAGGTGATCTCCGAACAGAAGCAGCAGCCCAGAAGTTATGTTACAGCCTGGATGAGATGTCTGACTGTCCTTCTCTCTCCTTCGGTCGGCTTTGCTCTTCCCAATGCCGACAACTGCCGCTGATATTGACTATGAGGCTACTGTCACTGAATGCCGCATAAATATGCGGCTCAACTAATTCAACACAGATAGGATAGCTACTTATGTATTAGGATATTTAATATTAAGGTAATAAAATGGCGGCGAAGGTGTGGCTATTGGGGGAGGCTGGAGGCCAATTAAAAAAAAAAAGTAGTAGAAGTAGTAGTAGTAGTAGTATTGGTGGTGGTGGTGGTATTTTTTCTTTTGGGTGAGGGTGGGGGTGGAAATATGCACATAACAAGCAAGTTAACAAGTACAAGAGTATACACATTCAAACACATCCGGAAAATATTATGCAACCTTTATATATTATTCATCTGACTCACAACACTTTTATTTTTACACTTTGCATTATCCATGTAAAGTTTATACACGATTACGCGTTATAGTAAAGCTATTTACATATGAAATACATTTAATCTCTTCAAAAGTATTAATAAAATTGAAATTCAAAACTATCTTTTTTTATAAATCACTCTAAAGCTATCTCCATCAAAAGATCCAAAACAACCGAACAATGCATCTAAAACTATTGTTATATTCAAAACTATCAATAACTTCTAAATCTAATGAATACTACCTATACTATATTATTCTATCTAAAAAATTCAAATTATTTATAAATGTTCCGAAAACAAATTAATATTTATCAAACTATCCCTAAAAGTATCTATCTATCGACGCCTTTAGTACTATCTCTCAACGTACCCAAAACTATTATACTATTCAAAACTCGCAATATACTTCCCAAATTTGGCCAACCACTGCACGTAACTCACTAGAGAGGCGGTGCATACATACTGAATGCAGCGCTGGCTCGAGGGACTGCCGCGGGCCTCGCTAGAAGACACAACAGGGGTATTCTTAAGTGAATTTTGGAGGATAGGTCAAAAGTCACACAACAAACCTGGTTAATTTCTTTTCGCCACATCTCCAAAAAACCATTAAACTATTTCTGAAAGACGATGATGATGATAGAGAGAGAGAGAGAGAGAGAGAGAGAGAGAGAGAGAGAGAGAGAGAGAGATTTACACTGTTGATGTCATCATGTCTGGCAGCGAGTGATTGAAGAAATGTTCAGGTAAATGGTTTTTGTCTGTCTAAATGTCAGTGTCCTTTACTGTGACAAATGTATGATGAGACAGGTATGTGTTGTCGGTTCCTGTCTTTTTATGTCTGTTGCGGTGACAAATATCTGGAAGAATGATGGTTTTGATGTATGTTTGTTGTGGTGATATACAGTCGTCCGGGAGAGTTCTTCTGTGGCTTTTAATGTCTTTCTTCAACGGATAAGGTGATGATAGAATGGCGAGACGAACAAAGTGTCAACGACTTAACTATCTGTAAGAAATGAACAAGAATAAGACGTGTATTAACGAAAGGGTTACTTCCTTGTCTGCAGTTCTCTTAATGTGTTGAACCAGCGTAGCAAGAGAATGTACAGAATAGACAGCCTCGCGTGAATTACACATTTCACATCCAGAGGAATATTTCAGAAGGCGCATTTTCAGGTCTGTCCAGTGCTTATCCACCGTCGAAACTGGGAGAGCTTTAGAACGATACTTATGTCGTCTAGTATTTTTTTTTCTTTTTGCTGGGGGAGGGCATCACATTGGCTATTAAGACAGGGCTGAGTGCTTTGGCCTAGAAACACTGAGTCAACACAAGCATCAGTCACATGGGCCTGGCGAGAGTCGTGTATCGCAGCCACCTTCCATGCTATTGTTTTTGAGTCCTTGTGAAGTTTAATAGAATCCATCACGCCCTATGTTTATTCACCTTTGTCCCCTTTCCTTCCCTTCGTTCATCTTTCCTCTTCCCTCTCTTATATATATATATATACATATATATATATATATATATATATATATATATATATATATATATTTTTTTTTTCGAAACCGGATTTGGTAAAACGTTACTCTGACCACCTACGTGATACGGGTGGTCCCCATTAGAGGTTCACGGCGCCATAAGCTCGTTGAACAGGCTTTGTGTGAAATATAACAAAGTCTAGGACTGCTTTTAGTATCCTGGTGGTCCAGTGGTTAGCGTTCCCCGGTCACAGTCATAGGCTTGTGGGCCGTGGGTTCGAATCCTGGCGGGTTGAGGTGTTTATTATATATATATATATATATATATATCGTTTTCATCTACCCTCACCCCTCCTTCTCTTCCCTCAAAACCTCTCTTACCCCTTCGTCACTTCCCTTTCTTTCACTCTTTCTCCTCTCCTACTTCTTCCCTCCCCACTGTTCCCCTTCACAACCCCTTCTCTCTCTCTCTACTTTCATCACTTTTCATTTGAACCTCTCCTCTTCTCCCTCCCCTCTTTCTTGACCAAACATAACTCCTCCCTCCTGCTTCGTCTACTTGATCATTTCTAATTTATCCCTTCCCAAATTTTCTTGTCTCGTTTATCCCTTTTGTTTTCTTTCCTCCTTCCCTCCCTTCCTTCCTCCCTCTTATTTCTTTCCTTTTCCTTCCTTCGTTCCTTCCTTCGTTCCTTCTCTCTCACCCCTCTTCTGCCTTCCTCTCCCTTCGATTATCGTCTGCCCTAATTTTCTCCATTCCTCTTTCTGTATCCCTCCTTCCCTTCATCTCTCCCTCCCTCCACTCCTCAGTACTAACGTCAACTTTGCTTATCACATTTACATGTTATTGGAGGACACGACAACACACTCACTCCCTTCCTTTCACCACGCCCCTTCCCCACTCCTCCCATCCCACTTCCCACACCTCCATCCCAATCTCTTCTTTTATTTCAATTCCCATTCATCGATTCCTTTGACCATCTATCCACTCCCTCTTTCTATTCAACTTTAAAAAAGTCTTAATCTCTTTCCCCTTTCTTTCTCGCTCTCCTTTTATTCTCTCTCTCTCTCTCTCTCTCTCTCTCTCTCTCTCTCTCGTCTTACTATCCCACTTTCCCTCCCCTACTCTCCTTTCCCTCTCACTCACCCCTCACACTTCCCCTCACTCTACCCTCACACTTCCCCTCACTCTCCCCACCCATTTCTTCTCATTCTCCCCTCACACTTCCCAACCCACTCCCCCTACCATTTTCCCTCACTCTCCCCTCCCACTTCCCCTGCCTTCCTCCTCCCACTCCCCCCTGCCTTCCTCCTCCCACTCCCCCCTACCATTTTCCCTCACTCTCCCCTCCCACTTCCCCCTCACTCTTCCCTCCCCTTTGTTGGCCACATTGCATTAAACATGCGGCAGCCACTGACAGGCCGTGGGGAACACTGACAGAGATCGGCGAGGCGGTGCAATGTGGGGAGGGGCTGGGAAGATGAGGTATAGAGGTGAGGGGGAGGGAAGGAAGGGGAGGAGAGGGGGGAAGGAAGGGGAGGAGAGGGGGGAAGGAAGGGGAGGAGAGGGGGGGAAGGAAGGGGAGGAGAGGGAGGGGAAGGAAGGGGAGGAGAGGGGGGAAGGAAGGGGAGGAGAAGGAGGGGAAGGAAGGGGAGGAGAGGGGGAGGCAAGGAAGGAGAGGAGAGGAGAAAGAGGCAAGGAAGGAGAGGAGAGGAGAGGAGAGGAGAAAGAGGCAAGGAAGGAGAGGAGAGGAGAATGAGGCAAGGGAGTGGAAAGGCATGGGAAGCGGAAAGGAAGAACAGAGGAATGGCAGGGGGTAGGGAAGGGGAAGAGGTGAGGAAGGGGGGGAGAGGTGAGGAAGGGGGGGAGAGGTGAGGAAGGGGGAGAGAGGTGAGGAAGGGGGGGAGAGGTGAGGAAGGGGGAGGTGAGGAGGGGGAGGGAGGTGAGGAAGGGGGAAAGAGCAGGGGGAGGGGAAGATCAGGGGGCAGAGAAGGCAAGGGAAGGAAATCTCAGAGAAGGGCCAAGGAAGGGGTAGGGGAAGGGATATGGGAAGGGGAAGGGATAGGGGAAGGGATAGGGGAAGGGCTAGGGGAAGGGATAGAGGAAGGGCAAGGGGTAGGGGAAAGGAAGGGACAAGGGATTGGGGAAGGTCAAGGGATAGGGGAAGGACAAGGGGTAGGGGAAGGACAGGGGGTAGGGGAAGAGCAAGGGGTAAGGACATTGGGAGTGTAAGGGCAGGGGAAGAGGCATAGGGAGGGGAATGACAAGGGGATGGAAGGGCATTAAATCGCACAAAAAATACCCAATAAGGTTAGTGAAAGACCCCTCTCCCTCCCTCCCTCACCTCCGTAAAATTGTTAGCGGATTTTTTTTTTACCGTTAACTGAATAAACTGGTAACTGGTGAGCGTCCGGTCCACACCCACGCTTGTGCTACTCTGACAATATCCGATAAAGGCTTCATAAAAAAG
Organism: Homarus gammarus; assembly: GCA_958450375.1. Taxonomy (NCBI): domain Eukaryota; kingdom Metazoa; phylum Arthropoda; class Malacostraca; order Decapoda; family Nephropidae; genus Homarus; species Homarus gammarus. The sequence goes on from CAUDMG010000291.1 coordinate 573,201, forward strand.
TGTGCAATAGAGATAATACAAAAGGTAATCTCTCTCTCTCTCTCTCTCTCTCTCTCTCTCTCTCTCTCTCTCTCTCTCTCTCTACAATACAGGAACAAGGCACAAAAATATCGAGTAGGCAGTAGACATACAGAGCAGCAGGGTAATGCACAACACAACACAGGCTCAACAACAATGCCAAGAATGATCCAGAAGTGTACACAATACTTCTTGAAGGAAGAGGGAGAATAAACAGTACCAGGCGAGTGTTTACACAAGGTCACACACAAACACAGAGAACAAAACAAAGTGAAGCTCCTGAGAGAGAGAGAGAGAGAGAGAGAGAGAGAGAGAGAGACTCACTTCACTTCACTACACACATACACACACACACACACCCGTGAACTAGGAAAACATCAAACACACACACGATGCTGCACAATAATTTAAAAAGAACACAAGGAGAGTACGACAGACACAGGGTAAATACCTTTCCCCGGCAGGAGTCGATCGAGTAACAGCACCAAGGTCGCTCACTCTCACCCAGTCTTCCAGAATCGCGTCGTGATGTCAGTGTCACAACTGGGGATGAAAAGACGTGTCTGGTTACGGTGGGGAAACAGTTTTAGTTTTGAAGGCATTTGGGCTGTTAATAACTGTATTGTAGTTTAAGTGAGTAAGTAAAATACCTTCCCAGATCACCAGTTAAGACAATTTATCACAGCTAATGGGGAGGTGGGTGGGGAGGTTGGTTGGGGAGGGGGGTTATTTCTAACCTATCCTTCCTACCACTATAGTATCGAAGAAAACTAACCCGATACTATTACTAAGAATAGAGACAGAAGCAGGTCAGGGCGATACTATCACTAAGCAGGTAGACAGCAGGAGGTCAGGGCGATACTATCAATGGGAAGAGAGACAGCAGCAGGTCAGGGCGATACTATCAATGAGTAGAGAGACAGCAGCAGGTCAGGGCGATACTATCAATGAGTAGAGAGACAGCAGCAGGTCAGGGCGATACTATCAATGAGTAGAGAGACAGTAGCAGGTCAGAGCGATACTATCAATGAGTAGAGAGACAGCAGCAGGTCAGAGCGATACTATCAATGGGTAGAGAGACAGCAGCAGGTCAGAGCGATACTATCAATGAGTAGAGAGACAGCAGCAGGTCAGGGCGATACTATCACTAAGCAGGGAGACAGCAGCAGGTCAGGGCGATACTATCAATGGGAAGAGAGACAGTAGCAGGTCAGAGCGATACTATCAATGAGTAGAGAGACAGTAGCAGGTCAGGACGATACTATCAATGAGTAGAGAGACAGTAGCAGGTCAGAGCGATACTATCAATGAGTAGAGAGACAGTAGCAGGTCAGGGCGATACTATCAATGAGTAGAGAGACAGCAGCAGGTCAGGGCGATACTATCACTAAGCAGGGAGACAGCAGCAGGTCAGGGCGATACTATCATGGGAGAGACAGTAGCAGGTCAGAGCGATACTATCAATGAGTAGAGAGACAGTAGCAGGTCAGGACGATACTATCAATGGGAAGAGAGACAGTAGCAGGTCAGGGCGATACTATCAATGGGAAGAGAGACAGTAGCAGGTCAGAGCGATACTATCAATGAGTAGAGAGACAGTAGCAGGTCAGGGCGATACTATCAATGAGTAGAGAGACAGTAGCAGGTCAGGGCGATACTATCACTAAGCAGGGAGACAGCAGGAGGTCAGGGCGATACTATCAATGAGTAGAGAGACAGTAGCAGGTCAGGGCGATACTATCAATGAGTAGAGAGACAGCAGCAGGTCAGGGCGATACTATCACTAAGCAGGGAGACAGCAGCAGGTCAGGGCGATACTATCAATGGGAAGAGAGACAGTAGCAGGTCAGAGCGATACTATCAATGAGTAGAGAGACAGTAGCAGGTCAGGGCGATACTATCAATGGGAAGAGAGACAGTAGCAGGTCAGAGCGATACTATCAATGAGTAGAGAGACAGTAGCAGGTCAGGGCGATACTATCAATGAGTAGAGAGACAGTAGCAGGTCAGGGCGATACTATCACTAAGCAGGGAGACAGCAGGAGGTCAGGGCGATACTATCAATGAGTAGAGAGACAGTAGCAGGTCAGGGCGATACTATCAATGAGTAGAGAGACAGCAGCAGGTCAGGGCGATACTATCACTAAGCAGGGAGACAGCAGCAGGTCAGGGCGATACTATCAATGGGAAGAGAGACAGTAGCAGGTCAGAGCGATACTATCAATGAGTAGAGAGACAGTAGCAGGTCAGAGCGATACTATCAATGGGAAGAGAGACAGTAGCAGGTCAGAGCGATACTATCAATGAGTAGAGAGACAGTAGCAGGTCAGGGCGATACTATCAATGAGTAGAGAGACAGTAGCAGGTCAGGGCGATACTATCACTAAGCAGGGAGACAGCAGGAGGTCAGGGCGATACTATCAATGAGTAGAGAGACAGTAGCAGGTCAGGGCGATACTATCACTAAGCAGGGAGACAGCAGGAGGTCAGGGCGATGCTACCACTAAACAGAGAGACAGCAGCAGTTCAAGGTGATACTATCACTAAGCAGGGACAGCAGCAGGTTAGGGCGATACTGTTACTAAGCAGAGCAGCAGGTCAGGGCGTTACTGGAACTAAACACATTGCCTGGGTCAACAAGCCCATCGTGTGGACATTGTCGTCGTCGTCGTCTGTGTGTGTGTGTGTGTGTGTGTGTGTGTGTGTGTGTGTGTGTGCGCGCGCGCGCCCAGCGGGGGCAAGAGTCTCCTGAACCGCACACAACACGCCAGGGATGCAATACTACGTGCAGCTGACTGAAGACACACACAGTTATACATACAGTATATACACAGGTTGTCAGTAATCAAGAAAAGTCTCCTCAATATATATATATATATATATATATATATATATATATATATATATATATATATATATATATATATATACGCTAGCGGAATCGCCGCCCTCAGGGCCGCTCTTTCGCTAGGCCACGGTAGGACGCCACCCTCCGGGAGGCTCCACATTGTCTCACTGTAGTGCATTAAGGTAGACCACATTTTTGGTTTTGCCATTAGCATTAAGTATGCACAGATTTTTGCAAGTTCCCACTCTGGAGCATCCAACATAGAACTGTCCATGAGAGAAGCAAGGAAACACCAGGTTTAGGTCAACCATCTTTAGGGACTGTCCCTGGCTTTTGTAGATGGTCATGGCAAAGCTCGCTTTAACCGGGAACTGAAGTCGCTTGAACTCAAATGGCAGGTCAGTGGTGATGAGATGTATCCTTGGTATAAAAACGTCCTCTCCTTTAGCTTTTCCTGTCAGTATTGTAGCTTCCAGTGGGTGAGTGGGATTAACGAGTGGGTGAGTGGGATTAACAAGGGTAAAATGGAAGATGTTCTGAAGCTCAGTAATAACGAAATAACTAGAACAAATGGCTTTAAATTAGATAAATTACGATTCAGAAAGGATATAGGCAAGCACTGGTTTGGTAATAGAGTTGTGGATATATGGAATAGGCTACCGAGTGCTATAGTAGGATCGGGGACGCTAGGGAGCTTCAAGACGAAGTTGGATAGGCACATGGAAGTGCTGGGATGGGTGTGAAAGGGATCTGCCCTGTATGGGCCAGTCGGCCTCCTGCAGTATCCCACTTTCTTATGTTCTTATGTTCTTATATGTGGCATCATGTTCTTCACCACCAGTCTTGTGCCATTGCAGAGGATTGGTGGTTCAAGATTTCTTAAGAGCATTATAGGAGTTCCAATCTTGAGAGTGAGGTGGTGAGGAGGCATTCCAGCGGGCTCCAAAGAATTAAGGAATTCTGCAGGGTACTGGACTGCTTGGTTCTGGTCGATTACTGTATCAACAGATCTGAATGAGGTCTCACTGTCTGGAAGCTGTCTGAGTAGAGTCGTGTTGATTTCAGCCACTGTTTCATTCTTTGGTGCCAGAATTACGCGTTCACGCAGCCACTTGTGATCCTTGTAGTGGTGGATAATGTTTGGGTAGACCATGTTAGTGAGCTTAGTTGAGGACTTTACAACATTTCCACATCCTTGAGGAATGATTATTTGTCCTCCTGAATCAACAGGGAAAGTTCCATTCCCAATCTGTAGTAGTAGGTTTGCAAACCGTCCAGCATCCTGATCTCCTTGTAGATGTACTCTCATGTTTGTGGATAGGGTGAGTGTCTGAACACTTCTCCACAGGTATGATGCCTTGAGGCACGCATTCAGTTCATCAGCTGGAGTGCTTCGAGGAATGACAGGTAGGATCTGGCGAAAGTCTCCAGCAATGACCATTGTAATGCCACCCATGAGCTGGTCATTTTCTCGTGTGTCTTGCAAGGTCCTGTCCAATGCTTCACACGCTAACTTGTGAGACATAGTGCATTCATCCCAGATTATGAGGCTGCATTTTTCTAAGAGTTTTGCCTTTGCCGATCCTTTTTTGATGTTGCACACTGGATTCTCATTGTGAGCGAGGTTGAGAGGCAGTTTAAAAGTTGAGTGTGCAGTACGTCCTCCTTCTAGTAGTGTTGAAGCAATGCCTGAGGATGCCACAGCAAGAGCAATTTTCCCCCGATGACGTACTTTGGCCAACAGAAGGTTAATCAGGAATGTTTTTCCTGTCCCGCCAGGTGCATCGAGAAAGATCATACCTCCCTGCTCCGCTTGCAAGATCTGTTCATAAGCATTTGCTTGATCAGGCACCAGGTGAGGCTCATTTTCTTCAAGAAAATTCACCAGAACTTCAACTGAGTAGTCTGTCTCTCTGAGCAACTCCCCGTTTGTAACTACTGGTTCTTCTCGGTTTGGGGAAGGCAATCCAAAGTCAGTCAGGTTTTCTCCGCATAGCTCCATCACTTTGTCTTCCAGCATGATCAGAGCCCTGTTGAACATGTCATCCATGAATATATATTTCTATATATATATTTATATATATATATATATATATATATATATATATGTAAAATTCATCGTCACGTTCCGTAGGTCACTGAAAATATCTCAACACACTTGGGGCCTTTACAGCACTGAACACATCCCCAGGTAGCTTTGAAAATTCCGCTTACTATCTCTCTTTTGTTTCCGGAAGTTCTTACACCACTGAGTATTTACAGTATATTGTATATTTCTGGTGACATAATATTGCCTAAGTGTGTACACGTGCCATTGAATATTTATAGTTCACTCTCTTGGCGAGGTGTTACGATCGAAAATTTCTCCCGAGTTCTTACTAACACTCTAAATAACACGAAACACAAACTAATAGCTGCTGGGAGTCGTAATATCACTTTATTGATACTTTTCTAATACAAGTATACACAAATTCTCTCATAAGACCCGATATAGCTTAAGGAGGTTCAATTTACCACTGTATATATCTCAACACTTCGGAATGTGTCCCTAGATATTCCTATGACCTGATACTGCTTAAGGGTAAAGCCGCCATAAACCACACACTATTCCAGGTTATGCTGCTCTTTGATCTACAACACTGGGTAATAGCACACTGTAAAGCAGGTAAATTACCATGAATATAAAATACAGAAAAATACTTAAAAAAAATCAAGAATATAACTTACAAAAGCTAGTGAAAAGGGGGCTAAAATAACCCACAGATCAGAGAAGGCGGGGGGGGGGGGGGGGGGCTGAGAAAAGGCCGTGGAAAAAAGCACGCAAACGACGCCGGTCCTTGAATGGGCGGTGGAGGTCATTCATCATCGGTGTCATAGTGTACGAGCTGCGAGGTAATATGACGAGTAACAACCTGAGAAGGGAGAGTTCGAACCCTTGCTGGAGCAGAAGAATGATGCCCGCCGAGGGAGAGGGAGAGCATTAAATGTGGGACGCTAGGAGGGAAGGAAGGATGTGGGAGGGGTAGGAAGAGAGATGGATAAACGTGTAACAGTGAGAGCCAAAAGTTAAGATCGATGAAAAAAACACAGGAGCAAATATGAATAAACGGGTTAAATATAATATAAAAATTACGAAAGACGAACACAAAGGACTATTGAACCACAAAGAATTCACAAACACAGTTTATCTTACAACTATATGTAAAACAAACACACACACACACCCACACATACATATCATACCTCACATACACATACATACCTCACACACACACACACGCACACACACACGCACACACGTCTTGACCATCATGAGTTAAAGAAAAATAAATTTGACGTTTCCGTAGCTGCATGTTGACCCTACCTCACTTCCCTCTCCTCATCCCCTCCTCTCTACCGGGACATACCAGCAAAATCCCAACAAAACCCTCACCAGTCCGTTTCCAACCACTGTAAAAATCATCAATGATTCATAGATAACTTCTCTGTTCACTCTATGTTTCTTATCCTCTTTGTACTGAAAGCTTTTGATAAACGACCCGCGCCCCCCGGCCACTACAGTATATTTATGTCCTTTGTGTATGTCCAGTTTTTTTTAAAGTATTTTTTTTTACTAAATCTTTTTTCTTGTCCTCTTGTTCTTCCTCCCCCCCTTCCTCCTCTTCCCCTTATTATTATTATTATTATTATTATTATTATTATTGCTACTACATAAATCCATATACTCAAACACAAAATAATACCCTTATTAATTTGAAGGAAAAGACAATAGAGCACGACGAACAAAATTTACCATTTTACTAATCTTATAATTGACAGGTGCAAAATATAAACAGCAGCGGTGACAACGACAACAACACTACGAACAATACAAAAAAGCGAGTTAATAATACGTAACAAATAGTAAGAGCGAAAATATTAACAATAATAACAAAAAACAATAATAACAATGGTGACAATAAGAACGTTTAGATGGAGGATAGTTGTAGATTTCCTCCCTGTGTAAACATTCCCTCCTTGCTGGTGCTGGCGTCAGGCTGGTGCGCCAGTGTGTCGGCCAGTCTGGGAATCACTATTAATGCTCCACAGTCTCACTACTCATAAGTTTTGCTAAATAGTTGTGCACAATTCGCCTTTCTGTGATCATCCCTTAAATAAACACACTACCTTTTAATTACTAGACAAAATTATGGTTAAGAATATTTTGGAAAATTTCTGCACTTAAGCCCTTAACTATGATGTGTGTAACCAGCTCCGTGGCACCAAGCTGTGGCATGACCACAACCAGAAACGTTCTTAACTTCTGAAGCTAAGTGTTGCAAGAAACAGATGTTTGTCGGAGTTTAATAACCTGGTTATTGAGGAAAACCTTTTCTCATTCAACTATGAACACAAACAGAGGCTTCCTAATTGTTTCTAAATGTTGACTTCTGCAGGCAACTTGTTGAAGGAGTTTATTTACCCTGAAAACTGAAAAATATAAACCTAAGTTAATAAGCCCGGAAAGAGAGAGAGAGAGAGAGATAAAAAACTTCTCTTGGAACCAGTACATACACAAACTAATTAAGCCTCACCTGCAAGAATTAGGTTAGAGGTTGTAAATAAGCACACAGTGGGACATATTCCACAAATAATACATTGACCAGTGTAACCAAAGCGGCACAAAGTACAGGATATGCATTGAGCTTAGAAGCCTTTCCCGTAAAGACACAAGAATGATAAAGACTCAGAAGTGTAATCGACAAAAATGTAGAAGAGATGATCACCTACTACAGGAAGAGTTATAGGGGAACTAGCGGTGATGAGCACATGCAGGACAAACCATCTGGACACTAGAGCGACAATGGAGGAACACCTATGGATAAAGTCAGTGCTCGGTACAGTCCACAGCCAGAGCTCACAATTTCCATCACGATTGTAGAGTGAACCAAAGAGACCAAAGTAATAATAAACAACAAAAAGCATATAGCAATTGTTAAAAATGGTGCCTGTCTCTTTTCTGCGACCATTTTTTGTAGGATGTAGTGGGCTAATTGGCACATGAAGCGAAAAAAGACGTATCCATTATCAACATCAAAGGACATACACTGTACAGGTTTTGTAAAAAAAGGTCCATTTCTTTAATATATAATCTACGGTCATCGCTACCCATATATCACTTACTCTTGCTTCTGGTCTTTTTTCTTTTCTTTTCTTTTATTTCTTGCCCCTACCTAGCCATTATGTCTCGTAATGGGGCGTCAAAATATTGCCGGGTATTGATCACGTAAACACAATATTGAAAACCGTTTGCCAATATATTCTGGTTCTTACCAAGATGAAACTGTCCAAATAAAACTTGCAATATATATAAATTGAAGTGTCGCAGTCAAAGGTGTTTGGTATCAAATATACAACAATAATAACAAGAATAATCATCTCGCTCGAGGTCGATCAAGTGAGATATTCCCACACACTATCCTCACCCAAACAGAAATATGGTTAACTTAATCGTGTCTAAGAAAAATTATCAAAAACATAGCCGCTACATTGCCAGTTTTAGTCAGATCTTGCCTGTTATCGACCTGTCTGTGCCCCTGTACAAACGCGCTAGTTCCGTCCGGGGATATATCGCGTGTTTGACCTCAGCTAACACAGCGCGCGGCGTCTAGTACGATTAGAACCGTTTGCCACTAGAGGTGAACAAAGCCCCTCGCCGCTGACCCGCTGTAAAACCAAAGGGGCCATAAGTCTGGATAAAAAAGGCCGGGAAACAGCGATTATTGAAGTCGTGTGAGATATTATTGTGATATATCAAAACCCCGCGTCTGGCTCACACGCATCTGTTCGTGTTACCGTCCTTACAAAGTCTGACGCACAGACAGACACTTACATACGGACGCCATCCACTTACATGTATATCGTTTCAGCAGGGAGCTGCGGGATGTACTGTAACTTACTGAGCTAAGACAGTCACAACAATGGCTCCTCTACATACAACTTTTAAGCTCGTGCATGTCCACCCCAAGAGAGAGAGAGAGAGAGAGAGAGAGAGAGAGAGAGAGAGAGAGAGAGAGAGAGAGAGAGAGAGAGAGAGAGAGGTACACACAGTAGGCACTTGAATTAGTACATGAATTCGTGAACCCTCAGACACTTGCTGGGGCAACACGACTTTATCTGTGAGGTCTGGTGAGTGCATGTGGGTACGAGTGAGTATGTATTGTATGAGTGTATATGTAAGTGCGTGTGAGTTTGCATATAAGTTTTAATGGATGTCTGAATGTGCATGTGCATGTGTGTGTGTCACTCTGAAACATCTTATCTGTATGTCTGTCTGTCTGTTTCACTCAAACGAATGTATGCACAGATACATAACACATTAACTCTATTCCTGACACACACACACACACACACACACACACACACGTACGTTCTCTGAGCGTGTGTCTATCACTTCCAACAGTGTATCTCACCCTCCACCTCACACGGCTTCCCAACAGTCAGTGTGCACCAGACTGCTCTTCCCAGTAACTGTATTCAACATTACACTATTTTAACTTTTATACGTTAGGTCACTACAGAGAGAGAGAGAGAGAAAGAGAGAGAGAGACACGCATTCCGTTACATTAAACCTCACGGACGTGCAAACACAACTAATTCCTATTACATATTAATATTCATAGAGCGAAATATTTCTGGCCAACAACACTGCCGCAGAAAGTCTAACTATTTTGTCCGCTATATTTGTATTGGCAGAATGGTAACCAGCTAGAAATATTTATGTACAGCAGCGGGAATTAAATTGTCCACATAGATTTGCTAACAGTGTTGGAAATACGTTTCAACATATATTACCTAGCATCAGTTTCGCCTGTGCCAGAGGACGTAAACAAAATACGTTCAATTTTAAGTTAAAAATATGTCTGTATTTCCCGAAAACCAGATTCTTCTGAACGTTTAAAATGCATATACATTACTTTTGCCTTAATTAAAATATTGATATACTGTACAATATGTTTCTATCCCTAAGCTGGGGACTTGTCTTCATTAGCAAAGCCTAATGCACCAATTCATATTATTTCTAAAGCACCACTAACGACCGTAATCATCAGTTAAACTGCAATCATAAAACTTCAAACATTACTTGAAAAACCGTAACCCAAAAAATTGCCTCTTAGTTTGAATATCTTGCCTGCAAATCACTGGAATCTGAGACGAGGCTTTTATTACTCCAAGTTTTCCCCTGCAGCGTGAATCGTACAGGAGTGTTTACGTGAGGACCTGAGAGAGAGAGAGAGAGAGAGAGAGAGAGAGAGAGAGAGAGAGAGAGAGAGAGAGATCAATTATCAAGAAGGCTAGAGATACGGAGATATAATGGTCAATTGTGCCCCGGTCCTAATAGGCCCCAGACCTAGCAAGCCCCAGCAAGACGTAAACACTAAAAACATTCCCTCATCCAAGAACTAATCATTTTGCCTCGTAAAACCGCGACTTTCCAATCACATTCTTCTCTCTCAGTTGCCAATCTTCAGACTATGCAAAAAATATTCAAAATACCCAGTGATATCGACTCTCCACTCACCACCCCTCTTCCACCTAAATAAACCCCAATCATAACTCCACATGAGGTCAGATACCCTCCTCATCACAACTCATACCCAGCGTCCCTAATCTTCCGACCCTCTTGCCTGACTCAATCCCTGAATAAGACTACCCAATCCTGCCAATCATGGGGCCCACAACTGGCCAGAGTCCACCGTGGCAGCCCATCAGTCACGCCACGATTCAATATCTTCCTCTCTCTCTCTCAAGGCCATCACAACACTCTGATCACATCCGTCTTAGTAAGGCACCAAGCAGGAGGTCGGAAAGCCCGCACACGTAAATGAGAAAGCCAGGAGAAGTAGATGAGAAAGCCAGCAGAAGTAGTTGAGAAAGCCAGCAGAAGTAGATAAGAAAGCCAGCAGAAGTACATTAGAAAGACAACAGAAGTAGATGAAAAAGTCAACAGAGGTAGATGAGAAAACCAGCAGAGGTAGACGAGAAAGCCAGCAGAAGTAGATGAGAAAGCCAGCACAAATAGATGAGAAAGCCATCAGAGGTAGATGAGAAAAGCAGCACAGATAGACGAGAAACCGATCAGACGTACTTCAAATTACGTGACAGAACCAGTCAGGGTTACAGCACATTCCCAAGAGAGAACGACAGAACCAGTCAGAGGTAGAGCACATTCACGTGATAAAAGTCAGCTGGAGGTATATTCTCCATCAAGCCAACTAAACACAGTATAGAGCCAAGAAGAAAAGTCGTGGAGTGAGGCAGCGGAAGACCAGGTGTGGAGCCGGAGGAGGAGCAGCTGCGTATTCCAACAAGTAAATAAATGGCTCCATTTTTGGTAGCGGCATCCTTTATGGTGGCAAGTTCCGGTGCTACGTTCATCTGGTCCTGAGCTGGTAAGAGTGTGGGCCAAGTTGTGTTTTGTGAAGTGCCTTGTGTGAGATATTTTATATAAAAGGGAGGATTCAGTCAAGTATTTTGTGTGTGTGTGTGTGTGTGTGTGTGTGTGTGTGTGTGTGTGAGTGTGTGTGTGACAATTGTGCTGTGAGAGAATATTGTATTTACTGTCATTGTGTGGATTTATTTCTTTTTTTAGGTAAGTTATAAGTATGGGAATTATAGATGTGATACGTGATGAACTTTAACAAGTGTACATAACATCGCAAAATCTCAGTAGATGTCTGTCGAGTGAAAGGGAACGAGAACCTACAGTACTTGTGACTCAACCCTTCTTTATGTTAACTTGTCTCCACCGACCGTCACATCACCAACCAGAATGCAGCTATTTGGTCACCCGACCAAGTCATCGAACCTGTAAACAACATCCTACTTGGTGCCTCCCTCGGATCAAGCGTCAACGATGCCATGCTTGAGCATAAACTAATTGATCTGACTATTAAGACATGCAAGGTAAAGAAGACATGGTCGGGTGTGCGGCCTTGCCTAGGCTAACTTTCCGAGGTGCTCATCCTGTCAACAGTTGTAAACTAAGTGATACGATGTACTGCTGAAATCCTAACTAGAAATATCGTCCATACTTCAAGTCAGACTCGATCGTGTGGTCGTCCGCACATCTTCGTGTATCACATAATCTACAATCTTATTATTATCTGCTGCAAACGCGGAGCTGGTGGGGGAAGCTCTTCCCCAACACCCAAGGGACTCTACGGGAGTACAACACCCCAGCTACAGTGACTGGGACGCCCACACTGCCCCGTCAGCCGGACCAGTTCCCACAGAGGATCACCAGCAATCCATTTGGGATAAAACCATTATGGAAAATATCACCACAACAATGCTCGAGGAAGCGCCATCAGAGCGAGAGATTACCCGGGTTTTGGGACGTAAGTGCTGCCCTTCCTTTTGATCTCAACGATTTCTACAACAGGTACCCGTCTCGCCCGCTCCTCAAGCTTTTGGTATTGGCATTATTCTTTGCCTTGCCGCTCCAACCCACATTAAATACTAATGTATTTGCTGTTGCACACAGCATAGCTCAGCAAACTAATCATTACCCAGAGGAGACTTATCACGGTCCAATCTCAAGCTGGGCTTTTTAAACGAGTTGGGATTGTAGCTAACTGAAACGACGAGAAACCCATGAGGAAAAGATTTCCTGCTTCAGGGCCTTAACACAGCGGTCCAGAGAGGGTATGTTCGTTCTGTCCTCAGCACTCGCCTTGCCTCCTAGGAGCTGGAGGAGGTCTACAACCGTCACTCTTCGATAATATCTCTTTAATCTTTAAGTTTCGTCACCCTTAATTTGATAATTAAGTGGAAAGGTGATACTTTGCCGACACAGCCTTTTATTATTATATAGTCATTTTCAAACACTCACACAAACACAATTATATAATACAGGTACACGCAAATAATTACTAAAAAAACAAAAACAATCTACAGAAAACACATCCTCACACTAAAACACGCATAAACAGATATATACATAAACATACATGAACACACACAGGCACGTACATACACACATTGACAAAACCATACATAAACAAACAAATACAGACACACCGCCACACCCAGAAACGCACGATTCATACACACAATCACCCAAATAAGACGAGCTGTTGTAGTTCAGTGAGCCACATATCTGAAGGAACACAGACCTCTAAAGTACGAAAAGATGCTGCTAATCCCCGGCCGAGACTAGGAACCGGGAATTTTATCGATTCAGACTCCTGGGATGCCGGGGAAGAAGCAGATAAATCCCTGCCATTTTCTGGGCGTCCGGGAATAATCCAACGATGGAAACAGCCAGGAATAATCTTAAATTAAAATCTTGGTTATTGTCCTAAGCGTCCTTGGTTTTCACCTAGGGGACACCCAGTTGCCATTGCTAAAAGGGGGTACCTAGCTCTACCTGTGTCCACACTGTCCACAACGGCCCGTCATGTTTATGGAACCCACTTTAATAGAAAATTACCAAGAATAGTAAAAGGTTGGAACCCATTTAAATCATAGTTAAAGAAAAAGTCAAGAATATTTTCAATAATAGTCTCACTTATACAGTAGAGTCAGGCATTATCTTTATAATCTACTCTAGAGCAAAACCATTACTGTCATTCAATCTCACTCACTGAGCCCTGTTATGGTGCTCCCATGCTACACTCTCTAAGGCCCATATACCTGTCTCGGTCTACCTAGTCGCCCCGCACATCACCCAGTACAGTCAACACTTCCTTCGCTGAGCAACAATATTTGATCGTTTTCAGGTATTTACATCTGTAAATACTTCACTACCATGTGCTACCACCAGAGGTTACATTTACAAAGATGTAAAAATGTTAACTGTCATTATTATTATTATTTATTTCATTGCTATTATTAATTTTGTTGTTGGTGGTGTTAAATGTACCGCCTTGGACCAAGATGAAACAGCATCAGCTTCACACCGGCTAGTACAACAAGTCTTCTATTTCCAAAGACTATATTAAACTGACTAATAATCACTTAAAACTAGTAAGAAAATCATTTTTAAAAATATTTCATACATTTCTTAACAAGCTTTGATTATAATTAACCCGTCTAGTCATATCAGCTCAAATTCTCGATAGTCAAATCTCAAACTTTTATACTCTTATTGAAAATCGTGATCGTAAACTGACACTCTAGATTACATTTCAAACCTGCCTTTAACAGCTTATTTGAAAGGGACACAAAGTAAGTAAAACAAGTTCCCACATTAACGTGAATAATGGAAACGTTTTTGTTTATTGATTTTATTGCGACTGTCAAACCCCATTTTCTATAGAGAATAATAAAGTTATATTACAAATACGTGACAATTACAAAACTAACAATAACAGTTTCCCTATTAAGAGTTAACATATTCTGAAGCACCAGGTACACAACAATCAACTCTATAACTCTAACCTCAACATTTGCATCACATACTCCTGTCTAAAGATTTCCCACACACTATTCACAAAACACTGGTAAAACACGTGTGTGAGACTTTGATTCCCGGAACTTCTCGCAAATAATCCCCACATGTTAATTAAGAGGAAGTTTAGCAGCCAGAGGTGGTTGAGGATCTCCCCACCAGGAGTAAATGCTTCACTCCTGTACATCATCACCGTGCCTTATCCTCCTGCAGCAGCTCCTCCGCCCCATTACGCTTCCACCACCTGGCCAGATGGTGGCGGCAGAGATCCCAGCTAGTACACTGCTGGTGAAGACAAACTCTCGATTCTTCTCCTCACATTTTTCTTCACGTCGCGGTGCAGGAACATTAAACATACACAGTTTGCTTTACACTTTAAACCGTCGAATACATTAATGTTATAACCATCACCACGCAGCAGAGATCCCGCTTAAGCACATCCTGATCCTACATATCTTAAGAGGTTCGAGGTCAAGGGCAAGGGGGAAGTTCCCGTTCTAGCCTGTTGATGAAACCCTCGGGATACATCGGGATACACTACGTAGAGATTCCAAGACTGTGCGTAACATACACATCCAAATACACATCTTAGGACTAATTCCTCTTGTCAAGTCTGTTCAATATAATAATCCCTCTTGTGGGTTTATATACACTATGTCTATATACAATAATACTGAGTCTTATAGTTTTATATAAACTCATGTAAATCATTGCCCATTCCTGTATCCAGCGATCTGTTATATCCATCTCATGCATCGATATATTTACAAATACAATCAGCGTATCTATTCATATAAAATAATGTTTTCAAACTGTTCCTACATCAGTCTGTCTCCCTGTACTAGTAGTCGATTAACACACCAGTTTGTCCACCAATTATAGCAATCTATCTATGTAACACACCAGTCTCTCCACCAGTTATGGCAATCTATCTATATATTACATCAATTAGCCTATCAATAAAAGAATCTATCCATCTAGCAGCCTATAAACCAGGGCTCACCAAAGACTGACACACCTACCTCCCTCCCTCGTCTCGGCAGCCCGGCTTTAAAGCTGTCATGATTCTTTCTTCAGGCTCGTTTAAAATGTAACCTTTTTTTTTTCATTCAGGTTCAGTATACGATATTAGGACATGGTACGTGAGGTTATATTGAAGTAGGATGTTTTGTTTTGAACTTAAACTCAGTCAAACTTAAAGATCAGTATTACCAACTTGCTGCTGATATGGGAGAATAATATTTGGAGCATTCACAAGTACTTTAAAGATCAGTTTTACCATATGAACTTGCAGCGTGAGTTTATAGGTATAAATATTCTCTCGACCATTCACAAATATCTGAAAAGATGAACAATAACAACGTAATTTATATTTCTTTTGTCACAAGGAAAGACGAGCATTCCAACAGACCTTTGTGGTAGCCGCATCCTCGGACTTCTGGTTCCTTCACCTCCACAACCAAATTCTTCAATTTTCCGTCATTATCTAAGTTTAATTCCATCTAATCCACGTTTGTTTATCACACACTAACTGCGGCTGCCAGCCATATTTATCTAAAATTACGGCAAGGGACAAGGCAGATAACAGGAGCGGCATTTATGGAACTGTCCGTCACGCAGCGTAAAATCATCAAGAGATCAAAAGTGTTTCACAAAACTCGTCAACAATGCTCGAGTTTGGGCGGCCGTCACCCAGACAGAGAGCCATGGATCAAAGCTAACAATATATACTTCTGCTGCATTTTTCTATTTAATCTTCGTAAATAAAGTTTTGTGACATTTTTTCATCTCACAACTATATTATGTATGTTTATGTATTACCTAAGTTTGCATTACAGTATACAGTACGTACACACACAGTCACAAACATACACGCTCACTCACAAATCTGCACTCACACACGCACGTACATACACAAACACGTACAACAATACTCTCGTGTACTGTATATATTACAAAACTAATTTTACACAATTTAAACATCTACATCCTGAACTCTATCAACGATAAATAAATATCAACAATACACATCCATAATATTCCCGTTATACAGTATGTCAGAACGTGAAGACCAAACCAACTAGAAAATGACCGCGTTCACAACAGTATCTAGTTACACTTATGGCCGTGGCAAATGGCAACAGCTGATACAACAACACGTGTGTGTGTGTGTGTGTGTGTACAAATACGGCCAAAACTCCCTGTATAAATCACAATGACTAGACATTTAAACCCTAATTCCACTCGTTACCTGTTAGGCCCCCAAGGTAGATGCCAGATACTGCCATAAACATGGAAGAAATATTGTCCACTCGTACCATATCAGCCTTTCCTGACCAAACGTTTGGATGTTTTTCGCGCATGGGTTATTAATTTTTTTACCAGTCTTCCGTCTTGTTCAATCAACAAAAAATTATCTGTATCCCTGGGCCTGATGGCCCTCACAACGATCACTGACTGAGGCCATGTACATTTGGTAAGGTTGGTACTTCTGATTGTGTGATGCATTATGTAACTAATACATGTATGCTGCACTGTATATCAGGTATATTTAATACAGAGAAATTAACAGGAATACATATAAAACCTGTAACTCATGAGTGCTGTTTACAATTCTTGGACCGCTGTGTCATATTGTATAACACTGTAAAGGTGCAGAAATTTTTTTTGTTGACATCAACTGGAGACCATGGTCGAATATAACTCGTTTTAATTTAATTTCTCTACAAACCTGGTAACACTGAATACTTGCTCAATGCTTTAGTTTATATAATTTCTTTATGGAGGTAAAAATGGTCCTCTGTGATCAATTAATGAAACAAACAAAGTTTATACGAAAAGGTCAAAAGTCAACAAGATATATGTTACCTCTTGGTGTAGCTGACTTACTGTATTTTAGCTGTTTATTCGACTGTGGCCGTATATTTCTGTCTGACAGTCTGACTGTGACTTTATTTGTCTGACTGCCTAGGTGTGACTGTGCTTGTCTGTCTGACTGCCTAAGTGTGACTGTGCTTGTCTGTCTGACTACCTAAGTGTGACTGTGCTTGTCTGTCTGACTACCTAAGTGTGACTGTGCTTGTCTGTCTGACTGCCTAGGTGTGACTGTGCTTGTCTGTCTGACTGCCTAGGTGTGACTGTGCTTGTCTGTCTGACTGCCTAGGTGTGACTGTGCTTGTCTGTCTGACTGTGTCTCCAACTGTTTCCAATGTTTCCACCTGCACAAATGAAATGACTTTTCAGGAGAATTTCATGTCCCTTACAGGCAACAATATTTGACTTCGGTTCACGTTAGAAAAGGCAGAGATAAAAGAGTATAAGAGAAGGAGGGAAGTTAACAAGGTGACAGGAGGAGAACATGATAAAGACACAGACAAACAAACCGTGGACACTGAGAGGAGAATGATTTAGAGACGAGAGAAACAATTATTTTTGTTTATGAAAAATATACATCACAGGTAGGTGTGTGTGTGTGTGTGTGTGTGTGTCTGGTTAAACGCGCACACACTCCAACCCTCATCCAATACACAAAAATACCCCTTCGACATATATACACATCCATTCACACACACACACACACACACGCACACTGATATATTACCTTTGATCAGTATGCTTTCTTTACCGTCCTTAAGACACACACACACCTCTCATATCTTCTGACAGAATGGTATACGTGACTCCTCCTCCCTCAGCTGCCGCTACTCCTTCTCCTCCACCTCTTCATCATCCTCCACCTCTTCATTATTCTTCTCTTTTTCCTCCTCCTCCACCACCTCCTCTTCACCATCCTTTCCTTCTTTCATCTTCTCCACATCACCATCCTCTTCTTCCTCCTCCTCCACCCTATTCTCTTCTTCTTCTTCCCCCTCCTCTCCATCATCATTCTCTTCATCCTTTCTCTCATTCTCCACCTGGTCTTCCTCCTCTTCTTTCTCCTCCAACACCCCTACTTCCTCCTCCTCTTTACTAAAATACCTCCCCCCTCCTCGTCATAATGAACGCAGATTAACGAAGCATATCAATCAAAAAGAAACCGATTGCACTTATGGAAACACAGTTCTAATTATTTCCAAAAACTAAATATATTTTTACTTCTAATTTTAAGGATCTGTTGCCATTGAAAACGATTATTTTAACGATACGAAATGATACTATTTGAGCTACCATAGATTTTGTGGAGCATCTGAAACTTAAATACCCTAGTTTGTTTAATTTTATGATTTATTAACAGCCTAACGCTATCTGGGTAAGGGAGGGTAGGGTAAGGTTGGTCAGGTTAGGTTAGGTTTATATATTTTAAGGGGGAGATCAGAATATTTTTGCCTTGGGTTTGGTAACCAATATGATGAACTGACTTAGGAGTTCAACTGGAAAATTCCGTTTATTCTTGTTTTAAATTAATTTACATTTATTTTCTCCCATGTTGATAAAAGTTATATAGTAATAATGAATCCAGATTTTTATTTCATGCATATATTAAGAAAGAGAAAATTCGTAATTTTCTCATATAGTAAATAATGGTTAGGGTTTTATTTACCTATTAATAGATATAAAATACGTCACAAGTATAGATATTAAACGTTCGAGTTCCATTATAATAAATCTACTCACGTTCCTTTCACAATTCCACCAACCAAACAAAAATTACGTCACAGGCATGAGTAGTAAACAAAAGATTTACTCAGCCAATAAACCAGCTAGATTTTACACACACTCCACCTGGCGGCACGAAGTTCAAGCAAGTTTAAATCCCAGTGAAATATCTGCCGCCAAGTTTAGATCCCAGTGAAGAACATGCCTGTTAAGTTTAGCTTTAAGTGACATACACACCCGGATGATTAGCTCTGAGTGAAACATATGCAAAGAAATTTACCTCTCAAGATGAATATATGTCAGGGGAGTTAGTTTGAGTGAGATGTATGCCCCGGCAGTGTGAGTGAAATATATTCCAGGCAGTTTTTCTCAATGTGAAATATATATCAGGCAGTTTATTTATGAGTGAAATATATACCAGAATTTTCTTTTCATTGAATTATATACCAGACAGTTTACCTCTGTGAAATATATAATAGAAAGTTCACGTCAGTGAAAAATAATAATGATGATGATGGTTGATGATATTGATGATGGTGATGACAATTATGATGGTGATGTCGATGACGGCAATAATAATGACGATGGTGGCGAAGATGATGACGATAATGATGATGACAATGATGACGATAACAATGATGACGATAATAAATTAATTTAGGAATACTGTGCAAGTGATAGCTGCATTGAAAATACGAGTAGTGGTAATAATATCAATATCTCAAGACGTCTGACTCACTTTAATCTAAGAACCGTACCTCTCCATCTCTCTTTACTTTCTTCGGGTACTTCAAACACACAGACCTCTCGTGAGACGCCTGGTTTGGAGTTAAAGCAGCCAGCCTTAACCTAGGACCGCCTGCATTTCTCCAGAGATCATCCCAGAACACAGGTTATTGGCGAACCCCCTCACGTGATCACTCCAGAGAGAGACTCTCTCTCTCTCTCTCTCTCTCTCTCTCTCTCTCTCTCGTTATTGGTTTTAATTTGGACTGATTGCTCCTGCAGATCTTGCCAACACACACACATCACACGACAGAAGAAACCAGTCAAGCTATACTAATCCGCATTACATAAGACGTGTGTGCGGGTGATGACATTGCTTGGTAAGTCATCAAGGGCAACCTCGAGTACGACATTTATTTTATTCAAGTTTAATTGTTCCTCGGGGAGTGGGGAGGGGCTGGCTGTCCGCTGGCATCATCTCGTGAATATGGACGGGATGGTGACGGGGCGGTGACAGGATGGGTTGATGTCTCCACCACTAATAGCTGGGTAACTTTTTTCTTATGTTTTTGAAGTCTGGTCAACATATGGTTTGGACAGACGACAAGATGAAAGATAAACGAAAGAATGAAAAAAAAAAAATAAAGAATAAATAAAGCAAGGGATCAGTCCCCACTTCCCCATCAGTGATACACTCGACGCTTGAGGGCAAGAAAGTCGGGTCTAAAAACAAGAGCCCAATTGGTAACGTCAATAATATTACTAATGAAACAAACAATTAATAACACGGCCAACAATATAAAATAAAATATGAGATCAGTGAGATTCACCTTTCTCAATTCACTAAATGATGACAAAGCACATCTAAAACTTTCACTGCTCATAAATTCCTCACGATATCCCAGAACAGTATTCATCTAGTCGCGAGAAAAATCGGATTTCGAATGACCTCGGAGTCACCCACCAGAAGCAAAACTGAAACACGACACTGAGGTGTTTCAAGCGGTAGGAGGAGAGGCAGTGTTGTACGTGCGTCATGGGAAATGTGCGCCAGGTTCTTGTTATTCCTGGACGGTTGTGTATTTTACAGCAGTGTCTGGAAAACTGTCACCACAAAACAGACACTCTGGCTGCTGTGAACCAGAAAGGGTGAACGTAGGCTGAAAAAAATGCCCGAAATGTTACGAGACTTTGCCCCTGTATCACATGTTGGAGATCTACAGTGTCCTGCATGAAAACGGTATTTCGTGGTTGTGCCGGGAAAAAAAAATTCTGTCAACCGTAGAGCGGAAACTGTAGCCGCTGCGAGGCAGAAGAGGAAGAGCGAACACAGGAAGAAACACCTGTGATATGTTACACCACTTTGCTCCTCTATTACAAGTTGGACCTCTATATCTTTTTGCAGGAATATTTAGTGTTTCTAATGTAGGTGATTCTTCTTCTCGAGCTTGCAGAGTGGATTTTTACGATGCTAGAGTCGTCGGCCATACCCCCACTTGGTTCTTCACACGTGTTTACCTGTTGTTCGATATCCGTCAAGCTCCCAAGACCATCAAGCCTGGACGATGGTTAAGCTTTTCAGCCCTCCAACAAACCAGCGAACTGATAAGGCAATTTTTTCTCCATTGCTCAGTCATAATACTTGACCCGTATAGATGTCTGTCATCAGCGTATTAGTGATCATCCTGGGAGTGTTTACCTCCAATATATACTGTTGGGGTTTCACTTGTCTCCTTTCCAGGCCCCTAACAATATTAAGTCTGGCTGGCTGAAGGGTATTAAGTCCTCCATTGACCAGCTAACTCTTTGGGAAAATTAAAACCAGATTCACAAGGGCGAGTATTATTAGATTGTGTGATTATCTAAAGGGGTGTTTACCTTCAGTATATTTCAAGGGGTTCTCCACAGTCTTCCTTCCACAATAAATTACAGTGTTTTGGCTTCTCCCCTCTACAGCTCGCACACTCAGCCATATTGATGAATTGCGACCTTTTACGGGATTAAACCTTGGTAGAGGCAAGATACCGTGGTGAGGTATACAGGCGGCACTCACTGATGGCTTACAACACCAGTACTGTTAGGGTTTACTGCAGCAGACGGTCACAGGTGTTTCATTATTTTCTTCGTCTTACATACCTCAATGGGTCCAGTATTCATAGGGTCGTATCATGAATACTCCTTGTCGTGTAAAATGTAATGGCGCGCCTTATTAAACTTCAGTTTAAGCAAAACAGTAACTTCATAAATTGTTCCAAAATAATATTGAAAGTATAAAATATCTCTAAACTTTCTTGTGCTTCCATTGTGTCAGAAGTTAAGTGAACCTGTCTAGTTAAGGTGGAGGCTTAGTATTATTGTGATGCTAGTTGTGGAGGCAAAGTTATAATTTTTACATTTTCTATTATGAGGTAAAGTATATTCATCACGCACATACATGAGTCGGGACCCAGACTGTTTGGCGGTGAAGTCGGATTCTGAGTCTTCCATCATCATCATTAATATAATTATTATTATACTGTATGAAAGCACACTTTGAACGCCCAGACACTATTTCGCGGCACACCATTAATAACCACAAAATAATTTACTGTGCACATTAACATTCTGCTGGTTGTCATGTTGTGGATCACTAATGACTCATTATGATCGACTGTGTAAATTTAGTTACTCATGCTCGTCACGCCCTGAGTTGAGATCATTACGCGAGATGCTCCCTTGATCACCTGCCGCCCAGTGATATATATACTGTATCATGTTAACAAAGGATTCATAATATTGAATACACATTTATTATTGGAAGAAGATAATTTACTATTACTGACTCGGTGGTTGTGTGACCAGTGTGTGTGTGTGTGTGCGGGTATGTGGGTGTGGGTATAAGGGGGGTGGGGGGGGATCAAATGGCCCCTTTATGTAAATTTGGTTGATACTGGACAGATAATAATACGGTAAATTATAAGAGTATTTTTTTAACTTGGACCTTCAGCAAAACAATTAAAAACAAGGCCATTTTAAAGATATCTACTCTCTTGTGTAGGGACTGTGTCATCGGGGCTATCTATGGCATTTAGTTGTTTGAATAAACGGGTGTGGATGAGCTACATGAAACTTGAAGATAATAGGGTCGGAAGTGAAGGTCGGAACTGAAGTTTGTTTTGCTGGAGATGAAACACAACAAACAATTTGTCCCCCTCTACGGGGTATTAAGACGTAATTATACTGGAGAATCTCATTACAACACAGGTCACACAGAGACTCCCCATCCCCCTCTCACACACACACACACATATAACAATAATAATGGTTGACCCTCGTGTAACGAGGATGGTTGGCTCTAGAGCCACCTAGGCGTGAATTTGTTTAAGGTGTAGAAGCTGTTGCCAATACAACAACCAAACCCTAAGTTAACGAGTTACATGACCCAGTGTCATGGAATAGTCCAAGAAGACCGGACAACTCCCCAACTGCAATGGCTAACCATTATCCCGGAATACGATCCGCAAATCAATTAACATCCAGGTTCCCAATTATTGCTAGGTAGACAGAGGCAACTGGCGTAAAGAAACTTGCCCATGGTTTGACACTGCCCAGGGATCGAACCCGGGTCCGCTTGCTTGAGATGCGAGCATGCTGACCATTGCGGCACGCACGCACGCACGCACACACACACACACACACACACACACACACACGCGCGCACACACACACACACAGATAGAGAGAGGAGCTAGGTTCAGTGGCCGTTTCTTTCATTAGAGTCTGACTGGCCTTGTTGTCATCAGTCCGCCCTCCCCACACCCTCTCATTCGCTCCCCCGGATCCCCCCCCCCCTTTCCCAACCCCTCACGACCTCCTCCTCCCTTCTTTAGCCCCCCCCCCCACCCCAGGCCCTCTAATGTCCCCTCCCTGCTCTCCCACGCTCCTTCATACCCTCCCCCACTACTCCCTGCCAGCCCTCCACCCACCAAATTAAGCAGGTCGCCAGCGTGGAGGCACAAACGTGACTCGGGTTCTGATTCCTAAGCCTTCGTAGGCTAAAATCTTCTCCGGCCGGGAATATGAAGAACACTTCTTTACTGCCTCACTTAAGCGACGACGTAAAGATGGCGCTTAAAATGTGGTGGGAAATACTCTGAGACTAATGTAAATTGGTGACGTTATTTTTCATCACTTGATACGGTGAAACCTTAATAAATTTATATAGGAGAGAGAGAGAGAGAGAGAGAGAGAGAGAGATCCTCGCCCACAGTAATATTTTACCCTCAAGTGGGATTCTACTTTACAGCGGTGAGCTTTTTATGAGTGTTGAGGCAGAGGTGATGCACGGTGAAGGCAGACAGGTCCTGGTCGCTCTCAGGTCGTGCCGCTCTCAGGTCCTGGTCGCTCTCAGGTCCTGGTCGCTCTCAGGTCCTAGTCGCTCAAAGTTCCTAGTCTCTGTCAGATCCTGGTGGATCTCTCATCTATAACTCAGGTGGATACTTTCTACCAATCAATCCTAAAGGTCATTGATTCTCGCCCGGGGCACACCAAATCCACCCAACCGTGAATGGTACCTAACCTTACAGCTGGGGAAATGACGGTGGTCGAGCGCAGTGCCGACCGCATTGGTTCCTTCGATAATTTAGTGTTCAGTGTGTTTGCACCTCGCACTTCCCCTACCGCACCAGGCTGTCAGGCTCTTTGGAACCGCTTACACTTTATATTTGAGTACCCATGTAATTCGTAGTTTAAAGTGAGTCAGTTAGATAAGTTCTCATACCTTTAATAACGGAGGAACCTGTATGCATCTATCACCGTGTTGTAGGTTTAGAGTGTCAGTCACAAGTGTTTTCACATCTCTAGTTTTAAGGAAAAAAGTTCACGCATGAATCTTTGAGGACCCAGCCCGCATTCTTTACAGTGGCCGTCACTTCTTGGGCGGTCATAGTCTTGATCTTAACATATGTGTGACTCTTGGCTGTCACCATCGTCGCCGTCATCGTCACCATTACCGTCACCATCCCTCATCATTATGGACCGCCAGTTTACCCACTCGCGGCGGGCAGATGCAGAGGGTGTGGAGAGGAAAAGAGAAGAGGAGTTCGTGTTGAGAAGTCTGTAGTGAGCAAAGCTGAATACTAACGCAACGACAAGGCTGGACTCTTAAGGATGTTGATATGGGGTCCTTAATTAAATATACAAGAGGTAGCAGGAAGAACAAGGGCGGGAGGAGGGCGGAGGACGGCACCAAGATATTAGGTTAAGGACGTGATGGTATATGCGAGAGAAAAGTGTGTACAGCAGGTAGGGGAGGCATTACACAAGACTGGTACAGGAGACGTATGGCGTCAGTCTCTTAGGAATATATAAAATTGATGAAATTTTCCTCATATTTATTGGTATTTTAAGATAATTCATCTACAACAGGCAACTAGATGACCAAGAAATAGCTACACTATCCTCACTTCCAGGACTAAAATAGCTATCAGTCTAGTCAGGAAAGAAACATACCGAGCTGGCAAAACGTAGACAATAACATATTCTTTACTATAACGAAAACAGGTGAAACTAGAATGACCCAAACATTAAAGCAATAAACCCTCTCCTTCGCGTACACTACCAATACCGTATACACAACACTTTACAGTAAGTATACACAAGGGGGCGAGGATCTCATCGTTAACTGGTCAAGAGACTCTCAACGAAAGCCGTAAAAACCTGCGGGCCAATTAAGATCATAACCTTTAACAATATCCGAAACTTGTTCAAGTTTTTAATATTCTCCTTCAGTCTTAAGCCTTTGTAAGTCAGTTTACCAAGTTCTGACATTCAAGCAGCCAATATATGAATGCATTTTACGAACTTACTTGAAGACTACCCTGGTACTTCTCTCCAACACAAAACCGTCAAAAGTCAGCACTTCTCTCCAACACACAACCTTCAAAAGTCAGCAGTTCTCTCCAACACAGAACAGTCAAAAGCCAACAGTTCTCTCCAACACAGAACCGTCAAAAACCAACAGTTCTCTCCAACACAGACCCACCAAAAGCCAGCAGCTCTCTCCAACACAGACCCATCAAAAGCCAGCAGTTCTCTCTAACGCAGAACCATCAAAAGCCAGCAGTTCTCTCCAACACAGAACCGTCAAAAGCCAACAGTTCTCTCCAACACAGACCCATCAAAAGCCAGCAGCTCTCTCCAACACAGACCCATCAAAAGCCAGCAGTTCTCTCCAACACAGAACCGTCAAAAGCCAACTTTTCTCTCCAACAGATTATTCAAAACCCAGCAGTTCAAACGTTAAAAGCCAGTAGTTCTCACCAACACATAACCGTCAAAAGCCAGAAGAGAACAAGATACAACTGTCTACAACAGAGAACCATCGAAGGATAGAACAGAAACAATCCAATTTGTTGACCATTATTATGGCGAAATGCTGGAGGTGCTACACGGTTTAAGACTTTAAGACTGAAAAATTATGTGAGTCAGAGTCAGGCTGTGGTACGCGAGAGCGGTATAACAAAGTACTTGGGCTTTTGTTACATACAAAAAACTTTGCTTGATTGGTCTAATTAACTAACTCTGAATAGTGGATCTGCGTGTTTCCTTTAATCATCAAATAGCTCACAACTATAGAAACACAATTGCTAGTTCCAACTCAATTCCTCCAACTTGGCGGACATGGGCTCTAGTAATTTTTTTTAAAAGGAGGTATTCAATTCCACTGGAAGGGTAGGAATTGCTGGGTCCTGAAATTGTATTGGAAGGGTGAGGGCAGCTGATATGAATATTGCGGCGAACACCTGGTAAATGTAGGCTCCTTCAACTGTGCTGATTGTGTTAACGTCAGCTATCTTATCCTGGAACTGATGTGAGCAGTGCCAGACTGTTGACTCCTGGAGTTAAGGAGAGCAGTGCCAGGCTGTTGATTCCTGGAGTTAAAGAGAGCAGTGCCAGGCTGTTGACTCCTGGAGTTAAGGAGAGCAGTGCCAGCCTGTTGATTCCGGGAGTTAAGGAGAGCAGTGCCAGCCTGTTGATTCCGGGAGTTAAGGAGAGCAGTGCCAGCCTGTTGATTCCGGGAGTTAAGGAGAGC
This sequence comes from Homarus gammarus, assembly GCA_958450375.1. NCBI lineage: Eukaryota > Metazoa > Arthropoda > Malacostraca > Decapoda > Nephropidae > Homarus > Homarus gammarus. The sequence goes on from CAUDMG010000291.1 coordinate 599,895, forward strand.
AGTGCCAGCCTGTTGATTCCGGGAGTTAAGGAGAGCAGTGCCAGCCTGTTGATTCCGGGAGTTAAGGAGAGCAGTGCCAGCCTGTTGATTCCGGGAGTTAAGGAGAGCAGTGCCAGCCTGTTGATTCCGGGAGTTAAGGAGAGCAGTGCCAGCCTGTTGATTCCGGGAGTTAAGGAGAGCAGTGCCAGCCTGTTGATTCCTAGAGTTAAGGAGAGCAGTGCCAGCCTGTTGATTCCGGTAGGTAAGGAGAGCAGTGCCAGCCTGTTGATTCCGGTAGGTAAGGAGAGCAGTGCCAGCCTGTTGATTCCGGGAGTTAAGGAGAGCAGTGCCAGCCTTTTGATTCTGGGAGTTAAGGAGAGCAGTGCCACCCTGTTGTTTCCTGGAGTTAAGGAGGGCAGTGCCAGCCTGTTGATTCCGGGAGTTAAGAAGAGCAGTGCCAGCCTGTTGATTCCGGGAGTTAAGGAGAGCAGTGCCAGCCTGTTGATTCCGGGAGTTAAGGAGAGCAGTGCCAGCCTGTTGATTCCTGGAGTTAAGGAGAGCAGTGCCAGCCTGTTGATTCCGGGAGTTAAGGAGAGCAGTGCCAGCCTGTTGATTCCGGGAGTTAAGGAGAGCAGTGCCAGCCTGTTGATTCCGGGAGTTAAGGAGAGCAGTGCCAGCCTGTTGATTCCGGGAGTTAAGGAGAGCAGTGCCAGCCTGTTGATTCCGGGAGTTAAGGAGAGCAGTGCCAGCCTGTTGATTTCGGGAGTTAAGGAGAGCAGTGCCAGCCTGTTGATTCCTCGATGTGTTTCAAACTCGGGATAATTTTTAATAACATTGGATACTTCTAGGTCATTGTCTTCTTGGACTAAGATCCTGGAGCTGTAAGTTTTTAGAATTCTCCTGAAGAGGTGAAGCTTTTAGGATCTTGGATTAAAGCAATATAAGTAAAGGCTATTGGGATTTATAAGTGTCCCGAGCTGTAGAGGGTTGTTAAGCTGTCGGCCCCTAAAACTACCTGGAGGATCACTGGGGCGGAGAGGATGGGAGTTCCTGAATCGTAAACTTGTACTGATGGATAAAATACTAAGTAACAGGGAAACACAAAAACAGTTAGTTATCGCAGACTAATGATCCTGAAGGAGATCAAACAAACACATACCATGATATGTGATACATCCTTCTTAATTCTTCACTCAACAAATTGTTTTATTAATTAAGCTACATATCTACGGAAATTTCCAGCTAAAATCTTCCATTTAGCAAAATTTTGATGTCCCGTCACGTATTAGGGGACAGACGGTCGGACAAATAAGACACTTTATACACCCCACAAAATTTTCAGAGAGTAAAAATAAATTACAATTAATATAGCGGGAGACTCACCTTACTCCTCCAATTGTGATGCAACTGACACCTTGCTCGATAATTAACCCAAGTAAAGTGAAAACTGAGACAGCTGGGTGTATGACCTCGGAACAATGGCCTCGTCTGTTTGTCAACGAAAAATAAAAATGAAACAAATTTTCTTTCTTTTTTTCACCAAGATGTTTTCATAGTTCATTACTTTTGCCTTTCTGCCCACAGTGTTCAAGGCAGATACAAAAAATTATGTCAAAAGCAGCAGACTTTTTAATCAATGTTTACATCACGTCATGCAGTAGAGGTACCAGGATCAAAGCGTCTGAATTAATAAGTTTTCTTGCAGTTAAGAATTTAGTTTTACTGCGTCTCCTTTTACGTAAATGTTTGTTAAAGGTTTTGACCAATTTACTCTTACCGTGTGTGTGTGTGTGCGAGTGTCCAAGCGTGGGAGAGAGAGAGGTGCAAGAATCACATGGCATAATAATGTTGAGATGTTTTAATCAGTCTCGAACAAGAACAAAACTGGAAACACTGATATATGATGCAGTGTAAACAATGTAAACAACTGGTATATAAATGACTGTTTATTGGTGTACAGTTCAGCCCAGACTGTAAGATCAGCACCATCACCCTGAGTGTGTACATCCACACACTTCTGGGTTATTTACACCACCTGAGCGTTTTAAATACTTCAAGACCTTCAATATTGTCTCAACTTACCAAATACTCCACGATGATATTCAATACTCCTCCATTTGTTTCGCAGAGGCTCTGAGATTTCTTCAGTAATATGACCCAGTCAAGCTTCCAGTTTACACCATTATGATCAATACTGTAAGTGATCCACATACCATTAAACCTCTAAAGCTTCCTTCATTTTCTGTAGAGGCTTCCCAATCATATCAATTCACCAGGGTTCTAATCTAGGTGTTCAGTTGTTTAAATTGTCCCCCAAAATGGATTTCAGATATGAGAAGACACTGTTAAGCCCATGAGACACAGCGATGAAGACCATAATGGCGACGAAAGTGCATAGAGACGCTACCGGAAGGAAAGATAGGAACGTTTGATCATTTGACGCAGGTGAGAATGTTCCTTGTGTCTTCTATTGGCGTTCTATTTAAACGTTTCTTACATAAGTGTCACTCGACCCAACACAACGAGACTTCCCTTACATACCGTTACCATGATCCCATCTCTGACAAGTTCTCTTATCTCTTCCACATATACTCTTTGTCTTCTCTACAATTATCTCTCGTTTCTCCTAACACCTCCTATCTGGTCCTCCTATACACGTCTCTCAACATCCCCCACATGATTCTAAACCCTCACATACACCTTATATTTCACTACATACACACAAGTCTCTCGTATCCCCCACATATTTTTATCTCCAACACGAAGTCTCTCCCATCCCCCACAAATTTCTATAACCCATACATGTCTCTCCCATCTCCCACATATTTCTATCTCCAACAAAAGTCTCTCGCATCTCCCATGGACCTGCAGACTCACTAAAAGTGTCGGTCTCTAACTGGCGTTGCTGTCATTCTACACTTTCCGCAGTTCAAAAGATAATCGTTTTCCAATAGCGACCCCGGTGTGTGTGTGTGTGTGTCTGAGAGAGAGAGAGACAGAGAGAGTGAGGAGAGAGAGAGAGAGAGAGAGAGAGAGAGAGAGAGAGAGAGAGAGAGAGAGAGAGAGAGATTTTACCAAAAATAGGAATCTGTTTGTAAAGATAATTGGAACTGTATAAGTAAATGACTGAACAACTGGCTCATTAGTAAGGTAATCAGCCGGCGTCATACTCCTTATGGTACACAACACCATATCAAGATCTTCAGAAGCCAATTCGATCAGCATATGATCTCAGTGATGTTAAAATTCTATAAATATGACATTAATAGTTTACACTCTCTCTCTCTCTCTCCTCTCTCTCTCTCTCTCCTCACTCTCTCTCTCCTCCTCACTCCCACTCTCTCTCTCTCTCTCTCTCTCCTCCTCACTCTCACTCTCTCTCTCTCCTCCTCACTCACTCTCTCTCTCTCTCTCCTCACTCTCTCACTCTCTCTCTCTCTCTCCTCCTCACTCTCTCTCTCTCTCTCCTCCTCACTCTCTCTCTCTCTCCTCTCTCTCTCTCACTCTCTCTCTCTCTCTCCTCCTCTCTCTCTCTCACTCTCTCTCTCTCTCTCCTCCTCTCTCTCACTCTCTCTCTCTCTCCTCCTCACTCTCTCTCTCTCTCTCTCCCCCTCCTCACTCTCTCCCTCCCTCCCTCCTCATTCTCTCTCTCTCTCCCCCTCCTCACTCTCTCTCTCTCCTCACTCTCTCTCTCCTCACTCTCTCTCTCTCTCTCTCTCTCTCTCCTCCTCACTCTCTCTCCTCCTCACTCTCTCTCTCTCTCCTCCTCACTCTCTCTCTCTCTCTCCCCCTCCTCACTCTCTCTCTCTCCTCACTCTCTCTCTCCTCACTCTCTCTCTCTCTCTCTCTCTCTCCTCCTCACTCTCTCTCTCTCTCCTCCTCACTCCCACTCTCTCTCTCTCTCTCTCTCCTTCTCTCTCCTCCTCTCTCTCACTCTCTCTCTCTCTCCTCCTCACCCTCACTCTCTCTCTCTCTCCTCCTCACTCTCTCTCTCTCTCTCCTCCTCTCTCTCACTCTCTCTCTCTCTCTCTCCTCCTCACTCTCACTCTCTCTCTCTCTCTCCCCCTCCTCACTCACTCTCTCCCCCCTCCTCATTCTCTCTCTCTCTCCTCCTCATTCTCTCTCTCTTTCTCTCCGCCTCATTCTCTCCCTCTCTCCCTCCTCACTCTCTCTCTCCCTCTCTCTCTCTCTCCCCCTCCTCACTCTCTCTCTCCCCCTCCTCACTCTCTCTCTCTCTCTCTCTCTCCTCACTCTCTCTCTCTCCTCCTCACTCTCTCACTCTCCCTCCCTCCTCACTCTCTCCCTCCCTCCTCACTCTCTCCCTCCCTCCCTCCCTCCTCACTCCCTCTCTCCCTCCTCACTCTCTCTCTCCCTCTCTCGCTCCCCCTCCTCTCTCTCTCTCTCTCTCTCTCTCTCTCTCTCTCTCTCCCTCTCTCGCTCCCCCTCCTCTCTCTCTCTCCTCTCTCTCTCTCTCTCTCTCTCTCTCCTCGCTCTCTCTCTCTCTCTCTCTCTCTCTCTCTCACTCTCTCTCTCTCTCTCTCTCCTCCTCACTCACTCACTCTCTCTCTCTCTCTCTCCTCCTCACTCACTCACTCTCTCACTCCTCCTCACTCACTCACTCTCTCTCTCCTCCTCCTCACTCTCTCTCTCTCCCTCCCTCCTCACTCACTCTCTCTCTCTCTCTCTCTCTCTCTCTCTCTCTCCTCACTCTCTCCGTCCCTCCCTCCCTCCTCACTCCCTCCCTCCCTCCCTCCCTCCTCACTCTCTCTCTCCCTCCTCACTCTCTCTCTCCCTCTCTCTCTCTCTCTCTCTCTCCCTCCCTCCTCACTCTCTCTCTCCCTCCTCACTCTCTCCGTCCCTCTCTCCCTCCCTCCCTCCTCACTCTCTCCCTCCCTCCCTCCTCGCTCTCTCCCTCCCTCCCTCCTCACTCTCTCTCTCTCTCCCTCCCTCCTCACTCTCTCCCTCCCTCCCTCTCTCCTCATTCTCTCCCTCCCTCCCTCCTCACTCTCTCCCTCCCTCCCTCCTCATTCTCTCTCTCTCTCTCCCCCTCCCTCCCTCCCTTCCTCCCTCCCTCCCTCCATCCTCACTCTCTCTCTCTCTCCCTGCCTGCTCACTCTCTCCCTCCCTCCCTCCCTCCCTCCCTCTCCCCATCCCTCCCTCCCTCCTCACTCTCCCCCTCCCTCCCTCCTCATTCTCTACCTCCCTCCCTCCTCACTCTCTCCCTCCCTCCCTCCTCACTCTCTCCCTCCCTCCCTCCTCACTCTCTCTCTCTCTCCCTCCCTCCTCACTCTCTCCCTCCCTCCCTCTCTCCTCATTCTCTCCCTCCCTCCCTCCTCACTCTCTCCTCCTCCCTCTCATTCTCTCTCTCTCTCCCTCTCTCTCTCCCTTCCTCCCTCCCTCCCTCCATCCTCACTCTCTCTCTCTCTCCCTGCCTCCTCACTCTCTCCCTCCCTCCCTCCTCACTCTCCTCCCTCCCTCCCTCCCTCCCTCCCTCCTCACCCTCCTTGCCTCCCTCCCTCCCTCCTCACTCTCCCTCCCTCCCTCCCTCCCTCCCTCCTCCCCTCCCTCCTCACTCTCTCCCTCCCTCCTCACTCTCCCCCTCCCTCCCTCCTCACTCGCTCCCTCTCTCTCTCCCTCCCTCCTCACTCTCTCACTCTCTCTCCCTCCCTCCCTCCCCTCTCTCTCCCTCTCTCCCTCCCTCTCTCTCCCTCTCTCCCTCTCCCTCCCTCCCTCCCTCCCTCTCTCCCTCCCTCTCTCTCTCTCTCTCTCCTAACTCTCTCTCTCTCTCTCTCCTAACTCTCTCTCCTAACTCTCTCTCTCTCTCTCTCCTTACTTTCTCTCTCTCTCTCTCTCCCTCCCTCCCTCTCTCTCTCTCTCTCTCTCTCTCTCTCTCCCTCCCTCTCTCTCTTTCCTCCTCCTCTCTCTCTCTCTCTCATGTTTACATTCAGAGATCATGGAGTCAGCGACCCCGGGGTCTTATCAACATGCCTCACTGCACGTCTATGCCCCTTCCCCTCACCTTCCTCATCCACCTTCTTTATCATCATTTTTCTCTTTCACCTCCAGTTACATGTACCATTCTTACCTGTTTCTACATCTTGATACTTGAAATAGACTAAAATATGCTTCTTTGTTTCTTTGTTTTTAGAGTAGACATCAACCAGGACGGTGGTTATTTTCAGTACCTTCGAGGTTGTGATTAGGTGTAGTCAGGTGTCTTTTCGTTTGTAATGTTCATATTATGTGTTAGGAATATATCGTGTGATTTGATTGTACGAAAATCCTCTCCCTCCCTCCTCAGTCATTCTCTCCTTCCCTCCTCAGTCATTCTCTCCTTCCCTCCTCAGTCATTCTCTCCCTCCCTTCTCATTCTCTCCCTCCCTCCCACGGTACTCTCTCCCTCCTCACTCTCTCCTCACTGTATATGTGTTTTATGTGATTAAACATAACGAGAAACTGTAGCTAAATTGTTATGTATTGTACTGGTTATATTATATCTCTAGCTACAACTCTCACACGTGAAATACATACATCCGTCAGGTCAGGAGAGAAGCGCACCGAGCCGAACTAAATGCAGACGGAAAACATGTCCGGGAACCCGTTGGATGGGACACACGGACGGACACCGATTTTTACCTAACCTAACCTAACCCGGTGTCTTGGTGTAAACAAACAACAACAAGATGAAGTAAAGAAGGTCCTCACAATCCCAAGCTACATCAGTTGTTGCATCTATCCATCTGATTCTTTCAACCTGTTAACTATAGCGCTGAAGTCTTGCTAACAGTAACATTAAAAGTATAGCGTTACAAGAGTGTGAATTAAGCAAGCGGTGTCCCGGTGATACAAATATCGTGTAGCGGCGTTGGGTCTTTGGGATAATTGGTCAGGATCCATGTTTAAGGGTTCATAACGTGCGCTGATTGGTCACTTCTCACCCTTTCCTGCACTGATATGTCAACAAAACGACAACATCAAAAACGAAAAAGTAAACAAACATACAAACAAACGATTCAATGTAAAATAAACAAAAGTAATTTTAAAGAAATTTAACCATAATGTAACCATCATATTCATCCTAAACCAATTCTAAGCAAATCTGAATAGACTTAACCTCACAAATTAACAAAATTGACGGATTACCCGTATTACCAATAGCCACCATAGTGTGTGTGGGGGGTGAGGGGGGGGGGTGGGAGGGAGTTTCATGGTTCGACCCTTCAGACCAATCACAACACGTCCACCCTCTAACGAGTGGATATTGCACTTCTTCGTTTCCTCTGGTCTCGGGTCCCGTAATGTGTCATAATTGTCGCCACGATCTACTCTATCATCGTCGCCGCCGCCTCCGGAAGTACAGTTTCTCACTCCCCTTTCAATAACACTCCTGATTTTCCTTAATCTTGGAGAAAATCTCCTCATTTTCCTCAATTTTCCTCCTCGCTAAGGGTACGGAGAGCTCCCCACTCCCACTCATTTCGCTTTGTTTTTCTTCATGAAACTCTGACTGACTCTCCCAGCTATTTATTTTTACCCAGAAAACTTATCTGAAAAATCTTTTTAAGTTATATTTTTTTGCGAGGTAATGTCCTCAATTTTATCAAATTTCCTCCTCTCTCTCACACTGTTTTTCCTCTTGAAATTCTGACATAGGTTCTCTGTGGGGGCAGAGTTGGAGGGTGAGCTGGAGGGTGAGTTGGAGGGTGAGCTGGAGGGCGATTCGGAGGGTGAGCTGGAGGCTGAGCTGGAGGCTGAGCTGGATGGTGAATTGGAGGCTGAGCTGGAGGGCGATTCGGAGGGTGAGCTGGAGGCTGAGCTGGATGGTGAATTGGAGGGTGAGCTGGAGAGTAATTCAGAGGTTAAGTTGGAGGGTGAGCTGGATGGTTAATTGGAGGGAGAGCTGGAATTATTTAATTTAGCCACTTACAGTGGCTAGTTTATTGTGCTCCCTATACTCATACTGTGAGCGGTAGGGCAAAAGGATTTTTTTTTTTACGGAGAATTGCCCACCCGGGCACAGGTCATCGACTCACAACGGGGCCTAGGGGTCGGAAAAATATGAGCAAATATAAATTGAAAATAGAAAAGAAAAACATAATATTAATCTACACCATTAAGATGACGGAAAATCATATTTTTGAAGTGAGACAGATTGTATGAGTATGGAAACACAGTTTGGCTGTGTGAGGAAAAAAAACAAGGATGTATTACAACAGGTTATTTTAGTGTGACCGACATCCACACAGAAATGGTGGGCACCGCGGGAAAGACGAGTGTTACGGGCCCACGGCCTTGCCGGCGGTAAGCAGGATGCCAAATCCACCGCACATTTCCCTTTAAAGTACCCGTACAAGAGAGAGAGTGAAGCAACATTGCAGCGAAGAGAAAGGGAAGAAAGAGTATCAACTAAAGGAGATGAGTTAATAAGACGAAATGCCTTTAAGTTCAAAGTTGTTAGGGATTTCTGGCCTCTTCGCCGTTAGGCTATTTCGGCCGAAGCTGATTGGTTGGTCTTCTTTTTTCTCTTTGTTCTTCTTTTAGTTTTTACTTTCCATTCTACTTCTTGTTCTTCGTCTTCTTCTTTTTGGTCTTGTTCTGTCTGGTCTTCGATAATATTATCAGGTTCTTCTTTGTTGATATCTTGATTGTTCTTTTCTTGTTCGTTTTTGTCTTGTTTGTTCTTTTCTTGTTTGTTTCGGTCTTGGTTGTTTTTTTCTAGAGTCTTGACTGCAAGGAGAGCCTCCTTGTAAGTCAACTTTTCCTTAGACCGCAGCCTGGCCACCCTGCACTCCTCCCTCCACTTGGGACAAAGCCGGTCGGAGGAGGAGTGAGGGCCACCACAAGCCGCGCACTTCTTAACGGCCGCCTGGCAGTCAGCGTCGGTGTGGCCGGGTGCCCCGCAGCTAGAGCACACCTTGGGAGCGCGACACTTCCTCGCCAGATGGCCATATTTCTGGCAATTGTAGCAACGAGTGGGTTTTGGCTGTTGAGGTTTCACTGGGATTTTCTCCTAACCCAGTATAACGGAGCTGGGAAGTTCCTTAGGAGAACCAACCAGGGCAGTTGTGCTGGTCAGCTTCCTAAGTACTGCGAGCTGATCTCCAATCAGCTCGCCAAGTTCGTCTCTTTCGAGATACTCAATCTCAGAGTGGGAAATGACTCCCAAAATCAAGTTATCCTGAAGTAGGGCGTCAAACATGACGTCAACTCCATTGATGATCGTTCGATGGGGAAATTTGTGGGCCTGCCCCCATTCTTCGAACGTGATGACAAGGGTACCACCGCTACTCCGGACGACCCCTGTCACCCCCTTTAGTCCAATGTGGTCAAAAAAATCTTTAATCACAAGAAGATTTAGTTTCTTGCGCGAAGGGTGCTCGACCGGAATCAGTCTCACAACCTTCGCCTGGGCTAGGGTGATCATGATCATGGTCACGCGGTACCTCGGGGGGAAGGATCGGGGAGCCGGGAGAACCAACCTCGCCGAGGTTCAGGTCTCAAGTGAAATGCCTTTGATTCCACCCTATTTAACAGTTGGACAGAAGAAGGACCACCCCAGATATGAAAGCAGTACTCCAAGTCCTGAAATGTGATTGGTGGGAGATCAATCTAATTTGGAAAGTGTTATTGGTAAATACTGCGTTTTATTTCTAGTGAATTTAACCAAGTTTCTACCTCCCCATTCGGAGATGCTGCACAGACCCGCATTGATAGATGAAATTATATCAGCTCTAGAAACAGATCTAGTTTGAGAATTAGGGGGAAGGGAAAAATGTGAAGAAGAGTGAAGAGTAGAATCATCAGCGTAAGACTGGATAGATTAAGTCGTAGGGTGAAGTAAATAAACTGCAATGGATCGGTTCTCAAGGAAGCTAGAAATTAGAGAACAAAGCAGGGGAGAGAAACCATAAGAGGGAAGTTTAGAAAGCAAAGACTTCTGCCATACCCTGTCAAATGCTTTGTAGATGTCGAGGGCCACGACAAAACTTTCCCTATAATCCCTAAGAGAGTGCAGTAGGAGAGCAGATCACCAGTAGATCTCGCCTGGCGAAGGCCATGCTGGTGATCCGACAATGAGAAAGGCGTTCAAGGTGACGGATGAAGTTAGGGCAATAGGGCAATAATTAGAGGGAGTGGAATGGTCACCCTTCTTCGGGATGGGCTGAACCGAGGCAAGCTTCCAAGAGGTTTGGGTTTTGAGGCAAAGACGAAAGAAGCGAGCAAGCACAGGAGTCAGAACTTCAGCCCACTCCCTCAGAACACAATGTGTATTCTATCTTGTCCATGCGCCTTACTCACACCCAGACTGGATAACACACCAGGAACCCTACGAGTGGAGATTATTGGAAAGTGCACAGGTTTAGGAGGAGCAGGAGTAGGAGGGATAGAGTTGGAATTGTCTAAGAGTTAGAGGAGAATAAGGTGCCAGAGACTGGCTTTATCAAGGGAAGAGTTGGCTATATAGTTATCAGATCGGAATAGAGGAGGGAAAGAGGGAGTGCAGAAGTTATAATAGATGTTTTTGGTTAAGGACCAGAAGGATATATTAGAAGAAGAGTTAGTCGGGACAGTGCTCTTTCTTTATATAAAATTCCGCTTGGCCCTACGAAGAAGGGCCTTACAACGAATCCTAAAAGTAATGAAAGAGGAGAGGGTAGTAGGAGGAGATAGTTTTATAACTTGATAAACCCTTTCTCTCTCCCTGCATGCAGGAGAACAGGAGCGATCAAACCATGATTGTAAAGTGAAAGTTTCGGTAGAAGAAGGGATAAATGCACTCATACCACCGAGAATAATCCCATAAATGCTGTCAGGACATACCGAGGTGTCCCGAGTAGAAAAGCAACATTCATCCCAAATAAAGTCGGTGAAGAATTCTCGCAAGGATTGCTTGTTTGCCCTCCGATTGTACCATAGTTGGCGTTTAGAGTTCACAAAGGGTCAATATAACTAACCCCCGTGGTTAGGATATTATGACAATCAATGTTACGGAGTATTTCAAATAAATTCTTTGTTTAGTTCTATACACAGAGGGTAACCTTCGCAACTGCGTGAGTACAGGAGTGTGAGGCACTGAGGCGCTTTGCTATTCACATTTGCGTGAGAGGTATTAAGTACATTGTGTTTGGCTCTTTACATGGGAACTGTTATAGCTACAAAGCGCAAAAAAGTGGATACAATCATAATATGTCGGCTATCTTGCCATTAGAGATAATGTGTTGTGCCATTTCACATTCAGTGTGCTTGGACTTGTCCCTAAAAGGTTCTATCTTCACACAGTCGAGGACGTAGTGTTCGAGTGTGTGGCCATATGTCTGGCCACACTATACATTTAGTCTTGTTCACATCTGCTTGAGGAACATACTGCCAGAGGTACTTATACCCTAATCTTAATCTAGGGGTTACAACATCTTGTAATGTTTACCTTGTTACTTGCTCCATATACATGTTTCACTTGATACATCTCATCATGGGAAGCAATGGATTGACTAGTGCCCGTTTGCACTTGTCTGCTTGCGTCAAATTCATCAATAAATTTTTTCCTAATCACAGTTTTAAGGGTTCATTTTGACAGACCCACAATGTTAGGCGCGAGTTTGGCGAGAGCAACAACTCTGTCATGTTATTTGAGACCTATGTGAGAGGGATCTACAACAGTTTGATCGTGACACCCAGGTCAACAAGGTACGTATATTTGTGTCTGGCTTCAGAGACAAGCGCGTGACAACTTGAATGGAGGGTGTCAAGGGCAAGTAGTGAGGATAGAGAATCAGCGATGATGAGACTGTTGGTGACGGGTTGCAATAAATTTATTAGCTGTAGAATGACAAATAATTCAGTTTGTCGAGTGGAAAAGCCAGTTGTTAATTCTAACCCCTTTTTCAATTGTATTACCGTTAGGTTGAGTCACAACGATAGCACTTCTAGCCCTCCCACAGGCGGTGTTAAGAGATCCATCAGAGTAGAGGGTTTGTGTGATATTATCATCAGTCTGCAGGGTGTGTAATGTGTTCAAGAGCTCTCACTTTGGCAGTGTGTTGGAGATAATACTTTGTATAATTAATCTTTTAGGCAGATATGTCGGTAATGTGATATCGAAGAGAACAGTCCTCCAGGGTGGAAGGAAGTGCTGTTGTGTCTCAACTTTTTACATGTGGTTTAGTCCAAACATCTTCATATGTGTAGCTGTAGTTTGGGTCAAAATAGATTCACCAGCCCCATAGTTCATACATTCTAGCAATTTTAAGGAAACAATGTTATCAGGCTCACCACGCAGAAGTCTCAGGGCAATCATGAGGTTGACTTCAATTATTCTATCTTTGACACTGGGTATACCTAGTTCTTTCTCCACAAATACTAATAGTGCTTATGGTACATCCTAGGATAATTCTGAGAACTTTATTTTGATTTTTTTTCGAGCTTGCCAACGCCTTTCCCGTCACGAAGGACCAGGGCTGATGCGTGGTAATCTATCAGAGATCTTATATAAGATTAAGGGTGGGGGCGAGAAAATGGTGGAGGCGAGATTAGGGTGGGGACGAGATTATGGTGGGAACGAGATTAGGGAGGCGGGCGAGATTAGGGAGGGGTGGCAGGATTAGGGTGGGGGGGCGAGATTAGGGAGGAGGGGCGCGAGGTTAGGGAGGGGGGCGAGGTTAGGGAGGGGGGGCGAGATTAGGGTGGGATGCGAGATTAGGGTGGGGGCGAGATTAGGGTGGGGGCGAGATTAGGGTGGGGGGCGAGATTAGGGTGGGGGGCGAGATTAAGGTAAGGGGGATATTAGGGTGGGGGGCGAGATTAGGATGGGGGCGAGACTAGAGTGGGGGGGGGCGAGACTAGAGTGGGGGGGGCGAGACTAGAGTGGGGGGGCGAGACTAAGGTGGGGGGGGGCGAGACTAAGGTGGGGGGGACGAGACTAAGGTGAGGGGGGGGCGAGACTAAGGTGGGGGGGGCGAGATTAGGGTGGGGGGGCGAGATTAGGGTGGGGGGGGCGAGATTAGGGTATGGGGGCGAGATTAGGGTGGGGGGGCGAGATTAGGGTGGGGGGGGCGAGATTAGGGTATGGGGGCGAGATTAGGGTGGGGGGGCGAGATTAGGGTGGGGGGGGCGAGATTAGGGTGGGGGGGGGGCGAGATTAGGGTGGGGGGGCGAGATTAGGGTGGGGGGGCGAGATTAGGGTGGGGGGGCGAGATTAGGGTGGGGGGGGCGAGATTAGGGTGGGGGGGGCGAGATTAGGGTGGGGGGGGCGAGATTAGGGCGGGGGGGGCGCGAGATTAGGGCGGGGGGGGCGCGAGATTAGGGCGGGGGGGCGCGAGATTAGGGCGGGGGGGGCGCGAGATTAGGGTGGGGGGGCGCGAGATTAGGGTGGGGGGGCGCGAGATTAGGGTGGGGGGGCGCGAGATTAGGGTGGGGGGGGCGCGAGATTAGGGTGGGGGGGGCGCGAGATTAGGGTGGGGGGGGCGCGAGATTAGGGTGGGGGGGCGAGATTAGGGTGGGGGGCGAGATTAGGGTGGGGGGCGAGATTAGGGTGGGGGGGGCGAGATTAGGGTGGGGGGCGAGATTAGGGTGGGGGGCGAGATTAGGGTGGGGGGCGAGATTAGGGTGGGGGGCGAGATTAGGGTGGGGGGCGAGATTAGGGTGGGGGGGCGAGATTAGGGTGGGGGCGAGATTAGGGTGGGGGGCGAGGTTAGGGTGGGGGGGCGAGATTAGGGTGGGGGGGCGAGATTAGGGTGGGGGGGCGAGATTAGGGTGGGGGGGCGAGATTAGGGTGGGGGGGGCGAGATTAGGGTGGGGGGGGCGAGATTAGGGTGGGGGGGCGAGATTAGGGTGGGGGGGGCGAGATTAGGGTGGGGGGGGCGAGATTCGGGTGGGGGGGGGCGAGTTTCGGGTGGGGGGGGGCGAGATTCGGGTGGGGGGGCGAGATTCGGGTGGGGGGGGCGAGATTCGGGTGGGGGGGGGCGAGATTCGGGTGGGGGGGGCGAGATTCGGGTGGGGGGGGCGAGATTAGGGTGGGGGGGCGAGATTAGGGTGGGGGGGGCGAGATTAGGGTGGGGGGGGGCGAGATTAGGGTGGGGGGCGAGATTAGGGTGGGGGGGGCGAGATTAGGGTGGGGGGGCGAGATTAGGGTGGGGGGCGAGGTTAGGGTGGGGGCGAGGTTCGGGTGGGGGCGAGGTTCGGGTGGGGGGCGAGGTTAGGGTGGGGGGCGAGGTTAGGGTGGGGGGCGAGGTTAGGGTGGAGGGCGAGATTAGGGTGGAGGGCGAGATTAAGGTGGGGGGCGAGATTAAGGTGGGGGCGAGATTAAGGTGGGGGGCGAGATTAAGGTGGGGGCGAGATTAAGGTGGGGGCGAGATTAAGGTGGGGGCGAGATTAAGGTGGGGGCGAGATTAAGGTGGGGGCGAGATTAGGGTGGGGGGCGAGATTAGGGTGGGGGGCGAGATTAGGAGTGAGTGAGTTGAGGGGAGGGTGGAGTGATTTCCTACTGTAATGCATCTTTAATTTCCTCTTTTACATGAGAACAACCATCTCTCAGCCAATCATCTTGTTTTACGAATCTTCTCGGGGTATTGATTGGCTCACACGAGTATACCTCACCGAGAATACAAACAAAAGCTAGTGAGGAATCAGAACATAATCCATCCTCTCTCTCTCTCTCTCGTCTTGCAATTTTGAATGAAGAGTTGCACAAAAAACAGGAACATCAAGAAAGAGCGTGGGTGGAGTATGAGGTGAGGCTGGGTCAATAAAGGGCGTGGGTGGAATGTGAGGTGAGAGTGGGTTAAGAAAGAGCGTGGGTGAAGTATGGGGTGGAAGTGGGTCAAGAAAGACCGTGGGTGAAGTATGAGGTGGAAGTGAGTCAAGAAAGAGCGTGGGTAGAATGTGAGGTGAGAGTGGGTTAAGAGAGAACTGAAACATAGGGAGGACACTCGGACTCACCACTCCAGTATCTTCACTCATAATCTTAAGAAAACTAATTGATTCTCAAGGCTGACATCCAAGACTCAAGACAGGTATACTGAGTACTGTCAATGTTGGCTCCAGACTTCCTAAGGGTGACCGAGAATGTATCCCTGGTTGTGTTAGAAAGACACGTCCCTCACTCGCGAAAGACTTCCATCATTCAAGTCAGGGATTGGGGTGAATAAATGCAGCCCCAAAATGTCAGTAATGAATATCACATTCAGCTGGAGGTGTGTAATATACATACTCCTAATTATGAATAATTTTACAATAATGCCTCAAAAATGGGATGCATATTCTGCGTTTTTTTACCCTATTGCTAATAGGCCGTA
Source organism: Homarus gammarus (assembly GCA_958450375.1). Classification (NCBI taxonomy): domain Eukaryota; kingdom Metazoa; phylum Arthropoda; class Malacostraca; order Decapoda; family Nephropidae; genus Homarus; species Homarus gammarus. The sequence goes on from CAUDMG010000291.1 coordinate 615,164, forward strand.
GCCTAGCTTAACTACGAGGAACTAGGGCCAAATGTTATAGACTCCACTCCTATTGCAGCTAAAGTCTAAAATAGGCCCCAGTTCTATTGAGACCAAGGTCTAATGGGCACCAGTCCGTATATTTGGGTTATTACACCTAACAATAACAACCCCTACCGATATATGGCGCAACAGTATCTTGTAGTGATGTGGTACAGTTTCGAATCAAAGCATAAAGGATATTTTTTTCTTTTTTTTTACATTTCTCGTAATTTATAACACAGTGAAGTAGGTAGAGCAGATCAAAACTCTCGTTGCTAAGGTGACAAGTGTCTTAGAAGTCATTACTATTCCTACACATATAACGTTATTTCCTCTGCCGTATGAGATGGTTAACGTTAGGATATCCGGATATTTTAGTAGTAAGATTGCAATACCAATAATTAACAACGGAATTTCGTCTTTGGCTAAAGTCGTTATTGTTCCGACATCGTAGCGTTAACTACTAACAAAACACGATGTTAAAGACAGCTTATCGTTACCTTCAGGAGGATGGCATTTGGATAATGTCTGGTGACCTTACAAGAAGTGTGAGGTCGTGCAGGGGGAGACGGTCAAGAATGGTGGTGAGGACGGACCTGGTAATTAGCGGAAGGTGAGGATTATGGCCTGGTGATTGTAAAGGAAGGGAAGATAGTGTGATCTGGTGACAGCGAAGGGTGATGGGGATCCAAGTCACCATCCCTTATAGTCAGGTCACTATTTCATTCCCCTAAGATCACCATTCCATCTCTCAGGGTCCTAATATCAGTCACCATTCTTTTTCTCCAAGATCACCATTCCACCCTCTGAGGCCCTATGATCACAAAGTCACAATTCCATCTCCCTCAGGTTCACCAAATCCCCACCCCCACCCCCCTCAAAAAAAAAACCTATTACCAGATCAAAACACAACCCTTCAGGACTCCACGGGGCCCAATATCCTGCCTCTACCTTGCCCAATAGTTAATCCCTTCAGCGATATCCTGTCCTGGCGCATCCTACACTACACAAGAGGCAGACAGGAAGGTGGTGAGAGAGGGAAGGAAGCGAATAGTCTTCAGATAGGCTGTTATCAAAATCAGGGGAAGAGAGGTGTCGCCAGTGAAGTGACTCATATGTTGACTTACAAGGCACTTCGGAGAGGTTCGTGAAAAGTGGTTTGAATATGTTGGTGGAGAATGTGTATATATGCGCGCGTGCGTGTGTGTGTGCGCGTATGAAGCTTGGTAAAAATGAGCTTTATGTTAAAGGAGCAGTGAAACTAGATATGTTATTAGTATGGGTGTGATTAGTTGAAATAAGCTCTGTGTTTATAACATGAGGTCTGAATTGGATTAAATGCGGCCGTAATAAGCTCAGTAGAAAACGGCCAGGAAATCAATTAAAGTTAAAAGAAGGATTAAATGGAATGTGTGTCAACAATATACGATGTTCTTTTGTCAAAATAGGCCTTGAAATTGTAATATATCATTTGTAAAACTTGAAATGTGTTAAAATGGGAGGTACCCATGGCATGTGTATTGGAGTTATGGTCTGAAAGACTGTGATATGGTTGTACAAGGGGACGCTGGCAACCCTGTGCATATTTTTGGTTGTCAACCACTAATATAAAGTCTTGACCTAATGAAGCTTACTGTAGCTACCTTATAAACCAATCCAAACCAACTTGCCTTACCTGACGGAATCTGACTTAACCTAACTTCTAAGCTAACCTAACCTAAAAGAATAGGACGTAAGAGTTTATACTGTAAATATGAGAGTTGTGGTTGTTTCCATATTAGAAATATATCGTGAGTGAAAATTATGGTGGAAAAATGTGAACTTCAACAAACAGAAATTTTGTGTACTTAGGGAGTAACATTACCTGTGATGACACATGTGCAAAATAAATCAAAACAAGCAAACGTAAATTTAATAATGTAAAAGGTCTGATAAAAAGGGACATTAACTTTAATTTGAGGAAAAAAAATCTGCTGAAATGCCCTGTATGGTCAGGACTGAGTGGTCAGAAACGTTAATAATTTCAGCAGACACCAGAAAGAGATTAGAAGTCTTTGAAATGTGGTGTTATAGGCGATTACTAAGAATAAGCTACACTGACAGGAAAATATATGGAGTACTATAATCTGCAAAAACTTCAAGAGAAATACATGAAATGTACAGAAGTAAAATAAGATACTTTGGTCATATAATTTGGGATGAAGGGATAATAAGAGAAAAATTAATAGGCAAAGTTGAGGGTAGGAGGGCCAGGGGAAAGCAGAGACTGGGATGGATGAATTAAATTAAAAACTGGGTCCCCAGAGATACAAACCCTTCGAGGATTGGTAAAAAAGCACGAAAACGTTTAGAGTGGAGGACTGTGGTCGCTATCCTTCAAATATGAGGACGGTACCCTTGACTGATAGATCGAACCTTAATGACCAAACTAATCCACGGCCTAACTTAATCTTACCTAAACCACCTTGATATAACGTAACCTGATTCTTGGATCTAAACAGAACAAATTAAGGTTGTTCTCCCTGTTTGATCTCTCATGACCATCCAACTTCACCTGGACAATTTGAATGTAATTATACACCCATAGAAAACAAAATATAAAGGTGGTGTATCCAACGAGGTGTATTGTGGCGAGCGGGAATTATAATAAGCTTTTTTTACGGTATAATTAGTGGTAAATGAACCAAGAGTATTAGAGGCCATCATATCCTCGGGTTAAGTAAATTACTGGCTGTGGACGCTGCAGTCGTGTTCCAACAAAGAAGACTTATTGACCAACACATCACACAGGATTATATGTTGCAAATGTATCCATAAAGGCGTATTATCCAAGCGTCTTATTATCTATGTCATATTGCGGTCTGCCACTCACTAGATAATATAGGACTGAGCTTGAGTACCCAACAGCCTCTCAACGAAGACTTTACCGGGTCGTAACGTAGACAATCACATTAACTGTCCACGAGGGAAAGTTTAAAGTTACTCCACAACCAAGACAGATATACAGTGTGTCTCATTAGTCCCGCACCACAGGAAAACTAATGGTCTTTGTTTACCGTATATGTCATGGATAGCATCAAGCATAAAATGTGTTATGTTAGATAAAATCAGAGAAAAAAAATCATGTGAGTCCAATAAAGAAAATAAACTTGCCACGAAACGAACAACTTTGTCTTAATACAGTACAATACAATAGATACAATTTTGTCAATGCATAAAGTACTGGAACCTTCCTCATGACAGAAGTTTTTGTCTTAGGAACTAAAAATAATCTGACAATATATTTCCTTAAATTTTAAATGACAGAAGCAAGAAAACTCGCATACTTAGCCAAGACTATTGTGCTACATACAGGAAGTCAATATTTACCAACTGTATTGCACAAATTATAAGTTGCCTTTATCAGTATGTTGGAAATATCTTTATTAACTGTGCTATTTGTACTCATAGGTGACAAATACTGTATATAATGTTCACATAAGAGAGAGAGAGAGAGAGAGAGAGAGAGAGAGAGAGAGAGAGAGAGAGAGAGAGAGAGAGAGATATTGAACAGCAAGTAACACAAAGAACAAAATAGAAAAAAGTAAAAGACAAATTAAGGAAGAAAATGTAGTAAGAAATAAAGACGAAATAATGACAGTAAGTAAAAAGAAAGTAAGCAAGAGAAAGTAATTACAGGTGCTCCAACGACTGCGGCCAAGGAGGTAAGGAGGGGGGATGGGGGGAATGGGAGTGAGGGGGAGGGAGGTCGGGAAGGAGGAAAAGGGGAGGGAAGCAGGAGGAGGGAAAGGAAGGAGTGAGGAAGAGGTGGGGGGGGGGAGGGGAAACAGAGAGCAGGGGAAAAGGTCGTTAAGCACCATTCGCAAATCCTAGCTGCCAATACTAAACGAACAACCTTTAAGAATAAGTGGAAAATGACAGACAATTTACTTGTGTCTTTTAGTAACGAGAACCATTTCCTTGAGCCTACCCCTGCCGGCCATAACCTGCAAATGACCAACAGAGGACAAATTCAGTTCACCAATGACATAATTAAAAGTTATTTATGGAGCGTTTTTAAACCGAGGTAGTTTGGCCACGGTTAAGGCTGTGTAATGAGGCCGATATTTCATCCCATGTTATGATTACCTTAGTTGGTTTAATTACGGGGAGTTTGGGTTTATATAATTATTCTTTTTTATCAGTGGAGTTAAGAATAATTAGTGGGGTCAATTTGTAGTGGGGTCAATAATTGGTGGGGTTAACTTGTAGTGGGGTTAACCTGTAGTGGGGTTAACCTGTAGTGGGGTCAATAAGTGGTGAAGTCAATTTGTAGTGTGGTCAAGAATTGAGGGGTCAGACTTTAGGTGAGTGAACAAGTGAAAAGGGTCAAATTTACTGTTGCGACAGCAGTAGCATCAACAATGTCACTTACAGTACATAACATCCCTCTCAGAGAAGCTGTCAACAGTTCAAAGTCCATCAACATCATATTCACAGGTAGGAACGCTAGTGTACAATGACCTTTAACCCTGATCTCAAGTAGTCACTGAAGAAACATAATCCCATTCACCTACGTATCACAATAATATATCCTGCAGAGACCCACACAAGAAAACAGGGCGCTAACGTACGGACAGGCGACCATCTATACTGCTGCAAATGGAGGTGGCACTTAAGGGGTTTTGAGAGAGAGAGAGAGAGAGAGAGAGAGAGAGAGAGAGAGAGAGAGAGAGAGAGAGACTCGCTAATCTTTATCCAGTGAGGCAACCGACAGACACACACCACGTCAACAACAATGCCCACAACCGCAAAAATCTACCGCCGGAGAGGCCCCGACAACCCGGGATGAACGTTTTGTTATATCGAATATTTTTGTTTCTTGTTTGGGCTCGTGTATGTGTGTTTGTGTGTGTTTTTACCCCGTCAAACGTTCTGGCTGCTCCCTCTATCACAAAAGCCTCGATTACACAGTTACGTACACCGCTCGCTCGTGTGTGCGTGTGTGTGTGTGTACCGAAAACCACTCTAGTTAGAACCCGTTATAAGTGACCGCTGGTAGAACCCATTGAAGGTAGAACCGAACCTCTTCTTTACAGTTGTGTCGATTTCTTTCATCTGACGATTTAGTAAAAACAATAAAAAAAAATATACGCGACACAGGAAAAAATGATTTCAGCTTCAACTAAAGTTAGGGATTTCATGCAAAAAAAAAAAAAAAAAAATGCTGTTTAAAGCTGCCTCTATGCAAATTGCCTTTTCCGTTCGACACTTTTTTTTAATTATAATTGAAACACACGTAAGAAATTTAAGTACAGAGCTTTACGAGTACCAAATTAAAAAAAACACCAGGCATCTGACTACAACATAGCAGCTGGACCATGTGTGTGTGTGTGTGTCTGAAAGTAGAAATGAGTTTAGAAGAAATGAACCCTCCTCCACTCCCCTCCTTCCAATTACACATACACACCCTTATCCTCCACCCCCGCCCCCCACACTACACATTCACTCCCATCCTCCCCCACCCTCTCTCCCCCACACATAATAGCAGAGCTGGGTGGGAGCGGCACTAAGATACCCGTCCCCCCCCCCCCCCACCCGAGTTACTCCTCATTTACAGGAACCCAGCCATAAATTACAGGTGTGACAGGTACATGTTATGGTTCTTTTACGGTCCACCTCTCACTTACAATACGCATAATAAAAAAAAAAAAAAAATATGATGAATTAGTAAATGGACTACCTGGTACCATCTGTTGTACCTATAAATACGTAAAATATATTAATGAGATAAATAATTCAATTACATGAGTGAATATAACTATTACGTAGAGAATAAAATCCTCAGAAATAATTATTGACGATTTTTTTTTTCAACAAAATTCAGGAAATAAAAACAACGACAACATCGACACACGACAACAACAATAATTATCATCATCATCATCATGTACTTGGGACGAGCACACCTGAGTAGCTACCTGGACTTACTACTAACAATCCAGCCACTCACCCTTGTCACTAACAAGCTATACCGGCAGTCAACTAGATCCTTTATTATTGATTTTTCCATTACTTGGTGTCTTAACCCCTGAGCATGATGACTTAACCCCTGACTTATGATGACTTAACTTCTTGAGTTTGATGACTTAACCTCTTGAGTATCATGACTTTACCCCTTGAGTATGTCTACTTAACCCCTTTGGCATAATGACTTAACCCCTTGAATTTGATGGTTTAGCGGCTAAAGTCACTTTAGCCAATCGAGTATGACTACTGTACAAATTATATGGTTTCAGTTTCCTTGACACCGAGAAGTGGACTAAATCTGTGGATGGTTGGAGGAGGTAACGTGTCTCGTGTAGAGCCAAGCTTGTCCGTGCTGATTTGTAGTTACGTAGATTTACAGACAAAACATAACTAACCTCTAAGTTATCTAATATACATTATACATTTATTGTTTACCTGTTTTCTTTAAATCGATCATCAGGTGTAAATTAAAGTATATTTCTAAAGGTTTTATTTTCTTGAGTATGATGACTTATCCCCTCGAATATGATTATATAAGCCTTTAGTTTTTATGCCCTATTCCCTGGAGAAAGACTTGTATTCTGGGGATATAACTTGAACTCAGGTTAAATCACCAACCTTAAGGGGTTAAAATCATCGTCTTCAATGAGTTAAATTATCATCCTGAAAGGTTTAAATAATTTTCCTGGTGGAGTTAAATAATCATCCTCAAGAGGTTAAATCAAGGGATTAACTTATCGTAGAAGGGAAAAAAAATTATCGCATGCAGGTTAAATCATCATCCCCGGCGGGATAAATCATTATACCTTACGAGTTAAAACTGTACATAACAGACCACCTACCTGCAAAACATGAAAATAACAGTTAAAAGCACTGAAACTTCACACAAAAACCTACTGAAATAAAAGACGTTCCCTCGGCTCCCAACGCGGATGACGAGCGTATCCTAGGGAGCTCTGAGGGCGAGTTATCGACCTGTTATCGAGGCAGCCTTTGTCGACTCCCAGGCACCTGAGTTACCAGGATCTAGGACATGATAATTGTAATTAAGTTAGTATTTCTTCTTCAGGAACGTGATCCATTTTGCTTGGAATATACGTCTGTGTGAACGACATAGTGTTCTCTAATTGTTAGTGCTATTACTGAGAACGAGATTAATGTGCCTTAGCGTTATCTACTTATTAGCATTACTACTAACACCAGGAATAACGGCGACTAGCTAATGTTTTGAATTTGTTAATACCACCACTAACATGAATAACGAATGGACTAGCTAGCGTTTTGTACTTGTTAACACCACCACTAACAAGATTAACACGTCCACCCAACATAAACACGACACAATATGATGAAGAATGATCACACCGCCTCTAATACGCTCAAATTATTCTCTGATGTATTGCCATATTTCACATTCACTAACCGTACTAATGTGTGAATAATACCGTCGGATGATGCGAGTGAATGGCCAATCGTTCTCGTCAAGTTTATCATTCATTAAATGTTACCAGCCACACAATCCAAGAGTTTGACAACACATAACTATTATCAACCCAAAGCGAGTTAATAAGCGTATCTAGTTATTCATTAAGTTAATGAATAACAGAGCCAAATTATGCAGGTAAATTATAATTAAATGTAAATAAATAATATCTCGAGCAAATAGCACGAATTACACGACAAGAAAATGTGGATGAATAAAGATGGTTGTACATTATTTCAATCAACAAGGCTGATAAATAAAATAATTAAGTTAACAGTGTGGAGGGAGATGTGTTAGCCCTCGTAGATGGTTAAGTAGATAAGTAAGTAAGTAACACTCGAGAGGGTCAAGGAGCGCCCTACTTTCCTCCTCTACTTTAATGAGGATGATGATCACTTGAGCTCCACTCTTAGGGCCAACTGGAGAAGATCCTTGAGGGGCTTAAAGGCCAATCTCTCAGTGGCAGGATACACGCGTGTCAAAGACAAGTATTGATAATTAAGCTGACACAACCAAACAGAGTGTGACAGTCTGGTAAATCCCTAAGAAAGTTCGCTGGGTATTACGGTATGGTGGTCGCCGCAGCCTCGTGTACTCATCCATAAACTATTAGGGTGTGTCATACGGAGGCGAATTTTTTTTTTTTGAGTTTGAAAAATCGGTCCCTGGTATTAATGATGTAGTTCTATGTGCAGAATCATGTGATATCTTCAGATTTGAAAAGTTTTCATTTTTTGCTAGGTAAATTTTAACTTGAAATCTTATGAAAATTCAGTATTCCCACCCTTTTACCAACACCACTAAATAGCTTATTTAAAGTAAAGTAAATGTATCAGGTTAATTTGTTAGGATGAAAATGATCCAGAATAGTGAAACGAATGATCTTGACACATTTATTAAATTTAATATTCCTTTAGAAAACAAAATCATCAAATACAAAAACCGGTTTTACTACTACGACCCGGTGTTGCTGCACACCATAGAGAACATGTCTTTCTTGCTTCTGTTTCTACTCATCACCTCCCTGCTGACCACCTGAGCTCGGATGTAGCCTTCCCTCCTCTCCTGTCTGTACACGTGACTGCTGGCCTCGCTCACTTGCTGTACACAACGCTCTATACTCTGGGTGTGCGAGGGCCAGGCAGGGACATGCATGGGGTTGTCCAGGAAAGCTCTGACTTGAACATTGGTGAGGCTGCAGGTAAGAGGGGGCTCACTGCCAGCCTGGATGTTATCCAGATCTATGAGACCAGTGAGGGTCTTGGCACCTAGATTGACTTCAGGAGTCTTCCTGACCCTGAAGGAATCGTCACCAACTGATTCGTCATGCCCAGATCCTCTCATAAGTCTCATATCCAAGATATTTTTGACTGCCACTCTTCTCTCCTCCTCATCCTTACTGCAGAGCATTGTCTGCAGAACTGCCTCGGGATGAGCATACCAGGAAGATCTCCTCACAGTCTGCTCCACAATCTGAACAACCTTCCTTGGCTGACTCCTCAGGAGCTCAAGCTGGAAGAGAACATGCCTCGGACCTTCGGAGAACGATGACTTGACCTTGGTGTTGAACCAATTTGGCAAGTAGACACTCACGATGAATTGGACAATAAGTCTCAGGTTGTGAAGCTGGTTCCCTTTCAGTTTATGATGAGCGACCCAAATTCTGCAGAACCTGAGAGCCGTTGTGAGCCACCTAGAATGTGAGACTGGACCTATCTGCAGGTAAGCAAGTCTATCAGGCATTACCCCAGTTTTGATGGCACTGCAAATCATGTAACCATAGTACTGGTCAGTACTCAGGTCGTCAATGACAGTATGTGCAAGCTCAAGGAGTGGAGGGCCAACTGTGATTTTTTCAAAGCTCGGATTTATTTCTAACTCAGTGGCAGAGTCCAGCATCTTGCCAAGAGGACCAGACCATCTGTTGTTTGAAAGAGTCTTGCCATCCAGCTCCTGGATCAGATGTCTGAGTGGCAACTCGTTGGTGTGGAGGTCACAAACAATCCAGACCAGCTTCCTCCCAATCTTCCGCTCTATCCACTGTATGACCCCCCCCTTGCCACCCTGTGTTCGTGTTGGTGCTGTCCCCTCCAATGGCCTGCAGGGTCTGGTCTACGTTCCTCTCTCTGAGCCAGTTAACAATGTTATCTGCCACTATCTCAGCTGGTTTCCTGATGTCATCTTTCTCTGGAGTGAAATGCCACAAATACTTCCCTCCTGGTTCACTGCAGCAGGAGTAGTGTTCCTCCTTCACCATGGCAGGGAACAACTTGTCAGAATCTCCAACTTTCATGAACACTTTAGTGTCATCCCTTCTCCCATCAAAGAACAAACAATTGATTCCATTTTCTCTTATCCCCCTAGCAAACTCCTCTTCTAGGTTACTGACAAGTTTCTCCTGAGCTCTCCTTACTTTGTTATGATCTATCACCAGGTGAACATCATCAGGTGTTATCAAACCACCGTCAACCAAGGCAGCTGTTGCTATCTCTGCAGTTTCTCTGAGACCAGTGTGGTGTCGCATACTGGCCAGAGCTATGCTCGGGATATCTTTCCTATTTCGAATCTTATGCCTGGAAGGTTTGGGATCATTATTTTCTGGGTTAGGGACAAAGTCACCATTCTCCTGGTCAGCACTCGGATCAGCCATGGGGAAGTCATTAAACCCTGAATCAGCTTGACTCCAATCATCAGCCTTTTTTACCTCACCCTGGGCCTTCTCAAGTCTCTTTTCCTCGGCAACTCTTCTCCTCTTCTGTCTCTCTGTGGCAGCCTCCTGTCTCTTGGACTCCGGAATATCTTGGCTAGAAATCATGAGAGCCCCTATACTGCCAGTCTTCTCTCTCTGTGCTTTGACAAATGCCAGTTCGATCACAGGAATCTTCAGTTCATGCTTGCAAATACAGGAGATGTGGGCCTCGGATTTACAGTCACGATCGCATCCAAACTCAGGACAGAAAACAACTGGGCACTTGCAAGTAATTATGTCAAATAACTGGTCCAGTTGCTTGGCAAAGCTGTCCTTAACTGCAAGTTTTCCTCTACCGACTGGCTAGCTCTCTCCCAGACCCAAGATAGTGACTGAGATGGCTGGATTTTTGGTTCCTCGTCCTGACACAAGCAGCCATCGCAAATATTATCAACTTATAAATGCATCAGAATCTGAAACAGAAAAAAATATTGTTAGTTGGGTTGTTAAAGAATGAAGTCAGAAAGCAATGTTCACTATTTAATTGTAATGCACTAATGCAGCTGTACGTTAGATTTTCGATAAATTTCACGCTAAAATTTACCTAGCAAAAGGTTGCAAAATATTGAAACTGAAATTATTTTCTGTTTATATACACTAAAATCTACCAAGAAAGTGATGGGCCATTAGTTTTAGCTGATCTTCCCTCCTATGACACACCCTAATAAACTATTCATGTGAGAACTCTTGCTTAAGTGGACGGATTTTTCTGAATCTTTGCAAGGACGCTGAGCCAACCAAGAGCTCTAACCACTTTATGATAGGTGTGATCCTACTATTCTTAACCAGGAGATTGCAGGTAATAGAGGATATAATAAATGTTTGACCTTACACGAACACATAAACGCCGCGCCAAGTGTTCCCTGTCACTTGGGAAGCGAGTGGTAGGTACAGTATGTCAGTCCATCGTTGTGTCACGTATGGTATTCTACGAACTCGACACACACCTTGGACTAAACACTATTGAATATCAATTGTAATTGTAACGGGATTTCGGGCGAGTTTAATTACCAATGTTTTCCCCCCAGTATTCCCAAGCAGTGGAGCTCAATGGCGCCAGGGATGCGAGGGGGGGGGGGGGGGGGGGCTTACGATAAATAAGCGGACAGATGCTTACAGTCAATGAGGAGTTCCTTTTTTTTTTTTTTTTACGGGGATTAGCCCACTCGGGCACAGGTCACTGACCCACATCAAGTATGAGAAACGATATACATTATGCACAGTATGTTGTGTTGTCAAATTGAGAGAAACAACTGAGACCCTGCAATTGTGTGTAAATGGGGCAAAAAGTCAGATCAGCAGCCTGGGACTTGGTCACAATTATTGTGATGCCATATGGCAGCAGGGTCTACCATTAGACATCACATTATGTTTCCAATTTCTTCCCAGGCGGTAGTACCTCCCTGTTTGGTAGCTGCCTACTACCTATAATTAAGTAATTAAGTGTCTACATGTGCTATTGTTTTCTTGCAATATCAATACCATACTGAAGTCATATAACCTGTGGCCAGATGTTGTACTAAATTTATTCACTAAATCGAGGAGTGTCAGTATATGATCACGCGCGCGCGCGCACACACACACACACAGGTAGTTGTTTACTATGGTCGTATATAATCAGACAGATAGTCAGGATCCACCAAAAAATAGGTATCTGTTTGTGAGGATAATTCGTTCTGTATCAAGATCTCCAGAAGCCAATTCGTTCTGCAGATGATCTCAGTGATGTTAAATGTCTACAACTATGACATTAATGATTTACACTCTATTGACCTTCCTCGACAAACTGACTATATACATTGTCAAGTCCTGTGCATGAAATAATTAGGCGGAGTATTTTTCAGATACTTATATTCATATTTGGTTTAAGGCCGTCCATATAGTAATTCGCTGTCGACAGAAGACCACAGGTTAAGGTACCATATTCTAGGACTGATGCCTTGTGAAAATATTATACTGTTACGAATAAAACAACTGGAACGAATCGCCTCTGAACTGGTAAAGTTCAAGCTTGGATGTAGAAAAGTTTTGTTCTTGACTGTATCCGAATCTGTACAAACATTGTTACTTCTGAACTTTTGAAATTAGAATGATTTTAAATGCTACCATATGTGTAGAAACGTAGTTTCAGTATATTGTACAGTGTGTTGTTTTACCCGGAAAATACATATACATTTTTCAATGTTTACCCAGTGAATAGCAATCGTTTTATACAGGGTGTATTTTTTTATTGGTAAACCCACACCTACAACGATCAAGGCCATTTTGAGCACAATAAACCTAAGGCTGGGCTGGTTACTTTAATTTTCCTTTGTCATGTCCTTATAACAAGCGTCATAAATATAGATGTCCTGAATATGAGGATTTTAAAACCATCGCATTTTTGGGGGAGTTATGAGCTTGCGGTCTACTGGTGCTGCCTCTCGTTCTTTATATATATTAGGCTAAGAAAGCAAAAATAGACCACAACGCGTTGTGGTTGTTTTCAAAATAACCAGAGAGCGAAATTTTGCGTTTGTATTTTACCCAACCTAATCCAAAGTAACCTAACCCAAACTAAACTAAACTAACCTAACCCGATCCAAACTAACCTAACCCAATCCAAACTGACCTATCCCATTCCAAACTAAACTAACCCATTCCAAACTAAACTAACCCATTCCAAACTAAACTAACCCATTCCAAACTAAACTAACCCAATCCAAACTAACTATCCCATTCCAAACAAACCTATCCCATTCCAAACTAACCTAACCCATTCCAAACTAACCTATCCCATTCCAAACTAACCTATCCCATTCCAAACTAACCTAACCCATTCCACACTAACCTAACCCAATCCAAACTAACGTATCCCATTCCAAACTAACCTAACCCATTCCAAACTAACCTAACCCAATCCAAACTAACCTATCCCATTCCAAACTAAACTAACCCATTCCAAACTAACCTAACCCATTCCAAACTAACCTATCCCATTCCAAACCAACCTAACCCATTCCAAACTAAACTAACCCAATCCAAACTAACCTAACCCAATCCAAACTAACCTATCCCATTCCAAACTAACCTAACCCAATCCAAACTAACCTAACCCATTCCAAACTAACCTAACCCAATCCAAACTAACCTATCCCATTCCAAACTAACCTAACCCAATCCAAACTAACCTAACCCAATCCAAACTAACCTATCCCATTCCAAACTAACCTATCCCATTCCAAACTAACCTAACCCAATCCAAACTAACCTAACCCAATCCAAACTAACCTAACCCATTCCAAACTAACCTATCCCATTCCAAACTAACCTATCCCAATCCAAACTAACCTATCCCAATCCAAACTAACCTATCCCATTCCAAACTAACGTAACCCAATCCAAACTAACCTATCCCATTCGAAACTAACCTAACCCATTCCAAACTAACCTAACCCATTCCAAGCTAACCTATCCCATTCCAAGCTAACCTATCCCATTCCAAGCTAACCTATCCCATTCCAAACTAACCTAACCCATTCCAAACTAACCTATCCCATTCCAAACTAACCTATCCCATTCCAAAGTAACCTAAGCCAATCCAAACTAACCTAACCCATTCCAAACTAACCTATCCCATTCCAAACTAACCTAACCCAATCCAAACTAACCTAACCCAATCCAAACTAACCTATCCCATTCCAAACTGACCTAACCCATTCCAAACTGACCTAACCCATTCCAAACTGACCTAACCCATTCCAAACTGACCTATCCCATTCAAAACTAAACTAACCCATTCCAAACTAACCTATCCCATTCCAAACTAACCTAACCCAATCCAAACTAACCTAACCCAATCCAAACTAACCTAACCCAATCCAAACTAACCTAACCCATTCCAAACTGACCCATCCCATTTCAAACTAACCTAACCCAATCCAAACTAACCTAACCCAATCTAACCTAACCCAATCCAAACTAACCTAACCCATTCCAAACTGACTTAACCCATTCCAAGCTGACCAATCCCATTCCAAACTAACCTATCCCATTCCAACCTAACCTAACCAAATCAAAACTAACCTAACCTATAGCAAAATCTCGTTCCTGGTTATTTCCCAAACAACCACAACGCTGTTAACCACAAGGATATATATATATATATATATATATATATATATATATATATATATATATATAGTCGAAAAATCACACCGACTAGTTACGTTCAGTTACATAAATTAAATTAAGGAAGATAGTGTTTTTCCACCGATTCTCTACTCTTATTTGGTCCACTAAGCGTTACTAACTGAACGAATGTACCAGTATCTTGACCACTGACTGTTATTAAGAACATATGAATTAATTCTGTGTTCAAGCTTAGATCAAATAGGTAATTTCATTCATAAGTATTCAATTACGAGAAACAGTCATCGCTCCAACCCTGAGAATCCGACATCAGAGCCTTTTGTCGTTTTCCTTTTAATGTTTGTATTCCCAACAGTGCAACAACGACATACCACGACACGTACCTACTGACAAGAGATCGTGATGATAAACAAGGTCCTATGAGAGCCCTTCCATAACCAGTCATAACAGACCCCTTGCCACATGGTAACTGACGTCAACACCTCACCTCACCAGCCTCCCCACCATTAAAGAAGAAACAGTAACGTTGGACACTTTTATAATTCAAGCAGTAATTATTTCTTACAAGGAGGGCAATCAAAAACCATCCTACAACATCAACAACCCTCCTACCGTAAATGTTTCCCCACCATCTACAACTTTTCTAAACTTTACTGGTATCAACACGTCTACATACAGTACTCACTAAAAATGCTCCTGGGAAAAAAACTATACTGGAATTCCTGTTTTTCGTATTCGTTTCCACCTCCGTTTCTCTCAACCACTAACTCTTAACAAAAACAACGTCCGGCCTCACATGGTATATCGTTTTTTATGTCTGGGATGGGTGGGTGCGGCCTAATCCTCTTTGCTTCGGACCAAATCCACGAGAGCCCCTTCCGACCTATCAATGATACAACTCTCACTTGTATGCAGCCTCCCACAATTCCTCCCTCATACACTCCAGTACTTCCCTAGCCATTATTCTACTCTTTAACCCTTGAGTACCGTGCATTAGCCGACTGAGTAAGATAACCCCTACATTATATCTTGAGTACGATAAATTAACAGGTTAAATAATGTATCAGAATCCTTGAGTACAATGGATTAAAACATTGAGTACTACGAATTAGTCGATTGAGTAAGATATCGTAACTCTTTGGGTACGATGATTTACTTTCTCGAATATTCAGGCCATTATTTCTCATCTCCATGGTATAAACTTCGAAAGATTTTTCACCATTATCCCTCAATCTTTTATGGTGAAGAACTTCATATCCTCCTTATCATCCAACATTGACTTAATGGCGAAAGCTCTAATGGAATTCATACCTTTATCCCTCTACGTAATGGTGAAAGTTCTGGAAAGAATAAAAACCATTAACCCGCCACTCATGGTTAAAGGAATAAAAAAAACGTTATCGCTTGACTATGGTAAAAGCTGCGGAGAAATTTAACCTAGTAGTAACCCAATACGTAATGGAAAAAGGAATGAAGATCAGTAATCCTTCACTTAATGGTAAAAGAAAATCACACTTTCAAGTACTGTATTCACACCACCACCACCTTAGTCACCCTCCACTCATCTGACATGACGACGGCGGAAAAAACCTTCCCCTTTCACATATCCCCCCCACCATCTCTATTTCTATATTATTATGAAGGAAAGGAATTCGTTTGATCAAATTGTGATATATTTATCATTAAATCCTTGGATGTTCCTCGGCCAGTTTACAGCAACGGATAATGTGTCCAGTGTCATGTGTGGTCGATACAGCTAGGCAGGATTTACTGTGTCATCAAGATGTAAACACAAAACTGCTTCTCCTGAATAATAAAATTTTTCTTCCATTTTTTTTTCTAAGATCTTAAAATGTTGAGTGTGTATAATTAAGTCTCCTAACTAACAGGTGCTACGTGAATATTAATTAGTTAATATTTGTTGCAGAGTTTCTGTGTAATTTTTAAGTTTTATTTCGACGCTATTTGAATTTCAGATGAAGTAAAAAGTTAGGTGTGTTTTCTTATTTCCAGTGACGAGGAAGATTCATCATGAAAAGCTCTGAGAATGTGGTGTCTGGATTATAAATAAAAATACGCTATCGAGCTGCCTGCCATAATAAATAGCAAGACCAGAATATTCAAGCTGACCACCATTTTACATCATCAGTGCGGTAAAGGTGGGGTGGGGTGTGATGTGGTGTCCTAAGATATCCAGGATGGGGGGGGGGGGGGGGGGAGGACAGACCAGACCTCTTCATCCAACCTTAACTAGTTATGACATGTTCACATATCGCATAGTGTATACCTACATTATAATCACACATAAAAACAATCATAGTTATATCAATCCAACACCTGATATATTTACAAATACACTTACTACTACTACTTTCTTGTCACTCGGAATCGAGGATGACGACCATCCAGCTATGATAAAATGATAAGTTATTAAGGATGTAACCTTCGTTGGTGAGCTCTGAGGTGAGTAGAGGGGCCGATACGGGACCGGCAGGGTCGTCCACAGATGTTGCACGTGTAGAGGGCTACATTTAGATGTTGCGGGAGGGTCGGCGGCAGCGTCTTTCCGGCGATGGCGCTTCTCTGTCTCGGTATGCAGTTGGGCTAACTCGAAACTATTGACGCCTTCTCGTGTGGTGCTCCTCCAAGCGCGACGATGTGGAGTAATCGTCTCCCAAGTGAGAGGGTCGATTTGGCACTCTTTCAGGTTTGTCTAAAGACTCCATAAACATTTTCAGTAGCCCGCCAGTGTTACGTTTACTATTCGGTGACTGTAAAGTAGCTGCTTTGGTAGTCTACTATAGTCCATGCAGGTAACATGGCCAGTCCAACGTAGTTGTTCATGGTTACTGGTAGCCTAAATGCTCCTACAGTTAATGTCAGCGAGAATACTGGCATTCTTTCCCTTATTTTCCCAGCGAACTCGGAGGATGGTTAAAGTTTTCAAGTGAATTTAGGTGCCTCCTGTATGTGACCCATGTCTCCCTGCCATATAGCAGAGTGGAGAGGACCACTGCTCGAAATACGTGGAACTTTGTAGATAATTTCAGCTCCCTACACCTGAAGACACGAGTATGGAGTCTGCCAAAGGCTTGAGAAGCACATCTGATCCGATGCTAAATCTCTTCATCGATGTCCGCGGTGGTGGACAGGTGGGAGCTGAGATACTGAGAGCGGTTAACATTAGAGAGGGTAATACCGTAAAGCTGGATGAATGGCGGAGGTGTGGCTGAACCAGGGACAGGTTGAAAGAGAATCTGAGTCTTGCGTACATTCACATCAAGGCCGAAGTGTGCATACGCATCTGCGAAGGTGTTCAGGAACTCCTGAAGGTAGCGTTCAGTGTGAGCAACAAGGATGAAGCTGTCTGCATTCTGAAGTTCAGTAATGGAAGCTGTGGACACCTTTGTTCCTGATGGAGTCGTCTTATGTTGAAAACATCCTTCATCTGGTACTGGACGTCCACCTCGCCGGCTAAATTGACACTGGCACGAGTAAGGAAGGCAGACAGGAAAATGGAAAAGAAAGTTAG
The DNA here is from genome assembly GCA_958450375.1 of Homarus gammarus. Taxonomy (NCBI): domain Eukaryota; kingdom Metazoa; phylum Arthropoda; class Malacostraca; order Decapoda; family Nephropidae; genus Homarus; species Homarus gammarus. The sequence continues at coordinate 633,089 of CAUDMG010000291.1, forward strand.
TGCCAGTGCACATCCTTGTTTTACCCCCATTTCAATGGGGAAGAACTCAGACTGGGTGCCATTATGCAGGACACTGCCGTTAATGCCATCATAGAGTTGCTTCACAATAGCGATGAATTTTGGTGAGCAGCTAAAAAAGCTGAGGATCCTCCAAAGGGCTTCCCTGTAGACCAAGTCGAAGGCATTGGTAAGGTCGATGAAGGCCAGGTACAGGTCACGATGCTGTTCTCTGCACTTTTCCTGTATCTGGCAGGCAGCAAAGATCATGTCTGTGGTGCCACGTGATGGTGTAAGGCCACATTGAGATTCTGTGAGGAAGTTTTCCGCCTCAGGAAGAAATGAGTTTAGGAGGACTCGGGAGATAGTCTTGCCAGCTAAGGACAGCAGTGAGATCCGGCAGTAGTTGCCACATTCTGACCGGTCTCTCTTGTTTTTTATAAATATTGACGATGGAGGCGTCTTTTAGAGCTTGGGGATTACTTCCTTTTCCCATATATTTTTCCAGGAGAAAGTAGAGAAGGCTGGTAAGCAGAGGTCCTCCTGCTTTACACACCTCGGCTGGGATTCCATCAGGCCCTAAGGCTTTGTTATTCTTCATCTGTTTGATGGCAGTGGTTTGTTGCCCCTCGCCATTTTGGGGCGATGTGAAGAGAGAGCTTGGCTTTAACGAGCCGATGAGCAGTGTCACATTGGTCTAAGCCACGCGTAGCTCTGGCGATGAGGACATCTCGGAGATATCTTTCTCTGACAATGATGAAGTCAATGAGATGCCAGGTTTGGATCGTGGGTGTTGCCACGAACCCTTTAACTTGTCGGCCTGCCTATACAAGGTATTGATGATAGTGAGGTTGTGTGCAGCACACCTGCTGAGGAGGAGTAGGCAATTGGGATTACGTTTGCCTAGTCCATTTCTCCCCAGGATTCCCTGCGAATTGTCAGCTTCTCTGCCAATTCTGGCATTGAAGTTACCAAGGAGCATAACCTTATCTTCTCTGGGGATAGAGGTTTGCACTCTGTCAAGATCACCGTAAAAGGCCTCCTTGGTGTCACCCTCTGCATCCAGTGTTGGGGCGGTATGCACTGATGAAGAAGGCATGACGTGAGTGATTGAGTCGGACTCTTCAGCGACATGAGGCGCTCGTTGATCCCAACAGGCATTTCAGTTAGCCTGTGTAGGATGAATTGGCGGATGTAAATGCCAACTCCATAAATGGGTATGGGAGCCAGGACTTGCTAATGGCTGCTATGTCGATGCTATACCTAGCCAGCTCTTTAGCCACATGGGCAATTCTTCTTTCAGGACGCTTATTTGTGCCTTTATCCAGAAGTGTCCTGACATTCCCTGCAGCTACAGCAAGAGGGTGTACATTTTTTTTTATCTGTGATTATGCTTGTGTTTTCGACTACATGAGGATGATCCTATTGGGTGCGGTTGCCCTGTGAGGTTGGTTCTTTAGGCAGGCTACGTTTAACGCACCTCTTCTAGCCCACTCCCCATGTGGGGTGAGCAGACAGGCTCCTCGAAAGGGATGCTGTTTTAAGGACCAAAGTTCAATATTTTCCCTCGTGTGATTTTGTCAAGATTTATCTCATCCACTTTTTCATTGTGGAGGTACATGAGATATATATATATATATATATATATATATATATATATATATATATATATATATATATATATATATATCCGTCTTCACTTCTCAACCTGTATATTAACGGGCCCGTTAATGACAGGGTGGACTAGGGATACCCCAGACGCGAACCAGTAACTTTCTCTCAGGCTAGGATATGTAAATACTTATAAACACATACACCTCCCTCTCATCCACCGCCTCAACTTAGACATTACCGAGACTTTAACATCTTTAAGACACATTACTGAAAATATTGAACTTTGGTCTTAAAACATAACCTAAAATATCTTTATCCATCGTTTTTTTTAAACAGTTGATTACATGGGATCACTGACAAAGTTCTTGCCTAATCACATGATAACTAATATAAAGGGCAATTGATATTGTTGTAATAAGAGAGGGTGGTGCTGTAATTGAAATGGTGGATTTGCAACAGAGGGGGTGGTGTTGTAATACAGGGGGTGGTGGTAAAATACAGAGGATGGTGTTGTAATAGAGGGGGTGGTGTTGTAATAGAGGGGGAGTGTTGTAATAGAAGGGAGTGGTGGTATAATAGAGGGGGTGGTGTTGTAATAGAGGGGGAGTGGTGTAATAGAAAGGGGTGGTGGTATAATAGAGGGGGTGGTGTTGTAATAGAAGTGGTGGAGTTATAACTGAAGGGGTTGTAATAGAGGTGGTGTTATAATAGAGAGGATGGTGTTGTAATGGAGGGGGTGGTGTTGTAATGGAGGGGGTGGTGTTGTAATGGAGGGGGTGGTGTTGTAATAGAAGTGGTGGAGTTATAACTGAAGGGGTTGTAATAGAGGTGGTGTTATAATAGAGAGGGTGGTGTTGTAATGGAGGGGGTGGTGTTGGATTGGAGGGGGTGGTGTTGTAATAGAGGGGGTGGTGTTGTAATGGAGGGGGTGGTGTTGTAATGGAGGGGGTGGTGTTGTAATGGAGGGGGTGGTGTTGTAATGGAGGGGGTGGTGTTGTAATAGAGGGGGTGGTGTTGTAATGGAGGGGGTGGTGTTGTAATGGAGGGGGTGGTGTTGTAATGGAGGGGGTGGTGTTGTAATAGAGGGGTTGGTGTTGTAATAGAGGGGTTGGTGTTGTAATAGAGGGGATGGTGTTGTAATAGAGGGGTTGGTGTTGTAATAGAGGGGATGGTGTTGTAATAGAGGGGATGGTGTTGTAATAAAGGGGATGGTGTTGTAATAGATGGGGTTGTGTTGTAATAGAAGGGGTGGTGTTGTAATAGAGGGGGTGGAGTTGCAATAGAAGTGGCTGCGGTGTTTTATAGGCCGTGGTGTTGTAAGAGTGCTACTAATTCCGGAACCCATTGCATCTCGACTTTTTTTTTTTTTTTTTTTTTTTTTTTTTTTTTTACGGGCAATAGCCCACCCGGGCACAAGTCATCGACCCACAACGGGGCCTGGGGAGCGAAAAAAATAAGATTCAGAAGAAATTATTGTGTAATAATAAGTATTATATCTTATGCGAGGGCTGGAGGAGTGCGTGTAAGAGGGATTGCGTGTGTATGAATGTTAAGCCTGTGTATGTATTTTGTACTGCACGTTTTGAATATTAAATACCGTTTTATTAGTGTGTGTGTGTGTGTGTGTGTGTGTACAATTCATCATGAATAATATGTTAAGATAAAAAATACCATATTTAATTTTATGGAACAATAAAAGAATAAGCTATATCAGAAGGCATCACCCTCCTGACTCTCTCACTCTCTTCTGCAACGTTTCAAGCGAATGAAAATATGTTCTAAGGCAGAAACCATTTATTATAAGATTAATATCAAACAATGTATCAAGATAATAAAAAATCATAATTTTTTATTATACTTATGGAGACTGAGACCTGATAGTGCTGGGCTTACGAGGAATGTGGATTTGAGTAATAACGATGTTGTCGGTACCTGTCCCTGCCCATGTAGTTCCTAAACACCCGTGTCCTCGGATAAGTATTTCCTCAATTTAATGAACTAATTCGAACCACCCCTGTTCGTTCAATCGAAATTTCTGCTAAATCGTCCTTTCCATTATGTTCGCTGGATTTATCGAACTACTTCACTAAATCGAGCATAATTCCGTTAAATTCTGCGCCATACGCGCCAAGCATCACTTGGAAAGTTGGGTTTGTTTACATCCGCTCAGTCTGTGTCCTGCCGTCATCGCGCGTGTTGTTCGCTGCTGAACTGGCCCTTTAACCGTTGATTCCTTCTGGGTTAATGGGGCTGGAACATGTAAAAGTATATAGGGTTTTAGTAGCCAAACCCAACTGTCTGTTCTCTATTGAGGAACTATCTCATATACAGTTCCAAGTGTATATCACCGTAATTTAATCACTGTAGCTATGAGTGTTAAGATGAGGACGGAGGCTATATTAAAGAGCTCTTCTAAATACATCCGGTTGATGTGAAGTGTTGAGTGACAATCCCCGTAATACCCGTCGAAGGAGAACGGTAATATATGTCCTCCCTCGAGGGAAGACGGAACCATCCACGATGGCTCTCAATAACGTATTCCTCTCGTCAAGGATATCAAACTACTGCCGCAAGAGGCGGCCAGAAAGCCGGCTACTTAATGCCTTAGCTCAGCACTAAGTGACACGACTTCCCGTGGGCACACCTTATCACGTGCTCTGAACATGCTACCTAGTGGAAAGTTACAGAGGGTGATAGAGTATTTAAATCAAATGTAATTAACCCATTTATATAAATACGTCTGTCTATAAGAAAGGGGCTATTACATCGCTCGGTCACACCATCCAAGCTCCACGAGGAATAAACTAAACTCACACAAAAACCCTATATATAAACCTAACCATGTTACATGCATATGTGTTAACACTAAACTGGGGAAGCTGACACCTGCGGTTGAACAGCTACTCAAGCCCTAGTCTGTAATGCCTTATGGAGAGTATATTATGTACAATGGCAAAATTGGATGATTCTGTCTTAAAAGACAAAAATATTACTGTACAATTGTCACATTTGCAGTTTAAAAAGATGTATCTATAACATCATTAAAATACATATAAAATTATCATATTTGTTGTTTGAAAAGACGTGTCTATGACATCGTTAAAATTATTATAAAACTATCATATTTGTAATTAGAAAATGTGTGTCTATGACACCATTAAAATTAATAACATTATCAACATAATTATAAAACTATCCTATTTGTAGTTTAAAAAATTTTCAATATTTTTATCCATCCTGGGGAAAAAAATTTCCGCATTTTCTATGTCTAAGGTTTGAAAAATTATTTAGATACAAACCAAAAAAAATAACCTTGTCCATCAACTTACAGTAAATCGATATAAATTATATTTAAAACAATTAAAGTATCAATAGCTGAATAGGTGAAAAATAAATACTGGAAATTACATTATACGTCAGTATATATTAAAATAAGTAAGGCACTTATTAAATTAACATACCCTACACGATGTCTATCCATGTGGAGCTATGTCGTTGAATATGTTAATGTGGGTATATATATATAATGTATACCTAAAACTACCTATTCCTTGTAGGCTTGATTGAAGAATCATTTCTAGAATTTCTTGAAAATGTGAAATTGTTGCCGCAAACCCGTAGACTTGCGTGGCACTCATAGGAGTACAGCAAACTAGCTGCTCCCTGTCAGTGAACTCAAGGACTCTGGGGTTCACTGGGTACACTAGTGCATCCACCACACCATACCTCAGAATGCTGAGACCATCTCTAGTGGTCGGAGATGTGTCATCACTTGGGGAGTGCTGGGGTGCTGGTAACTGGGGGTTACTCACGTCATACGGAAGAATTTTGTTGACAGGATGTTGATTGATGAGTAGTCACAGCAACTGTAGTCACGTCCTGTCACACCCTGGGCCATGAACGAATCATTTGCAGAAACTAATGTTCACTTCAGCTCAAAGGATTGCTGCCATAACAATATTCAGCAACTATCAATAACTCAGAATTGGTTATCGATATATATAAAAAAAATTGTACATCATCTTTGGATGACAAAATAAAAATAACTCAACATATAACGTCTCACTACGGGATATTATAATACACTTTGGAAGAATATAACACGTCACTGTTTTTTCTGGTTTCATAAAACACTTATGACTTGTTATGTAGAATGTGTATATAGACCGGAATGTTGTTATCCGTTACTGATTTCTTTGATCGTTGTAGCAGATGTAACAGTAAATTTAAGTGTAGCGATTTCTTTGAAGATCTGCTGCCACGTATATAACAATTCGTCTTTGTAGTAGTAAATGTAACACATATAACAATATCTTTGATTGTTATTTCATATTTACGTTCGTATATGGGTCCGTAGATCCGCTGCCATGTATATAACAGGTGCTTCTTCTTTGTACCAGTATGCCACAGTAATGGGGAGAACATAATATCTCTACCTTTACCAACCGTGTATCTGTTGAGATGACTGTTAGTGTGATATAACAGTTTCTTGTGAAGCTGTCATATATGTAACAACCTTCCTGGGTTGTCACCACCTGTAACAATCACTTGAGAAGCACGTTACCTTATATTTTAGACATACTAAAATATAGATAAAAGTTTATTGGATTTTCTGTACTGAAATCCAATGTGTTCCTTTGTTTATTTATTAGGAAAGAGTTCTATGTGCACTTTCACGTGTATTACCGTAGCTTAATCACTGTAGATTATCTCAATGTAGCTATTGAGATGTTAACATGAGATTTAACATGAGATGGACGGAGGCTGTATTAAATACGATAGTCGAGTGAGAATGAGTAGGGACCCATCCACGATGGCTCTCAATAACCTCTTCCTCTAGTGAGTGATAATGAACTACTGCCGCAAGAGGTCACCTCTAGGTCAACTAAGTACACTGGAGCAACCTTAGCTTTCGTCTTTATTCAAGACATCTTCAAGACATTCCCGTGTGTGTGTGAGTGTGTGCAGTGTGTGTGTGTGCGTGAATGCAGTGTGTGCGTGTGCACACAGGGTGGTATAATGCGTCTAGCGATGCAGCATTATGCTAGTGTTACGGTGCAGGCACTACTTGCTTTCTCTCGCTTTCAGCTACCGCCGATGGCTATCCCTCGTGGTGACCAGGGAAGCAACCTTGTTCAAGTCTTCCCCTGCCAGTACACAGCCTCTACATCATTAGGATTCCTGCTGTGCCTCCTCGTACGGGATCTCGGAGCAAAAGTGGGCCCCAGAGGAACGGCAATATGCCCAAAGGCATGTGGACACTCCCGGGCGCCTACCAATCAATGCCCCACTTCCTCGCGGATTAACCTTGGTAGGTATAAGGCTACGGGAGTATATCCCGAACGAGAATTCTGTGGTGGAGCCCCGTATCAGGCAGACATGCTTACAGGGCTCCAACAAGACCCCAAAAGTCCTATGACGACAGACAGGTGGCGAGAGGGACAGGCAGAGATGACTGCCGGGAGTCTCTAGTTAGAACTCTGCACACAGGCGGCATAGATAAGATGGTCGTTTATGCACTGGGATCTAGGCAGCAGTGCAATCGGTCTTGTCTGTGCGACTGAGCAGCCCTTACCAGGAGCCACTCTGTTCACCCCACATGGGGAGGGGGCTAGAAAAGGTGCCCTGAATATAACCTGCCTAAAGAACCAACATGAATGAGCAACCTCACCCTGTAAGATCATTCATATGTAGTCGAAAACAATCACAATCACAGATCAAATAAAAAACAAACTAAACAATTTCTTATGGTCACTGCATGGAATATCAAGACCCTTCTGGATACTGGCACAAATGAGCGTCCTGAAAGAAGAGCCGCCATTGTGGCAATGGAGAGATGTCTAGGTATAACCTAGATATAGCAGCCATTAGTGAGTCATGGCTCCCAGACAGGGTCGACTCACAGAACGGGGATCCGGCTATACCTTCTTCTGGAAGGGTAAGCCTGCTGTGGACAGAAACCACATTTACGGAGTTGGCTTTGCCATTCGCCAATCCATTCTACATAGGCTAACTGAAATGCCTGTTGGTCTCAACGAGCGCCTCATGACGCCCCAAGTCCGACCGAATCACTCACGTCATGCCTTCTTCATTACTGCATACGCCCCAATACTGGATGCAGAGGATGACACCATGGAGGCCTTTATGCTGACCTTGACAAAACTAACCTCTATCTCGAGAGAAGATAAGGTTGTGTGCTCCTAGGTGACTTCAATGACAGAGTTGGCAGAGATGCTGACATATGGAAGCGAATCATAATTATAGGGAGAAAAGGAGAAAGCAAGTGTAAGCTCAACAGCCAACTCCTCCTTAACAAATGTACTGCACACAACCTAACTATCACCAACACCTAATTTAGGCATGACCTTCATCGACCTTACCAAGGCCTTTTACTCAAGTGAACAGGGAAGCCCTCTGGCTGCCCACCAAAATTCATTGCTTTTGTGAGGTAACTCCATGATGGTACATATGAACTGGTATGTCCTGTACAATGGCACCAAGTCTGAGTTCTTCCCCATCCAAACGGGGATAAAACAAGGATGTGTACTGGCTCCAACTCTCTTTTCCATTTTCTTAAAGGCCTTCCTTATTCATGCCAGTGACAATTTAGCCGGCACTACCGGATGAAGGGACTTTTCAACATCAGACGATTCCAGGCAGGAACAAAGGTGTCGGCCGCTTCCAGTATTGAAATTCAGTATACAGACGACCTCACACTAGTCACTCACACTGAACGCGACCTACAGGATATACTGAACACCTACACAGATGTGCATACACACTTCGGCCGTGAGGTGAATGCACATAAGACTCAGATTCTCTTTCAGTCTGCCCCTGGTTCAACTACACCTCAACCATCCATTCAGCTTAAAGGTATTACTCTCTCTATTGTTTCCTACTTCTAATACCTTGGCTCCCACCTGTCCACCACCGAGGACATGAATGAAGAGATTCAACATCGGATGAGATGTGCATCTCGAGCCTTTGGCAGACTCTGTACCTGTGTCTTCAGCTGTAGGGAGCTGAAATTATCTACGAAGCTGCACGTTTATCGAGCAGTGGTCCTCTCCACCCTGCTGTATGGCAGCGAGACATGGGTTACATACAGGAGGCACCGTAAGGCACTTAAAAACTTTCACCAACGTAGTCAACGCTCAATCCTCTGAGTTCGCTGAGAAGACAAGAGAACAAATGCCAGTATTCTCGCTGACACCAACGTTGGACTGGCCATGTTACCCGAATGGATGATAGTAGACTACCAAAGCATCTACTTTACAGTCACCTAACGATGGAAAACGTAACGATGGCGGACACTGGAATAGGTATAACGATAGTCTTAAAACAAACCTGAAAAAGTGCCAAATCGACCCCCTCACCTAGGACACAATCCCTCCACACCATAACGATTTGATCACCACACGTAATGGTGTCAATACTTTCGAGTTAGCCCGACTACATACCGAGGCAGACAAACGCCAGCGTTGGAAAGATGCTGCCCCCCCCCCCCTCCCTTCCTCACTAGATGTAGCTTTCCACACGTGCAATATCTGCATCTGTGGACGGTCCTTCCGAACCCGTATCGGCCTCTCTAGTCACCTCAGAGCTCACCAACGAAGGTAACATCCTTAATAACTCATAACATTGTATCATAGCTGGATCATCGTCATACTCGATTCCGAATGACAGCAAAGTAGTATTAGTGTGTAATATCCAACACCATTCCTCAGCTCCTGTCTCTCACTCCCACTCCCCGCTACCACCACTCCCACCCAGCCTAGGGTTATAGACAAAACCCTCCCAGGGCAAGAATTGTCTCAGCCAACCACTGACGAGAAGAAAAAACTTTCACTCAGCTATTTCAATTAAGGTTCAGTCAAGCGTAAGACTCCTTCATTGTTTCTTCAAGACTTTGCTAGAATTTTCTTGGGTCGGAAGGGGGGTGAGGTGGCGTGATATTTAAGGGAAGGGTGATATTTAGGGGGAGGGAAGGGGAAAGGAGGTAATAAGTATGAGATTAACACTTGGGGTAGGAGAAGGTTGGTTTGTATGGTGTGGGTGGGTGATGTATGGAGGAGGGAATTCTGGAATATTTAGTCGTGATAACTGGTGCTTCACACCATTGTACACCTCGAGACAGCAATACAATAGCTGAGTGTCAGGTCATCTTCACGTCACCAACACAACCATCACCACTAGTGCTACACCTCTAGCTCCAGAAGAGTGATGTTTACCTCCGCTAGTAAAACAACACACCTTCGGCTATTGGTTCTCTTGTGCTTCTGCAGTTGGCGAGTAGAATAAAACAAAAACCGGAGCAATATTGGCAAACTTTACAGCATGGCGAAAGCGGACAAACCACCTGGCAGCAGCGAGGTTATTCCATTGTTCGTTTCCGATCAAGGAAATATCCATTGATGAAAAGTTATCACCTGAAGATTAGCCCCACCCTGCTTATTTTACCTGGGAGGTTAGGTTAGGTTAATTTAGGTGACGTTAGGTTAAGATAACGTTAGGGTGGTTAATCTTCAGATGAAATAAGCGGAGGGACTAATCTTGAAGTGAACCATGAAAACAAACCATGAACCAATAGGGTGGTTTTTAACAGTGTTGTTCTCGATTAACTATTGTGGTCACAGCAGCTAAAATTACCGGACAGTCGAGGGTTGAGGCCGCTGATTGACTGTTAATCCCGTGACGTTATCGGTGACAGCTCTAACAGAGTAGCTTGTGCTCGCAAATCTCCCACAGTATGACTGGCCAATTTGATGAGATTAATCTGTTCGGGACAATTACCGGACGTCGTGAACCGGACCACAACTCTGAATTGGAAATCAATAGTTTAATTCATTTAGTTTAGAATAAATCTTTTGGGCGAGCTGCTGACTGGGGTAGGGTGGGGTGGTGGGCTCGCTCATTGACGGCGGTGGTGAATGGCATCGAGCAACCACAGAGATGCCGATGAATTACACGATACACAGGCGTAGAATTAACATAAGCAGGATTGCTAGGCAGATTATATACATTTACAACTGTGAAAGTGACTCTGATCAAGATTTACAAGACACTAACCCTGTCTTGTAATAAGCTTGACTACACGGAATATTGGTTTTTACATTCTTTATAAAACAAAACAAAACCAGGAAACACCTGTTAATACTTTACCTCAACATTAAATTAAACCCGAAAGTAAAACAATAAACTGAACGTCTTGGACGACTGTTGTCGGATAGAACTCGGAAACTATAACATTATGTTTAAGAAAAATCTTTCTATCTTCCAAATTAATACATAAGAACTTAGAATCATATCTTGAGTCCGGGTGGAGGGACCACCAACTGGGTCACCCACCTGGCGCCGTGTTCAGGCGGGGATGGGACAGGGGAAGGGTGGAAGCGAGGGTGGGTAGGTGGTAAAAGCTAGGGCGACTCGACTGGTGGGCAATAGCTTTAGCCAAGGCCCGCCCTTGTATCACCCGACTCTGCTGGTATTCACCGGATAAAAGCTTTATACTGCATACAAGCGTCGGGTTACACGTATATATTGTTAAACCAACACAACGCCCCTCTCTTATAAAAATATCTGCACACTGAGCTAACAGTAACACCACTAGAGTACTTTACTGTCCCTGACAATATACGTCGCCTGAACCATTACCTACCATTTGGAATACAATCAAACGTTAAAAGATAATCCAAATAATCCAACCTAAAAAAGTAATACAAAAGTTCACTCTGGTCTACCTTGCAAATTCATTCTACAATATTGCTAACACTGCGACTACCACACCACAATGTTTTCACTTTACCTTGTGGTCAACCACCAGACTACACGACGGGGTGCAGCTCCTGGTCACCTGCGGATTAAGAGCAAGATATAAATTCTTCACTAAGAACCGCAAGATAACTCCTCAGTTACTTGCAAACAATAATATTCCCCTGGAAACATTATCCCCTTGAGTACGATGACTTAACCTCTTGAAGACTATGAATTAGTCCCATAATCTAAAATGTCTCGAGTACGATGACATAGCCCCCTGAGTACAATGTCAACCCTTTGAGTAAGACGACTTATTCCCTTGAGTACAAAGACATAATCTTGCGAGTACGATGTCTTTAATCTATTCGCTCGAGAAATATGGCAATGTAATGAAGGAGTTTGTCACCGTTCTCTCGGGGTCCACAAGCCACATTACTCGACAGCCATCTGTGCCCGAGTGGTGGAGAACATCTTCATAGTGACTAACGGATCACAACAATATCGTACAGTATGAAGGTCTGTAACTTATCATTACAGTTAAAGAAAAAAACATATTTTAATCACTGTAGCCGGATACAAAGATATATTTCGGTCGCCGCAGCCAGATACAAAGATACATTTCCGTCACTACAGCCAGATGCAAAGATATATTTCAATCATTGCAGTCAAATACACATATATTTCGTTAACTGCAGCCAGATACAAAGATATATTTCGGTCACTGTAGCCAGACACAAGGAAATATTTCAATCATCGCATATATTATATGATATAATTCAATCACTTTTACGATTGACACAACGTTGAAGTTACCATACATGCATATACTTGAAAAACGAGAATTTGGACGTGTTCTGATGTGGTGTTACCTTTTAGATTCTTTGTTCTGTGAGTCTTAGTGCATACATTGTTATTTGTATATACACATCACCGAGTTATCTTCAAAACTAATAATAATAATAATAATAATAATAATAATAATAATAATAATAAAAGTAATAATAAAAGTAATAATAATAATAATAACAGTAGTACCATAATTGCTCTAAAGTAGCCTGAATTACCGTACATTTGCCTCAGTAAGCATAACAGGGAAGTCTAATATTCTAGTTTCTATTTGCCCACTTCCAGTAAACTCTCTCTGAATGGTACTGCTAATGAGGTCACGTGCCCAGGCAATGTTGTTGTCGCCACTTAGGATAAAAATTGGTAGTGGCAACTTTAGTGAATAGCGACCCCTGGACACAAAGCCTACAATATCGCCGCTCTTGACAACACAGAAGACGTTAAAATTAAGCAATGCATAGTAATAGTAACTGAACTAAATCAATTGTTATAAATGATGATAGCAAGTTATAAGTAATATTTATAGCAATAATAACTAAAACAGCCTTAAATAGCCATGGCATTAATAAAACAGAAAATACTATAACTTCTTCCCACATAATAAAAAAATAATATTGATAATAATAACAATAATTATAATAATAATAATACAAATAATAATAATAATAATAACAATAATACAAATAATAATAATAATAATACAAATAATAATAATAATACAAATAATAATAATACAAATAATAATAATAATACAAATAATAATACAAATAATAATAATAATAATACCAATAATAATAATAATAATAATACCAATAATAATAATAATAATAATAATACAAATAATAATACAAATAATAATAATAATAATACCAATAATAATAATAATAATAATAATACAAATAATAATACAAATAATAATAATAATAATACCAATAATAATAATACCAATAATAATAATAATAATAATAATACAAATAATAATAATAATAATACAAATAATAATAATAACAATACAAATAATAATAATAATAATAATAATAATAATAATAATAATAATAATACAAATAATAATAATAATAATAATACAAATAATAATACAAATAATAATAATAATAATACAAATAATAATAATAATAATAATAATAATAACAATACAAATAATAATAATAATAATAATACAAATAATAATACAAATAATAATAATAATAATAATAATAATAACAATACAAATAATAATAATAATAATAATACAAATAATAATACAAATACAAATAATAATAATAATAATAATAATAATAATAATATTCAAAACAGCCCCTGAAAGATACACAGCGAAATCGTTCCAGGAAACCGAAGGCAAACGTCAAGGGAGTTGGCAAAGCATCTAGGGAGCCGTAAAGCCTGGTGCGCCTTTGTGTCAGGCCCCGTCCGTCGAACTGTAATCAGTTCCTAAACATAGATTACTTTCCCATAAAAACAAAGATTCCTATTTGTTACACTCCCTTCTGAAACAGTTTATTGCCCCGTAAGCCACTTTAGAATTATTTGCTTAATTAGGCACTAAAATCTCCATGGACTTTCACATTCCACATAATGTAAACCTTCCAAAAGAATTATAGAACGAAAACTACAATATCTGAGTAATAATGCAAATCACTAAAATACTGTATACCTTCTTATGTAACAATATATATTTGGGCTAGTGGCTCTATTACAGTATACAGTATACACTCAGGTCAAATAACGCCACTACGAGCTTATTTTATGGCGCTACTGCATATACTCACAGCTCTATAATTGTACATGAAATCATTTTGGCTCAATGTTTGCCCAGTCGCCCGAAAAAGGGAAAAATACAAATTAGATGGATAAGTCACGAACGATTTTATTTGGTGGGTGGATCCTGGAACACAGGAAGCCGCTTTCTTGAATATGGCACCTCATGGTGACAATTTATACGAACAAATTAGACAGGAGTATCACTTCATTTTTAATTATTAGTAACTATTTTATTTACTACCCTAGAAGAGAACTTAAATAAATTAGTTCTTAAGGATTAGTAATACTTAATGGTTGCCCCCCTCGTGTAACGAGGATGGCCGGCCCAAGGGTCACCTGGCGTGAATTTGTTTAAGGTGCGGAAGCTGTCGCCAACACAACAACCACACCCTGAGTTAACGAGTTGCATGACCCAGTGTCAATGAATAGTCCGAGAAGACCGGATAACTCGCCAACTGCACTGGCTATCCATTACCCCGGAATACGATCCGCAAATCGATTAACATCCAGGTCTCCAATTACTGCTGGGTTAACAGAGGCAATAACAATAACAAAGACATTAGGTGAAGCGAAATAAGATTTTAGTAGCTTAATACCTAATAAATCCCTGCCGGTCATTACATAGGGCTACCCAGTAACAAATATCGTGCACTTAAAAGATTGCAGTAGGTTTGGGTAAAGATTATTTACATTTTATCCTATAAAAACTTTAACTAGCTAAAGAACAAAACCTAACCCAACTAACAAAACATTACTTACTAAACAAAAGTTTACTTGGGGAAAAAACACTCAACCACCATGTTGGAAAAGTTGTCGTGCTCTGGGCTCTTTTCATTAATTCAACCCCACATTTTCCCTCTGGGCTGCTCACATTGCACAAGGACCGGGACGTTGCGTAACAAGGGACGTTGTTACTTGGAAAGATAAAATGACCTCCTTCGATTAAGATTCTCAGTGCTCGGTACATTTAAAAAATATAAAATAAATTGCTCTTATAATGTATTAATGATGGTCAACAACTAAGGTGTTTAAGCGCGTGTACTAATTTGTATTAATAATTACTCTAATCATCAATAATAAAGAAAATATAACAATACAACTTTGGGCTGGAATAAGAATCAAATTTATGACGTGAACGAAAGTAAGTTACGAAAAAGGTAGTTAATATGTAAGTTAAATTTTTTAAATGATTCATAAAATACAGAGAATGAATATATTCTAACCTACGAAGAGAATATGCTAAATGTTAGATATGCAAATGAAAAGCCTTGCCCAAATTAAAAAAAATTAAGACAAGTTTGAATGTTTTCTGAAACGCAGAGAACAAAATGGAAAAAAGAGTAGTACTTGTACATAACTTTAAGGGCGTGCTTCTAGTGCTCCTTCAGATGAATAAAAAGAAAAAAAAAGAAAAATCGAGAAAAATCGAAAAGCATGATAGAAACATGGATTGGACGCAGAGAAGAACCTAAACCTACAGCTCTTTGGACGGTGCAGTCACGAGCAACACCACAGGGGATTACGTAGACCACGTAGGTTGGGGGTCCCACATGATCTTGCTAGGAAAGTGAAGGTGAGATCCAGAAAGCATAAATATTCCCAGCGAACATATTGTCCCTGAAACAGTAACTGGTGACCCCATTCGATGATGATTCGCATGTAGCTTGGTATTATTATCTACAGTTCCCCCTTTGGCCACATTTTATACGTGTTTCACATATTTATACACTACAATACTGAAATTATGTATGCTGAAATATAAACATGTTCTATGGCATTTTCTGTAATATATTTCTATTTGCACGAGTTCAATGCTTCCCAATGACTTATGAATGCAGTACAGTATTCTTTCTCACCAGAGGAGGGTTTGTTTAAAGCCTAACAGTGACAACATGTTTCTTCTTGGCAGTTTTACACAATTTGTTTTTCTATCACAGTATTTCACTTACCGGTCATCATAAAAAGTCAGGTTTTTATATAATTTGTAGATATCTGTTTCAGCAATTGTTCACTAATTAAATAAATTTATGTATTTACCTTTATGTAAATTGTATAGTAAATTAACTTAATTAATTAATTAATAAGTAACATCGAGTGAAAGTTTCTCTACAAGTTGACAAGATGGGAACACAAACTTTTACTTACTCAGTGCCAATGAAAAATTTCTTAGGTGCAATTCAGATACAGTACAATGCCATAAACCTAACCTAACGTACTGTACTAACATCCAGAGTAAAAAAAAAAAAAAAAAAAAAAAAAAATCACAGCTGTACACCTAAATTAAGTACATTATTCTCATAACTCCAAGTCACTCGTTGTTATGGCTGAGTTAAAGTATGTAGTAATCTAGCGCCTATAGTTTTAAACACAATTCACTATGTTTAAGTTTCTGCCTCAGGTAACAATCAACACGAAACTTTTACAAACACAGAAAGACATTCATTCTGAGCGTGGACACTGAAATAAATCATAGTTTTCCACCTAGACGTTGTTGTGTATTCACTTTTGTGCCGCCACTCACGAAATGCTACTTGGGTATTCACCATTCTAACACGGCACGTGGACATGAAAGAACACAAAAATGTACACTTAAAATAATACAAATAAGGCTATTCACAACCAGTTAAACAGAACATTAGTGTGATGAAATAATACGCTGTACTAGTACAGTTGAAGGTAGTTTTCATCCCTTTCCTCGCGACATCTATTGATTTGATATGTTCCGTTATTATTTCTAAATACTTTCTTTTGAGTTATGATAATTCAAGCGGTTTTTTCTGTCTTTGTCTGTCTATCGCTATTAGTAGGGACTTTATTTCATCTATTATTATAGAATATTGTGGATTTACTCATAGAAATGTTACTCTTTATCTAAATTGGTTGCGGTGCACTGCTCTATCACCACGTGCACCACACAACACCACCATCATGTGCACCACACACCATCTTCATGTGCACCACACAACACCATCATGAGCACTACACATCACGTGCACCAAACAACAACACCATCATGTGCACCACACAACACATCATCACGTGCACCAGACATCACCATCCTCACGTGCACCAACCAACTTCGTCACGTGCACCACAACACACCATCATTACGTGCACCAAACAACACCATCATCATGTGCACCACACAAAACCATGATCACGTACACCACACACCTTCATTATGTGCACCACACAACATCACGTGCACCACACAACACCAACATCATGTGCACCGCACACTATCATCACGTGCACCACACACCATCATCATGTGCACCACACACCATCATCGCATGCACCACACAACACCCTCATCACGTGCACCACGCACCATCATCACGTGCACCACACACCATCATCACGAGCACCACAAAATACCCTCATGTGCACCACACACCATCATCAAGTGTATAAAACAACACTAACATCACGTGCAAAACACAACACCATCATCATTGCACCACTCACCATCACGTGCACCACATACAATCACGTACACCACACACCATCATAATGTGCACCACACACAAACATCATGTGCACCAAACAACACCATCATCATGCACCACACACCATCATCACGTGCACAACACACCATATTAACGTGCACCACACAGCATCACCACGTGCACCACACAGCATCAACACGTGCACCACACAATACCATCACGTGCACCACACAACATTATCATCACGTGCACCACACAACGCCATCATCTAGTGCACCACAAACCATCATCAGGTGCACCACATTCCACATGTGCACCACACACCATCATGAACACACAAATATCATGTGTACCACACAACACCATCATCACGTGCGCCACACACCATCACGTGCACAACACACCATATTAACGTGCACCACACAGCATCATCACGTGCACCACACAGCATCAACACGTGCACCACACACCTTTATCACGTGCACTACACATCACCATCTTCACGTGCATCACACAACATCATCAAGTGCACCACACAACACCATCATCATGTGCACCACACGACGTCATCATATGCACCACACAACACCATCATCACGTACATCACACATCATCATGTGCACCACAAAACATCAACATGTGCACCATACAACACGATCATCACGTGCCCCACACAACACCATCATCACGTGCACCACACAACACCATCATCACGTATCCCACATACCATCACGTGCACCACACAACACCATCATCATGTGCACCGCACAACACCATCATCACGTGCACTACACAACACCACCATTACGTGGACCACACACCACCATTACATGCACCACAAAACACCATCATCACGCGCACTACACAACACCAACACGTGCACCACATAACACCATTACACTGGTCTACAAAAAAATATTTTTTTTTTCTGGCATGAAACCTTTAAACTGTTTTTTATTAACTTTAAGGTGCTGAATCCAAATCTGATCTCAGATTTGCTCCATCACGTAACGTGCCAGAATTTACTGAGCTACCAGAGATTGAGGATATAGACCGGAATTCACCTGTTTCTACTGATGAAGATGAAGAGACTGATCTTTTCAAGCCATCTGGTGAAGATTGTGAAAAGCCAACGTTGTTTACTCAGTCAGAATTGAATGATCTGGTCAGAGATCTAAATTTGCCAAAACAGTCTGCTGAATTGTTAGCTTCCAGGCTTCAAGAGAAACGACTCTTAAAACCTGGCACGAGCGTCTCCTTTTATCGCAACAGAGAAGAGCAACTGCGGAAGTACTTTCATTCATATGACCAGCTTGTTTTTTGTAATGATGTAGAAGGACTTCTTCTCTCCATGGGACTACCAGCATATGATAGTAAGGATTGGAGACTTTTTATTGACAATTCTAAAAGGAGCTTGAAATGTGTTCTTCTTCATAACGGACACAAGTATGGTTCAATTCCAATCTGACATTCTGTACAAATTAAAGAAGAGTATGAAAACATTAAGACTGTTCTAGAGAGGTTGCAATACCATGCTCATGAATGGTTAATTTGTGTGGACTTGAAAATGGTAAACTTTCTCTTGGGCCAGCAAGGAGGGTACACAAAATACCCCCGTTTTCTGTGCTACTGGGACAGCAGGGCTACAGCAGACGATTGGGTGAAAAAGAATTGGCCACCAAGACATAGTTTGACGCCTGGTGACAAGAATATCATTAACGATCCTCTGGTTGACAGGAAAAACATTGTCCTTCCTCCTCTGCACATAAACCTTGGTATCATGAAGCAATTCGTCAAGGCTCTTGATCATAGTGGAGAGTGTTTCAGATATATATGCTCAACCTTTCCAAGTCTTAGCGACGAGAAGAAAAAGGCAGGGATTTTTGATGGACCTCAAATAAGAACACTACTCAGAGATCCACACTTCCTTGCAACAATGACTGAGGCACGGGCAAGAACTTGGAATGCTTTCTCTAATGTGGTGCGGAACTTCTTAGGGAACAAGAAAGCGGACAACTATCAAGAAATTGTGGAAGAGCTGCTTTTGAGTTTACAAGCACTTGGATGCAGAATGAGTATCAAGGTTCACTACTTACACAGTCATTTGGACGAGTTTCCAGAAAATCTGGGAGAAGTGAGCGAGGAGCAAGGGGAGCGCTTTCATCAAGACATTAAAGTAATGGAAGAACGTTACCAAGGTCGATGGGACCCGAACATGATGGCGGACTACTGCTGGAGTTTGATGAGAGACATTCCAGAAGCTGTACATAAGAGATCGGCCAAAAAGAGGAAGTTTATGTAACTGTAACTTGATCTTAATACTTGCACTATTTCTACCGTACATTAATTGTTTTTTTTTCACCCTTCAATGTTACATTTAAATATTATATGTGCATTAACTTTCCAATTTGATATTAACAATTTTTGGTTATAGAAAAATACAAATTATAATGCTGAAAAAATTTATGTATTCATGTTTAAACCGTCAATTTTTATCCAAAAGTTTACGTTTCCCAGCAAAAGTGCAATATGGTATATCTCAAAAACCTGATGTGATAGACAAAAACCAAAGTCATATTTGGATTCTGCACCCCAAATTTACTTAAAATCCGTTTAAAAACCTTGTGCCAGAAAAATTGTGTTGTCCGGTGTTATCACGTCAACAACACAACACCATCACGTGCACCACACAACACCAATACGTGCATCACACAACACCAATACGTGCACCACACAACACAATCACGTGCACAACACAACACCAATCCGTGCACCAAATAACACCATCAGCATGTGCACCACACAACCCTATTATCACTTGCACCACATGACAATATCATCAAGTGCATCAAACAAAACCATCACGTGAACCACACAACACCATCATCGCGTGCACCACTCAACACCATCACGTGTACCACACACCACAACGTGCACCACACAACACCAATACGTGCACCACACAACACCATTATGTGCACCACACATCATCATCATCACATGCATTACACACCATTATCACGTGTATCACACAACACCATTGTGTGCACCACACAGCACCATCATCATGTGGAACACAAACCATCATCACGTGCATCACACAACATTATCATCACGTGCACTACACGAAGCTCCTCGGCGTCATCATAGACAACAAACTAAATTGGAAACCACATGTCAGTGAAGTCAAATCCCCCAGTTTCCGTCTCCATATCCTCCGCCGACTCAAGTCCCTCGGAGTTCCTGCACCCGAGCTCCTCAGTGTTTACTCAACATTCATACTTCCCAAGCTCACCTATGCCTCCCCTACCTGGTCTTCCTCCCTAAATGCCACACAACGTAAACACCTAGAGAAAGTGCAAAAGAGGGCATGCAAGATTATTCTCTCCCCTTCCTACTCCACATATCAAGAAGCGCTCAACACACTGACCCTTTCGACTCTCACTGACCATCACCACGACCTTATCTGCAAATTTGGTAAGAAGCTTCTGCACCGTCCTCGACACCGGCTCCTACTACCACCTGAAATCCCTAGCCCGAGAATTGCTGTTCGACACCACAACCGCATCCAGCCCATACGTGCACGAACTGACCGCTATAAGAACAGCCCAGTCCCAACCATTGTTAAAATTATCAATAACTTGTAATAAACCAGTGTATTCACCCCCAGTAAATACTACTTCTTGCACTGTCACTATGTTGAAATGCCCTGTAGTTTGAGCTTTTCCCCATCTAGTTATTATATATCTTATTTGTATCACTTATGTTATTTGTATATTATTTGTAAGTCGAAACCCATTCCCCAATTATGAAACTGTATATTATCAGCCTTCTGGCTGCCAAGCTCTTTCAATAAACCGTTAATTATTATTATTATTACACCATCATGCACCATCAGTGTACCACACACCATGCGCACCACAAAACACAATGTGCACCACACATACCACACAACACCATCATCATGTGCATCACACAACACCATCGTCATGGGCACCACACATGGTCACGTGCACCGCACACGGTCACCACACAACACCGTCATGTGCACCACACAACCCATCACATGCACCACATAGCACCATCATCACGTGCACCAAACAACACTACCATCACGTGCACGACAAAACACCATCCCGTACATACCATCCCGTACACCACACACCATCATAATGTGCACCACACACAATCATCATGTGCACCACACAACACCATCATCATGTGCACCACACACCATCACGTGCACCACACAGCATCAACACATGCACCACACAGCATCAACACATGCACCACACACCATCACATGTACCACACAACACTATCATCACGTGCACCACACAACACCATCATCTAGTGCACCAGAGACCATCATTAAGTGCACCACATACCACACGTCCAGCACATACCACACGTGCACCACACACCTTCATGTACACCACACAACACAATTATTACGTGCACCACACACCATCATCAGGTGCACACACAACACCATCAGGTGCACCACACACCATCAGCACGTGCACCACACACCATCTTCACGTGCACCACACAACACCATCACGTGCACCACACAACACCAGCACTACGTGCATCACACAACATCAAGTGCACCAAACAACACCATCATCATTTGCACCACACAACAACATCACGTGCACCACATAATACCATCAAAACGTGCACCACAAAACATCATCATCATGTGCACCGTACAACAACATCACGTGCACCAAATAACACCAACATCACGTGCACCACAGAACACCATCATCACGTGCTCCACACAACACCCCACTTACGTGGATCACACAACACCATACATGAACCACACAACACCATCAACACATGCACTACACAACACCATCAACACATGCACCACATAACACCATTATCACGTCAGCAACACAACACCATAACGTGCACCACACAACACCAATACGTGCACCACACAACACAATCACGTGCACAACACAACACTAATCCGTGCACCAAATAACACCATCAGCATGTGCACCACACAACCCTATTATCACTTGCACCACACAACATCAAGTGCACCAAACAAAACCATAACGTCACCACACAACACCATCATCGCTTGTACCTCTCAACACCATCACGTGTACCACACACCACGTGCACCACATAACACCAATACGTGCACCACACAACACCATCATCAAGTGCACCATATAACACCAACACGTGCACCACACAACACCATTATGTGCTCCACACACCATCACGTGCATCACACACCATAATCACGTGTACCACACAACACCATCGTGTGGACCACACAACACTATCATCATGTGCACCACACAACACTATCATCATGTGCGCCACACAAAATCATCGTCACGTTCACCGCACGACGCCATCTTCACTTGCACCACACACCATCACGTGCACCACAAACCACCATCATGTGCACAAAACACCGTCGCGTGCACCACACAACACCATCATCAAGTACAACACACAACAGCATCACGTGCACCACAGAACATCATCATGTGCACCACACAATATTACGTACACCACATACCATTACGTAAACCACACAACGCCAGTATCACGTGCACCACACCATACCATCAGCTACACCTCACAACACCATCAAGTGCACCATACAACACCATCATGTGCACCACACAACAACATCATCATGTGCACCACACATCACCATCACTTGCACCACACACCATTATTACGAGCACCACACAACACCATCACGAGCACCACACAACACCATCACGTGCACCATACAACACCATCATCACGTGCACCACACAACACCATCATGAGCACCACACAGCATCATCATATGCACCACAAAACGCCATCATCACGTGCTCCACACAAAACCATCACCATGTGCAGCACACAACACCATCACGTGCACCACACAACACCATCACGTGCACTACACAACACCACCATCATGTGCATCACACACCATCATCAAGTGCACCACACAACACCATCATTATGTGCACCACACAACGTCATCACGTGCACCGCACAATACCATCTCGTCCATCACACAACATCACAGAGTGCACCACACAACACCATCATCACGTGCACTGCACAACATCATCATGTGCACCACACAACACCATCACGTGCATTACACAACATGTGCACCACAAAATATCATCATCATGTGCACCATACAACACCATCATCACGTGCACCACACAACACCATCACGTGCACCATACAACAACAATACGTGCACCACACAACACCATCATCATTTGCATCACACAACCCCATTATCACGTCTACCAAAAGACACCCTCATCAAGTGCACCAAACAACCAACACGTGTACCGCACAACACCATCATCACGTGAACCACACACCACCACCATAACGTGTACCACACACCATGTGGTGCGGGGACATACGATAGAAGTATTTAAGTGGGTGAAAGGAATCTATAAAGGAGATATATATATATAAAGTTCTTATAATATCCGAGCAGGATAGAACTCGAAGCAACGGATTTAAGTTGGATAAGTTTAGAGGGGAGATAGGAAGGAACTGGTTCACAAGTAGAGTGGTACACGAGTGGAATAAGCTTAGCAACTTTGTAGTAAGTGCTGGAACGCTGGAAAGTATTAAAAGGAGGCTAGATAGATTCATGGATGATAGAGAGTGGTAGTAACTCTCGACAGGAGCGGTCATGCACAGGCCAACCGGCCTATTGCAGACTCCTTATGTTTCTTATGTGCACCACACAACACCATGTGCACCACACATCAGCAGGTGCAGAAGACAACACCATCATGTGCACCACACACCATCATCACGTGCACCACATAACACCATTATCAGGTGCACCACAAGACACCATCAACAAGTACACCAAACAACACCATCACGTGAACCACACAACACCACCATCACGTGCACCGGACAACACCATCATGAGCACCACACACCATCATCACGTTCACTACACAACACCATCATCACGTGCACCACACAACACCATCATCATGTGCACAAGACATCATCATCATATGCACCACAAAACGCCATCATCACGTGTACCACACAAAACCATCATCATGTGCACCATCATCATGTGCACCAAACAACACCATCATATGCACCACACAACAACATCACGTGCACCGCACAACACCAACACGTCCATCACACGACATCATTACGTGCACCACACAACTTCATGTGCACCACACAACACCATCATCACGTGCATCACACATCATGTGCACCACAAAATATCATCTCATGTGCACCATACAACACCATCATCACGTGCACCACACAACACTTATCACGTGTACAACATAACCCCATTATCACGTGCACCACAAAACACCCTCATCAAGTGCAAAAAGCTTAGCAACTTTGTAGTAAGTGCCGGAACGCTGGAAAGTTTTTAAAGGAGGCTAGATAGATTCATGGATGATAGAGAGTGGTAGTAACTCTCGACAGGAGCTGCCATGCACAGGCCAACCGGCCTATTGCAGACTCCTTATTTTCTTATGTTTCTTATGTTCTTATGTGCACCACACAACACCATGTGTACCACACTTCAGCACATGCACCACAAAACACCATCATCATATGCACCACACAAACCCATTATCACGTGCACCACAAGACACCAACAAATGCACCAAACAACACCATGATGTGCACCACACAACACCATCATCACATGCACCACACGACATCATCATCACATACACCAAACAACACCATCATCATGTGCACCACACAACACCATCATCATGTGTACCACACAACACCATCATCATGTGCACCACACAATACCATCATCATGTGCACCACACACTGCCACGTGCACATCACAACACCGTCAAGTGCACCACACAGCACCAAGCAACACTTACAATCCAGTTAGTGTTCCTACCTCCAGTTGTGTTCTGACCTCACTAGAGCAAAGGTCACGGCAGGCTTAGCTCCCGAGGATTAATTGCCAGTAATGGCTAGCTGTAATTGTGAACAGGGCTGTGCCCTTCAGAGGGCCGAGTTAGAGTGGGCCAAGGAAGAAAACTTGAAAGTAAAGGAAGTGATAGCGAGGATGAAGGAAGAAACGAGACAAGGAAAGCCTGTTTCTGACGAAAACTCGGGCGAATGGAAGGTTGTGAGGAGAGGGACGACCAAATTGGTGGTGAAAAAACACACCAAGGATACGACCACAACAGCTAATTGTACCAACACTTTCAGTCCTTTGATAGACGAATTGGAAGTTAGCATACTGTAGTCAGGGACAAGGCTGACAAGGAAGGTACGAAAACCTTAATTGTTGGTGATTCCCAGGTACGGTACATGCACAGAGCTTTTTGTGGTAAACACAAAAATAGGATGAGGGTGTGCTTGCCAGGACCTGGGGTGTGGGATATAGTTGACAGGATGGACAATATCTTGTCTGGTAATGGGAACAAACCCATTAAATTATCTGCCTCAGTGCAGGAGGCATATTGGCCGGTGTAGGAGTGAGGAGTTTCACGATAAGTTCAAGGCAGCTATAGAACGTATTAGGTCGAAGGGAGGGATCCCTATCATATGTGGTGACCTGCCTAGAAGGAGAGTTGGTAGGGGCAGTTGTCCCATTCATTGACAACTGGAACAACTTCTACTACAGAAGAGACCCTTATGCTAGGGATGGGGTGGGAACCCTGGCTGGTTCTCTCGAGAGGGCAGTTCAAAAGATGTCGAAGACTTTAAACTGCTAGGAGAACATATGAGCACAGGGGTGGAGGAGACTGCAGTGGGAGCGGGTAAGCAAAGTGAAAGGTTACTGAAGGTTCCAAGTGTTTCCTGAAGAATGCAATGATGGGTAGGGAAACACCGGGTAACACTGAAGTCCATTTATTCGGATAGGAGAAATACAAGTGGTGACTTGCGTGTGCCATGCACGGCCCACAGAGTCACACTGAGACTGCCTTGCCATATGGCAGCCTCGGGGCAATGTTGCCACATAACACGTGCAGTGTTGCCACGTAATTATATACATAGATGCTACTCGGCACAGTAGCTTAGATACATAACCTACATCTCCCTCCCCCCCCTCACGCTCATAGTCTTTGACTTGAGCGGACTTCTTAGTCCTAAGTCGCTCCGAGCGTCGAGGTGCACTGTGGGGCGGATCCACGTGTAGGGGACTCCTCCTCGGTCAGGGGGCCAGCAGCAGGGGGTGGGACTGGCCGGAGGAAGCGGCGGTTCCTCATCAAGACACGGCAGCTCGGCATCCTGACCTTGTAGTCCCGCGACCGGCCGACGCCCATCACTATGCCCACCTTGTCCCAACGTGTCCTCGTCGGGTCCTGGACACTGACAAGGGCACCAATCTCCACTGGCTGAAGAGGGCGGGCACGGTCGTCATACCGAGCCTTGGCGTCCTGGGCACGTGAAACGGCGCGACAGTCGCAGCTCTCGGCTCTGGTCTGCCACTCCTTCGCAAAGGCCTTGGAGTGTGCAGGAACGCAAAAGAGGAGAGGGTGACCATACAGGATCTGGGCAGGGGAGCGTCCTGTGTGGGTGGGAGTGGACGCGGGTTCTGGGCAGCTCTGTGCGGCAGCGCCAGGCGCGTCGCTCGTTGACTCACGCACCCTGCTGGCGGTGTACCGAGCAGCTGGGATCTGCTCGGGAAAGTCTCTGGGTACCACGCCTAACTCCTTGCAGTGCTCCCATGACAACAAGGGTGTAGCGAGAGTAGGCTGCACGTCGATCCATCCGTGACACGACCTGTCGCTGTAGGTGATCTCAGCTTGAAAGGAGCCCACAGCGTCAGGCATCTGGAAACCGTCCGCATTGTAGTACTGCAGCTGCGGCGGTGGTCCCAGGTCGCATTTGGTGAGGCCCAGTTTCTGGAGGTGCTTCAAGCCTATCACCGTAGTATCAGCACCGGTGTCCGGTATCACCTCGATGTGACCCGACACATCACCGTGTGTGATGGCGACGCGGATGGTAGGGGAAGGAGTAGCCCTGGGGCGTGTGGTCGATTCCACCCTTCTAATGTGACTCAGCTGCTGCTTGGGGCTGCGTGGGCCATCTGAAGGGGGCTGCGTGCGAATCACCCCGAGGGAAGTGCGCTGCTTTCCTCCTCGTCTCGGGCTTTTGGGCTTGGGTTGGCGGCAGCACTTGTCGTAGTGTCCAAAGCGACCGCAGGCCTGACACTTGCGGCCTCGTGCAGGGCACCTGTCTGTGTTAGACTAGTGGCCCTTATGGTCACATCCACGACACAGTGCGTCGGCGGCCGGGCATGTCGTGGGGCCATGCTGCTTTCCACAGCTGCCACAGGAAGCACTAGGCGGGGACGTGGAAGAACGTGCAGCAGCCTTCACATTGTTGGCCACCTTCTTACCCTTCTTGTACTGAGAGTTTGCTCTCACAGCAGGTGGGGCCCGTAAGGCAGAGGTGGCGGACTTGGTGGCCTCGTATGGCCGACATTCAGTCACTACCACCTGGAGTGTGGAGGAAGCGTCCAGGGGGATGAGTCGCTGCACCAACTCTTCTTGCCTCACACCTGTCAAGATCCCGTGCTTGATCCAGGCTTCCTCACATTCCCGGCTGTGCGCCTTGCAGACGTCGATCTCCTCCGACAAACTCTTCAAGCGTACAAAAAAGTCGTCAAAGGATTCATTCTCCGCCTGCTTGCAACTGGTGAAGGCGCGGTGACGCAAAGCCTAGTTATTCCGACCCTTAACGTGCTCCTGCAAAAGGTCGAGCACATCCGTCACTGAAGAGGTAGAATCGGGAGGCACTTGCAACGTGTGCTCCAAAACTCTCTGGGTCTCCAGCGACAAACACATCCGCAGTTGGATGAGCTGTTTGTTTGGAGGCATGCTGTCAAGGTCCACCATCGTGGAGTAATCTGTCCAACGCCGCCTCCACTCACGAATAAGCTGAAACGGGACGTCTGGTGAGAGGGCGGGTGGGGGTTGAACAGATGCCTTGGGAGCTGTTGGAGTAGCAAGAGTGCCTGGATGACGCTGGTGTGGTGGAGGAGGGAGGGTACTGGCGCCTTGGTGCGCGAGTGAAGGAGGGTGGGTTTGTGCCAGGGTCGCCAATAGTTCATCAAATCGCGACTTTTCCTCCTCTCTTCATGTCTCCTCCCTCTGAAGTTCCATCTCTCGGCGTCGCTCGTCTCTGTGATCCATCCACCTCAGAATTGTTGCAATGTCCGTCGCTGTAGGTGAAGGATGAGGAGCGGTGGGCGCAGAAGCTCCATCTGTGCCCGGTAGCGGAGAAGGTGGTGGGGAGTCGTGTCTCCCATCTTGACGTTGTCCCTTCTTACCGCCCATCTTTTTATGCATGGACTGCGCTGTTTAGTATATAAAGTGGCGCCTCATCAGCTCGAACCACATATATATGACATAAACAGCGCAGAAATAACGCATAGAGTCCACTGTTCTGCCCGTGAGTGCGTGCGTGCGTGTGTGTGTGCCTGAGAGAACACGTCGTGGTGTCCTTAATGCCGGTGGCTAGAGCCGCCACGGGGGAGAGAACGTTAGTGCCTCCCCGGATGTCACAAGAGAAGGGTGTACGCCTGCGTGCTCCATGGGCACCACAAAAAACAAGCCAATGCTCAACTCTCAGCTCTAGACACACTAATACACTGACACTAACACTGCCACCGTCACTACAATGCACTGTGACGGCGTAACACTGCAAGTTGCGGCGAAACACAACGCAGCACAACACACTGAGTCGATGCGCACATCGCCGGCAGTCGCACATCGCCGGCTAACTGTCCATTGTTCACACACTTGTAAGTCCACAGATGCTACTCACTGCGTCATGAAGGTTCCAAGTGTTCCCTGAAGAATGCAGTGATGGGTAGGGAAACACTGGATAACACTGAAGTCCATTTATTCGGATAAGAGAAATACAAGTGGTGACTTGCGTTTGCCATGCACGGCCCACAGAATAAGACTGAGACTGCCTTGTCATATGGCAGCCTCGGGGCAATGTTGCCACATAACACGTGCAGTGTTGCCACGTGATTATACATAGATGCTACTCGGCACAGTAGCTTATATACAAGGTTGCTACTCGACACAGTAGCTTAGATACATAACCTACAGTTACAGGGAAATAGTGCTAGGAATTATGACAAAACTAAATTAGGCAGAAGTTAAAACCTAAACGCGACAAAGAGAGGACTCAGAACATGACTAACTTAAATGTCTACTACGTAAACAGTAGAAGTGTGGGAAACAAAATGAATGAAATAAGGGAGTTGGTAGGTACCGAAAAAATCGGTATAATAGCATTCACCGAAACATGGATAAACCTAGACTCACGCGAGTTACCTGTCGAATACCAAATTGCAGGTTATAAATTATTCCATACGGATATACAGATTAAGGAATGAAGGCGGAGTAGCTATCTATGTCAGGGATAATCTGAAGTGTGAAATAAATAAGGAAATAAAAACAGCGGAATGCAGAAACAATTTGGATATAATAAATCGATGGTATTGAAAAATTAATCACAGGAGTAATATATAGACCTCCTAATCTCCTAATGAGCGACTTATTTGGGATGAAATGCGCAGGGCTTCTATACATAGCAAAGTCTGTATAGTAGGCGACTTTAACTTGAGCCAAATAGATTAGATTGACCTTACTGGTAACTCAGAATCAGAGGATTGTCTTAAAATAATCCAGGACTGTTTCCTAAGCCAACATATAATCGAACCCACATGTCCTTAAAAACGGGTGTAGTACAAGAATCCTGGAGGATAGTGAATGTAATACCGATTTTCAAGAAGGGAGATATTTCACTATCCTCTAACTACCGTCCAATCAGTTAAACATCAATTGCAGGCAAATTACTGGGAGCAATCATTTCAAACCTATTCGAAATCACCTGGAGAAACACAAGTTGATCAATGATTCCCAACATGGCTTCACAAGCGGGCGTTCATGTCTAACTAATCTATTTACATTCTTTTCATCTGTTTTCGAATCGGCGGACAAGGGGCACAATTATGATGTGGTATATCTTGACTTTAGCAAAGCCTTCAACAGAGTCTCCCACGAAAGACTAATAAGAAAGGTGGAGGCTCATGGCATTAAAGGTGATATTCTAAAATGGATTAGGGCATGGTTACAGGACAGGAAACAGCGAATGAGCATTAACGGCACTAAATCCGATTGGAGCAACGTCACTAGTGGAGTTCCCCAAGGCTCAGTACTTTGACCATTATTATTTATTATATACATAAACGACACAGATATCGGCGCAGACAGCAACATAAGTAAATTTGCTGATGACTCTAAAATAGAGCGTGTAATTAAATCTGGCGAGGACTCCGCAAAACTACAGGAAGATCTAAACAAATTTTTCGAATGGTCTGAAAAATGGCAGATGAAATTCAATGTGGACAAATGTAAAGGACTCAGTATAGGAGATGTAAACAGGGAAACCAGATTCCAGATAAACAACGATGTTATTGAGAAATCCGACTGCGAGAAAGATTTAGGAGTAATGATAAGTTGGAATCTTAAGCCAAGTAACCAATCTGTATTTGCTCAAAACAAGGCTAATAAAGTACTTGGGTTCATACAAAAGAGTGTTAGTTACAAAACTAACGAGATCATCTTAAAACTATATCTTGCGCTTGTGAGACCTCACTTGGATTACGCTGTTCAATTCTGTTCACCGTATTACAGAATGGATATATGTAGAATCCTTGGAAAGAATTCAGAGCAAAATGACAGGCTAGTCCCGGGCATTAGGAACCTTGAGTACAGAGACAGGTTAAAGCATCTAAATTTGCATTCCCTCGAGAAACGTAGAGTGAGGGGCGATATGATAGAGGTGTATAAATGGAAGTCAGGGCTAAACAAAGGGGACATAAGAAAGGTACTTAAAACTATCCAACCAGAAGCGACCTCGTAACAATGGTTTTAAATTACGGGGTATACAAATTTAGATTAGGCGCGAAATAGGTAAACATTGGTTTGGAAACAGAGTAGTGGACGAGTGGAACAAGTGACCAAACATCATCATTAACTCGAATACGCTAGATAGCTTCAAACATAGGTTGAATGGATATATGAGCAATAGGAGTTGGGTGTAAATGGGACTGCCCAGTATGGGCAAATTGGCCCGCTACAGTTTCCTCCATTCTTATGTTATGCTAACACGTGCACCAAACACCACCACCATGTTTACCACACAACACCATCACGTGCACCAAATGTTCATCACATGCACCGCACAACACCATCATCACGTGCACCACAGAAAACCATCATGTGCACCACACAACACCATCATCAAATGCATGACACGTGCACCACACAGTGTCACGTGCACTACACACCCTCATCACGTGCACCACACAACACCATCATCATGTGCACCACACAACGCCATCATCACGTGCACCACACAAAACAATCATCATGTGCACCACACATCATCATCACGTGAACCACACAAGAACCATCATGTGCACCATACAAAACCATTATGTGCACCAATCAACACCATCATCATGTGCACCACACCATCATCAGGTGCACACACATGACCATCATCACGTGCACTACACAATATCACGTGCACCACACCATCATCACGTGCACCATACACCATCAGGCGCACCACACAAGAACAATCATGTGCACCATACAAAACCATCATGTGCACCACACAACACCATCATCATGTGCACCGCACAACGCCATCAGCATGTCCACCACACACCATCATCACGTGCACCACACACCATCATCACGTGCACCACACACCATCATCACGCGCACCACACACCATCACGCGCACCACACAACACAATCATTATGTGCACCACAAAACACCAGGATCACGTGCACCATCCGCCATTACGTGCACCACACAACACCATCATATGCAACACACAACACCATTATGTGCACCCCGCAACACCATCATCATTTGCACCACACACCATCACGTGCACCACACAGCACCATTACGTGCACCACACAAAATCATCATGTGCACTACACACCATGTGCACCACACGCCATCACGTGTACCACACAACACCATCTATACGTGCACCCTACACCACCATCATCACGTGCACCACACACCACAGTCACGTGAACCACACAAACACATCATCATGTGTACCACACAACACCATAATCAGGTGCACCACACCACCATCACGTGCACCACTCACCAAAACGTGACCCACACAACACCATCTGCATGTCCACCAGACAACACCATGTGCACAAACACAATCATGTGCACCAAGAGACACCATCATCAAGTGCACCACACAACACTATTATCACGTATACCACACACCACCATCATGCCCATCACACAAATATAATCATCATGTGAACCACACAACACCATGACGAACACCACACAACACACTCATGTGTACCACAAGGCATCATCATCAAGTGCACCACACAACACCATGTGCACCACACAACACTATTATCACGTGCACCACACCCCATCAAGTGCACCACACAAATATAATCATCATGTGCACCACACAACACCATGTGCACCACACAACACTATTATCACGTACACAACACACCATCAAGTGCACCACACAAATATAAGCATCACGTGCACCACACAACACCATCACGTGCACCACACATCATCATCATGTGCATCATACACCATCACGTGCACCACACAACACCATCAGCAAGTGAACCACACATCACCATCACGTACACCACACAGCACCAAAACTTGCACCACACAACACCATCAACATGTGCAACACACCACACCAACTTCATGTGCACCACCCAACACCATCACGTGCACCACACAACATCAACATGTGCACAAAACAAAACCATCATCACATGCACAAAACAACACCATCAACACGTGCACTACACAACACCATAATCATATGCACCTCACACACCATCATCATGTGCACCACACAGCACTACCATCATGTGCACCATACAACACCATCACCATGTGCACCACACAACACCATCATCACGTGCACCACATGAAGGTTACAAGTGTTCCCTGATGTTCCCTGAAGAATGCAGTGATGGGTAGGGAAACACCGGGTAACACTGAAGCCTATTTATTTATGGATAAGAGAATTACAACTGGTGACTAGCGTGTGCCATGCACGGCTCACACACTCAGACTGAGACTGCCTTGCCATATGGCAACCTCGGGGCAATGTTGCCACATAACGTGCAGTGTTTCCACGTGATTATATATATAAATGCTACTCGGCACAGTAGCTTAGATACATAACCTACATCTCCCTCCCCCCTCACGCTCATAGTCTTTGTCTTGAGCGAACTTCTTAGTCCTAAGTCGCTCCGAGCGTCGAGATGCACTGTGGGGCGGATCCTTGTGAGGTGTAGGAGACTCGTCCTCGGTCAGAGGGCCAGCAGCAGGGGGTGGGACTGGCCGGAGGAAGCGGTGGTTCCTCCACCAGACACGGCCGCTCGGCATCCTGACCTTGTAGTCCCGCGACCGGCCGACGCCCATTACTATGCCCACCTTGTCCCAACGTGTCGTCGTCGGGTCCTGAACGCGGACAAGGGCACCAATCTCCACTGGCTGAAGAGGGCGGGCACGGTCGTCATACCGAGCCTTGGTGTCCTGGGCACGTGAAGCGGCACGGCGGTCGCAGCTCTCGACTTTGGTCTGCCAGATATTTGCAAAGGCCTTGGCGTGTGTAGGAACGCAAGAGTGGAGAGGGTGACCATACAGGATCTGGGCAGGGGAGCGTCCTGTGTGGGTGGGAGTGGACGCGGGTTCTGGGCAGCTCTGTGCGGCAGCGCCAGGCGCGTCGCTCGTTGATTCACGCACCCTGCTGACGGTGTACCGAGCAGCTGGGATCTGCTCGGGAAAGTCTCTGGGCACCACGCCTAACTCCTTGCAGTTCTCCCACGACAACAAGAGTGTAGCGAGAGTAGGCTCCACGTCGATCCATCCATGACACAGCATCTGGCATCTGGGAACCATCCGCATTGTATTACTGCAGCTGCGGTGGTGGTCCCAGGTCGCGTTTGGTGAGGCCCAGTTTCTGGAGGTGCTTCAACCCAATCACCGTAGTATCAACGCCGGTGTCCGGTATCACCTCGATGTGACCCGACACATCACCGTGTGTGACGGCGACGTGGATGGTAGGGGAAGGGGTAGCTCTGGGGCGTGTGGTCGATTCCACCCTCCTGATGTGACTCCGCTGCTGCTTGGGACTGCGTGGGCCACCTGAAGGGGGCTGCGTGCGAACCACCCCGAGGGAAGTGCGCTGCTTTCCTCCTCGTCTCGGGCTTTTGGGCTTGGGTTGACGGCAGCACTTGTCGTAGTGTCCATAGCGACCGCAGGCCTGACACTTGTGGCCTCGTGCAGGGCACCTGTCTGTGTTAGACCAGTGGCCCCTACGGTTACATCCACGACACAGTGCGTCGGCGGCCGGGCATGTCTTGGGGCCATGCTGCTTTCCACAGCTGCCACAAGAAGCACGAGGCGGAGGCGTGGAAGAACGTGCGGCAGTAGGGTGTGTCATACGGAGGCGAATTTTTTTTTTTTGAGTTTGAAAAATCGGCCCATGGTATTAATGACGTAGTTCTATGTGCAGAATCATGTGATATCTTCTGATTTGAAAAGTTTTCATTTTTTGCTAGGTAAATTTTAACTTGAAATCTTATGAAAATTCAGTATTCCCACCCTTTTACCAACACCACTAAATAGCTTATTTAAAGTAAAGTAAATGTATCAGGTTAATTAACTAGGATGAAAATGGTCCAGAATAGTGAAACGAATGATCTTGACACATTTATTAAATTTAATATTCCTTTAGAAAACAAAATCATCAAATACAAAAACCTGTTTTACTACTACCTGACACGGTGTTGCTGCACACCATAGAGAACATGTCTTTCTTGCTTCTGTTTCTACTCATCACCTCCCTGCTGACCACCTGAGCTCGGATGTAGCCTTCCCTCCTCTCCTGGCTGTACACGTGACTGCTGGCCTCGCTCACTCGCTATACACAACGCTCTATACTCTGGGTGTGCGAAGGCCAGGCAGGGACATGCATGGGGTTGTCCAGGAAAGCTCTGACTTGAACATTGGTGAGGCTGCAGGTAAGAGGGGGCTCACTGCCAGCCTGGATGTTATCCAGATCTATGAGATCAGTGAGGGTCTTGGCACCTAGATTGACTTCAGGAGTCTTCCTGAACCTGAAGGAATCGTCACCAACTGATTCGTCATGCCCAGATCCTCTCATAAGTCTCATATCCAAGATCTTTTTGACTGCCACTCTTCTCTCCTCCTCATCCTTACTGCAGAGCATTGTCTGCAGAACTGCCTCGGGATGAGCATACCAGGAAGATCTCCTCACAGTCTGCTCCACAATCTGAACAACCTTCCTTGGCTGACTCCTCAGGAGCTCAAGCTGGAAGAGAACATGCCTCGGACCTTCGGAGAACGATGACTTGACCTTGGTGTTGAACCAATTTGGCAAGTAGACACTCACGATGAATTGGACAATAAGTCTCAGGTTGTGAAGCTGGTTCCCTTTCAGTTTATGATGAGCGACCCAAATTCTGCAGAACCTGAGAGCCGTTGTGAGCCACCTAGAATGTGAGACTGGACCTATCTGCAGGTAAGCAAGTCTATCAGGCCTGACCCCAGTTTTGATGGCACTGCAAATCATGTAACCATAGTACTGGTCAGTACTCAGGTCGTCAATGACAGTATGTGCAAGCTCAACGAGTGGAGGGCCAACTGTGATTTTTTCAAAGCTCGGATTTATTTCTAACTCAGTGGCAGAGTCCAGCATCTTGCCAAGAGGACCAGACCATCTGTTGTTTGAAAGAGTCTTGCCATCCAGCTCCTGGATCAGATGTCTGAGTGGCAACTCGTTGGTGTGGAGGTCACAAACAATCCAGACCAACTTCCTCCCAATCTTCCGCTCTATCCACTGTATGACCCCCCCTTGCCACCCTATGTTCGTGTTGGTGCTGTCCCCTCCAATGGCCTGCAGGGTCTGGTCTACGTTCCTCTCTCTGAGCCAGTTCACAATGTTATCTGGAACTATCTATGCTGGTTTCCTGATGTCATCTCTCTCTGGAGTGAAATGCCACAAATACTTCCCTCCTGGTTCACTGCAGCAGGAGTAGTGTTCCTCCTTCACCATGGCAGGGAACAACTTGTCAGAATCTCCAACTTTCATGAACACTTTAGTGTCATCCCTTCTCCCATCAAAGAACAAACAATTGACTCCATTTTCTCTTATCCCCTTATCAAACTCCTCTTCTAGGTTACTGACAAGTTTCTCCTGAGCTCTCCTTACTTTGTTATGATCTATCACCAGGTAAACATCATCAGGTGTTATCAAACCACCGTCAATCCAGGCAGCTGTTGCTATCTCTGCAGTTTCTCTGAGACCAGTGTGGTGTCGCAAGCTGGCCAGAGCTATGCTCGGGATATCTTTCCTATTTCGAATCTTATGCCTGGAAGGTTTGGGATCATTATTTTCTGGGTTAGGGACAAAGTCACCATTCTCCTGGTCAGCACTCGGATCAGCCATGGGGAAGTCATTAAGCTCTGAATCAGCTTGACTCCAATCATCGGCCTTTTTTACCTCACCCTGGGCCTTCTCAAGTCTCTTTTCCTCGGCAACTCTTCTCTTCTGTCTCTCTGTGGCAGCCTGCCTGTCTCTTGGACTCCGGAATATCTTGGCTAGAAATCATGAGAGCCCCTATACTGCCAGTCTTCTCTCTCTGTGCTTTGACAAATGCCAGTTCGATCACAGGAATCTTCAGTTCACGCTTGCAAATACAGGAGATGTGGGCCTCGGATTTACAGTCACGATCGCATCCAAACTCAGGACAGAGAACAATTGGGCACTTGCAAGTAATTATGTCAAATAACTGGTCCAGTTGCTTGGCAAAGCTGTCCTTAACTGCAAGTTTTCCTCTCCCAAGAGAGATATCTCTTGCCTTTTCCCAACTGGCTAGCAGTCTCTCACTAATCTTCTTCTGACTTGTTATGACTGGAGGCTTGAACTGAGCGTTAGCCAGAGTGTACTGTGCCAAGACAGCTTTGGTCATATCACTGGCAATGTCTTTGTTTGTGTAAGTTCTTTGGTTCTTTTCACTGATTTGCCTGATTAAAACACCGTATCTCAAAGCATCTCTCAATGTAGGCAACTCCGACTTCAGGAGCTCTCTCCCAGACCCAAGATAGTGACTAAGATGGCTGGATTTTTGGTTCCTCGTCCTGACACAAGCAGCCATCGCAAATATTATCAACTTATAAATGCATCAGAACCTGACCACCAACCGCTGTGTGCTATTTAAAGATTAGTAGGGTCATTACCTAATACCTGACCATTGTGGACCTGGTCTCACCCTCCTCTGTATATATACACCTTGATTTGTATTTCTCTCTCTAGTCTGTACTCACCTCTGAAGATGTGAATTACACGAAAGCGCTTGGGAACTTCGTGTTTTCTTTTTTCCTTGTGGTTATCAGCATATACCTAGATCACGCGCACCTATAGTGATTTACTTGCGCATATATATATATATATATATATATATATATATATATATATATATATATATATATATATATATCTTGATAAAATCACACGGGAAAATGGAATATATATATATATATATATATATATATATATATATATATATATATATATATATATATATATATATATATTGTGTGTGACCAACACATCATCATGTGCACCACACAACACCATCAAATGCACTACCCAGTATCACGTGCACCACACCATCATCACGTGCATCACACACCGTCACGTGCACGACTCAACCCCATTATCATGTGTTCCACACAACACCATCATCATAACTACACACGATCACGTGCACCACATCACCATCACGTGCACCATACACCATCACGTGAACCACACAACACCATCTTCATGTGCACCACACAACACCATGTGCACAACACAAAACCATTATTACGTGCACAACACAATCATGTGCCCCATGCACTACACATCACTATTATCACGTATACCACACACCATCATCAGGTGCACCACACAAATATAATCATCATGTGCACCACACAACACCATCACGTGCAGCTTACAACACCATCACGTGCACCACACAACACCATCACGTGCACTACAAAACACCATCACGTGCACCACAAGAGCACCATCACGTGTACCACACAACACACTCGCGTGCACCACACATCATCAGCATGTGCATCACACACCATCACGTGCACCACACAACACCATCAACACGTGCATCACACAATACCAACACGTGCACCACACAACACCAACACGTGCACCACACAACACCATCAACATTTGCACCACATAACACCATCATCATGTGCACCACACAACACCAACACGTGCACCACACAACACCATCAACATTTGCACCACACAAGACTACCATGATGTGCACCATACAACACCATGTGCACCACACAACACCATCAGCATATGCAACATACAACACCATCATGTGAACCATACAACACTATGTGAACAACACACCATCATTTGCACCATAAAACACAATCATATGTACCATACAACACCATCATCATGTGGACAACACATCAGCTTCACGTCCTTCACACAACATCAGCTTCACGTGCACCACACAACACCATCATCACGTGTACCACTCAACACCATCACCACATGCACCACACAACACCATCATCACGTGCAACACACAACACCATCTTCACGTGCAACACACAACACCATCATCACGTGCACCACTCAACATCAGCATCATGTGCGCCACACAACATCGGCATCACGTGTGCCACACAATACCATCATCACGTGCACCACACAACACCATCATCACATGCACCACACCATCATCACGTGGGGCACACACCATTATCAAGTGCACTACAACTCCATCATCATGTGCACCACACAACACCATAATCACGTGTACCACACAACACCATCTTCACGTCCACCACGCACCACACCATCACGTGCATTATATGTACCATCAAGTACACCACACATCATGCTATCATGTGCACCACATACTATATCACCACTACAAACCACATATACCACTATCACGTGCATCACAGATACCACCACGTGACCAAACACCGGGAATGTGAATTACGTGATATAACAATATTCACACGTACTAGGGTGTGCTTCAAGAGGAGTCCATCACGTGATGTACTACAGATCATCCATGGCAAAAGACA
Source organism: Homarus gammarus (assembly GCA_958450375.1). Classification (NCBI taxonomy): domain Eukaryota; kingdom Metazoa; phylum Arthropoda; class Malacostraca; order Decapoda; family Nephropidae; genus Homarus; species Homarus gammarus. Next base: position 672,787 of record CAUDMG010000291.1, read on the forward strand.
CTCAAGAGACAAACATTATTTTTAGACTGATCGCGACGTGACAAAGGACTTCACGTGACACAATTATCTTGTGATAAAGGTGATCTTTTTACCCAAACAATCAATTGACGAAGGAAATTTTGCTATATAAATCGTCATGTGACAAAGATAATCTTGCAACACATCACGTTACAAAGTTTATCGTCTGACAAAACTCATCACCAATAAAAAGGTCATCACGTTACGGGTCATGACGTGAGAAAACTCAAGACGTGATCGGAGTAATTATGTGACAGGGAAGGTGCATGGCGTAACTGTACTTAATTATGTCATTAACGATTATAAATACCTGTAATTAACGCAGCGGTAGTTAAGAGAACTATTAGTGGTGATGCTGTAGCCAGAGAGAGAGAAAGAGAGAAAATTTGGTTGATGGAGAGTGAAAGGGATTTTAAGCAAAGGCAAGGAAGGTGAGGGAGGTAGGGAAAAGGGAGGAGGGTGAAGGAGACGGAAAGAGAGGGTAGGGAGGAGGGTAAGGAAAGTAAGGAGGCGGGGAGAGTGATTAAGGGAGGTAAGGAAGGGTTGAGATAAGTCACGTGGAGGATAGGGAACGTAGGGAGGAAGGGTGAGGGAGGTAGGGAGGAGGGTGAGAGAAGTAATGAGGGCGAGGAAGGTATGGAGGGAGAAAGGGCGATAGAGGAAGGAAGGAGGTTGAAGGGAAGGAAGGAGGTTGAAGAGAAGTAAGGAGGAAGAGGGTTAGTGAGGTAAGGAGGAGGATTAAGGAGGGTAAGGGAGGTAAGGAAGGAGAAGATTATGAGATGGAGGAAGGAGGGTGGAGGAGGTAGGAAGGAGGGTGGAGGAGGTAGGAAGGAGGGTTGAGGAGGTAGGAAGGAGGGTGAAGGAAATAGGGAGGAGGGTGAGGGAAGTAGGGAGGGGAGGCGGATGAGGGAGGCGGGTGAGGGAGGCAGGTAAAAAAGTGGGAGAGAGGAGGGAGAAAGTAGTAGGGAATCGAGAAGAGGGCGAGGACAGTAAGGAGGAGAGTGAAGGGTGAAGGAAAAGGGGAAGGAGGTAAGGAGAAGGGAGGAGGGTGAAGAAGGAAAGGAGGGTGAGAAAGGTAAGGAGTGTAAGGGAGGTAAGCAGTGTGAGGGAGGTAAGGAGTGTGAGAGAGGTAAGCAGGAGGGTGAGGGAGGAATGGAGGAGGGTGAGGAAGGTAAGAAGGAGTGTGAGGGAGGAAAGGAGAAGGTTGAAGAAGGAAAGCAAGAGGGTGAGGGAGGTAAGAAGGAGTGTGAGGGAGGAAGAAGGGAGGGTGAAGGAGGTAAGCAGGAGGGTGAGGAAGGGAGTACAGGTCGTGTGTTATGACAGGAGGAGGACGTAAACACCACATTGATACGCCTCCCATGACTTATGGAGGCTTGTCCCGTCAAGGGAATTGAAGGTTGTGTGGGGGTGTGTGGTGGAAGAGGGAAGGTTGTGTGGGGGTGTGTGGTGGAGGAGGGAAGGATGTGTGGGGGTGTGTGGTGGAGGACTGAAGGTTGTGTGGGGGTGTGTGGTGGAGGAGGGAAGGTTGTGTGGGGGTGTGTGGTGGAGGAGGGAAGGTTGTGTGGGGGTGTGTGGTGGAGGAGGGAAGGTTGTGTGGTGGAGGAGGGAAGGTTGTGTGGGGGAGGAAGGAAGGTTGTGTGGTGGAGGAGGGAAGGTTGTGTGGCGGTGTGTGGTGGAGGAAGGAAGGTTGTGTGGGGGTGTGTGGTGGAGGAAGGAAGGTTGTGTGGGGGTGTGTTGGAGGGGGGAGGTTGTGTCGGGGGTGTGTGGTGGAGGAGGGAAGGGTGTGATGGAGGAGGGAAGGGTGTGTGGTGGAGGAGGGAAGGGTGTGTGGGGGTGTGTGGCGGTGTGTGGGGTGTGTGGTGGATGAGGGAAGGGAGTGTGGCGGTGTGTGGTGGAGGAGGGAAGGGTGTGTGGGGGTGTGTGGTGGAGGAGGGAAGGGTGTGTGGCGGAGTGTGGTGGAGGAGGGAAGGGTGTGTGGCGGTGTGTGGTGGAGGAGGGAAGGGAGTGTGGCGGTGTGTGGTGGAGGAGGGAAGGGAGTGTGGCGGTGTGTGGTGGAGGAGGGAAGGTTGTGTGGGGGTGTGTGGTGGAGGAGGGAAGGTTGTGTGGGGGTGTGTGGTGGAGGAGGGAAGGATGTGTGGCGGTGTATGGTGGAGGAGGGAAGGTTGTGTGGGGGTGTGTGTTGGAGGGGGGAAGGTTGTGTCGGGGGGGTGCGGTGGAGAAGGGAAGGGTGTGTGGGGGTGTGTGGTGGAGGAAGGAAGGGTGTGTGGGGGTGTGCGGTGGAGGAGGGAAGGTTGTGTGGGGGTGTTGGTGGAGGAGGGAAGGTTGTGTGGGGGGGTGTGGTGGAGGAGGGAAGGGTGTGTGGGGGTGTGTGGTGGTGGAGGAGGAGGGAAGGGTGTGTGGCGGTGTGTGGGGTGTGTGGTGGAGGAGGGAAGGGAGTGTGGTGGTGTGTGGTGGAGGAGGGAAGGTTGTATGGCGGTGTGTGGTGGAGGAGGGAAGGTTGTGTGGGGGTGTGTGTTGGAGGGGGGGAGGTTGTGTCGGGGGGTGTGTGGTGGAGGAGGAAAGGTTGTGTGGTTGAGGAGGGAAGGGTGTGTGATGGAGGAGGGAAGGGTGTGTGGGGGTGTGTGGCGGTGTGTGGGGGTGTGTGGCGGTGTGTGGGGTGTGTGGTGGATGAGGGAAGGGAGTGTGGCGGTGTGTGGTGGAGGAGGGAAGGGTGTGTGGGGGTGTGTGGTGGAGGAGGGAAGGGTGTGTGGGGGTGTGTGGTGGAGGAGGGAAGGGTGTGTGGCGGAGTGTGGTGGAGGAGGGAAGGGTGTGTGGGGGTGTGTGGTGGAGGAGGGAAGGGTGTGTGGGGGTGTGTGGTGGAGGAGGGAAGGGTGTGTGGTGGAGGAGGGAAGGGAGTGTGGCGGTGTGTGGTGGAGGAGGGAAGGGTGTGTGGCGGTGTGTGGTGGAGGAGGGAAGGGAGTGTGGCGGTGTGTGGTGGAGGAGGGAAGGTTGTGTGGGGGTGTGTGGTGGAGGAGGGAAGGATGTGTGGCGGTGTGTGGTGGAGGAGGGAAGGTTGTGTGGGGGTGTGTGGTGGAGGAGGGAAGGGTGTGTGGTGGAGGAGGGAAGGGTGTGTGGGGGTGTGTGGTGGAGGAGGGAAGGGTGTGTGGTGGAGGAGGGAAGGGTGTGTGGTGGAGGAGGGAAGGTTGTGTGGCGGTGTGTGGTGGAAGAGGGAAGGTTGTGTGGGGGTGTGTGGTGGAGAAGGGAAGGTTGTGTGGGGGTGTGTGGTGGAGGAAGAAAGGGTGTGTGGTGGAGGAGGGAAGGGTGTGTGGTGGAGGAGGGAAGGGTGTGTGGTGGAGGAAGAAAGGGTGTGTGGTGGAGGAGGGAAGGGTGTGTGGTGGAGGAGGGAAGGGTGTGTGGTGGAGGAGGGAAGGGTGTGTGGTGGAGGAGGGAAGGTTGTGTGGTGGAGGAGGGAAGGGTGTGTGGTGGAGGAGGGAAGGTGTGTGGTGGAGGAGGGAAGGTTGTGTGGTGGAGGAGGGAAGGGTGTGTGGTGGAGGAGGGAAGGTTGTGTGGTGGAGGAGGGAAGGTTGTGTGGTGGAGGAGGGAAGGGTGTGTGGGGGTGTGTGGTGGAGGAGGGAAGGTTGTGTGGGGGTGTGTGGTGGAGAAGGGAAGGTTGTGTGGGGGTGTGTGGTGGAGGGAAGGTTATGTGGGGGTGTGTGGTGGAGGAGGGAAGGTTGTGTGGGGGTGTGTGGTGGAGGAGGGAAGGTTGTGTGGGGGTGTGTGGTGGAGGAGGGAAGGTTGTGTGGTGGAGGAGGGAAGGTTGTGTTGTGGAGGAGGGAAGGTTGTGTGGTGGAGGAGGGAAGGGAGTGTGGCGGTGTGTGGTGGAGGAGGGAAGGGTGTGTGGGGGTGTGTGGTGGAGGAGGGAAAGGTGTGTGGTGGAGGAGGGAAAGGTGTGTGGCGGAGTGTGGTGGAGGAGGGAAGGGTGTGTGGCGGAGTGTGGTGGAGTAGGGAAGGGTGTGTGGCGGTGTGTGGTGGAGGAGGGAAGGGTGTGTGGGGGTGTGTGGTGGAGGAGGGAAGGGAGTGTGGCGGTGTGTGGTGGAGGAAGGAAGGGTGTGTGGGGGTGTGTGGTGGAGGAGGGAAGGGTGTGTGGTGGAGGAGGGAAGGGTGTGTGGCGGTGTGTGGTGGAGGAGGGAAACGAGTGTGGCGGTGTGTGGTGGAGGAGGGAAACGAGTGTGGCGGTGTGTGGTGGAGGAGGGAAACGAGTGTGGCGGTGTGTGGTGGAGGAGGGAAACGAGTGTGGCGGTGTGTGGTGGAGGAGGGAAACGAGTGTGGCGGTGTGTGGTGGAAGAGGGAAGGTTGTGTGGGGGTGTGTGGTGGAGGAGGGAAGGGTGTGTGGCGGTGTGTGGTGGAGGAGGGAAGGATGTGTGGCGGTGTGTGGTGGAGGAGGGAAGGATGTTTGGCGGTGTGTGGGGTGTGTGGTGGAGGAGGGAAGGGTGTGTGGGGGTGTGTGGTGGAGGAGGGAAGGTTGTGTGGGGGTTCGGGTGTGTCAATTCAGGGGGTGAACTGGCTAAATTGAAAATCGAGTAATTTGGTTGCAATTTATTGTAGTCTTTAAGCATGCAAAACAATATTCTGGCATAAATTTTTTTTTATAATAAGTCCTACCTACATCAAATGGATTTTTAAATGTACATATTTGTGAATTTATAACATAACCAGCGTTTGCACACATGTTACTGTTTCAAGTTTCAAATTATTATATTTTATTATCCGTAGTCTATTTGAAAGTAACCAATGCCTTCATACTCTCTTTGCTTTGGTTTCTTGTCATCAGTAGTCTGCTTGCTATTTGTGCTTTGATGTAACCTTCTCGCCTCTCGTGGCTGTAAACATGGCCCGCTGCTTCTGTGACCATTTTCGCACATCTCTCCACACTTTGAGTGTGGGAAGGCCACTTCGGCACCTGCATTGGAGTCTCTTTAAGGTTTCTCAATTCTTGGCTAGTTAGACTTGTTGTCAATGGTGGCTCTAAGACTTCCAAACTCAAGTCAACCAATTCTGACAATTTGGTGGCATTGACGTTTATTGGGGGAACTTTTCTTGAATGAAACGAACAGTCTCCCAACTGGTCGTCATCTATTAGCGTTCCTCTAATCTTTAGAATGACTTCTACAGCCTCGGTTCGGAGATTGGTACATTGACTGCAAAGCATTGCTTGCAAAACTGCTTCTGATCGAGCATACCAAGCGGACCTTCTTGCCACAGGTAACACGATGTCCCTCACTACCTTCCTCTGTGTTCTTACTAGCTGCAATTGAAACAAAAGGTGATTGGGCCCATCCACCCACATAGGATTAAGTTTCACACTAAACCACTGGGGAAGATAAACTCCAATAATAAATTCAACAATTAACCTCAAATTCTTCAGCACTTTGCCCTTCAATTCGTGTTTGGAAATCCAAATCCTGCAGAAACGAAGAGCTGTAGTTAACCAACGGCTGTGACTGACAGGTCCAATCTCCAAGAGAGCCAATGACTGAGGCACTTCTCCTGATCTTATTGCTTGGGCAATACGATAAGCATAGGATTGATCTGTGCTGAGATCTTTGATGACTCCTTCAGACAACGCCGGAAGGGGAGGGCCAACTTCGACCTTTGGAAAGGTTGTATTTATTTCTAGTTGTGTTGCTTCATCCAGCATGATGCCAAGGGGACCTGACCACTTGTTGTTGCTCTTTGTAGGACCATCAAGTTCCTGGATGAGATGACGAAGAGGTAGCTCGCCTGTATGTAAATCACATACAATCCAAACAAGTCTTCTTCCTAGTTTTTTCTCTAAATGCGTCATTACACCCCCATGCCATCCGGTGTTCACTGCAGTTGAATCTCCACCAACAGCCTGCAGTGAACTGCCAAGTCCTCTCTCCTGAACCCCACATAAAATATGATCAGCAATGACCTCTGCATGTTTCTTCCCTTCTACTTCAGTTTCGGGAGCAAAGTGAAACAAAAACCGACCACCAGGCTCAGAACAGACAGAGTAGTGTTCTTCTTTGATGAGACCTGGAAACTTTCTGTTCACTCCCTCTACTTCTAGCAAAACTTTTGTGTCATCTATTCTTCCATCAAACAAAAGACAGGAGAGCCCTCCCTCGCTTAAATCGTTTTCATGCTGATCAGATATTTCCTTCATTATTTTTTCTTGTGCTCTTCTAATTTTATTATGATCTATCACCAAAGATACATCCTCTCGGCTGATGAGGCCTGCATCTATCCAAGCGGCAGTTGCAATTTCTGCAGCCTCACGAAGTCCAGCATGGTGGCAAATACTAGCTAAAGCAATGTTTGAAATATTTCTTGTGTTGTATTTCATTTTCTTTGGTAAAGGTTCAGATGGCTCTTTGGAACTATCATCTGATGTTGCTTCCTGTTCATCAGAAGAACTATCAAAGAAGTGATAAACATCTTGACACAGCTCTTCCTCTCTTTGGATGGCTTCTTCACTCTTCATTTTCTTCTTTTGTTCCCTCTCTCGGATTTGTTCTCTCTTCTTGGCATTAGCAATCTGCTTCTTTGTTTCTGAATAATCTATTGAACCCATTTGCATACTTCCTTGGCCTTCTGACTTTGTCCTCTGTGCCTTTATAAATTCAAGCTCTAAAACAGGGATCTTCTTTTCACGAGGACAACCACAATCAATGTGGGAATTATTTTCTCTCTTACCTGAGTGAGAACAGTTGGATTCAGAACATAATTGTATGGAGCACTTGCAGGTCAAAATGTCAAACAGAGTATCAAGTGTGTGCAGAAATTCATTTTTCCTGGCCAAGTTTCCTTTACCAAGTGATGTTTCAACTGCTTTGTGCCATAATTTCGTTAGTTTTAGCTCAATAGTTCGACACTGATTAATCACAGGTGGTTTGAATAGTGCATTAGCTTTTGTCCATTGATGCAGAAGAGGGGCTATCATGTCATTTATGAGTTCTTTATCTGTATAGTTCCTTCTGTCCCTTGCATTTTTTTCTCGAAGGAGTAACCCTAATCTTAGCATGTCTCTCACTGTTGGAAGTTCTGATACAGGAAGCTCCTTCCCTTTACCAACTAGCAGGCTCAAGTGGGTTGACAACTGACTTCTTGTCTTCAATTTTGACATCTTCACACTATCTGACAAATAGAAAAATATTTCAATGTTTCATAATTCAATTGTTGTTTCAAAAAATATCAATTTGTTTATCAAAAATGCTGTAACAGAAATAACATAATAATTTCTTAGAACATAATGTTTTATACAATGATATAAGTAACTGCGACAATCAATATGCCCTACTTACAATAATTAAAATGTAGAATTCGTCTGGTAGAGTAGGTGCAAGTGCAATGAGAGCAAACCACCGTCTATGATATCTAGAAGGAGAGTGAGCCGGGCGCCTTATCCTCACGCTTGGTACAAGTCAAAACAAGAATTAAACTGTCCCACACGGAGAGCATGTTCATGTTCTGACATGCATATTGTACACAAGCTGTAGAACCATAAAATACTCCATAATCCATATGCTTACATGAGATTAGTTAATATCAAGTGAATAATTCTAATCAAGTCTCATTAATTTGTTGAAATACTGATATTTGAAACTTTAAGGTATAATTGATGTAGGTGAGGGTTATTTCAATTCATTTTTGTTTGCTAATCTCAAGTTTAGACATAAAGAGGCACAATATTTTGACTACCAAATTTGATTATTAACATGTTGACAAAATTGACACACCCTAGTGGGGGTGTGTGGGGGAGGAGGGAAGGTTGTGTGGGGGTGTGTGGTGGAGGAGGGAAGGTTATGTGGGGGTGTGTGGTGGAGGAGGGAAGGTTGTGTGGGGCTGTGTGGTGGAGGAGGGAAGGTTGTGTGGGGGTGTGTGGTGGAGGGAAGGTTGTGTGGTGGAGGAGGGAAGGTTGTGTTGTGGAGGAGGGAAGGGCGTGTGGTGGAGGAGGGAAGGTTGTGTGGGGGTGTGTGGTGGAGGAGGGAAGGTTGTGTGGGGGTGTGTGTTGTAGGGGGGGAGGTTGTGTCGGGGGGTGTGTGGTGGAGGAGGGAAGGGTGTGTGGTGGAGGAGGGAAGGGTGTGTGGTGGAGGAGGGAAGGGTGTGTGGTGGAGTAGGGAAGGGTGTGTGGTGGAGGAGGGAAGGGTGTGTGGTGGAGGAGGGAAGGGTGTGTGGTGGAGGAGGGAAGGGTGTGTGGTGGAGGAGGGAAGGGTGTGTGGTGGAGGAGGGAAGGTTGTGTGGTGGAGGAGGGAAGGGTGTGTGGTGGAGGAGGGAAGGTTGTGTGGTGGAGGAGGGAAGGTTGTGTGGTGGAGGAGGGAAGGTTGTGTGGTGAAGGAGGGAAGGTTGTGTGGTGGAGGAGGGAAGGTTGTGTGGTGGAGGGAAGGTTGTGTGGTGGAGGAGGGAAGGTTGTGTGGGGGTGTGTGGTGGAGGAGGGAAGGTTGTGTGGTGGAGGAGGGAAGGTTGTGTGGTGGAGGAGGGAAGGTTGTGTGGTGGAGGAGGGAAGGGTGTGTGGGGGTGTGTGGTGGAGGAGGGAAGGGAGTGTGGCGGTGTGTGGTGGAGGAAGGAAGGGTGTGTGGGGGTGTGTGGTGGAGGAGGGAAGGGTGTGTGGTGGAGGAGGGAAGGGAGTGTGGGGGTGTGTGGTGGAGGAGGGAAGGTTGTGTGGCGGTGGAGGAGGGAAAGTTGTGTGGGGGTGTGTGTTGGAGGGGGGGAGGTTGTGTCGGGGGGTGTGTGGTGGAGGAGGGAAGGGTGTGTGGTGGAGGAGGGAAGGGTGTGTGGTGGAGGAGGGAAGGGTGTGTGGTGGAGGAGGGAAGGGTGTGTGGTGGAGGAGGGAAGGGTGTGTGGTGGAGGAGGGAAGGGTGTGTGGGGGTGTGTGGTGGAGGAGGGACGGGTGTGTGGTGGAGGAGGGAAGGTTGTGTGGGGGTGTGTGGTGGAGGAGGGAAGGTTGTGTGTGGGTGTGGGGTGGAGGAGGGAAGGTTGTGTGCGGATGTGTGGTGGAGGAGGGAAGGTTGTGTGGTGGAGGAGGGAAGGGTGTGTGTGGGTGTGGGGTGGAGGAGGGAAGGTTATGTGGGGGTGTGTGGTGGAGGAGGGAAGGTTGTGTGTGGGTGTGGGGTGGAGGAGGGAAGGTTGTGTGGGGGTGTGTGGTGGAGGAGGGAAGGTTGTGTGGGGGTGTGTGGTGGAGGAGGGAAGGTTGTGTGGGGGCGTGTGGTGGAGGAGGGAAGGTTGTGTGGGGGTGTTTGATGGAAGAGGGACGGGTGTGTGGTGGAGGAGGGAAGGTTGTGTGGGGGTGTGTGGTGGAGGAGGGAAGGTTGTGTGGGGGTGTGTGTTGGAGGGGGGGAGGTTGTGTCGGGGGGTGTGTGGTGGAGGAGGGAAGGGTGTGTGGGGGTGTGTGGTGGAGGAGGGAAGGGTGTGTGGGGGTGTTTGGTAGAGGAGGGAAGGTTGTGTGGCGGTGTGTGGTGGAGGGTGGAAGGGTGTGTGGGGTGTGTGGTGGAGGAGGGAGGGGTGTGTGGTGGAGGAGGGAAGGGTGAGTGGTGGAGGAGGGAAGGGTGGGTGGTGGAGGAGGGAAGGGTGAGTGGTGGAGGAGGGAAGGGTGAGTGGTGGAGGAGGGAAGGGTGTGTGGTGGAGGAGGGATGGGTGAGTGGTGGAGGGAAGGGTGAGTGGTGAAGGAGGGAAGGGTGTGTGGTGGAGGAGGGAAGGGTGAGTGGTGGAGGAGGGATGGGTGTGTGGTGGAGGAGGGATGGGTGTGTGGCGGTGTGTGGTGGAGGGGGAAGGGTGCGTGACGGTGTGTGGTGGACGAGGGAAGGGTGTGTGGCGGTGTGTGGTGGAGGATGGAAGGGTGTGTGGTGGAGGAGGGAAGGGAGTGTGGTGGAGGAGGGAAGGAGTGTGGGGGTGTGTGGTGGAGGAGGGAAGGGTGTGTGGTGGAGGAGGGAAGGGAGTGTGGCGGTGTGTGGTGGAGGAGGGAAGGGTGTGTGGTGGAGGAGGGAAGGGAGTGTGGTGGAGGAGGGAAGGGAGTGTGGGGGTGTGTGGTGGAGGAGGGAAGGGTGTGTGGTGGAGGAGGGAAGGGAGTGTGGCGGTGTGTGGTGGAGGGTGGAAGGGTGTGTGGGGTGTGTGGTGGAGGAGGGAGGGGTGTGTGGTGGAGGAGGGAAGGGTGAGTGGTGGAGGAGGGAAGGGTGTGTGGTGGAGGAGGGAAGGGTGACTGGTGGAGGAGGGAAGGGTGAGTGGTGGAGGAGGGAAGGGTGAGTGGTGGAGGAGGGAAGGGTGTGTGGTGGAGGAGGGAAGGGTGTGTGGTGGAGGAGGGATGGGTGAGTGGTGGAGGAGGGAAGGGTGAGTGGTGGAGGAGGGAAGGGTGAGTGGTGGAGGAGGGATGGGTGTGTGGTGGAGGAGGGATGGGTGTGTGGCGGTGTGTGGTGGAGGGGGAAGGGTGCGTGACGGTGTGTGGTGGACGAGGGAAGGGTGTGTGGCGGTGTGTGGTGGAGGAGGGAAGGGTGTGTGGTGGAGGAGGGAAGGGAGTGTGGGGGTGTGTGGTGGAGGAGGGAAGGGGGTGTGGTGGAGGAGGGAAGGGAGTGTGGCGGTGTGTGGTGGAGGAGGGAAGGGAGTGTGGCGGTGTGTGGTGGAGGAGGGAAGGGTGTGTGGTGGAGGAGGGAAGGGAGTGTGGTGGAGGAGGGAAGGGAGTGTGGGGGTGTGTGGTGGAGGAGGGAAGGGTGTGTGGTGGAGGAGGGAAGGGAGTGTAGCGGTGTGTGGTGGAGGAGGGAAGGGAGTGTGGCGGTGTGTGGTGGAGGAGGGAAGGGTGTGTGGTGGAGGAGGGAAGGGAGTGTGGCGGTGTGTGGTGGAGGAGGGAAGGGAGTGTGGCGGTGTGTGGTGGAGGAGGGAAGGGAGTGTGGCGGTGTGTGGTGGAGGAGGGAAGGGAGTGTGGCGGTGTGTGGTGGAGGAGGGAAGGTTGTGTGGGGGTGTGTGGTGGAAGAGGGAAGGTTGTGTGGGGGTGTGTGGTGGAGGAGGGAAGGGTGTGTGGCGGTGTGTGGTGGAGGAGGGAAGGGAGTGTGGGGTGTGTGGTGGAGGAGGGAAGGATGTGTGGCGGTGTGTGGTGGAGGAGGGAAGGTTGTGTGGCGGTGTGTGGAGTGTGTGGTGGAGGAGGGAAGGGTGTGTGGTGGAGGAGGGAAGGGTGTGTGGCGGTGTGTGGTGGAGGAGGGAAGGATGTGTGGCGGTGTGTGGTGGAGGAGGGAAGGATGTGTGGCGGTGTGTGGTGGAGGAGGGAAGGGAGTGTGGGGTGTGTGGGGGAGGAGGGAAGGGAGTGTGGGGTGTGTGGTGGAGGAGGGAAGGGAGTGTGGGGGTGTGTGGTGGAGGAGAAAAGGGTGTGTGGCGGTGTGTGGTGGAGGAGGGAAGGGAGTGTGGGGTGTGTGGTGGAGGAGAGAAGGGTGTGTGGCGGTGTGTGGTGGAGGAGGGAAGGTTGTGTGGCGGCGTGTGGTGGACGAGGGAAGGGTGTGTGGGGGTGTGTGGTGGAGGAGGGAAGGTTGTGTGTGGGGGTGTGTGGTGGAGGAGGGAAGGTTGTGTGCGGGTGTGTGGTGGAGGAGGGAAGGTTGTGTGCGGGTGTGTGGTGGAGGAGGGAAGGTTGTGTGGGGGTGTGTGGTGGAGGAGGGAAGGTTGTGTGTGGGGGTGTGTGGTGGAGGAGGGAAGGTTGTGTGCGGGTGTGTGGTGGAGGAGGGAAGGTTGTGTGCGGGTGTGTGGTGGAGGAGGGAAGGTTGTGTGCGGGTGTGTGGTGGAGGAGGGAAGGTTGTGTGCGGGTGTGTGGTGGAGGAGGGAAGGGTGTGTGCGGGTGTGTGGTGGAGGAGGGAAGGGTGTGTGGGGGTGTGTGGTGGAGGAGGGAAGGGTGTGTGGCGGTGTGTGGTGGAGGAGGGAAGGGTGTGTGGCGGTGTGTGGTGGAAGAGAGAAGGTTGTGTGGGGGTGTGTGGTGGAGGAGGGAAGGGTGTGTGGCGGTGTGTGGTGGAGGAGGGAAGGGTGTGTGGCGGTGTGTGGTGGAGGAGGGAAGGGTGTGTGGCGGTGTGTGGTGGAGGAGGGAAGGGTGTGTGGGGGTGTGTGGTGGAGGAGGGAAGGTGTGTGGTGGAGGGAATGGTGTGTGGTGGAGGAGGGAAGGGTGTGTGGTGGAGGAGGGAAGGGTGTGTGGTGGAGGAGGGAAGGGTGTGTGGGGGTGTGTGGTGGAGAAGGTTGTGTGGCGGTGTGTGGTGGAGGAGGGAAGGTTGTGTGGGGGTGTGTGGTGGAGGAGGGTTGGTTGTGTGGGGGTGTGTGGTGGAGGAGGGAAGGTTGTGTGGCGGTGTGTGGTGGAGGAGGGAAGGTTGTGTGGGGGTGTGTGGTGGAGGAGGGTAGGTTGTGTGGGGGTGTGTGGTGGAGGAGGGAAGGTTGTGTGGTGGAGGAGGGAAGGTTGTGTGGGGGTGTGTGGTGGAGGAGGGAAGGTTGTGTGGGGGTGTGTGTTGGAGGGGAGGAGGCTGTGTCGGGGGGTGTGTGGTGGAGGAGGGAAGGTTGTGTGGTGGAGGAGGGAAGGGTGTGTGGGGGTGTGTGGTGGAGGAGGGAAGGTTGTGTGGGGTGTTTTGTGAAGGAGGGAAGGTTGTGTGGGGGTGTTTGGTGGAGTAGGGAAGGTTGTGTGGGGGTTTGTGGTGGAGGAGGGAAGGGTGTGTGGGGGTGTGTGGTGGAGGAGGGAAGGGTGTGTGGGGGTGTGTGGTGGAGGAGGGAAGGGTGTGTGGCGGTGTGTGGGGTGTGTGGTGGATGAGGGAAGGGAGTGTGGCGGTGTGTGGTGGAGGAGGGAAGGGTGTGTGGGGGTGTGTGGTGGAGGAGGGAAGGGTGTGTGGGGGTGTGTGGTGGAGGAGGGAAGGGTGTGTGGTGGAGGAGGGAAGGGTGTGTGGCGGTGTGTGGTGGAGGAGGGAAGGGTGTGTGGGGGTGTGTGGTGGAGGAGGGAAGCGTGTGTGGGGGTGTGTGGTGGAAGGAAGGGTGTGTGGGGGTGTGTGGTGGAGGAGGGAAGGGTGTGTGGTGGAGGAGGGAAGGGAGTGTGGCGGTGTGTGGTGGAGGAGGGAAGGGAGTGTGGCGGTGTGTGGTGGAGGAGGGAAGGTTGTGTGGGGGTGTGTGGTGGAAGAGGGAAGGTTGTGTGGGGGTGTGTGGTGGAGGAGGGAAGGGTGTGTGGCGGTGTGTGGTGGAGGAGGGAAGGGTGTGTGGCGGTGTGTGGTGGAGGAGGGAAGGGTGTGTAGCGGTGTGTGGTGGAGGAGGGAAGGGTGTGTGGCGGTGTGTGGTGGAGGAGGGAAGGATGTGTGGCGGTGTGTGGTGGAGGAGGGAAGGATGTTTGGCGGTGTGTGGGGTGTGTGGTGGAGGAGGGAAGGGAGTGTGGGGTGTGTGGTGGAGGAGAAAAGGGTGTGTGGCGGTGTGTGGTGGAGGAGGGAAGGTTGTGTGGCGGTGTGTGGTGGACGAGGGAAGGGTGTGTGGCGGTGTGTGGTGGACGAGGGAAGGGTGTATGGGGGTGTGTGGTGGAGGAGGGAAGGTTGTGTGGGGGTGTGTGGTGGAGGAGGGAAGGCTGTGTGTGGGGGTGTGTGGTGGAGGAGGGAAGGTTGTGTGCGGGTGTGTGGTGGAGGAGGGAAGGGTGTGTGGCGGTGTGTGGTGGAGGAGGGAAGGGTGTGTGGCGGTGTGTGGTGGAGGAGGGAATGTTGTGTGCGGGTGTGTGGTGGAGGAGGGAAGGTTGTGTGCCGGTGTGTGGTGGAGGAGGGAAGGGTGTGTGGCGGTGTGTGGTGGAAGAGAGAAGGTTGTGTGGGGGTGTGTGGTGGAGGAGGGAAGGGTGTGTGGCGGTGTGTGGTGGAGGAGGGAAGGGTGTGTGGCGGTGTGTGGTGGAGGAGGGAAGGGTGTGTGGCGGTGTGTGGTGGAGGAGGGAAGGGTGTGTGGCGGTGTGTGGTGGAGGAGGGAAGGGTGTGTGGGGGTGTGTGGTGGAGGAGGGAAGGGTGTGTGGGGGTGTGTGGTGGAGGAGGGAAGGGTGTGTGGTGGAGGAGGGAAGGGTGTGTGGGGGTGTGTGGTGGAGGAGGGAAGGGTGTGTGGGGGTGTGTGGTGGAGAAGGTTGTGTGGCGGTGTGTGGTGGAGGAGGGAAGGTTGTGTGGGGGTGTGTGGTGGAGGAGGGTAGGTTGTGTGGGGGTGTGTGGTGGAGGAGGGAAGGTTGTGTGGTGGTGGAGGGAAGGTTGTGTGGGGGTGTGTGGTGGAGGAGGGAAGGTTGTGTGGGGGTGTGTGTTGGAGGGGAGGAGGCTGTGTCGGGGGGTGTGTGGTGGAGGAGGGAAGGTTGTGTGGTGGAGGAGGGAAGGGTGTGTGGGGGTGTGTGGTGGAGGAGGGAAGGTTGTGTGGTGGAGGAGGGAAGGGTGTGTGGGGGTGTGTGGTGGAGGAGGGAAGGGTGTGTGGTGGAGGAGGGAAGGTTGTGTGGGGTGTTTTGTGAAGGAGGGAAGGTTGTGTGGGGGTTTGTGGTGGAGGAGGGAAGGGTGTGTGGGGGTGTGTGGTGGAGGAGGGAAGGGTGTGTGGGGGTGTGTGGTGGAGGAGGGAAGGGTGTGTGGCGGTGTGTGGGGTGTGTGGTGGATGAGGGAAGGGAGTGTGGGGGTGTGTGGTGGTGGAGGAGGGAAGGGAGTGTGGCGGTGTGTGGTGGAGGAGTGAAGGGTGTGTGGGGGTGTGTGGTGGAGTAGGGAAGGTTGTGTGGGGGTTTGTGGTGGAGGAGGGAAGGGTGTGTGGGGGTGTGTGGTGGAGGAGGGAAGGGTGTGTGGGGGTGTGTGGTGGAGGAGGGAAGGGTGTGTGGCGGTGTGTGGGGTGTGTGGTGGATGAGGGAAGGGAGTGTGGGGGTGTGTGGTGGAGGAGGGAAGGGAGTGTGGCGGTGTGTGGTGGAGGAGGGAAGGGTGTGTGGGGGTGTGTGGTGGAGGAGGGAAGGGTGTGTGGGGGTGTGTGGTGGAGGAGGGAAGGGTGTGTGGTGGAGGAGGGAAGGGTGTGTGGCGGAGTGTGGTGGAGGAGGGAAGGGTGTGTGGCGGTGTGTGGTGGAGGAGGGAAGGGTGTGTGGGGGTGTGTGGTGGAGGGAAGGGTGTGTGGTGGTGTGTGGTGGAGGAGGGAAGGGTGTGTGGTGGAGGAGGGAAGGGAGTGTGGTGGAGGAGGGAAGGGAGTGTGGCGGTGTGTGGTGGAGGAGGTAAGGGAGTGTGGCGGTGTGTGGTGGAGGAGGGAAGGTTGTGTGGGGGTGTGTGGTGGAAGAGGGAAGGTTGTGTGGGGGTGTGTGGTGGAGGAGGGAAGGGTGTGTGGGGGTGTGTGGTGGAGGAGGGAAGGGTGTGTGGCGGTGTGTGGTGGAGGAGGGAAGGATGTGTGGCGGTGTGTGGTGGAGGAGGGAAGGATGTTTGGCGGTGTGTGGGGTGTGTGGTGGAGGAGGGAAGGGAGTGTGGGGTGTGTGGTGGAGGAGGGAAGGGAGTGTGGGGTGGAGGAGAAAAGGGTGTGTGGCGGTGTGTGGTGGAGGAGGGAAGGGAGTGTGGGGTGTGTGGTGGAGGAGAGAAGGGTGTGTGGCGGTGTGTGGTGGAGGAGGGAAGGTTGTGTGGCGGTGTGTGGTGGAGGAGGGAAGGGTGTGTGGGGGTGTGTGGTGGAGGAGGGAAGGTTGTGTGGGGGTGTGTGGGGGTGTGTGGTGGAGGAGGGAAGGTTGTGTGTGGGGGTGTGTGGTGGAGGAGGGAAGGTTGTGTGCGGGTGTGTGGTGGAGGAGGGAAGGTTGTGTGCGGGTGTGTGTTGGAGGAGGGAAGGGAGTGTGGCGGTGTGTGGTGGAGGAGGGAAGGATGTGTGGCGGTGTGTGGTGGAGGAGGGAAGGATGTGTGGGGTGTGTGGTGGAGGAGAGAAGGTGTGTGGGGTGTGTGGTGGAGGAGGGAAGGTTGTGTGGGGTGTGTGGTGGAGGAGGGAAGGTGTGTGGGGTGTGTGGTGGAGGGAGGTGTGTGGGGTGTGTGGTGGAGGGAAGGTGTGTGGGGTGTGTGGTGGAGGAGTGAAGGGTGTGTGCGGTGTGTGGTGGAGGAGGTAAGGTTGTGTGGGGGTGTGTGGTGGAGGAGGGAAGGTTGTGTGGGGGTGTGTGGTGGAGGAGGGAAGGTTGTGTGCGGGTGTGTGGTGGAGGAGGGAAGGTGTGTGGGGTGTGTGGAGGAGGGAAGGTGTGTGGGGTGTGTGGTGGAGGAGGGAAGGTTGTGTGGGGTGTGTGGTGGAGGAGGGAAGGTGTGTGTGTGGTGGAGGAGTGTGTGGTGGAGGAGGGAAGGTTGTGTGCGGGTGTGTGGTGGAGGAGGGAAGGTTGTGTGCGGGTGTGTGGTGGAGGAGGGAAGGGTGTGTGCGGGTGTGTGGTGGAGGAGGGAAGGGTGTGTGGGGGTGTGTGGTGGAGGAGGGAAGGGTGTGTGGCGGTGTGTGGTGGAGGAGGGAAGGGTGTGTGGCGGTGTGTGGTGGAAGAGAGAAGGTTGTGTGGGGGTGTGTGGTGGAGGAGGGAAGGGTGTGTGGCGGTGTGTGGTGGAGGAGGGAAGGGTGTGTGGCGGTGTGTGGTGGAGGAGGGAAGGGTGTGTGGCGGTGTGTGGTGGAGGAGGGAAGGGTGTGTGGGGGTGTGTGGTGGAGGAGGGAAGGTGTGTGGTGGAGGAGGGAAGGGTGTGTGGTGGAGGAGGGAAGGGTGTGTGGTGGAGGAGGGAAGGGTGTGTGGGGGTGTGTGGTGGAGAAGGTTGTGTGGCGGTGTGTGGTGGAGGAGGGAAGGTTGTGTGGGGGTGTGTGGTGGAGGAGGGTTGGTTGTGTGGGGGTGTGTGGTGGAGGAGGGAAGGTTGTGTGGCGGTGTGTGGTGGAGGAGGGAAGGTTGTGTGGGGGTGTGTGGTGGAGGAGGGTAGGTTGTGTGGGGGTGTGTGGTGGAGGAGGGAAGGTTGTGTGGTGGAGGAGGGAAGGTTGTGTGGGGGTGTGTGGTGGAGGAGGGAAGGTTGTGTGGGGGTGTGTGTTGGAGGGGAGGAGGCTGTGTCGGGGGGTGTGTGGTGGAGGAGGGAAGGTTGTGTGGTGGAGGAGGGAAGGGTGTGTGGGGGTGTGTGGTGGAGGAGGGAAGGTTGTGTGGGGTGTTTTGTGAAGGAGGGAAGGTTGTGTGGGGGTGTTTGGTGGAGTAGGGAAGGTTGTGTGGGGGTTTGTGGTGGAGGAGGGAAGGGTGTGTGGGGGTGTGTGGTGGAGGAGGGAAGGGTGTGTGGGGGTGTGTGGTGGAGGAGGGAAGGGTGTGTGGCGGTGTGTGGGGTGTGTGGTGGATGAGGGAAGGGAGTGTGGCGGTGTGTGGTGGAGGAGGGAAGGGTGTGTGGGGGTGTGTGGTGGAGGAGGGAAGGGTGTGTGGGGGTGTGTGGTGGAGGAGGGAAGGGTGTGTGGTGGAGGAGGGAAGGGTGTGTGGCGGTGTGTGGTGGAGGAGGGAAGGGTGTGTGGGGGTGTGTGGTGGAGGAGGGAAGCGTGTGTGGGGGTGTGTGGTGGAAGGAAGGGTGTGTGGGGGTGTGTGGTGGAGGAGGGAAGGGTGTGTGGTGGAGGAGGGAAGGGAGTGTGGCGGTGTGTGGTGGAGGAGGGAAGGGAGTGTGGCGGTGTGTGGTGGAGGAGGGAAGGTTGTGTGGGGGTGTGTGGTGGATGAGGGAAGGTTGTGTGGGGGTGTGTGGTGGAGGAGGGAAGGGTGTGTGGCGGTGTGTGGTGGAGGAGGGAAGGGTGTGTGGCGGTGTGTGGTGGAGGAGGGAAGGGTGTGTAGCGGTGTGTGGTGGAGGAGGGAAGGGTGTGTGGCGGTGTGTGGTGGAGGAGGGAAGGATGTGTGGCGGTGTGTGGTGGAGGAGGGAAGGATGTTTGGCGGTGTGTGGGGTGTGTGGTGGAGGAGGGAAGGGAGTGTGGGGTGTGTGGTGGAGGAGAAAAGGGTGTGTGGCGGTGTGTGGTGGAGGAGGGAAGGTTGTGTGGCGGTGTGTGGTGGACGAGGGAAGGGTGTGTGGCGGTGTGTGGTGGACGAGGGAAGGGTGTATGGGGGTGTGTGGTGGAGGAGGGAAGGTTGTGTGGGGGTGTGTGGTGGAGGAGGGAAGGCTGTGTGTGGGGGTGTGTGGTGGAGGAGGGAAGGTTGTGTGCGGGTGTGTGGTGGAGGAGGGAAGGGTGTGTGGCGGTGTGTGGTGGAGGAGGGAAGGGTGTGTGGCGGTGTGTGGTGGAGGAGGGAATGTTGTGTGCGGGTGTGTGGTGGAGGAGGGAAGGTTGTGTGCCGGTGTGTGGTGGAGGAGGGAAGGGTGTGTGGCGGTGTGTGGTGGAAGAGAGAAGGTTGTGTGGGGGTGTGTGGTGGAGGAGGGAAGGGTGTGTGGCGGTGTGTGGTGGAGGAGGGAAGGGTGTGTGGCGGTGTGTGGTGGAGGAGGGAAGGGTGTGTGGCGGTGTGTGGTGGAGGAGGGAAGGGTGTGTGGCGGTGTGTGGTGGAGGAGGGAAGGGTGTGTGTGGGGGTGTGTGGTGGAGGAGGGAAGGGTGTGTGGGGGTGTGTGGTGGAGGAGGGAAGGGTGTGTGGTGGAGGAGGGAAGGGTGTGTGGGGGTGTGTGGTGGAGGAGGGAAGGGTGTGTGGGGGTGTGTGGTGGAGAAGGTTGTGTGGCGGTGTGTGGTGGAGGAGGGAAGGTTGTGTGGGGGTGTGTGGTGGAGGAGGGTAGGTTGTGTGGGGGTGTGTGGTGGAGGAGGGAAGGTTGTGTGGTGGTGGAGGGAAGGTTGTGTGGGGGTGTGTGGTGGAGGAGGGAAGGTTGTGTGGGGGTGTGTGTTGGAGGGGAGGAGGCTGTGTCGGGGGGTGTGTGGTGGAGGAGGGAAGGTTGTGTGGTGGAGGAGGGAAGGGTGTGTGGGGGTGTGTGGTGGAGGAGGGAAGGTTGTGTGGTGGAGGAGGGAAGGGTGTGTGGGGGTGTGTGGTGGAGGAGGGAAGGGTGTGTGGGGGTGTGTGGTGGAGGAGGGAAGGTTGTGTGGGGTGTTTTGTGAAGGAGGGAAGGTTGTGTGGGGGTTTGTGGTGGAGGAGGGAAGGGTGTGTGGGGGTGTGTGGTGGAGGAGGGAAGGGTGTGTGGGGGTGTGTGGTGGAGGAGGGAAGGGTGTGTGGCGGTGTGTGGGGTGTGTGGTGGATGAGGGAAGGGAGTGTGGGGGTGTGTGGTGGTGGAGGAGGGAAGGGAGTGTGGCGGTGTGTGGTGGAGGAGGGAAGGTTGTGTGGCGGTGTGTGGTGGAGGAGGGAAGGGTGTGTGGGGGTGTGTGGTGGAGGAGGGAAGGTGTGTGCGGGTGTGGGGGTGTGTGGTGGAGGAGGGAAGGGTGTGTGGGGGTGTGTGGTGGAGGAGGGAAGGTTGTGTGCGGGTGTGTGGTGGAGGAGGGAAGGTTGTGTGCGGGTGTGTGTTGGAGGAGGGAAGGGAGTGTGGCGGTGTGTGGTGGAGGAGGGAAGGATGTGTGGCGGTGTGTGGTGGAGGAGGGAAGGTGTGTGTGGGGGTGTGTGGTGGAGGAGGGAAGGTTGTGTGCGGGTGTGTGGTGGAGGAGGGAAGGTTGTGTGCGGGTGTGTGGTGGAGGAGGGAAGGTTGTGTGGGGGTGTGTGGTGGAGGAGGGAAGGTTGTGTGTGGGGGTGTGTGGTGGAGGAGGGAAGGTTGTGTGCGGGTGTGTGGTGGAGGAGGGAAGGTTGTGTGCGGGTGTGTGGTGGAGGAGGGAAGGTTGTGTGCGGGTGTGTGGTGGAGGAGGGAAGGTTGTGTGCGGGTGTGTGGTGGAGGAGGGAAGGGTGTGTGGGGGTGTGTGGTGGAGGAGGGAAGGGTGTGTGGGGTGTGTGGTGGAGGAGGGAAGGGTGTGTGGCGGTGTGTGGTGGAGGAGGGAAGGGTGTGTGGCGGTGTGTGGTGGAAGAGAGAAGGTTGTGTGGGGGTGTGTGGTGGAGGAGGGAAGGGTGTGTGGCGGTGTGTGGTGGAGGAGGGAAGGGTGTGTGGCGGTGTGTGGTGGAGGAGGGAAGGGTGTGTGGCGGTGTGTGGTGGAGGAGGGAAGGGTGTGTGGGGGTGTGTGGTGGAGGAGGGAAGGGTGTGTGGTGGAGGGAATGGTGTGTGGTGGAGGAGGGAAGGGTGTGTGGTGGAGGAGGGAAGGGTGTGTGGTGGAGGAGGGAAGGGTGTGTGGGGGTGTGTGGTGGAGAAGGTTGTGTGGCGGTGTGTGGTGGAGGAGGGAAGGTTGTGTGGGGGTGTGTGGTGGAGGAGGGTTGGTTGTGTGGGGGTGTGTGGTGGAGGAGGGAAGGTTGTGTGGCGGTGTGTGGTGGAGGAGGGAAGGTTGTGTGGGGGTGTGTGGTGGAGGAGGGTAGGTTGTGTGGGGGTGTGTGGTGGAGGAGGGAAGGTTGTGTGGTGGAGGAGGGAAGGTTGTGTGGGGGTGTGTGGTGGAGGAGGGAAGGTTGTGTGGGGGTGTGTGTTGGAGGGGAGGAGGCTGTGTCGGGGGGTGTGTGGTGGAGGAGGGAAGGTTGTGTGGTGGAGGAGGGAAGGGTGTGTGGGGGTGTGTGGTGGAGGAGGGAAGGTTGTGTGGGGTGTTTGTGAAGGAGGGAAGGTTGTGTGGGGGTGTTTGGTGGAGTAGGGAAGGTTGTGTGGGGGTTTGTGGTGGAGGAGGGAAGGGTGTGTGGGGGTGTGTGGTGGAGGAGGGAAGGGTGTGTGGGGGTGTGTGGTGGAGGAGGGAAGGGTGTGTGGCGGTGTGTGGGGTGTGTGGTGGATGAGGGAAGGGAGTGTGGCGGTGTGTGGTGGAGGAGGGAAGGGTGTGTGGGGGTGTGTGGTGGAGGAGGGAAGGGTGTGTGGGGGTGTGTGGTGGAGGAGGGAAGGGTGTGTGGTGGAGGAGGGAAGGGTGTGTGGCGGTGTGTGGTGGAGGAGGGAAGGGTGTGTGGGGGTGTGTGGTGGAGGAGGGAAGCGTGTGTGGGGGTGTGTGGTGGAAGGAAGGGTGTGTGGGGGTGTGTGGTGGAGGAGGGAAGGGTGTGTGGTGGAGGAGGGAAGGGAGTGTGGCGGTGTGTGGTGGAGGAGGGAAGGGAGTGTGGCGGTGTGTGGTGGAGGAGGGAAGGTTGTGTGGGGGTGTGTGGTGGATGAGGGAAGGTTGTGTGGGGGTGTGTGGTGGAGGAGGGAAGGGTGTGTGGCGGTGTGTGGTGGAGGAGGGAAGGGTGTGTGGCGGTGTGTGGTGGAGGAGGGAAGGGTGTGTAGCGGTGTGTGGTGGAGGAGGGAAGGGTGTGTGGCGGTGTGTGGTGGAGGAGGGAAGGATGTGTGGCGGTGTGTGGTGGAGGAGGGAAGGATGTTTGGCGGTGTGTGGGGTGTGTGGTGGAGGAGGGAAGGGAGTGTGGGGTGTGTGGTGGAGGAGAAAAGGGTGTGTGGCGGTGTGTGGTGGAGGAGGGAAGGTTGTGTGGCGGTGTGTGGTGGACGAGGGAAGGGTGTGTGGCGGTGTGTGGTGGACGAGGGAAGGGTGTATGGGGGTGTGTGGTGGAGGAGGGAAGGTTGTGTGGGGGTGTGTGGTGGAGGAGGGAAGGCTGTGTGTGGGGTGTGTGGTGGAGGAGGGAAGGTTGTGTGCGGGTGTGTGGTGGAGGAGGGAAGGGTGTGTGGCGGTGTGTGGTGGAGGAGGGAAGGGTGTGTGGCGGTGTGTGGTGGAGGAGGGAATGTTGTGTGCGGGTGTGTGGTGGAGGAGGGAAGGTTGTGTGCCGGTGTGTGGTGGAGGAGGGAAGGGTGTGTGGCGGTGTGTGGTGGAAGAGAGAAGGTTGTGTGGGGGTGTGTGGTGGAGGAGGGAAGGGTGTGTGGCGGTGTGTGGTGGAGGAGGGAAGGGTGTGTGGCGGTGTGTGGTGGAGGAGGGAAGGGTGTGTGGCGGTGTGTGGTGGAGGAGGGAAGGGTGTGTGGCGGTGTGTGGTGGAGGAGGGAAGGGTGTGTGGCGGTGTGTGGTGGAGGAGGGAAGGGTGTGTGGCGGTGTGTGGTGGAGGAGGGAAGGGTGTGTGGGGGTGTGTGGTGGAGGAGGGAAGGGTGTGTGGGGGTGTGTGGTGGAGGAGGGAAGGGTGTGTGGTGGAGGAGGGAAGGGTGTGTGGGGTGTGTGGTGGAGGAGGGAAGGGTGTGTGGGGGTGTGTGGTGGAGAAGGTTGTGTGGCGGTGTGTGGTGGAGGAGGGAAGGTTGTGTGGGGGTGTGTGGTGGAGGAGGGTAGGTTGTGTGGGGGTGTGTGGTGGAGGAGGGAAGGTTGTGTGGTGGTGGAGGGAAGGTTGTGTGGGGGTGTGTGGTGGAGGAGGGAAGGTTGTGTGGGGGTGTGTGGTGGAGAGAGAAGGTTGTGTGGGGGTGTGTGGTGGAGGAGGGAAGGTTGTGTGGTGGAGGAGGGAAGGGTGTGTGGGGGTGTGTGGTGGAGGAGGGAAGGTTGTGTGGTGGAGGAGGGAAGGGTGTGTGGGGGTGTGTGGTGGAGGAGGGAAGGGTGTGTGGGGGTGTGTGGTGGAGGAGGGAAGGTTGTGTGGGGTGTTTTGTGAAGGAGGGAAGGTTGTGTGGGGGTTTGTGGTGGAGGAGGGAAGGGTGTGTGGGGGTGTGTGGTGGAGGAGGGAAGGGTGTGTGGGGGTGTGTGGTGGAGGAGGGAAGGGTGTGTGGCGGTGTGTGGGGTGTGTGGTGGATGAGGGAAGGGAGTGTGGGGGTGTGTGGTGGTGGAGGAGGGAAGGGAGTGTGGCGGTGTGTGGTGGAGGAGTGAAGGGTGTGTGGGGGTGTGTGGTGGAGTAGGGAAGGTTGTGTGGGGGTTTGTGGTGGAGGAGGGAAGGGTGTGTGGGGGTGTGTGGTGGAGGAGGGAAGGGTGTGTGGGGGTGTGTGGTGGAGGAGGGAAGGGTGTGTGGCGGTGTGTGGGGTGTGTGGTGGATGAGGGAAGGGAGTGTGGGGTGTGTGGTGGAGGAGGGAAGGGAGTGTGGCGGTGTGTGGTGGAGGAGGGAAGGGTGTGTGGGGGTGTGTGGTGGAGGAGGGAAGGGTGTGTGGGGGTGTGTGGTGGAGGAGGGAAGGGTGTGTGGTGGAGGAGGGAAGGTTGTGGCGGGTGTGGTGGAGGTGGGAAGGGTGTGTGGCGGTGTGTGGTGGAGGAGGGAAGGTGTGTGGGGGTGTGTGGTGGAGGGAAGGGTGTGTGGGGTGTGTGGTGGAGGAGAAAAGGGTGTGTGGTGGAGGAGGGAAGGTGTGTGGTGGAGGAGGGAAGGGTGTGTGGCGGTGTGTGGTGGAGGAGGTAAGGGAGTGTGGCGGTGTGTGGTGGAGGAGGGAAGGTGTGTGGGGTGTTTGGTGGAGGGAAGGTTGTGTGGGGTGTGTGGAGGAGGGAAGGTGTGTGGGGTGTGTGGTGGAGGAGGGAAGGGTGTGTGGCGGTGTGTGGTGGAGGAGGGAAGGTGTGTGGCGGTGTGTGGTGGAGGAGGAAGGTGTTGGCGGTGTGTGGGGTGTGTGGTGGAGGAGGGAAGGGAGTGTGGGGTGTGTGGTGGAGGAGGGAAGGGTGTGTGGCGGTGTGTGGTGGTGGAGGTAAGGGTGTGGGGTGTGTGGTGGAGGAGGGAAGGGTGTGGGGTGTGTGGTGGAGGAGGGAAGGGTTGTGTGGGGTGTGTGGTGGAGGAGGGAAGGTTGTGTGGGGGTGTGTGGTGGAGGAGGGAAGGTGTGTGTGGGGGTGTGTGGTGGAGGAGGGAAGGTGTGTGTGGGGTGTGTGTGTGGAGGAGGGAAGGGTGTGTGGCGGTGTGTGGTGGAGGAGGGAAGGTGTGTGGGGGTGTGTGGTGGAGGAGGAAGGTGTGTGGTGTGTGGTGAGGAGGGTGTGTGGGTGTGTGGGGAGGGAGGGTGTGTGGGGGTGTGGTGAGGAGGGGGTGTGTGGTGGAGGAGGGAAGGGTGTGTGGCGGGTGTGTGGTGGAGGAGGGAAGGTTGTGTGCGGGTGTGTGGTGGAGGAGGGAAGGGTGTGTGGGGGTGTGTGGTGGAGGAGGGAAGGTTGTGTGGGGTGTGTGGTGGAGGAGGGAAGGGTGTGTGTGGTGGGGAGGGTTGTGTGGTGGAGGAGGGAAGGTGTGTGGCGGTGTGTGGTGGAGGAGGGAAGGGTGTGTGGGGGTGTGTGGTGGAGGAGGGAAGGGAGTGTGGGGTGTGTGGTGGAGGAGGGAAGGGAGTGTGGGGTGTGTGGTGGAGGAGAAGGGTGTGTGGCGGTGTGTGGTGGAGGAGGGAAGGGAGTGTGGGGTGTGTGGTGGAGGAGGAAGGGTGTGTGGCGGTGTGTGGTGGAGGAGGGAAGGTTGTGTGGCGGTGTGTGGTGGAGGTGGGATGTAGTTTGGGGGGTGTGTGGGGTGTGTGGTGGAGGTGGGCAGGGTGTGTGGGGGTGTGTGGTGGAGGAGGGAAGGGTGTGTGGGGTGTGTGGTGGAGGAGGGAAGGATGTGTGGCGGTGTGTGGTGGAGGAGGGAAGGGTGTGTGGCGGTGTGTGGTGGAGGAGGGAAGGGTGTGTGGCGGTGTGTGGTGGAGGAGGGAAGGGTGTGTGTCGGTGTGTGGTAGAGGAGGGAAGGGTGTGTGGGGGTGTGTGGTGGAGGAGGGAAGGGTGTGTGGGGGTGTGTGGTGGAGGAGGGAAGGGTGTGTGGGGGTGTGTGGTGGAGGAGGGAAGGGTGTGTGGGGGTGTGTGGTGGAGGAGGGAAGGGTGTGTGGGGGTGTGTGGTGGAGGAGGGAAGGGTGTGTGGCGGTGTGTGGTGGAGGAGGGAAGGGTGTGTGGCGGTGTGTGGTGGAGGAGGGAAGGGTGTGTGGCGGTGTGTGGTGGAGGAGGGAAGGGTGTGTGGCGGTGTGTGGTGGAGGAGGGAAGGGTGTGTGGCCGTGTGTGGTGGAGGAGGGAAGGGTGTGTGGGCGTGTGTGGTGGAGGAGGGAAGGGTGTGTGGGCGTGTGTGGTGGAGGAGGGAAGGGTGTGTGGGCGTGTGTGGTGGAGGAGGGAAGGTTGTGTGGGCGTGTGTGGTGGAGGAGGGAAGGTTGTGTGGGGGTGTGTGGTGGAGGAGGGGGGGTTGTGTGGGGGTGTGTGGTGGAGGAGGGGGGGTTGTGTGGGGGTGTGTGCTGGAGGAGGGGGGGTTGTGTGGCGGTGTGTGGTGGAGTGAAGGCTGTGTGGTGGAGAGAAGGCTGTGTGGCGGTGTGAGGTTGAGGGAAGGCTTTGCCATTCGCCAATCAATTCTACATAGGCTAGCTAAAATGCCTTGTAACAATTCATTATCACTAGAATCACATTACCCTGTTGTGAATATATAGGCATAATGATTAAATTCTTTAAGTGAACGTTGTGCATCAAACATAATAATCTAATACTTACAAGTTTTAACAATCAATAATTCACATTAATTACTATTGTATTCACTTACTTTGGACGAGAAAACTCATTAAGAAATAACACATCTCACAGAATGTTAAAAGGATATACGAAGTACTCATCTGAACAGTTTTACAGTTTGAAATGCTTTCTAATCATAGCAATAGATGCCTGTATTAATAAACCAACAATTTATGCAACTCACAGAAAGTGTGTAAGACGTAATATTGCATGCTCAAACTATTATAACAGCGTGCTACAATATCTCGCACTTCCTTTAATTTGTATTCTTATGGTAACTTGTGATCAGCTGTCTATCGCACATAGTTTTACCACACAGTAGTCTTTTGTAACAGCCAGGGACACTAACAGGATAATAAGGAGTGATTGATAGTAAATAGAAGAATGTGGCGTGTGAATGTATAATAGTGACAGCGTTAACATCCCTGTCATTCATAACAAGTAGTGACTCTTTCCAAGTCAATAAACAGTGTTCCATGTAGATTTCCAATGAATAGAAACGATCGCTGAATAATTTCAAACTATCACTGTAACTCTTCATGACAAGCCGAGTTTGGAAGACAGGAAGCGTATTGCTACCCCGAGGTCGTATAGTGACAATGGACGAGTTGACGGTTCCGGGTAAACACAAGAAATACACTCTGCCACGTTCGTAGAGTGATACGGTATTATATAATTTGTAATAAAAGTTTCAAGTCCTGCTATAATAATGGAGATAAGTTTATTTCTCTAGAAACAGGGCCGCCATTTGCAATGACGTCACTACTTACCCTGCAATACAAGTAATAGAAGCTCCAAAAGTTGTTGGTAGCGAAAGTCAGAGCGGGGAAGATGACAGAGGAAGAAGCAGGGGGTTAGGAAGGGAATTGTAGTGGGAGAGATAGAGCCGTGGCTTTACACGACATGCGTTATATTTGATTTAGCGTAGAGACCCACGAATTGGGTTTTGTCTGTGTTGGGTGTGTGATCCTCGGGTCACCACTCCTCCGGATTGTGTTTACCCAGCAGGCGACACTTTCTAACAAACTCACAGCTGAAGTCGTAGGTGTGCAGTACAAAGGATGGCCTCTTTAGACCCCAAATGGCACGTTCAGGTAAGTTTTAAGGGTGTTTTTTCATGGTCTAAGCTATGGACATTTAGTAAGTGAAGAAATATGCCGTGAAGATATATGACGTGAAGAGCTGCTTCAAACATAGGTTGGATGGATATATGAGCGATAGGGTTTGGGTGTAAATGAGACTGCTCGGTGGGGGCCAATAGGCCCGCTGCAGTTTTCTCCATTCTTTTGTTCTTACGGACATGTATTCTTACCTGGTAGACTTTCTCTTTTTTTTCAGTGCATGTACATTGTACAGAGTATATCAGCACTAGATGGAGATAGGAGTTAATTTAGAAGTCATGACATTGTCTGGATTTTGTTTTGAGAATGCCTGGTGCTAGGTAAACATGGCAACATAGTGCTGCTATTGTTTTGATGATTTACTAATAATGGACCACTGGGATATATCATCATTTATATTAATTAATGGGTAAAATTTTACTTTAACTACCGTAAGTATCTGGATGCTTAGATTCGAGATAGGCTATATTGGGTAAATTTTAAGTTTTGGTCATCCCTGTACTTAGAAACGCAGACTGTTATTTTTTTCTGATGGTTTGCGATGTGTTATGAACGATTTTGACCTTCATTCCTATAGGAAATCACTAGTTATAAGCTAACTTATAACTAATCATACCCTAAACTAACCAACCTAACATATAATCTGTATTTTCTTATGAGATCGAAAAATGTTTTGCGACAGAAATCCCGTAGACATTATGTCTCATTGTTCAAACTACTTAATCCCATAGTTAAAATCTTAAGGTTCCCCAGATGACCAAAAAAATACCAATATTGTGTGTAATGTTTATACTATGAAATTTGTAGCTAATATCCATTGAATGAATTAGTTAATGTGCTTAATAATATTTATATATTGAAAAAATTATTACTGTGTTGCACAGTTAAGCACAATTAACTATAATTAATAGATAATTATCTAATAATATTTATTTACAGAGCCGATCAGCCGGTCATCAAGGCAGGTGCAAAAAAATTACCAAAAGTAGATGTCTTTATGATTGTAGAGTATTATCAAGAACTCCGCCATCCAGCTTTGAAGCACGTTAAATTACATGTCATCTGATCATCCCAAGCCCATCTCTAGTCCTTCGACAACATTAAATATAAACAACAGTGACGAAAAGCTACATTTTCCAGACATGAAACAGGAAACGATGAATACTTGAGCAGTAATTTATTTTAACCAAAAAATAAGGTATGCCCGGGCACAGGTCATTGACCCAGATCAGGGCCTGGGGGGCGAAATTATCCATGCTAAATAAAATTTATAATAAAAAGTAAAATAAAATAATAATTATAACTATAATAAGAATAACACTGTAATAATAAAAATAATAAAGAACTATAAAGAAAAAATCAATACAGCAGTGAGAAACGCTGTATGTATGTTGTGTTGTCAAGTAAGAGAAACAATTGAGACCTGCAATTGTATGTATTTCTGCTGGTAACAACACACACCACAGTTGGCTGACATTGCAATGTGCTTGAATACCTCTCACGTAAATGTGAATAACAAAGTGTGAGGCCAGACATACTGCCTCACACGCCTGTACTCACAAGTTACCCTTTATGTATAGAACTAAACAAATAATGTAAATGAAATACTGTGTAACATTCAGTGCCATAATATCCTGACAACGGGGGTTAATAATTATGACCCTTTGTAAACCCTAATCTGTAATCCTTTTGCGCTACCGCTTACAGGATGAGTGTGGGGTGCACAATAAAGTAGCCGCTGTAAGCTGCAAAATAAAAAAAAATCATCACGAAGGGCGACTCGACGCAACCAGTGACGTCACAACCAATCACAGAGCGTTTTGCAGTCATGTGACTTTTTAGCAACTTTAACCCTTATTTTTGTTTACACTTTTTGGCCCAATTTATTTAAAATTATCATTACCTTAGCAAATTTAAGCGTTTTGTTTACCTATTGACCTGCCATCTTACATAAAATTTCCAACCGTCAAATTGTCCATTTCCATTTACTTTTGCTTTGAATTTACAATTACCACTGAAGTATAAAGACTTACGTTCTTATATTTAATGGTCTTACTTAACATAAAAAATAAGTCTAATACGATGTTGCACTCACATTTAATCAGTGTAAACTTACACTAAACATAAATACGCAACAGTCGCTGGTGTTTTACAGCTTTGGGAGGTTATAATTTCTTTAATGTAACGGTTTACGTTGAATTAATAATAATACCTACCACATGTCATTAAGAACGGGTGTAGTACCAGAATCCTGGAGGATAGCAAATGTGATACCGATTTTCAAGAAGGGAGATAGATCACTATTATCTAACTTCCGTCCAATCAGTTTAACATCAACTGTAGGCAAATTGCTGGAAGCAATAATTTCAAACTCTATCGAAATCACCTGAAGATGCACAAGCTGATCAATAATTCCGAAAATAGCTTCACAAGTGGGCGTTCATGTCTGATTAATCTGTTAACATTCTTTTCAGCTGTTTTCGAATCAGTGGACGACGGGCACGATTATGATGTGGTATACCTCGACTTAAGCAAAGCCTTCGACAGAGTCCCCCACGAAAGACTAATATGAAAAGTGGAGGTTCATGGCATTGGAAGGGATATTTTAAAGTGGATTAGGGCGTGGTTACAGGTCAGGAAACAGCGAGCAAGCATTAATGGCACTAAATCCGATTGGGGTAACGTCACTAGTGGAGTACCCCAAGGCTCAGTACTTGTGCCGTTACTATAAATTATATACATAAACACCATAGATACAGGCGTAGACAGCAACGTAACTATATTTGTTGATGACACTAAAATAGGGCATGTAATTATATCTGACGAGGACTCCGCAAAACTACAGGAAGCTCTAAAAAAAAAAAAAATCGAATAGTCTGAAAAATGGCAGATGAAATTTAATGTGGACAAATGTAAAGTACTTAGTCTGAGATGTAATCAGAGAAACCAGATATCAGATGAACAACGTTGTTATAGAGAAATCCGACTGTGTGGAAGATTTAGGAGTAATGAGAAGTAGGAATCTTAAAACAAGTAAACAATGTGTATTTGCTCGAAACAAGGCTAACAAAAGTATTTGAATTCATACAAAGGACTGTTAGTTACAAGACTAGCGAGGTTATCCGAAAATTATATCTTGCACTTGTGAGACTTCACTTGAATTACACAGTTCAGGTCACCGAACTACAGAATGGATATAGAATCCCCAGAAAGAATTCAGAGTAGAGTGACAAGACTGATCACAGGCTTTAGGAACCTTGAGTACATAAGACAGGTTAAAGCATCTTAATTAGCACTCCCTCGAGAGACGCAGAGTGTGGGGGCGATATGCTCGAGGTATTTAAATGGAAGTCGGGGATAAACAAAGGTGATTTAACAAAGGTACTCAAACTATCCAACCTGGAGCGACCTCATAGCAATGGTTTCAAATTAGACAAATCTAGATTTAGGCGCGAGATAGGTTAACATTGGTTTGGAAATAGAGCAGTGGATGAGTGGAACACGCTTACAAACATCATCATTACTCGAACACGCTGGATAGCTTCAAACAAAGGTTGGATGGATATATGAACGATAGGGGCTGCGTGTAAACGGGACTTCCCAGTATAGGCCCGCTGCAGTTTCCTCCAATTTTATGTTCTTATATTTGCTTTACTTTTATCCTTTGCTCAACTCTTATGTGAACGTTAGACTAAGGCCAATCATGACACCTAGAGACTCGAATCACATATCAGACGTAAGAAGCTCTTAGAGGGTTAAAGTATTTTTTGCTTTCGAATCAAGGTACGAAGATAATCTCTCATGGTTTACCTTTCCGTTCAAGCAGTTTTGAACTGCGATAAGACATACTGCAGCATTTAGTCAACGGAATGTGCCGCTTACGGTCACATAATTATCGTATCTGTCATACTACGAGCAACGGTTCTCACTCCGTACCACAATACGTTTTTCAGCGTGTTTTATCCCGAGCAGAACAAATGATTTGCGGAAATAATACTTGACACCCAACATCAGAACGTCCGTTCGACACGGTCGCGTTTGACTTGTTGCCACATATTGGTGTGTGCGTGTGTGCGTGTGCGTGTGGAGATAACACGAGTTACGAGAAAGTTAGAATATAAAACACCAGTTGTTATTAATCCTCTTCAAGCTTTGCAGATAGCCAGGAAAGATTATTTTACAGCTCCTTACTCTATTAGAATTTACGCTCCTACTATTACTGCATAGTATGACTTTGTAATAGTACATATAACAATGCTAACTACTAACAAAATTAATGTATTGCATATGATAACATTCCCATTAGAGATAAATAATACTTTTTTTTATTGGACAAACAAAATGTGTGGTGATGTATGGTGAAGGAGGTAAGGCTGTGTGGTGATGTATGGTGGAGGTGGTAAGGCTGTGTGGTGGTGTATGGTGGAGGAGGCAAGGCTGTGTGGTGGTGTATGGTGGAGGATGCAAGGCTGTGTGGTGGTGTATGGTGGAGGAGGCAAGGCTGTGTGGTGGTGTATGGTGGAGGAGGCAAGGCTGTGTGGTGGTGTATGGTGGAGGAGGCAAGGCTGTGTGGTGGTGTATGGTGGGGAGGGCAAGGCTGTGTGGTGGTGTATGGAGGAGGAGGTAAGGCTGTGTGGCGGTGTATGGTGAAGGAGGCAAGGCTGTGTGGTGGTGTATGGTGGAAGAAGCAAGGCTGTGTGGTGGTGCATGGTGGAGGAGGCAAGGCTGTGTGGTGGTGTATGGTGGGGAGGACAAGGCTGTGTGGTGGTGTATGGAGGAGGAAGCAAGGCTGTGTGGCGGTGTATGGTGAAGGAGGCAAGGCTGTGTGGTGGTGTGGTGGTGTGTGGTGGTGTGTGGTGGAAGGGGCAAGGCTGTGTGGTGGTGTATAATTGAGGGGGCAAATGTAATCCTAAAGGCCTACTTCTCCTCAGCAAGTGTGCTGATTACAACCTCACTATCACCAATACCTTGTTTAGGCAGGCCGACAAGTTCAAGGGGTCATAGCAACACCCACTATCCAAACACGAGCATCTCATTGACTATATCATTGTCAGAGAAAGAGATCGCCGAGATGTCCTCATCACCCGAGCCATGCGTGGCTCAGACCACTGCGATACTGATCATCAGCTCGTCAGAGCCAAGCTCTCACTTCACGTCGCCCTAAAACGGCGAAGGCAGCAATCCTCTAGAAGAGGTTTTAACACTAAGCGTCTAGTCACTCTAGAGGGTCCAGCGGTAGCACTTTCTTTCAGAGAGCATCTCAAACATGGGCGGATAGACAACCCGACAACAAACAGCCCAAATCCCAGTGCCGAATGGGATATTCTCGACACTGTCATGACAGATACCTGCAGAGAGACCCTCGGCCAGATCGAAAGAATCCAGGACTGGTTTGATAAAAATGACCCAACTATTAGTGTACTCGTCGAATGATAAATGTGCTGCTTTAACTGACTCGCAAACAACCCTCAGTCTCAGACCAAAGCTGATACCTTCCGCAAGAAGAAAGCGGCGGCCCAGCACAAACTTCACAAACTAAAGAACGACTGGTTTAAAAATAAAGCATGTGAAACACAAAAAATGCAGATCAGCAAAATATGTGTGAATTTTTAAATTTTACTAAAACATTCTATGGACCAATCACTCGTGGCGCAACCCCCCTCCGCTCATCCAATGGTAACATTAATGACAACAAAGGCATCCTTCAGCGTTGGAAAGAGCACTACCATTCACTGCTCAACCAAAGCACCAATGTGGATGTCCTGACTAACTAGCAGGTCCCTCGGCATCCAGAGCTGATCCACTTCAGCTATACTCCATCCCTGGAGGAGGTAGCTACTGCAATCAAACATACAAAATAACAAAGCCTCAGGGCCTGATGAAATCCCAGCCGAGATGTATAAAGCAGGAGGACCTCTGCTTACCAGCCGTCTCCACTCTCTCCTGGAGAACATATGGGAAAAGGAGGAAATCCCCCAAGCTCTTAAAGTCGCCTCCATCGTCAATATTTATAAGAACAAGGGAGACCGGTCAGACTGTGGCAACTACCACGGGATCTCGCTGCTGTCCGTAATTGGCAAGATTATCGCCCGAGTCCTTCTAAACAGACTTCTTCCTGAGGCGGAAAACTTCCTCCCAGAATCTCAATGTGGCTTTAGACCATCACGTGGAACGACTGACATGATCTTTGCTGACAGCCAGATACAGAAAAGGTGCAGAGAACAGCATCGTGACCTGTAGATGGCTTTAATCGACCTAACCAAGGCCTTCGACTCGGTCAACAGGGAAGCCCTCTGATGGACCCTCAGCCGTGTTGGCTGCAAACCAAAATTTATCGCCATTGTGAGGCAACTTCACGATAGCATGAACGGCAGTGTCCTGCACAATGGCACCCAGTCTGAGTTCTTCCCCATCCAAACGGCGGTTAAACAAGGGTGTGTAGTGGCACCAACTCTCTTTTCCATTTTCTTGGCTGCCTTCCTTATTCGTGCCAGTGCCAATTTAGCCGGCAGGGTGGACATTGAGTACCGGATGAAGGTTCATTTCAACATAAGACGACTCCAAGCAGGAACAAAGGTGTCGGCAGCTTCCATTACTAAACTTCAGTATGCAGACGACCTCACCCTTGTCGCTCACACTAAATGCGACCTACAGGAGATCCTGAACACCTACGCAAATGCGTATACACAACTTCGGCCTTTGGCAGACTCCGAAACCATGTTGTAGGGAGCTGAAATTATCTACAAAGTTACACGTATATCGAGCAGTGGTCCTCCCCACCCTGCTATATGACAGCGAGACTTGGGTCACATACAAGAGGCACCTTAAGGCACTTGAAAACTTTCATCAACGTAGTCTACATTCCATCCTCCGAGTTCGCTGGGAAGACAAGAGAACAAATACCAGTATTCTTGCTGACACCAACTGTAGGAGCATCCATGAATAACTAAGCTGGACTGGCCATGTAACCCGCATGGTCGGCAGTAGATTACCAAAGCAGCTACATACAGTCACCTAACCAATAGGAAACGTAACGCTGGCGGGGAACTGAAAAAGTAAAAGGATAGTTTTAAGACAAACCTGAAAAAGTGCCAAATCGACCACCTCACCTGGGAGACGATTACTCCACACCGTAACACTTTGAGGAGTACCACACGAGAAGGTGTCAATACTTTCGAGTTATCCCGACTGCAAACCGAGGCAGACAAGCGCCAACGCCGGAAAGATGTAGACCTCCACACGTGCAACATCTGTGACATCCCTCATAACTCATATCATTGTCTCATAGTTGGATGATCGTCATACTCGATTACAAGTGACAGGAAAGTAGTAGGTGGATGGTGGAGGAGGGAAGGCTGTGTGGTGCTGTATGGTGGAGGAGGGAAGGCTGTGTGGTGCTGTATGGTGGAGGAGGGAAGGCTGTGTGGTGGTGGTGTATGGTGGAGGAGGGAAGGCTGTGTGGTGGTGGTGTATGGTGGAGGTGGGAGGCTGTTTATTGGTGGAGGGGGAAAGGATGTGTGGTGGTGTATGGTGAAGGAGAGAAAGCTGTGTGGTGGTGGAGGAAGGCTGTTTGGTGGTGTGTGGTGAAGAAGGCAAGACTCTGTGGTAGTGTATGGTGGAGGAGGCAAAGCTCTGTGGTGGTGTGTGGTGAAGGGGATAAGGCTGTGTGGTAAAGGGGATAAGGCTGTGTGGTGAAGGGGATAAGGCAGTGTGGTGAAGGGGATAAGGCAGTGTGGTGAAGGGGATAAGGCTGTGTGGTGAAGGGGATAAGGCTGTGTGGTGAAGGGGATAAGGCTGTGTGGTGAAGGGGATAAGGCTGTGTGGTGAAGGGGATAAGGCTGTGTGGTGAAGGGGATAAGGCTGTGTGGTGAAGGGGATAAGGCTGTGTGGTGAAGGGGATAAGGCTGTGTGGTGAAGGGGATAAGGCTGTGTGGTGAAGGGGATAAGGCTGTGTGGTGAAGGGGATAAGGCTGTGTGGTGAAGGGGATAAGGCTGTGTGGTGAAGGGGATAAGGCTGTGTGGTGAAGGGGATAAGGCTGTGTGGTGGAGGGGATAAGGCAGTGTGGTGGAGGGGTTAAGGCAGTGTGGTGGAGGGGTTAAGGCAGTGTGGTGGAGGGGTTAAGGCAGTGTGGTGGAGGGGTTAAGGCAGTGTGGTGAAGGGGATAAGGCTGTGTGGTGAAGGGGATAAGGCTGTGTGGTGAAGGGGATAAGGCAGTGTGGTGAAGGGGATAAGGCAGTGTGGTGAAGGGGATAAGGATGTGTGGTGAAGGGGATAAGGATGTGTGGTGAAGGGGATAAGGCTGTGTGGTGGAGGGGATAAGGCTGTGTGGTGGAGGGGATAAGGCTGTGTGGTGGAGGGGATAAGGCTGTGTGGTGGAGGGGATAAGGCTGTGTGGTGGAGGGGATAAGGCTGTGTGGTGGAGGGGTTAAGGCAGTGTGGTGAAGGGGTTAAGGCAGTGTGGTGAAGGGGTTAAGGCAGTGTGGTGAAGGGGTTAAGGCAGTGTGGTGAAGGGGTTAAGGCAGTGTGGTGGAGGGGTAACTCAACAAACAACCGAATTCTTAAAACTAAATTATCTAATTACAAATTTGCCGAAATCTAAAGATATTCGATTAAAAATATAAGTACTTAAATAACAATGGAGAGAAGGAACTGGTGCAAAATAACTAAACCAACCTGGACCAATACATGCTTTATGATAACAAACTTTCCTATGACTCCATGTTAACTACACACTATATTAACTACATGTTACGTCCATAATGACATCAAACCTGCCTTATGATTGCATCTTAACAGGATACCATTCACTCTACACCAGTCAGGGGACAATTTCATCATAAACAGTTGCAGATTATGTTGAGCCCTGCCACGTAAATTACCTTCTGAAAGGCGTGCTACAGCCACTGGGAGGAAGATATTAATCAGGGTGGTTGTTGTTGCCCCCAGGACGCCCATGGCACAAAACCAATTCCAACTGACCAGACCGCCAGTGTAGCTTGTTAATGGCAAATGCAAGGTAGGCGTTGAGGAACATTAATGGGGATAAAACAGTTAAAAACAAAGTAAACAAACTGGCACCCACGACTCCTCCACTTCATTCCTTTGTTGTTAAATTGAATGTTTTGTTCTTGCTGGTTGTAACATATTTGCAAATCTTTGTACCTCTACTGTAAGATTTTGTTAATTTTAGCGTTTTTTTTTTTTTTTTTTTTTTTTTTGCTCTTTATAGTTAAATTGGAGTTGACAATTAATAAGTCTATGGTTTGTTGTTCAATATATGTATTCTATTTCTCATGACATTTAAAGTACTCGGTAAAGTACAGAGATTTATTCTATTCGTCATATAAATTTTTTATGCTATTGTATTTCATTTTATGTTTTACGTCTGATGAGAACAGATATTTGTCGAAAAGTTACACAATAAATGAAGATGATTCATACAAAAACTACAAATAACGAAACAGGTGGGGATGGGGAATTAGGCCGTCCCAGCATTTATCAATAAAAGCCCACTTGAAGATGCACCAACGTTCCAGCACACGGAAACCACCAGAAACAAAGGAAGTTCCTCTAACAAAAGGTTAATTTGGAAGTCATCAGTCATCACCTCTGGCTCGACAATACCCCCTGATTGAACAACACGAAGGTTAATACCATTTGCACATATCTAACACGTGGAATGGAATGGGTAGGACGGGGTACTGTCACAGGAGGTATGGACAGTTCAGCCGCAGCAGGTGTTTGTATATATTTTATATGTGAGATGATTGTGAAGCAGGATAATTCCAAGAAGGTTTATGTGATCAGTTAAATAGTCATTCATTTCAGTGCTTGAGAGATTAGGCTACCACAATAAAAACTTATAAGACTATCAACACGTGAAAATTACTGTAAAAAGAATTTCTTACATACACCTGCATGCACGGTTCTGAATAAATTATCTGGTACTGGTCAGCACCACACCGCACAATTATGAAGTGCGTGATGGTGCACTACTCAACCTGCACCAGTATTGACACAAATCGTAGCTTATTCTAATCACGGGCCATGTGTGAAGTCCACGAGGCTTAGTTAAGACATTTCCTGAGCCGACCAGACTACAAAACATCAGGGAAGGGGGGGGGGGGGATGAGGAGGGCAGTGCTGAGTTTGTTGACACGATATGAGCGTGTCCGAGGAGTAATTATGTAGACACTGACTGTGGAATGCTTCGGAGGAGGATGTTTTGGCTGTTTTAGTCTAGACAGCGGTGGTTTGAACCTTTTGTAGCCATACCTCACCCCCATGTAACATAGCATTACATAATTCCATCTAACCTCACTTTGCTCTATGTTATCCAATTCCAACCTGACCAACCTTGCCAAATCAAACCTTACTTACTCTAACCTAACCCAACTTGACCCAACCATTTCGAACCCTATCTAACCTTGAACCACTCTACCTATACTTAATCTTTACCATACCTATCCTTAAGCTAACTTAATCTAACCCCGCCTGAACATAACAAAACCATAATTCATCTATATGTAACCTACCCTAGCCGTACCTAACCTTACCAGAATAAAAGCAAGAATACTAATGGAAAAAATCGCGAGCAAAATAAGGATGTGAACAAAACCTCACTAACTTGGCACCTACTGTATATTATAAGGCTTAATGCCCTGATAGGTTAAGTTAGATCTGGTTAGCTTAAGCTGGTTATGTTAAACTGCTAAAGTTTGGCTAAGTTAGATTTGTTAATTAGGTTAGGTAAGATTTAGTTAGATTAGGTTAGGTTAAGTTTATGTTAGATTAGGTTAGGTTAAGTTTATGTTAGGTTAAATTGGTTCGTTGACTATTTCATTGAGTAAGGTTAGGCAACATTTTGTCTTAAAACCAAAATGCGAGGAGATAAAGACATTCTCCGGGAGACCTCAACCTCTGCAAGGTTTTAGTGGATCATTTGTGAACACAATTAATATTCCGTCAACTTCCAGGGTAATATAGTTTGTCTCTTATTAATTTAATGTCAAAAACGACTTTAGATAAGTCTGGGAAGACTGATGACGCTGGCCTGAAGCTCGTGGTTGTGGCGGGCGATCCCAGACGTCGATTGGGAAGAGAAAGCCTAGCAGAGGACGTACGCAACTTATTTTGGTCGCACAAAGATTTACAGTAAGGTTTTACGCTTCAAAGATATGCAATAATTTGTTTTGACTTGTTGATAATTTGACTTATTGATAATTTGAGTTGATAAGCGTGTTACCACTTACCAGAGAATTATTAAAAAAATTTCAGTCAGTCACAAATAAAATATCTGGAGCATGTTTTGTTTTAGTTAAATAAAACTTGAAAGGTTAAAGGGGCTATCACACTGAGCAAGATTTCTCCATTCCTCAGTAGACGTCGATACCGTCAGTTTATCCGCCGGAAAACGACGATCCAAGGACTACTAAACGAACAGAAATTTCCAGTGGAAATCGACGGGATTTCTCATTCATTTCAGTTATTATAATATCTAATGTTGAATTTCAACAGTAAAATTATTAATCTTTACAAAAAATACAATCCTATATATGTAAATAGAACTCGAAATAAGTATCATATATTATAAAAAAATTAATACAGTAGTCATCTGACATGTTTACATAAAGTAAACCACAATCCACAACAATACACGCAGATAAGATGGATTGTGAACCTACCAGTATTTTGTGGGCAAGAGATGCTGAAGTCACACTTGTTTTTTTATTCCCTAGTCATCTTCATCTACACGTGTTGCCATTAAAGTCTGAAGAAGCTAATTCATATTCGCCCTTGTTTAAAATTCCAGGTACAAAATCCATCTATGCTGAGCCTCAACTGTTAACGTTCACGTAGGATACTTACACGTTACCTGCGTCTCACGAATGCTGTTATGAATGACAATCTATCAATAGTAAGCTGTACGAGTTGATGGAGGGAATTAAGGTTTTGCAAATACAATGCAACACTATTTAGATAAACTACTAATCGCCCACAGGTCATGTTGTGTTGATTTACAGTACTTTGTTACTTCAGCGACACCGTTCTCATAATTCCTAAACTAGACAAAAACTCAAAAATATTATCAGGTTATCTCCTATATTACCCACTAATCCAAGATCTATATGGCTGAAGTGATGCCCTTCCGTCTCACATTCCCCTTCCTCTCCCCGGTCCTCTCTCACCCAACCAGCACCTTTTCTCTTCATCTCTCACCCCCCCCCCCCACACCTCCTCCACCACCACCACTATAAACTGGCGCTTCGTCACAATGATTTCTCCTTCTAAAATTCACTTCCATCCTCTCTTTATTCTTCCTCTGAACCTCCTTCCCCCCTGTCACTAGCATTTTTCTGATTCTGATTCTGATGATTTATCAGAGGCAGGATGACTCCCCTCCCCATCATCATCGGCTTCCCGTCACACCTCATAAGGGGGGAAGAAAGAGAAGAAGAACACGGGTACAGGGAGAAGGGTACTGGGAGGGTGTGAGAGGGAGGAGGCATTTTTTCAGGTGGGAGAAAGGGGGGGGGGGGATGAAAGACAAATGGAAGACGGAGGGAATAGAAATAGAAAAGATACGGGAGTAAGTGGAAAGAGACAAGGGAAATAGGATGGAAGGAAAGAAAAAGCCGTAAGAGAATAATGGAGGAATGTAGTGAAGACAGTGGATAGAGGGAGAGGTGGATTCACAGGTTATATAAAAGTCTGTCTCCTTAATTTGAAATGTCTTCCCTCGTCCCACACCCTCATTCCTACAGCGGCGGATGACAGTACATTTTTTTAACCAAGCAAGATTCTCAACATTGATTTATCTGGCGTGTCCTACAGCGGAATGTGTATATTATTTCTTTATATCTTTATCTATTTTTTTTAAATACGCTTAGTCAGCCCAATACCAGCCTTTCATAGTCTGACTGATGAATTTTACGTGCGAGGAAGAATTATTTTTTCAGGTGTAGCTTAACATCCCCCAAGCACGAGAAACACGCCCATTACTCAGACAGGGAAATACGGGCACTGTGCCAACCAAACAAAGCGGAGAGACGGGTTGCCTCTATTAATACCTGTAAACAATATATCAATGTTAATGTTCATTAAACAGATGTGGACTGATGATGGATTTGGATTAGCCTGGGATGAGTTTGAATGGTTTGAGTCTGTTAGATATACGTAAAGTTGTTTCTGGTGTGTTGGTGTCTATAGAGTAGTGGGAAATAAACTGAAGTGAAAATGAGAGTCAGAGCTACCGAATGAAGGAGATAAAATAATTGATACCGTAACAAAAACAAATACGGACAAAAAGACGCACCCAGAGGTAAAGAGAGAAAGAGCGTGAGAACAGGTAATAACTTCAAGGAAAGTCACGTTTACCTTGGCTTGACTGCTTCATGATGGACACAGCGATATATAGGCATAACAACCAAGACTGTCCACGGTTTCTTGCACAAAAATCCCCAACATTAGTATCACCCCAAATCTTTATAGAAATTAACACATATGACGTTTACTGGCACCCAACTGTCTCATAGAAATTGATATATAACATGAATATGAACAGAGAACGCTTGAAAATTTGCCACCATATATTCCTTAATATACAGAGCTTGTAACAACAGTACTCTGACAAAAAAAAAGTTGCCGTTTTCTTTAATTTTGAAAAAAAATTACACTGAAAAATGTCCAACTATTTCTTTTATTTTGGTGTCAGTGGAGTGAGAAATACCCGGAACACAGTGTTTACTACGCCTCTTGTTGACCAGCTCACGGAGACGGCCATTACTCTGCAATTTTGGTCCGCACTGCACCTCTCTCAAGACGCCCAGGTGATTTATCTCGCTAAGCAAATTTGTAAACTGAGAGCTCTCCACCCTCCTGCATGTTTTGCCTCATATAAATTACCGCCTCACAACTTTTCGGCAGAATCTTAAGACTGTGATCAGTCACGACGGTGGCTGTGATATTGTTCACATTATTGGGTTTTCACTACTAGGCTGCGAGTGATGGAGTATAACGCTGGTGGCGATTTTTACGTTAATCATAAGCATAATTATGATAAACGAAAGGTCATTTTATTATGTACTGCAAAGCTGAAGTACAATTCAGCCGTAAACGTTACATAGGAATAGGATACTACAAGTACCGGATAACATACTCCTGTCATCATCCAGTGTTGAGTGAAAGGTTGGGATCAAAAACGCAAGACGACTGACAATAGGAACAGTAATATTCTCAGTAACTCTAATAGTATTTTTTTTATCCTAACTACGAATGCCACCTACATAGCTGCCTATCACCTACATAGTAGGCAGTAGGCAGCTATCAAACAGGGAGGTACTACCGCCTGGGAAGATATTGGAAGCATAATGTATTATCTAATGGTAGACCCTGCTGCCATACGGCATCACAAAAATTGTGACCAAGTCCCAGGTTGCTTGATCTGACTTTCTGCCTCATTTACACACAATTGCAGGATCTCAATTGTTTCTCTTACTTTAACAACACAACATACATACTCTATACCGTTTCTCACTCTTGATCTTCGTTTTCCTTTTTGTATCAATTTGTGGTTCTTCTTCTTGTTGTGCCTCTTATTATTATTATTATTATTTTTTATTATAATTTTTATATATTATTATTATTATTATTATAATTTTTATATATTATTATTTTTAAATATTATTATTTTTAAATATTATTATTTTTAAATATTATTATTATTATTATTATTATTATTATTATTATTTTCGCCACCGCCACCTCCCCCCCCCCCCCCCCACCACACCCCGATGTGGGTCAGTGACCAAAACCCGAGTGGGATAATCCCCGTAAAAAGTAGCTAAGTGTAATTCTGAAACTACTTTTGGTCATCATCTGTGTATCGCATACTGAGCGAACACGTTAAATGCGTTCTATACATCCAGTTTATTTTATTTGAATCTATGAGTGAATTTAGACCTAAGGGTATAAGTAGTGTAACTTTCTTCCCTTACCTGTTGAAAAACAAAAACCTTAAAATAGACGCCTGATTCTAAGTACAAAAACAAGAGCGAACAGAATTAGTAAATGTCTCCTTTAACCCAAACTAAAAAAAAAAAAAAAAACACTCGCAAAAAATCTGCATCAGCCATGTCAACATGGCGGGCATTAGGATGGACCAATCTCCTGGAAAAAGCTTGTTTTGACGCGAAAACGATAATTATATTACGCAAATGCTGTAAAAATACAATAATGTAAATTTTTAAAGAAATTCAAGAAGTGCAACTCTTAACATAGCTTACTCGAATCAAATCTAAATGTATTCTATCCCAGCCAAAACTGTCGACACACCCAACGACTTAACCTATTTATCTTACCCGAACACACAACATTTCATTGTGTGAATAAACCTGGGATGAGTCACGTAATCTTTGAGTTCCTCAACGAAGTAAAATTTGGCATGCATTACAATGTTGTTCGCGAGGATAAACAAAGTGTAAGCTGCAATGCACGTGTTCTGTGATTTGTGTTACCACTTGCCTTGCATGGCAGTGCGAATTTCTCAACTAATAGATAATTACTTCCCTGCCTTCAAAGGAATTGCATGCAAGCCATAGTTGATGAACACCACCTGACTCATGAACAAACTCCCAACGGACAATTTTGATAAAATAAAAGCATAAATATTATTATTTTTTTTAAACGTAAGCGTACGTCTCACCATCGCGTTGGTTTCAGGAATAATTCTCATGGAATGGAATTTGTTGATCCGCTACTGCAGAAAAAAATTTATGTAAAAGTTGTCAAATATCTCCGCATTTTATAAAGAAAAGAGTGTTAAGTTAAATAAAAAAGGATTGTGTGTTGTTTTACATTTGTATTTTGAGAAAAATATTTCCCTGTATACACTTAAATTTTTAGTGGAAACTTGGCATCTACACCAACAATACGGCTGCCAAATTCGTACGTACACTCGCAACAAAAAGTATCGGTGCATACCGTAGTGTGAACAATTTGAGACCAGTGACGATAGGTATTGGGAAAGGCGAGTTGTTCCAGCCGTATGTTGGCAGCCCTGATTGTCAGCCATATGGCAACACCTAGTAGAGGGGAGGGGTATGAGGATACACTTACCAACCTTCCCGACATATCACAGTGTATACGAATCGTTTCGGAACTCGTCGATCTCACCCTGCACCGATACCTTTTTGGTGCGAGTGTACAGTATAATGAGCAAAGAAAAATTAACTTGTAATTCTTAATAAGACAATTATATTTCTTGTGAATTATGAGAGCTCAGGTAATGGTATGACTTCACAAGAACAGTTCCTGTGTTTTTTTTAACTGCCTCTAAAGTCAGGGTAAAGATAGTTTGCGTGCGGAGGGGGGAAGGAGCGGCTGTGGAGACTTGAACTTCAATATGCTGTTAGTAGCGTTTGATCTAGACGCCCCTGAAGAGTAGCAGAAAAATTCTTCACATAAAACCTAAGGGAGTTCTCTCCTCCCTCACTCGGTATAAATAAGAAATCTTAATACCTGTACTGTATGTTACAGTCTAATGTATTTAAGAATGAGTAATGAGGGTTCCTGAAGTAGATTTTTTCACGAGCTATATTTCATCATTTAAACAATATACTATATGCGTTTGATGGAAACTGCACGGAGTCGACAATTACTTAAACCTCAGTTTCTGTATGATCTCAACTTGACCGACCATCTTTACAGCTTAACATCCACACATGAGTGAGGCACCTTGCTGACGGACAAGGGCGTGTACAAGTTCTCAGTCTACAAGAGAGACAACTGTTGAAAGAAATACAGAATTTTTCGGTAAACAAACTAATTATTGTACATCAACGAGAGAGCGATGAAATGGCAGCGTATTATGAGCAATTTGTTTCCCCTCCACCAGCTCAATTATAGATTATTCTGCGCCAATTCACCTAACCCCGTCCCAGAATCAGCGGGGAAAGATGTCAACTGTACAATATAAGCTATTTGAGAATTATCGCAGGAACACCAAAATGGACTGGACAAGGGTAACCACCCACCCTGCAGCCACAATACAAGGCTGACCCCGCTGGTGGCCACGACCCACTTAACCACGAGCGTGCTGCCAGCTGGCCGAGATTCCGTGTTAGGTTAGGAAGTATTCTCAGCAAGACTCGGCTGATCACTACCCTTCTGATAATTCTCCGTCGCCAATGAATGGCAACATGTGCGGGAAACCATACGGTTTACTCAATTAATTATAAATAACAGGACATCTAAACTGAATTCATGACGCTACTGTCCTGGGATACTAACGTGGCAGACTTCCGGGTCCTAGTGGCCAGTGAGACCACGAATTGCTAGAAGACCCGTCTATTCCCAAAACAAATTGTGACCTCCGGTAAGTGCAACAGTACGTCTAACTTGCGATTTCTTAAGATCCGACTTATTCACCAACAATCAACGGTCGTCACCACGATGTTCATAACTAGTGAGATAAACACCAAGAAGCGGAGACAAGAATAGCATAAAAACAAACAATAGGTTGATAAAAAAAATTACCTTAACTTAATCTTAAGTGAGGAGGAGAAATAATAACAATATCGATAAAGCACAAAAGACAGAAAAATAAATGCTGACCATAACAGAGAAACCAAAACCAAATAAGAGAGAAAGAAACACATTACACAAAATAAAGAAAGGATAATGTTAAAGTTTTGTCGGGTAAAATGTGTGAGCGGGCGCCAGGTTACTAGGCTATAAATTCTGAATGGACGACACGATCGTCTCTGAGCACGGAAAAGGAAGAACAGCGATAGAGTTTGAGAATTTATGAAGACATTAGTTTGTTGAGTGTTGCGGGAGGGTGAAAGCGAGATGGGTAATGGAGAGAGCTAGAAATAATTACTC
Organism: Homarus gammarus; assembly: GCA_958450375.1. Classification (NCBI taxonomy): domain Eukaryota; kingdom Metazoa; phylum Arthropoda; class Malacostraca; order Decapoda; family Nephropidae; genus Homarus; species Homarus gammarus. Next base: position 717,064 of record CAUDMG010000291.1, read on the forward strand.
GGACGAAAAATATGGGAAACATACTGACCTTGCGGGTACTGTAGATGCTAGCGTGAATAATTATGATAAACAAATATTATCCTTCTTTTACATTTCTTCTAAATATCGTCATTATTAATACCGTACGATTACCAGTAATACGCAGTGTGCGCTCGAGGATAATGATGAGTGACAGTAGAAAAAATGCCACAAAAATGATGCGTAAAGAGTACAGTACACGGTGTGACGTTGGTAAATCACATAAAAATGAACCAGAAGACACCCACACACTCACAGACGCTCGCCTACTCACACAACATTAACGCAAGTACATAAAAACTGTTCTACAGTTCCATTCACTCAACAGAAGCACTGTACAGTACAGTACTTCTCATTGTCTCTTCTTCATAATGTTAATGTGGTAATTTATTACTATACTGTGCTTTAGCAGAAGAGGTATTTCAGCGCGTAGTTTAGATTGTACTGTATGATACACTGGTCATCAATACTTGAAACATTATAAGAGATAGGCGTGTCACGGTGGCCGTTCTGCATGCTGATATTTATGACAGCCTAAAATGGAAACCCATTGTGTGTTTTCCTTGATTCAGATTTTCTAATGTGACCACAAGTTTCGCTCTGTCGTGTCTATTTTTAAAGAGTTTATCAGTCTGAGAGCATTTCAGCCTAACAGGATACCTAAGGTGATTATTTTCTGGGGCATAGTAGTGTCCCTTTGTTGATCTTTTACCTGTGATGTAGCTAATGTCTCTGTAAGTGTAGTCTGCGTTATGTCCAATACTCCAGGTGAAGACGTACGTAGGCTGTATATAGCCAAGTAATCATTGTTTCATTCTTGTATTCACATGTACGATTAATGATTCCCAGAGTTTCGAAACACTGTTCTGGCGCACTTAACATGTTTTGAAATAGCGTCCTGGTTTACTGGACATGTTATTTACACAATTCAAATGTACAGAAATGTAAAGAAAATGTATTGGTGAAGAATTCCGAAGAGAAGGAAATAAAAACTCATTTAAACTTAAGGAATTGCCACAAATGTGTCAATATTTAGCTTAATTTGTTTCCTCTATAAGTTTATTATTCATATTTATCTCTTCACGATCACCGGAAATAAAAAAAAAATTAATAAAAATAAGAGCGCGTAAAAAAAAGCCTGAAATTTAAAAAAGAAAAAAATCATTCCATCCATATCACGTACTTTCTTCTGTATAGGTACATATATTTAGCTTACATTTTTTCGCCTACATATCTACAATCTGTATATCACACATACGACCTTCGCAAACAGTTTAAAACTCCCCCCTCCCCCCCAAAAAAAAAGCATCGTTCCCTTCTTAAATCACTCAGAAGAATTACTCCGCGGCCTCTCCCATATATCACGCTGCTGCCGCTTAAATCGCTTAGAATAGAGTCTTTTTGTCTAAATCACGCAGAATAAAGTGCATTAACTCCCCGTCTGGACAAATTCGCTGTTTCCGATCGTGTGTGAAATCGGGAAAGAGAGGATTTGTGTTGATACGATCAGCTGATGGACGTGTGGGAGGAGGAGAGGGTGGGAGGAGGAGAGGGAGGGAGGAGGAGGAGAGGGACGGAGGAGAGGGAGGGAGGAGAGGAGGGTGGGGGGAGGAGGAGAGGGTGGGAGGAGAGGGTGGGGGGAGGAGGAGAGGGTGGGAGGAGAGGTTGGGAGGACGGAGGAGAGGGACGGAGGAGAGGGAGGGAGGAGGGAGAGAGGGTGGAAGAAGGAGAGGGTGGGAGGAGGAGAGGGTGGGAGGAGGAGAGGGAGGGAGGAGAGGAGGGTGGGGGGAGGAGGAGAGGGACGGAGGAGAGGGAGGGAGGGACGGAGGAGAGGGAGGGAGGAGGAGGAGGAGAGGGAGGGAGGAGAGGGAGGGAGGGAGGAGGAGGAGAAGGTGGGAGGAGGAGGAGAAGGTGGGAGGAGGAGGAGAAGGTGGGAGGAGGAGGAGGAGAGGGTGGAAGAAGGAGAGGGTGGGAGGAGGAGAGGGTGGGAGGAGAGGGTGGGAGGACGGAGGAGAGGGACGGAGGAGAGGGACGGAGGGAGGAGAGGAGGAGAGGGACGGAGGAGAGGGAGGGAGGGAGGAGGAGGAGGAGAGGGTGGGAGGACGGAGGAGAGGGACGGAGGAGAGGGTGGGAGGAGGAGAGGGTGGGGGGAGGAGGAGAGGGTAGGGGAAGGAGGAGGAGGAGAGGGTGGGGGGAGGAGGAGGAGAGGGTGGGGGGACGGAGGAGAGGGACGGAGGAGAGGGAGGGAGGAGGAGGAGAGGGTGGGAGGACGGAGGAGAGGGACGGAGGAGAGGAGGGTGGGGGAGGAGGAGAGGGTGGGAGGAGAGGATGGGAGAACGGAGGAGAGGGAGGGAGGACGGAGGAGAGGGAGGGAGGAGAGGAGGGTGGGGGAGGAGGAGAGGGTGGGAGGAGAGGGTGGGAGGACGGAGGAGAGGAGGGAGGGAGGGACGGAGGAGAGGGAGGGAGGAGAGGAGGGTGGGAGGAGGAGGAGAGGGTAGGGGAAGGAGGAGGAGGAGAGGGTGGGGGGAGGAGGAGGAGAGGGTGGGGGGAGGAGGAGGAGAGGGTGGGAGGAGGAGGAGGAGAGGGTGGGGGGAGGAGGAGGAGAGGGTGGGGGGAGGAGGAGGAGGAGAGGGTGGGGGGAGGAGGAGGAGGAGAGGGTGGGGGGAGGAGGAGGAGGAGAGGGTGGGGGGAGGAGGAGCAGGAGAGGGTGGGGGGAGGAGGAGCAGGAGAGGGTGGGGGGAGGAGGAGGAGGAGAGGGTGGGGGGAGGAGGAGGAGAGGGTGGGGGAGGAGAAGAAAAGGGTGGGGGGAGGAGGAGGAGAGGGTGGGGGGAGGAGGAGGAGAGGGTGGGGGGAGGAGGAGGAGAGGGTGGGGGAGGAGGAGGAGAGGGGGGGGGAGGAGGAGGAGAGGGTGGGGGGAGGAGGAGGAGAGGGGGGGGGGAGGTGGAGGAGAGGGTGGGGGGAGGAGGAGGAGAGGGTGGGGGGAGGTGGAGGAGAGGGTGGGGGGAGGTGGAGGAGAGGGTGGGGGGAGGTGGAGGAGAGGGTGGGGGGAGGAGGAGGAGAGGGTGGGGGGAGGAGGAGGAGAGGGTGGGGGAGGAGGAGGAGAGGGTGGGGGAGGAGGAGGAGAGGGTGGGGGAGGAGGAGGAGAGGGTGGAGGAGGAGGAGGAGAGGGTGGGGGGAGGTGGAGGAGAGGGTGGGGGGAGGTGGAGGAGAGGGTGGGGGAGGTGGAGGAGAGGGTGGGGGGAGGAGGAGGAGGGGGTGGGGGGGGAGGTGGAGGAGGAGGGTGGGGGAGGAGGAGGAGAGGGTGGGGGGAGGAGGAGGAGAGGGTGGGGGGGAGGAGGAGGAGAGGGTGGGGGGAGGAGGAGGAGAGGGTGGGAGTGAGGAGGAGGAGAGGGTGGGGGGTGGAGAGGAGAGGGTGGGGGAGGAGGAGGAGAGGGTGGGGGGAGGTGGAGGAGAGGGTGGGGGGGAGTGAGGAGGAGCGGGTGGGGGAGGTGGAGGAGAGGGTGGGGGGAGGTGGAGGATGAGGGTGGGGGAGGTAGGAGGATGAGGGTGGGGGAGTGCAGGGATGAGGGTGGGTGGAGGTGGAGGAGAGGGTGGGGGGAGGAGTGGAGAGGGTGGGGGGGAGGAGGAGTCGAGGGGGGGGGTGGAGGAGGATGAGGGTGGTGGGGGAGGAGGAGGAGAGGGTGGGGGGAGGAGGAGGATGAGGGTGGGGGGAGGAGGAGGAGAGGGTGGGGGGAGGGAGGGTGGGCGGAGGTTAGGAGGATGAGGGTGGCGTGGGAGGAGGAGGAGAGGGTGGTTGGAGGAGGAGGGAGAGGGTGGGGGGAGGAGGTAAGGAGAGCGGTGGGCCGGAGGAGGTAGGAGAGGGTGGGGGGAGGAGGAGCAGGAGAGGGTGGGGGGAGGAGGAGGAAGAGGGTGGGGGGTAGAGAGGAGAGGGGGGGGAGGAGGAGGATAGGGTGGGAGGAGGAGGAGGAGGTGGTGTGGGGTGAGGAGGAGGAGCGGGTGGGAGGAGGGGAGGAGAGGGTGGGAGGAGGAGCAGACGAGGTTGGGATGAACAGGGAGGTAGGCGAAGGACGAGGGTGGGGGAGGAGGAGAGAGATTGAGGGTGTGAGGAGGAATGAGGGGGTGGCGAGGAGGAGTGGTTGGGAGGAGGAGTTGGGTGGAGGAGGAGTGATGTTGGGTGGAGTAGGAAGAGGGTTGGTTGGGAGGTAAGGAGGGGGTGGGAGGAGGAGGATTAGGGGGCGGGTAGAGGAAGTGGAGGGTGGAGTGGGAGGTAGAGGGAGGGTGTGGTAGGAGGAGGGACTGGTGGTCGTGTGTATGGAGGAGTAGTGTGGGGGAGGAGGAGAAGGAGTGTGTGGGAGGAGGAGGAGGAGAGGGGGGGAGGATGACGAGAGTGGGAGGAGAGGAGGAGTGGCGAGGAGGAGACGTGTGGAGAGTAGAGGGGAGGAGTGGAGGAGGCGTCGAGAAGGAGGTTGTTGGATCGAGTGTTTGTGGAGAGAGTGGTAGGAGGATGGGACGATCGCGTTTTGTGTGGGAGGAGTTACGTTTGTGTTTTGGAGAGTGGAGGAGGAGGAGTCGATGGAGGAGGAGGAGAAGGAGGGAGGAGGAGGAGAAGGTGGGAGGAGGAGGAGGAGAGGGTGGAGAAGAGGAGGAGGAGGGAGGGTGAGGAGAGGGAGGGAGGGAAGGTGGAAAGGAAGTTAGTGTGGGAGTAGGAGGAGGGAAGGAGAGAAAGTTAAGGAGGAGAAAAGGGGGGGTGGAGAAGAAAAAGAGGGTGGAGGGGATTGAGGGAGGGTATGGAGGGGAGAGAGAGCGGGGAGGAGAGAGGGAGGGATGGGCGTGGAGGATGAGTGGGCAAGAGGAAGGGAGTGGAGGAGAAGGTCAAGAGAGGAGGAGAACGGTAGGAGGGGTGGTGGAGGGTGGGGGGGAGGTGGGTGGAAGGAAAGAGGCGGTGTGGGAGAAGGAGGAGGAGGAGGATGAGGATGAGATCGGGAGAATGCCACAAGTTGTCAGCTCGGAGGCAATTCAGTTTCATTTACCCGGAGATGGGAGGGACCGCGAGGACTCATCTTTCTCCAAAGATTCGAAGATCAATCGTTATCGTGGTGTTTTCTTTCCCTCGTCTTCAATAGATGGAGTAAGGGAACAGTCGGGGTATTAGAGTCTCTTGTGTAATTTAGGTGTCATTTTCAGTCTTCCGCTTTCTCCGTATCGATGAGTTCACACAGAGAAGGGGAGAGGAAAGGCACAGAGGAAGAGGGAAATTAGGAAGATGGAGAAACAGAAGAACAATAAAGATAAACAGAAAAACAACGTACAAGAAGGAAAAAGAGAAGACAGAAGCATAAAACAAAGAAAAACTAATACAAAGTAGGAACATTCAATGAAGAAGTAAGAAAAGTATGAAATTAAGAGACACGCGATAAAGGAGAAAACAGCAGCATAAAATAAACAAGACAGCAAATTGAACATTAGCAAGAAGAAAGAGACGGACAAAGAAACCACACAAAAAAGGAAATGGATTCTTCAACTGGCTGTTAAAGCGATTCTAAGCACTTGCCTTGTACTACAGCGGCCAGGGTGAGTCCACTGTAACCCTACCAAACACGTCAGTTTTCTCGGCTACTCAATTATTTGTTTTCTTAAAACAAAACTAACAATGGACGTATGAAGGACAAACTCGTCGGGCACAATAGAGTTAATTATACTAGCTACTGATTTCCATCCTCAAACGGAAAACAAAAATGCTCTTGCTTACCTTAAAACCCTAAAGGCGTATCCAAATAATGTTCGTCAACATGCCCGCTGTCTCTGTAATAATGTTGTAGGCTTATGCGAGGAAATAAGGGCACAATCAGACTTGGGGTAGTCCATGGTGAGGAAGGGGAGGAGGTGGTTACACGTCACTTGCAATACATTATCCTGTGGAGTAAAATTTTGACTGTAACTAACGGAGTAAATATGCATTCACGCAGAAATCTCCATCACTAACAAAATATTCATTGACGACCAGTTCACCTCCCCATCGCCACATTAATTTCATAGCATAAGTAATACAATCCTTGATCCACAAATACCTGTTCAAATATAACATAATATACCACAATCACTGTTATACAGTATATCAAATTTCATCACAATTTCCACCACTACATATTTAATATTTATACTTATAAACTATAATTCTATTATTAAAATCTCGATCACTACTACTGTTACTACTATTAATATCACTACTGTAAATCATATTTCTTTGCCCCTGAAAAGCACTTTTTTGCCTTAATTATCTTAATTCAAGTAGTCCAGCTCTCGACTATGTAGCAACCATCTTTACATAAAAATTAACACCATCACCGGTAAGATCGTGGTTTCCTTGACGAGACACTCTCGCTACTGTAAATGCTCCATGGGGGTCAAGTGTTCTTGAACACTTGACCCCCAACATTAACATAAGTGGGCAGAGAAGGGGAGAGAGAGCATTGTTCCTAATGAACAAACATAACACCCCGAAACTAAACCCCTCACAACAAAGTACAGTAACATTCAAACCTTACTATACTTAATCTCATTTTGATGTTAATTAAATTATGCAGGCAAGTTTGTTTAAGCTAAAGCATCCTAACTACAGAGTAATTTATCTACACATTTTAACAATGTTTCTGAATCCAGCGCTGGTTACCCTGCAGGCACGATAAATTGCCTTTTCAAGACACATAATCACTTGATTAACGAGGCTGAGTAAAGCTGAAGGACGGTTTCGCGGCTGAGCCCTGCACTGAATGGCTTTTCTCTATAAGTGTAAAATATTACTTTTAATTCTCGCATATCTGGTACCAACAATTTATGATAACGGGCGACTGGACTCTCCTAACCATACCTAGTTAACTAAAAAGTAAAGTTTACCATCAATAAGGAGATTACAAAGCTCAGTAATGTATGACAGACGATGTAAAACCAACTGAACCTACCATATAAAAAAAACAGTATCGCTAAGTTAAGGCAGGTTTGGACAATAGAGGTCAGTTGCTGGCACACATCACACGCTGTAGACTGACTAATTTTGTTTAGACAAAATATGGTTTCGCCGCCGTAATTCGCCCTATTTTCATATATTTACACCCATATTTTCCTTGTTTTTCAACCAGGTGCATATTTTTTTATTTTAAACCTGTGCGTGAAACTAAGAAACATTTGTAAAACAGTACGACCAGTTACCCTAATAATTTGAAAAAAAAAAAAAAAACGATATACAGTAATAATACACTTCAATTTTCTGTTATCCTAATTGTGGATCTCAAGCTCCATGCATTATTCACATATATATATATATACTTAACGCTGCAGGGTCACGTATTAATATTTCACCAAAGACCAGAATTTAAGCATTTAATCTAATAAGCTACACGTCACAATCTTCCAGGACAGTAGCCATGAAAAAGCTCTCCATTTATCAACACGAGTAGAGACTGGGGCCTGACATGAGAAAATCCTTAAAAAACAGACCAAATAAATTATTCCCTAACGAAAAATAAATATATATAACACCATAAGGTTCATCTGGCCCAAGAAACTAGTTCATCTCTGGCCTCTAAGTAAATTTAACACACAGAAAAACAAAATATACACGACTTCCTTACACTTTGGGAAGTATACCTCACACCACAGCTGCTCAGCACGTAGAGAATCCCGAAAATTCCGCAAGAGCGGCAAGACTGTGAGAAAACATGCAGTGAAATGGCAGCCTTTGACAGCTGGCTGAAGACTAACGCATTAGCAATTACCCTGCCAACCCCTAGATGGCATCTCACCTGTCACAATAATTGCTGACGGCCTACCTACCGCATTGGGTGTTTCAACTCGCCAGGTATCTCCTCCTAGACGAGTCTGTTTTTAATCGATAAACTCTCTAGGAAATTTGGTATGCCTGAATAGTGCAGATTTTTTTTAATTATTAATTATTATGAATTATGTATAAATATAAGTTTACCGACCATGGCGCGTTCTTTTGTCTCTTTCTCAAATGATAAAGAAAATGGTTAAAGAAAAGTATTTCCAGGGGTAACTTATATATTGTGTACTATTTGAATACAGTACATTAAATCTTGTGGTGAAAATAACAATAATACTGTACCTTAGTAATCGTGCGATATATTACTTAACTTGTTATTAAAAAAAGTATATAATCGTATTTATGGTCCTTCGGTGAAATCTCTCTGAGGCATACAAGTATAACGTATCTGATTAGATGAGACCGTTCTCCTGTTCTCAATATTTGACTACTCAAGGTACTTCTAATCTTATAATAAATACATATAACAAACAAAGTTTGCTGTTAGATAAACTTGTTTCCAGTAGCACAGAGCTAACAGGTACAGTTGGAGAGGAAAATCCTGAGTTTCCAGAAGCATTATTTATTTGTAATGAAAACTTTAGTACTGTACTGCAAAATAGATTTATCAAATTAACCACTTTGAGATGTTTCGTACCATTATATGACATTCAGTCAGGCATCCCGACTGTTCATATGTAGTTGAGGTAAATCTTTGATAATGTTTTGCCAAGCAAAAAAAAAAAAAAAAAAAAAAAACAGGTAAACAACAGAAATGGTTGCCTGTTTGAAATAAAAAACGCTCATTGGTCCCTGTAAACATGTTATAATACTCTGGAGAATAGGAATAACCAGATGTAATTTATTCCCTAATCTAAACGAATAAAATTGATTCGATAAAAAAATAATAATAATTAAAATTGGTCACGGACGTCAACCGGTGAGTCTCGCTGGCAGACGAACAAATAACCATTTTTCCTGCTAAAATACTGAATAATTACTCCACGAAATTAGCGTCTGCGTCCTGGTGGTAACTAGATCAAATCGTACGACTCTCTGGTTCTCTTTATAGAATATCTTCTATATTTATTAGCTCTGGGACTGGCCGTCGGGGACCTGATGGCTCCCAGGTCAAACTGGAGTATATATAAAAAAACGTGATTGTGAAGGTGAGTAATATTTGATTACCTCGGGGACCTGCAACTCTGCCTTGCCAGCTAGGAGGGCGCTCTGAAGTCCTACATATAAAGTTCAGTTCCCACTCTAAATGTGGGTTGGCCATAGGAAGGACATCCAGTCACAAAACTTGCTTCAAATTTGCTTGAACACAGCTAACTCACGCCATCAGTTGAACATGGCTAACCCACGCCATCAGCTGAATACGGCTAACCCACGCCATCAGCTGAACGCGGCTCACCCACGCCATCAGCTGAACACGGCTATCCCACGCCATCAGCTGAACACAGCTAGCCCACGGGTGTGGAAAATTTCCGTCAAATAGCAATAATAGTAATGATGATAGTGATGACTGATCATGGTGATAACAATGATTGATGATGATGATGATGATGACGCTGATGACAATGAATGATGATAGTGATGATGACATTTATGATGATTTATAATGGTGTTGACGATGATGACAATGGTAATAATTGATGATGATGACCATGGCAATGATTGATGATTGATGATGATGTCAATGACTGATGATGATGAAGGGAGAAATATATCATCCCTACATCTATGCTTAAGGAATTAGTCATTGTTCTTGTCGACACGGTATAATAAAGAGGGAAACAGTAAGTGGTGGACTGACAAGTGAACACTCTACTGTACAGTGTGAAGAGTTACCTACAGTATAATTTAGAGGTAGTTAATGAGGATGGAAATCAACAAGACTCACCCAATCCTTAGAGCCTTAGTATCACTGGTTATAATCTTAGTGTTTGTATATACAGTAAGTGCTCCAACATACCGAGGTATTTAACACCATTCACAAGTGTCAGTTTTTACACCTGACAATAACAAAACCCATCATTACACAAGAGTTTCTTATAAATCCTATATACTTATAAGGTTCTGTAACAGTATAGCGTCATTTTTATCTGCCCATTGTCTGGCCAGTTTTCTCTCTAAGTCAATAAGTTTGGAGAGCCGGTCAGTCCCACTACGTTCAAAATAAGCAATGAGGAGTAGTTTTGTCTTACCTAGCTGTGTGTACTTGGCGGAAGAAGCTTATATTTGTGAATTCTTACATTACTGCTACGAAGCCTCAATGTCAGACAATACAAGCTTCTTCCCAAACACGTCGGCCATAACCCCAGTAAGATGCGATACACTATTGATAAAGTCCTCACGTTTATCAGACTGTGGGAATACATGAACAGAATTTTGCGGTAAACTCTGTGAATATCGATTTTCTACACGGCCATGTCACAGGAATTATTCATTTGCTTAAAATCAATATCGAGAATGGAAAACGTTTCGTCGGTCTCACTGTTTGGCGCGTTTGTTTTTCCCTTTAAAGCCTTCTCCAGCCATGACACAAGATGGCAGTAGTCAGGAACCTACAAACACACATTTTCATTCGTTGTCGCTCAATCTTTCATAACAAGGCTCCCTATTTCTATCTGGTTTAACCTCGTCGCTTCACATAACCTACCAACACCTTAGTATCATTCTGTGTTACGATATCCAGGGTGTCAAAAGAATATCACGATCAAGGAAGATTTTGTGGGTAAAGAAAACAGCACTGACGACACCGGCTTCTCTACCGGCAACCTTTATTGACTATAAACACTCAATGTTTGTATCATATATTCTTTTTATCATGACCTTGTATCGCCAATCAGCCTACTTAACACATTCTATCAGCAAGTCCAATAGAATGTCAATTTGAATTTTAAAGTTGACTATTGAAGTGCAAACACACGCCATGAGTATATCTAAATATAAACTGCTTCAGAATGAGTAGTTTAGGAAGGCCACAAATTTAAGTCCATCTCAGAGCATCATGTTCCATCCCTTCCTACTGTACAATGTTGTCTATGAAATACTGTTGTAGAGACGCCACCTCAAGACATCGTGCGTCACCAGAGGTCAGATGTTATTGGGGAGGTCAGTGGGTGTCAGTTGTCGCCACTGACAGCTGGGGTGATAATAAATCATGAAGGATCATGAAAGATGCTGGATGCTGTCCAAAGTTGCTGTCCAAAGTTGCTAGACTATAAGTTACCAGAGGTCATCAGACAGGACCTTGCCGGCAGTGGTGACGTAATAGGTCACAGCGGCCAGGTGCTGGGAGAACTGGTCCCAGCGCTCCTCTTGCTGCTCAGGGTCTAGGTCAGTGATGCCGTCCAGGGCGTCCGTCAATCCGGCAAAGGCGGTGCTGGCGTAAATGTTGCTGATGCTCGGCACCATCACCACGTGACTACGACAGAACACAAGTTGAGGTTAAATGAGGCGATTCTTACCTAACACAAGTAAGCATCAGACACGGTCAACTATGTGTGCTGGAGTGAGATAAAGCGGTCCGGAGTGTTGCTCCACCTTTAGTGAATGTTACAACAGTGTAACTATCATGTGTTCACCAATGTTTGGAAGTTAGGGAACTCCTATAACTTAGTACTGTATACTCTTAAATGCACATTTTTCTTGCTTCATTGTTTAATTTTGCTGACCTAATTTATACTTCCGATATTAATAAGATTTTTTACTGAAGTTAAAACTGTTCCCTCTCTATAGAACATAATGCCCATAATAGTTAAGTACAAATACCAAATCCTGTAAATTATCCTGATTCTTTTACAAAAGTAAAAAACTGTATAATGGGAAGAGTAATCCAGCTGGACCACGCTGGAGGGCGGCAGTGATCTATGGGAGGTTATTCCACTTTTTTGTGAACCTGGCAGAAGCTCCAGCTGTCTTGGAGTAAGACTCTACAATATCGTTGACTTCTTTTGTGGTTTGACTTCTCCCTCGATTACTAATGCTGACACTTCCCTTTTCTCCAGCACTCTCATGTATCACATCTGGTTTCCTTTCAGAGTTAAGGGGGAGAGAGAGGCACAAGAAGTTACTCTATGGACGTACGGGTGGAGAGGCGGGAGAAGAAATACTGTTCTTAACACATGATTTATGTTTCCTCGACGACTCTGATGTTTCCAATAATATTTATGTGCGACTGAGAGATCTGGATAATAAAATACCCCCTTGTATATATCTTTTTTGAGGATTTTCTCTGCAATATCTGGCAAGTCACCATTCAGCCACGAGCCCAGTCTATGTTATACCTGTACATCATCAACTCAAGGTTCTTGGTGAGCCTTATAATGACACACAAGAAGAACAGAAAAATGATAATAACAGAATAAACAAGATCTGGAAATTAAAAGTACATGGTATATCACAGGAAACTATCTGAACGATAGGCGAGGTCTTACTTGTAGTCAGGTCGTCCTGGGAGGCCGTGAGGGTCAATCATTGCTCGCTCCACCATCATCATCTGGTCGTTCACTCGCCGCATCGCCAGGGGGCTGAGGACACAAGTTAGATCAGGTAAGGTTAAAAGGCAGCAGCGAATTCGAATTGTGTGTTTTAAATCAAAGGATTATTTTACTCCTATTTAGAGTTTTATTTTTTTAACGTCAGAAGCGGAGGGTGATTCCTACAATGTAGCAATATAAAAATTATGGTGCACAAATATATGTTTACTCAGTGTCTTATTATCTATCTCATTTATTTCCGAGCAAAAAAGTGGAACCTTAAAGCTAGACCTGATATTTAAATGCACCTTAAGGCTACCGAAATAATCATGTTCTGATTCTGACATTAAAAGTTAGAAAGTTGATATTGTGTGTGATTCAATTAGGGAATGTAATTTTGCTATGTAAGTTGGGGCAAAACTATTCTAAAACTGCTTGTTGGAAAAACATTTCTAAATGTCATCACGTTCTAATTAAATGAATCCAGGGAGAATAAATGAGGACTATAACAGAGGACCAAGTCTGTTAAACTCAACCTGGCGCAGATAAAACCTAAATGTGAGGTTGTCAGGTGTATGTAATCACAGTAGGCGGTATTATCATCACTGGTTAACATACTTTATTTTTTACTTTTACTGTGTGCATTTAAAATTTTGATAAGTTTAAAAGAAATATCTTACTAGTATTCAACATGCATTATTAACATCTGTGTACTGACATAAGCGTGTCCATTTAGAAGCTTTGCTCACTTGGTAGAGTTTATGTTGATAATGTTATTGGTGAAGTTCCTGGCAGCTTGCGAGAACTCCGTCACGGCAGCGCAGAAGTAATCTGATCAACACATAACACAGGCAAGTAGTATTCATTATCTGGTAGGGGACAATCTGCTTCCCACACACACTAAAACAACCCTGTCATGAACCTACCTTATAAACTGTTATATGAACATACAGTCGTAATATTGGAACCACTTCATTTTCATCTGCTGTGAGAATTTGAATGAACGAACGACAAAACAAATTCAACGTGAGGTGTAGTGGCGGCGGTACTCCTCAGAGAATACACAAGAGGCTACAAAATCTAAGTTAAACAAACCTAATCTACTCTGAAGTATCTAAACAAAACCTGAACTAACATACCCGAAGACAGTTACAATAGGTCTTGGTTAGGCTAGTAGAGTGTGTCATACGGAGGCGAATTTTTTTTTTTGAGTTTGAAAAATCGGCCCATGGTATTAATGATGTAGTTCTATGTGCAGAATCATGTGATATCTTCAGATTTGAAAAGTTTTTAATTTTTTGCTAGGTAAATTTTAACTTGAAATCTTATGAAAATTCAGTATTCCCACCCTTTTACCAACACCACTAAATAGCTTATTTAAAGTAAAGTAAATGTATCAGGTTAATTTATTAGGATGAAAATGATCCAGAATAGTGAAACGAATGATCTTGACACATTTATTAAATTTAATATTCCTTTAGAAAACAAAATCATCAAATACAAAAACCGGTTTTACTACTACGACCCGGTGTTGCTGCACACCATAGAGAACATGTCTTTCTTGCTTCTGTTTCTACTCATCACCTCCCTGCTGACCACCTGAGCTCGGATGTAGCCTTCCCTCCTCTCCTGGCTGTACACGTGACTGCTGGCCTCGCTCACTTGCTGTACACAACGCTCTATACTCTGGGTGTGCGAGGGCCAGGCAGGGACATGCATGGGGTTGTCCAGGAAAGCTCTGACTTGAACATTGGTGAGGCTGCAGGTAAGAGGGGGCTCACTGCCAGCCTGGATGTTATCCAGATCTATGAGATCAGTGAGGGTCTTGGCACCTAGATTGACTTCAGGAGTCTTCCTGACCCTGAAGGAATCGTCACCAACTGATTCGTCATGCCCAGATCCTCTCATAAGTCTCATATCCAAGATCTTTTTGACTGCCACTCTTCTCTCCTCCTCATCCTTACTGCAGAGCATTGTCTGCAGAACTGCCTCGGGATGAGCATACCAGGAAGATCTCCTCACAGTCTGCTCCACAATCTGAACAACCTTCCTTGGCTGACTCCTCAGGAGCTCAAGCTGGAAGAGAACATGCCTCGGACCTTCGGAGAACGATGACTTGACCTTGGTGTTGAACCAATTTGGCAAGTAGACACTCACGATGAATTGGACAATAAGTCTCAGGTTGTGAAGCTGGTTCCCTTTCAGTTTATGATGAGCGACCCAAATTCTGCAGAACCTGAGAGCCACCTAGAATGTGAGACTGGACCTATCTGCAGGTAAGCAAGTCTATCAGGCATGACCCCAGTTTTGATGGCACTGCAAATCATGTAACCATAGTACTGGTCACTACTCAGGTCGTCAATGACAGCATGTGCAAGTTCAACGAGTGGAGGGCCAACTGTGATTTTTTCAAAGCTCGGATTTATTTCTAACTCAGTGGCAGAGTCCAGCATCTTGCCAAGAGGACCAGACCATCTGTTGTTTGAAAGAGTCTTGCCATCCAGCACCTGGATCAGATGTCTGAGTGGCAACTCGTTGGTGTGGAGGTCACAAACAATCCAGACCAGCTTCCTCCCAATCTTCCGCTCTATCCACTGTATGACCCCCCCCCCCCCTTGCCACCCTGTGTTCGTGTTGGTGCTGTCCCCTCCAATGGCCTGCAGGGTCTGGTCTACGTTCCTCTCTCTGAGCCAGTTCACAATGTTATCTGCCACTATCTCAGCTGGTTTCCTGATGTCATCTTTCTCTGGAGTGAAATGCCACAAATACTTCCCTCCTGGTTCACTGCAGCAGGAGTAGTGTTCCTCCTTCACCATGGCAGGGAACAACTTGTCAGAATCTCCAACTTTCATGAACACTTTAGTGTCATCCCTTCTCCCATCAAAGAACAAACAATTGATTCCATTTTCTCTTATCCCCTTATCAAACTCCTCTTCTAGGTTACTGACAAGTTTCTCCTGAGCTCTCCTTACTTTGTTATGATCTATCACCAGGTGAACATCATCAGGTGTTATCAAACCACCGTCAATCCAGGCAGCTGTTGCTATCTCTGCAGTTTCTCTGAGACCAGTGTGGTGTCGTATGCTGGCCAGAGCTATGCTCGGGATATCTTTCCTATTTCGAATCTTATGCCTGGAAGGTTTGGGATCATTATTTTCTGGGTTAGGGACAAAGTCACCATTCTCCTGGTCAGCACTCGGATCAGCCATGGGGAAGTCATTAAACTCTGAATCAGCTTGGCTCCAATCATCGGCCTTTTTTACCTCACCCTGGGCCTTCTCAAGTCTCTTTTCCTCGGCAACTCTTCTCCTCTTCTGTCTCTCTGTGGCAGCCTCCTGTCTCTTGGACTCCGGAATATCTTGGCTAGAAATCATGAGAGCCCCTATACTGCCAGTCTTCTCTCTCTGTGCTTTGACAAATGCCAGTTCGATCACAGGAATCTTCAGTTCACGCTTGCAAATACAGGAGATGTGGGCCTCGGATTTACAGTCACGATCGCATCCAAACTCAGGACAGAGAACAATTGGGCACTTGCAAGTAATTATGTCAAATAACTGGTCCAGTTGCTTGGCAAAGCTGTCCTTAACTGCAAGTTTTCCTCTCCCAAGAGAGATATCTCTTGCCTTTTCCCAACTGGCTAGCAGTCTCTCACTAATCTTCTCCTGACTTGTTATGACTGGAGGCTTGAACTGAGCGTTAGCCAGAGCGTACTGTGCCAAGACAGCTTTGGTCATATCACTGGCAATGTCTTTGTTTGTGTAAGTTCTTTGGTTCTTTTCACTGATTTGCCTGATTAAAACACCGTATCTCAAAGCATCTCTCAATGTAGGCAACTCCGACTTCAGGAGCTCTCTCCCAGACCCAAGATAGTGACTGGATTTTTGGTTCCTCGTCCTGACACAAGCAGCCATCGCAAATATTATCAACTTATAAATGCATCAGATTCTGAAACAGAAAAAAATATTGTTAGTTGGGTTGTTAAAGAATGAAGTCAGAAAGCAATGTTCACTATTTAATTGTAATGCACTAATGCAGCTGTACGTTAGATTTTCGATAAATTTCACGCTAAAATTTACCTATCAAAAGGTTGCAAAATATTGAAACTGAAATTATTTTCTGTTTATATACACTAAAATCTACCAAAAAAGTGATGGGCCATTAGTTTTAGCTGATCTTCCCTCCTATGACACACCCTATTAGGTTAGTCATGTTTGGTTCAGTTGGGTGTAGTTAGGTCATGTTGCATGGAGTCATGTTGAGAGAGGTAAAAGCAAAACCCCCGATGCATCTATACAAAAATGTCGCCAATAAGTGTTACTAGTAAACGCCTGACTGACAGACGTTCTCTTGACTATATGTGCGTATAATTTTGTGTCCACAGAAGATAAGGGGTAAAACTGTCTTCACATTACAAATTCCAACAAGTTGCTTAATTTGTCCTATAAAATGAATCAGCAAATAAGTGTTAAGGCAATGATGACGTGAAAGATCAAGTTAATCATATTAATTACAGAATAGAACGCTCTGTTTATAGCTGCTAATGATCAAATGGATCATGTCAGAGACGCATTGTACAATATAAGATAGCTTACCTTATAAGACTACCATTGTATCGTTTTCTCTGGTTCACCATCTTTTATTTACAGAAAGCGATTTCTATCATACGATTTTGATTGCCAACACGCAATCTCTATATCATGTTAGACTCAAAGAGAAAGACATATATATGCAGGTGTCTACTGTAGCAAAAACACACATAATTAAATGGCTGACGGGCTACCAAGGTAAATATGTACTGTAGTTCTATATATACACAAATCCCGGGGTAGATATACTGTAACACACAGTGCAGTAAGTGATGATGGTGGTGGTGGATGGCGTTGATAACATGGACGAGATAAAAGGTACGGTAGTCGCCATTCAAATAATACTGTACATGTCTCAGTAAGCAAGATTGTTGCGGTTCACGTGATAACATCCAGAGACCACATATAACCATCCCAACTACCATACAGCGTTAATTTAATAATGAATCGAAGGTGAAATGACGTCAGGGTTTCATTTTAGCGTCAATTCAACCCTGAGGTGACATCAAATGTCAGCTGGGATGGTTCCTGACCTAAGGTGATGTTCCTGGAGGAGATGAGGTCGCCATAATGCTCCACCAACTGGTCAAACGCCACCGTCACGAAGTCGCCGTACTCCACCAGCGAGAAGGGTAGCAGCTGGCCAGATAAACAAGAGGTGACAATTACCATGCGAATTAAATATGGCGTTGTAGGTTGATACGTTTATGTACGGTTCTGAAAATCATGTGTTTATTCTGGTTGGAGGAAGGGAGGAGGGGGCAGGTGAGAAGGGGGAGGATGGTATAAGAAGGGGGATTAGAGGAAAATGAAGAGGGAGGAAGGGGAGGTGAGAAGGGGGGAGAAGAGGGGAGGTGAGGAGGAGGGAAGAGAATGGGGGCGGGGGTAAGTATCTCATTGAGAATATGGCATAATGAGAAGCGAGTAACAAACAACACTCATAAATAGTTATTATTATTTTCAATGATTCATATTTATGGAGACTAATATTCACTTACATGACTCCCGATAACAAACTTTCAGGAACTGAATTCAGAAACGACACAGATTCCCATAGACGTGACTAACTGGGTGACGGTTCAACACATTAGTTTTTTTACCTGAATCTTATAAACTTAATACATACAATATCAATTTTTACACGTATATCAACCAAAGTTCAGAGCATTTTGTGATGGACTCTTTTGTCGAAACATGTTGGTTGTCTATTGAATATTTCTCTTATGTTTTGTTATGCAGGGATTGCTTTACTATTTACTCTAGGACGGGGACAATACCTGTAAAATTCGTACATAAAACAGGAGAGAACCCCGTGTTGACCTGAGAGTCCTCTATACCATAATACCTACAGTATATTGTCTACCAATGTATACATCTCTTGCGTTAAATACTGGCAGGATTTCTTGTCCTGGTTACTCAGGAGAGGAGACACGGACTGTTGGATAGACTATAACTAATACGGAGGTCTGAAAATGAGTCACGATCTGTACTAAATCCTTAATGGCGGAAGAAAATTTACATCACGGAGTAACAAGAGGAGTTCCTAGGTTGAGCAACATCACGGAGTAACCAGAGGAGTTCCTAGGCTGAGCAGTCAGGAGTAGGAAGAACGCCAGTTGTATCACTCGTTACTAGTTCCCACATAATAAAATTTCCAGTAAATACAATTTTTTTTACAAAAATATTTCTTTAAGAATTAAAGTTATTTGCAAATGCATAAATTTATAGTTGCGAACAGTACTTACGACAATAGCAGATGAAGAGCTTAAATACAATAACAACTCAACCGCAAAACACATTGTACCAAGGGCCAGAAAATTCAATGTAATATTCCTTTGCTGGAGATCTACTCAACACGTATAGTATGTATAGTATAGTATAGTACAGTATAGTACTACGTATAGTACAGTACCTGAGCGTCAGCGAGGTTCACCGCCATCACCGCCCACATCTGCGTGACGGCGGCTTGGAAGTTGAAGCCTCTATCGTAGAGCTCGTCCGCCGCGGCGAAGGTCTCGTACAGTGTGTGGTAGAGAGGCTGGGTGTACAAGTCCTGTACCAAACAAGAAACACAACAGTGTGCTGTATGACACTTACCTCTTAACTTATATACTCATGTACCCGACCGTTTTTTTTTACAATATAAAAAATGTAACATATAATTTCTTTATAAACTTCATATAAAATACTGACTTATTCAGTATTTAAGATAATGCAAAAACTTTTCCATAATTACAATAAGTGTCGAAATCAATTTGGATTAACATCTGCTTTCACGGCAACACTACTACTAGATCACTGTTATCAAACAATGATACATAACTGAACACATACAGTTCTCCGAACACACACACCTACAAAATGGTTGTACACAAATTCCCTCACCCTCTTCATTCATTCTCTCTCTCTCTCTCTCTCTCTCTCTCTCTCTCACCGGGCCGTGGGTGTAGCGTACGTCTAAGGACGGTACGCCAAGGTTGTGCTGGAAAGCCTTGTAATCGCTGCCTGATCCTAGGATGGCAACACTGCATCGCGGCCGTGGTGGAGGATGAAGGCGAAGTGATCAGTGACGGTGGTGGTCCACATTGTAGAGATCAGAGAGAGAGAGAGAAAATCCTTGAAAAATTAGGCTTTGTATAATGTTTTTAACCCCTTAGTGTTAAATGAATTAGCCCATTGGGTTATATATATTAATCCCGTCAACAAGACTATTAAACCCCTTGAATAACACTATTAAGTCTTAACATCATAATTTACTTATTTGAGAATAACGAGTGAAAAAGAATATCACTTACGAGAAAATACACAGCAGTTATTATGCAGATGATATCCTGATCGTTATAAACACTAGAGGCATAATTTAATTTGTCTAAATCCTATGTCATTTTGGGGTTACGGCGGTTCCTGTGTTGTAAATTATGGCCCAGATTAATAAAACTGACTGGCATTAGCATTGAAAAGTTAATCCTGGTACAATGAGTTTATTAAGAGATGTAAAGCTGAATTCATTAGTGTATCCGATTAAGTATGTGGGTTTCTGTACGATCAATGTTCACAGGTGAACTACTCGACACATCAACAAACGATCAACAGAACTCAGGCCAGTAGTAACAATGGGTCATTAGTTTATTTCAGGGGTTCATAGTTGGGGTGGTATTGTTTTACTGTCAATGTTTACATGATGCGATAACAGTCTGTTTATGGAAGATAATAACTCATGTCATGTTACCTATGAACGTTTAAGGTGACATCTGGTACATTTTTTTTTTACGGGTTATCATAAAGCTTCACACCTGACCTGGTACTGGTATTGCGTCAACTTCGAACCTTTGAAATAATCTCTTTAAAATTATTGTCATCACTAACTATAACACACAATAAACAAATAGTGGGGGACTTATATCATAAATGGTACACTGCAACTATGTTATAATAAACGTGAGCCATTCCTTTAAACATTCCAATTATAATAAAAAAATTCAGAATTCCAACTATAAAATCTATATCATTCCTTATTATAAATCCTCTTTTCCTAAAATTTCACCGTATCTCTCCCATTTGCCTCTATCCTCACCTAGGTCGTCCGGGGTGATCTGTATCAGGTCGTCTGAGCGTCCAGGTGTCGTACACAGTAGGTCGTCCGGCAGCGATCTCTTCTGGGTCAGGGTTGGGGATCTGGGAAAAATAAAACAAGTCAACTGTGCAGTATGTACAGTCTCGTTCAAGATTCTTCGAATACTGCTGGAGACAACTGGCAACTCAAGGCCGTTTGTTTACTATAGTACAGTCACCCAAAAAAGTCGTTTCGCCTCTCACCCTGAACCATGAACCCCGAGATTCAGACTCTTGAATCTGAAGCATTTATGGACAGACTAATGTATCAGTGTCTTCTGCTTCGGGTTCACGAGTCTGAATATCGGGGTTCGTGGTTTAGGATGAGAGGTGACAGGACTATTTTGGGTGACTGTACGTCGTAAAATTATGAATAAATGTAAAAGTGATCGGTGATTGGTTACTTAGTTCCCCGTTGCTTAATTAATGGTTGGGCTTTGTTGTTTCGTATTATAGTATACTACGGATAGTAAACAAACGGCCTTGAGTTGCCAGCTGTCTCCAACAGTGTTCGAAGAATCTTAAACGAGACTGTACACCCACCAAAAAAAAGTTCTGTCAGTTCTCTCCCTCATCTATGAACTCTGAGACATATGAATCTGTGAGTTCGAGACATCAACAATGTGTGATGTTTCAGATTCACAGGTTCAGGAGTCTCAGGGTTCATAGATGGGAGAGAGAACTGGCGGAACTTTTTTTGGTGAGTGTACAGTCCCAGACGAAAGTTCTCGCTATAGTCAAGGTGGAGAGTTTTTTTTTTTTTTATTGGGCACCCCCCTACATCCTTGTGTAAGACGTAGCGCAGAAGCGTTTACAGCGCCCAACAGAGAAGCATGCTAAGTTCATACTTGCCTTTATGTCTCATGAGTTAAGGGCGTAGAAGCCTGAAGAGTCAAGGGCGTAGAAGCCTGAAGAGTCAATGGTTTATGTCATCAAGTTATTGGAAGCTCCAACAACTTGTCCCTGAATACGAATTCGCAGCTTTCGATTTACACCAGGTACCTACTTTACTGCTAGGTGAACAGGGACTAATGGGGGCTAGGAAGTAAGTCCAAACAACTTCCACCGGCCCGGGTATCGAACCCGTGACATCTCGCTTGCGAGGCAAGAACGGTACCGCTTCTACCACCGGTCCCCCTCAAGGTGGATAGATATTTATAAGGATATATCAGGCCCCCTTTTGTATTTCAACATAATCAGATAATGCATCTGGCCAACATTAGTGCTTGTTAAGGCATCAACACAAGCTTCACAGTGTAGAGATTTCTTTAACCGAAACACAAACAAGCCAGCTATATATGCAACAATTTTGTTGGAACACTGGGACAAATGGAAACTGCTAGGAACATAAGTATAATCATGGTCCTCCTCATTAGCTCAAGATGACTCGGACAACACGTCTATGTCCTCGTCTCTGAAGCGCTTTGACCACAGACGTGTATGCTTAGATGCAACAAAATTTTCACGTCTTGTTGCCCGAACCCATTCCTGTCTTAAGGCCTCATCTTTAAGAAAACTGTAAATTAAGAGAGAAAAACTACTTCTAGAATGAGAGCTATTAAGAAAAAAAATAAAGTATCCTGAGACACAATGATCTTTACTGCGACAACCGCACATGGCTGCCAATATGCATAAGCTTAATCTTTCATGTTAAGAAACAATATTAATTTCCACTGTATGTATTAATACTGAATGCTATATGGCTGATTGTAATAATATTATGCTACACTTGTAACCATGTCTTCTATCTTGTTACGTGTGTATGTACAATCAAAGAGAAAAGTCGTGTTGCGGATTAGTTCGAAGATTAAATATAACTCGTGAAACATTATGAGAACCCTCCCACAAGGCAGAGCGCAGCAAAAGTTTTAGCCCTTCGACATATATTTTCACCAAATTCCACGACATGACTTTTGTCTTTCATTGTACATATGTTATGTTTCTTATCATTGGGTTTTGTTTTGTTTGGGGTTATAATAGTAATTTTCATTGTTCCTGTCACTTACTAGAATATTCTTTTGTTCTCTTCCAGATGCCATACTACCCTTGGTTAGTTATATGAACAATAAAGCCTGAGTCATAATGGAGAAGTTCCTGAGGCCGGAACGACTGGATGCTACGCCGAACTCTCCCACCTCCACGCCACTGGTTCAGGACCTTCAACATGTTCCTCACCTCCATTTCTGCTCTCGAACCCGACAAGCTAGCCACTCTCTGCAACTTCGTCTCCCTATCTGTGTACGAATACATAGCCGACTTTGTCTCGTACGACGCCGACATCCAGATTCTGCAGGACTTTTACGTAAAGCCGGAGAACGGTGTTCGCCCATCATCTACTAGCTACCAGGAGGCAACACTCGGGCGAGAGTTTGGACGAATATTTACAGGAACTTCGTCAGCTCAGCAAGGACTGCAACTTCAAAGTTGTCACAGCAAAGGCGAACAGAGACGAGAATATTCGTGACGCTTTTATCAATGGTCTACTATCTCCTATGATCAGACAGCGTCTCTTAGAAAATAATACTCTTGATTTGGCTATTGCATTCGACCAGGCTCGCGCGCTCGATCTGGTTCAAAGAAACTCAGAGTCCCATCTTCGGTCTCAGGCTCCTATGAACGCTGCCGCTGTTACTTTACCTGAGAAAATCGACAGCGATGACTCTGATGACTCTTCCCTCTTAGCTGCCACTCAACAATCAAAGAGTTATTTCTGTGGTGGAGCACGGCATAACCGACTTCAGTGTCCTGCGCGCGATTCAACTTGCCACAAATGCAACAAGAAAGGCCATTTTGCGAAAGTATGCAGATCATCTCGTTACTCACCTGCTACTTCATCTTCCACTTGTGCGGTCTTACACTCTCCTACTTTGACTGCAATATCTGCGACTTCCCCTAGTTGTCGTGCTCGATCTACCATGTATGTGCTTGTTAATGACGATATAGCTACAGCCCTCGTTGATACCGGGAGCTCAAAATCGTTTGTATCAAACCGCTATATCCAGCAGAAGTCTCTGAGATGTCATCCAGGGTTAGGTCACTTGTCTATGGCATCGTCTTCCCTATCGTCGCTAGTACTAGGTCACTGTACTGTACACATTACCCTCAAGGGGAAACTCTATCCAGATACTCAACTGACTGTTCTACCCGAACCTACGCAGTGACGTTATTCTTGGTCAAGATTTCATGATCCTACTTAGTGGCGTTACAATTTATTTCGGTCGGCCTAAAGAGCACCTCATCATCGGAGATAATACAGCTGCTTGTAGCCTAGCATCTACTTTGGTCGATTCACCATCTATCTTCTCTAATCTGATCTCCCCCTCTAAACCTGTTGCGACGAAGTCAAGACGATTTGGTCAAGCGGACAGGGTTTTCATCCAAGGTGAAGTCGATAAGACGCTGTCGGAAGGAATAATCGAACCCAGCACTTCACTGTGGAGGGCGCAAGTCCTCATCACTACTAATGAGCGGCTCAAAAAACGGCTTGTTGTCGACTACAGCCAAACCATCAACAGGTATACCCAGCTGGATGTTTATCCCTTGCCCCGGATAGACGACTTGGTGACTAACCTATCTCGTTACAAGATATTCAGCACTCTCGACCTAAAGAGTGCGTACCATCAGATCCCTATGCGGGATACGGACTGGCTTTGAGGCGGACCGTAAACTGTACCAATTCCGTAGGGTTCCATTCGGAGTGACGAACGGCGTGGCTTGTTTCTAACGAACCATCAATGAATTCATATGTAGAAAGGAACTGCTGGGTACTTTCGCGTACATTGACAACATCACCATCGCCGGTTCATCTCAACAAGAGCACGATGAAGATCTGTCCAGATTTCTTGAAGCAGCAAAGAAGTCAAAATTCACCTTCAATGAAGACAAATCTGTCGTCTCAGCAACGTCGATTGATTTGCCGGGATACACCATATCGCATGGCACTCTCAAGCCAGACGCCGATCACTTGCGTCCTCTGAAGGAATTACCACTTCCGAAAGACTTACCTGCTCTACGACGCGTGATAGGACTCTTTTCATACTACTCCCAGTGGATCTCGCACTTTTCCGACAAAGTCAGACCTTTAGTCAAGGCTCAGACATTCCTTCTCCAAGGGGAAGCAGTCTCCGCCTTCGAAAATCTTAAAAAAAAATAGCAAGTGCGGTAGTCAGCTGGATTGACGAGACGATTCCATTCATAGTAGAAACCGACGCTTCCGACTCTTCCATCTCTGCCTCCCTGAACCAAGCCAGTTGACCAGTTGCATTCTTTTCGAGAACACTCTCAGAAAAAGAGTGCAGACACTTTTCTGTCAAAAAAGAGGCCTACTCGATCGTTGAAGCAGTAAGGAAATGGAAACATTTCCTGTCTGGCAGACACTTTACTCTCATCACCGATCAGCGAACTGTGTCCTTCATGTTTCATTCCAAGAAGCTGGGAAAAATCAAGAAAGACAAGATCCAACGATAGAGGGTCGAACTCGCCTGCTTCGACTACGACATTGTCTATCATCCAGGGACTGAAAACTCTATCGAGAGCCTTCTGTTCGGCTACCAACCACAACAGCCTGTCGGATCTCCATCTGCAGCTATGTCATCCAGGAGTCAAAAGGATGGCTCACTTCAACCGCATTCGCAACTCACCCTATTCTGTAGATGACGTCAAGAAGGTATGTGCTGAGTGCTCTACCTGTGCCAAGCTTAAACTTCAGTTCTACAAACCCGACACAACCCCCCCGACACAACCCCCCTCATCAAAGCTACTCAGCCTTTTGAACGGTTAAACATCGATTTCAAGGATCCCTTGCCGTTGACTTCCCGAAATCGATACCTACTAACCGTGGTTGACGAGCATTCACGATTCCCCTTCGCGTTAGCAGGCGAAGACATGACAGCGGCAACATTCATCAAGTGTCTGCGTCAGTTATTCGCTATATTCGGCATACCTGCTTATGTCCACTCGGATCGAGGCACCTCCTTCATGAGCCGAGAGCTGAGAGATTTCCTCACTAGTTTTGGTGTGTCTACCAGCCGAACACACCCCATACAACCCTAGAGGAAGTGGTCAGTGCGAGCGCTACAACGGAATGATATGGAAAACCATGACACTTGCTCTGAGGTTCAAGAACCTCGCAGAAACTAATTGGGAATCTGTGTTACGAAGACATGTCAGGAACAGTAAGTACGACCCTCTGGTTGATGAGGTTGAACTTCTGGAAGCCAACCCACAGTATGCCCACGTTCGGTTCCCCAATGGACGACAGTCTAGCGTGTCACTCCGAGATCTGGCCCCTGCTGGACAACCTGTTCCAGATACTACCGATCCTGAACCTGAACCGACTGAGTTACCTAAGTCATATACCTCGGTGCCCCTTGAACCTACAACCAGCACTCCAGTGGCTGAATCTCCTGTCAGGGATGACCCTTCAAGTGATGCTCCTCCGCATGAGGCTGTTTTGACAGATTCGCCCGCGCTTCCTCGTCGATCGGGTCGTGTACGTCGGAAGCCTGATTTTTATGGTTGTCCCAATGTCTAATTCAACAAGATGGGTTGAATGTAATAAAGTTATGCTACACTTGTACACTAGAACCCATGTCTTCTACCTTGTTATGTGTGTATGTACATATTATATGTTTCTTATCATTGGGTTTTGTTTTGTTTGGGGTTATATTATATTAGTAATTTTCATTGCTCCCTTCACTTACTAGAATATTCTCTTGTTCTCTTCCAGATGCCATACTGCCCTTGGTCAGTTATATGAACAATGAAGCCTAGAAAAAGGTCGACTCTAGTCTTCTTTTACCACACTGATGTTGCTATGAAGCAGGTCGTTTTTAAAGCTCAAAGAAATTAAAATCTAAGAAATAAACTTAAACATATTTTTCCATCAATACTGACATCTCTATCAGTGAACAACACTCCTAATTTATCAATGAATAGTTAAAAATAATCCCTCTTGTCACATGATTTATATTTCACTTACAGCATATGCAGTGCACGCACAAATTGCCTACTGTATATTCAAAATAACCCTTAAAACGAGAAGGGTTGAGGGAGATGTATGCACTGTAACTGGTTACACACGTTTGCCACATGATCACAGATTTTTTTACTTTATACTTAGTTCTATATCATTTAAGAAATTACTACCGATGAAATGTAAGAGGAGGATCTAAGGTCTTGTCGAACCTAGCAGTAGTACACGATACTGGCATTTTTATAATTATGTTATACACACAAAGAGAAACATGTGCACCTGTGAACTGGTGACTGTTAACTGGCGGGACACGGCCGCGAACTAGCCTCTTTTGCCAACCACAATATGGCCGCCAGAAGCTCAGAGTGACCTCACTTTTCTGATCGGATGCCGCCTCCACTCTATTATACCTCCATGGGTCTAACACATTTGACGAGGCCCAATGGCCCATAACAAGAACTTTCCTCTGGGACTGTACATATCCAACACGAGGGTGAATGTCCATCTTGCTGTCTAACGTACAGCAGTAAAAGCGTGAACACGAAGTTATATAGATGCATAATACAGTATAAACTGAGAGAGAGAGAGAGAGAGAGAGAGAGAGAGAGAGAGAGAGAGAGAGAGAGAGAGAGAGAGAGACTAACCTTAGCTGCTGCCTCAAACAACAGGTGATAGAGGAGGGGTGTAGACTGCGCCCTCAGTGTGTAGTTACCTGAGGGAGAGGACCTTATGAGGCTCACCGCCATAACGTGTTAAATGCCTCACTGATGTGACTTGTTAAATATCCCAATAAGCACTTACAAGTCTACTGTTATAGTGGTTATTAAAAATATAACCACAACTTTTAAAAGGAAATTTCTCTCTACAAAAACCTAACACATACGCTATTACTTACTTACTTATTTAATTACTTAGTTACTTACTTACTTACTTACCATCAATTGCCATATCAACATTAAGGTAGGCGGTGGTTCTGGCCATCAACTGCTTATGGAACTGCTCGCTCCACTCCATCGACCCCACCAGGCCATACTCCTCAGCGCCCCACGAACATAACACCACAGACCGACGCGGCTGCCACCCTGAAACACGAGGCGGTGAGGTGATGAAGGTTGGGTGTGGTACGGGATGGGATGTGCTTGCGGTGAAGTGGGCGAGGTGAAAGAGGATGAGGTGTGGTGGATGTTATGATTTAAAGGTTCATGGAGGCAGTAAAGAGGAAACACGAGAGGTGGGCTAACTCAGCATTCAAGATCATTGTCCTTAAGAAAGGTCTCTCTCTCTATTTCTCACACACCTCTCTCTCTCTCTCTCTCTCTCTCTCTCTCTCTCTCTATCTATCTATCTATATATATATATATATATATATATATATATATATATATATATATATATATATATATATATATATATTTCTCACACGCACCTGTTTCGTTCCTGAGCACGTTCAGGACGCGAGAGAGCTCGAGTAGTGCGGCAGTGGACGAGGATGGGTCGAGGCCTCCTAAGTACCAGGCGTCGCGATGGTTACCCAGGATCACGTAGCGGTCTGTTGATAAATACTTGAGTCAGCGAGAAGGAGGGTGAGGCATGGACGAGCAGAACTAACTTAGACTTCCCCCCCCCCCCTCCCCACACGCGCACACACACACCCAGATGCGTGAATACCATACCATCTTCCCCTTGCAACTTCTATTGCTAGGGGCATGAAGGAAGTGGGATGACAAACAAGCAGTCACGGGCAAATATACCTTCAAGTAGTCTCAAGTTAGACACCCCAAACCTCTCAGCCAAGAGCTCTCTTACTCGTCTAATAGAAATTATGACCTGAGCATAAACTGTGAGATAAAAAGCCTGAGGCTCCTCATAGCTCTTCCCTCACCGGGTTCCTCGCTGCCCCTTATGACGGAGACCACGTCGTAGATGGTTGTGGGGACGTTGTGAGTGAGCACCTCCATGGTGACCTTCCATCCGGTCTCTGCCAATCCAGGACCCAGCCGGTACGTCACGTTGAGGCCACCCTGCCACCCACTGGGCACCAACTCGCCGCCCATATGTCTAACATAGAGAACCAGAGGTAAAGAATAATATTATTTTGGATCCATTGTATGACCTTTCCAATAACAAGCAGAAACGTGGAGGTTCATAAAGAAATATGCGACATGCGACATCCTCTTCCTATATACTTCATGTCACAACACCACAAAAATTCCAAATACGTCAGCATCACGTATGTAAACCTTGCGTAAAGCACAATCTACAATATTCAACGCTTATATTATTGTATATATCTCTATTATGAGGGTTACACACACACACACACACACACACACACACACACACACACACACACACACACACAGGGCTGCTGTTTAAGTTGTCTTCTCTGGGAAAAAATCGACGGAACTGCAGTTTAAGATATATTTTTGCAGTACTTGACCTCTGACCTATACAAAATCTATACTATGTAGTCGGTATAGAATATTAGTATAGATGAAAACGAAAACTTGAAAAAACAATACAGAAAAAAATGATGAAAGGGATAATTTAAGAAAATAAATGAAAAGGAAAAAGAACAAAAGTGCGTCGCAAAATGCCGTAACAGAAGGAACACAGAGGAGGAGGAAGAATGTGTAGGTGGTGGAAGCAATAACAGTGGGAACTATTCAGGATGAGGAGGAGGAGGAGGAAGTGAGAAGTTGAGAGGGGATACCTGAGTATGTGCCGGGCGTCGTCGTAGCTGATTGGCTGGATGGGGATCCTGGGCAGGTTGGCTTTAGACTCCGACATGCGGTAGGCGCTATCTGGGGGAGTAGGCGTGGGTGATGGTCTCTCTCTCTTACTGCGTAATTATACTATCCTACTCTCATGGTAAGCTGATACGGGCAAAGGGGTAAAATGTTCGCAAGACACGATGAAAACTGGTGAAAGGCAAAAGTTCTGTGTCTCCCTTCATCCCCTCTGTGCCCATCCTTCCATGTTACATCCCTTCCTAGCCAAATATCCTTCCTCCTAGAGCAGAGGTTCCCAAACTGTTTAACATGACGCACCTTTTGCTTTTTGCGAAGTCCTCACCCACCCCCCCCCCCCTTATATTTTTGTATGTAAAATCTACATAATTTTATTTTTTATTATATTTATATTTTAGTATTGTTGAGGATCAGATAACTCCTTACATAGTGAACATGGATGAAAACAAATGAAACATAAATAATGCCAGTATAAAAGACTTTAATTATACAGTATACTTCAATGACGGAGGATCGGTGGCTAGTAGTGTTGTGAAAGATACGAGTAGTGTGCGAGTCAGTATGGTATCCGTGACATGTACAAGACGCGTAAGGAGAGAGAGATGAAATGATAGAAAACGAATAGGGGTGACTGCTATACTTTGGTTTTGCACGGATGTGTGGGTGATTCAAATGGAGAGAGTTACTCCTGAAAGAGTTTCTTCATTATATTATTTTTGAGCAAAAAATAGCAAATTTGGGCAGATGGCTTCATGCCTCCCCTGTACCCACCTCACGCCCCCTTGTGCCCCCCAGTTTGGGAATCACTGTCCTAGTGACAGTCCTGGCATTTTACAATATTAGGGACCTACTACACTCTGCCATAAACAGATGAACTGTACAGGTAATTCTCCCTATTTACATTTAATCTTACTTCACTACAGTACGTGTAACTTATTAACAAAACCAAAGGCTCCTAGGCACTCTCGCCCACCCATCATCTAATTCTAAGAAGGCAAGCATGAACTCCGCTGCTTCCCTGTTGGGCGCTGTAATGTTACTGCGCTTCACCTTACACAGGATGTAGGAGGGAGTCCAGTACACTTGCTCCCACCGCGCTGCGTGGGGAACAAATCTGAATCTGTACAAGGCTCTAGTACCGATTAAGCCCAGTGATGTACTCCCGTGGTACAGACCCACGACCCTAAGATTGGCGTACTTCCCTGGTACTGACCTACAGCCGGGTAGAGAAGGGTGAGGGGATCACCATCATGTGTGAAGACGGTACCGACAGGCACACCTGAGCCAGGTAGGTACACCGTGCTGGGGTACACCTCCTCCTCCCCCAGCGGTGAGAACTGCTGGGGATCAGGGTACAACAACACACCAACCGCCCCACGACCTTCCGCTGTCGCTGCCTGGTGGTACAGTGTTGATGAAACAATGATGGTACAATGGTGATAGTGATACGATGACGGTACAGAGGAAATTCAGTGATGAAATGATACATTAATTAATGATGATATAATGACTTGGTATTGACACAGTTACACAATGATAGCATAATGACAGTGATGTTGTAATAGTGAAGCAAGATGTGGACACATGTGAACCAACATCAGGTGAGGACACATGTGAACAAACATCAGGCGAGGACACATGTAAACCAACATCAGGTGAGGACACATGTGAACAAACAACATCAGGTGAGGACACATGTGAACAAACAACGTCAGGTGAGGACACTTGTGAACAAACAACGTCAGGTGAGGACACTTGTGAACAAACAACGTCAGGTGAGGACACTTGTGAACAAACAACGTCAGGTGAGGACACTTGTGAACAAACAACGTCAGGTGAGGACACTTGTGAACAAACAACGTCAGGTGAGGGCACTTGTGAACAAACAACATCAGGTGAGGACACTTGTGAACAAACAACGTCAGGTGAGGACACTCGTGAACAAACAACGTCAGGTGAGGACACTCGTGAACAAACAACGTCAGGTGAGGGCACTTGTGAACAAACAACGTCAGGTGTAGGAAACTCACAATGTTGCCGCGGAAGACCTCACCGTACCGGGCCATCACAATCCTACCCTTCACCTCGACGCCCAAGTTCTCGAGAGCCTTGAAGTCCTCCTCCCGGCCAAAGTGGGCGTATACCACGTCCCCCTGCGGCAGGGATATATAAATATATATATATATATATATATATATATATATATATATATATATATATATATATATATATATATATATATATATATATGGAGGATTAATGTCACTGAACAAAAATCAATGAACATGGTATGAAAAGTTATCTAAGCTTAGTCTCGTAAATTATGTATATTGATGAATTATGCATCGTGGAAACATACATTTATGAATTACACATACCATATATATGAAATAATTATACACGACCTTTACTTTCATATATTGTACTGAATTTACATCATGTTTACACACATTCATAGACATGTAAACTCATGTAAACAATGCATCCTACAATCCTAATAACGAGAGGCACTAACTACTCATATCCTGCTATGGTGGTAGAGGCAGGACTCACCGCCACGCTGCCGGGGGCGGAGTAGGCGTTGAAGTCTGGCAGGACGTCTGGGGATGCCTCCTCGGGGGCGTAGAGGGGTTTCTGCCTTCCCGGGGACGTCCACACGGCTGCCCCTGAGTCGTTTAAGATACGGACCTGCGACCACAAGACACGACGCCCTCATTATATGTACAGAAGGACGGAGGTCAGGAGTAGTGAGAGGTCAGGAGTAGTGAGAGGTCAGGAGTAGTGAGAGGTCAGGAATGGTGAGCGGTCAGGAGTGGTGAGGGGTCAGGAGTAGTGAAGGTCAGGAGTAGTGAGAGGTCAGGAGTGGTGAGGGGTCAGGGGTGGTGAGAGGTCATGAGACGTAATGAGACATATGTACTGTTTATCTCTAAGTGTGGGATATTAAGTGCTTCTGGCAATGGCAAGGCTCACGGGTTCCCGAGCTGCAGTCACTCACTTATGGACGCAGTCATGACACTGACCCGAAACACCGCTACTCACTTGTGGGAAATCTTAAAATTACGACATCCAATTAAAAAAAATAGATTGAGGTGTTACAGAGGTATTGCCTGGCTGCGAGACCATGGGAGATGAAATACCCTCAAATTGATCGGAAAAAAGAACAATGCAAATACAGTAGTCAGAAGGACAACCTTACCGATGCTAATCGATCCAACTACCCTAGTTTAGGAGTTTTCACACTATTGTGAGTTGCCTAAGTCAGGTGCTGGTATTTTCGGAGCCAAGAAACGACTTAAGCTATTCTATTACTTATCATTAACGTATTTTAAGGTACGTATTCTTCATTTTTCGAAACATCCCCTGTATTAAACGGCCAGTGTACGAAACAACCTGTGTACTAAACTGTCAGTGTAAGAAATAACCAGTGCATTAAACTGTCAGTGTAAGAAACAACCTGTGTACTAAACTGTCAGTGTACGAAACTACTCGTATCTCAATAGTGTGTCAACAGGCCTGGGGTACAGTAATCATTACGCCAGGAGAATATCTCACCAGGTTGGGGGTGTCCTTCTCAGGGTAAGAGAGGAGGACCTGGTAGGCTACCTGATGAACCTCGTCCATGCCCTGAGCCCTCCACGTCTCTTCCACCCATTTCGCTGTTTCCAACTCCGCAGGCGTCCCTGCCACGTGAGGCTTCAGAGTCAGATGCCTAGGAGAGGGGTGAGGGAGAAAACGGGGATGAGAGAGAAAAAATGAGGCAGGTAAGCAGCGACCGACTGACAGAAACTCAGAATACCGAAGTGTAAACAAAATCAGAAAGATATACGTGGAGGAGGAGAGAGAATGATGAATAATTAATCTGACACATATAGAATTGGGACCCAGGTGTCCAAGGTACCCAACAGATAAATGAATAAACATATCCTCCCCGCCATAGTGCCATCAATAGTGTTATATACAGTACAGTCACTGACGACTAACCTAAGGTTATTTCTGATGTTGTCATGGTTCACTTCTCTGATAATGAAATCGTCGATGGTCTCACTCACTGATGTCCGGCTCCCTCCTCCTTCTCCATCACCTTCATCGCTCCCCGGCCACCAGCCTGACAAGTACGCACCTGAGGGAGCAAGACGCCGGCAGTGAGAGATGGTGCATTTTAACAGTAAAACGGAGACATTTCTCAAAAGGTAAATATTTGTTTACGCTAAAAATTAGACAATTTGTTCTTATGGTAAACGTTTTCGACGCTAGAAACGAGTTAAGTCGCTTCTTAAGTGATTTTTTTTTCACAAAACTTGTGTAAATTTGCTTCTGGGAGGATCATGTTGACAATGGTCACCAGGTCACTTTTGATATACTTCTTTACACTAAGCGTAGGACAAATGACTTTCCAGAGAATTATTTGTATCACTAATTGTACTGTAGACCTAAACCAGTTGTATCCATTTTTCATGACTCACTGACTATGACGAAGCCGCTGAAGAAGACCAGGCAGCCCACTGCCAGAGTCACGCCTTTCACTGTCACCATCATGCAACGCCGTGGTGAGTCCTGTAGTCGCTGATGTATTCTCTGAAGTGAAGGTGTTTATCATGACGTCAGTGCATTAACAATGACATAGTAAATAAAAACAAAGGCTAATCTGACTGAGAAACGAAGGATAGGGCCACGAAGATGAGGTAAGAGAGGAGAAGAATTTAAAGTTATAATTTCTTATTCAATTATTCTTACACTATTGTAATATAAACTTCTAAGAGTGACATACTGTTCATAGAGGAGGCCAACTTGTAAGAGGAAAAACATCTCCTTAACATATATACAGGGAGGGGCGCTAACATTGAACTCTCAGTAGTGTTAAGAATATATGAATCTTTTATTACTACAGAACGAAAGAAAATCTTGACGCTAAAGATAATTGAGAAATATTAACCAGTGTTACTTGTAATATACAACACAAGGGTTGAGAGTTGTTTAAGAATCTTCAGTTTCCACAAATTTTTATAAGTTTTCTTTAGTTGAGTGCAGCGCCCGGATAGATTTCAAAGAACTGACATTGATTGTGATACCGAGGCAACCGACCGGGCAGAAGAACGCCAGAAGACACTAAATGAATATGAGTACCATATACACAGGAATATACACTAACTGGGAGACGATCAATCAATATATTGTATACAAAACACAGTGTCTGATTTTCTGTTTGTATATTTTGGATGTCTGGTATATAACACTAAAGTTTTGAAGATGGAAAGCTGAAATCTAACAAGAAAATGCGCATGTACCGTCGGAAACCATAATCTCTAGCCCACCTGGGTCGGTGCTGGAGGTTAGTACAATGTCCTTTCTGGACGGGGTCCCCCCACTAACTATCACGAGGCAACACACGCACGAACACACACAGTCATAGTACGGCTGTATAGATGACATTATTTATAAGTATTGTATATCGCATTTTATACTCTGCATTATATATGAACTCGAAGAAAAATTACCCTAGGTTGTAGTTACGAAATTATGGATGGAAATAAAAACTTCCAAACCACCGAGTGAATCCACACAACGTTTTCAGCGCTTATGTGTGTGCCAAACCACGATGCTTCCACCACACCCCATCTATATCTCTAATTTTCCCTTCATTTGTATAACTATATGAAAAATCGCGTTTAATTTAACTACATATTTCAAAAACCTTATATTACATGTGGATCAGTCACTCCTCATTTGACACACTTATAGTGTAATACTTTGACCATCCCACCTGGGCACATGGAAGCCCACGGTAACGCTCACGGGGCAACATACGCACGAACACACAAGTTATGATATGAGCCCTTCCAGGCTTCACTATCATTATCATGTTATGTTCATCGTGCTCTGTATCTTGGTAACTAGTCATAGTATCAATACATGGAGGAAAATCTATATTAATATACTGTAATATTGCATTTTATTGCAAACCGTAAAAAATCTTGTTTAACCATTGGACGTGAGGGAAAGCACCACACACTGGAGTTACGAAATGAAGAAACGAGGACATAGGAATGACCGACCTGACGTCGTGTGTAGGGAGGCCTGCCCTATCAGTGTGGACATGGTTTCTCAAAGGGTAAGTCGTATAATCCATCCTTGCATTTGTTGAGAAGAGTTATATATATATATATATATATATATATATATATATATATATATATATATATATATATATATATATATATATATATATATATATATATTTACTTTCCCTTACCCTAGCAAACTAGTTAGCATAGCATAACCAAACAGCCTCGCAAGGACCAATAGGTCTGTATATAATGTGTGTGCATGCGCTAAAATGACCTAGTATATTTTACTAATGTCTCATTGTCCATGGGTTTTCTTACAGTTTGGCTGTGAGTTTTCTATTTTGTCTACCTGCCAGTTCAACAGGACTGCTAACCATCCACCTAGCAACTCATATGCCATTCCAGACCCACAGCCTATATGTATGGTGAAAGACCGCAGTCCAATACATTCAAGTCGGGCAGTCAAGCGTTAGTTTGAGGCGCACCCTCAGATTATTCTATTGCACTGGCCCCCTAAAGGAGCCGATTGTAATCCAATAGAAAATCTATGGGCGCATATGGTTGTTGAATGGGATGTTGAGGAGAAAACGAGTGAGGCAGTGAGGAGACACGCACATAATGTGTGGGAGGGAATAAGGAGGAGCCCGAACATCTGCAGCAATCTGGTAGATTCCATGCCCACCAGATTGCATGAAGTTATAGCAGCAGATGGAGGTTAGACACGGTATTAACCTGTGGTCAAGAATTAAATCTCCGCCCACGAAGGTGCCTTGCAGGTGGTGGCGGGGGAGTTAGCTCTCTGGTGTAACCTCGTTGGGGCCACATAGACTTCGTTTCCTAACTCTCGGGAATTTGTCCAGGTATTTTACTATGTGGTTTTACGTCACTTCACATAAATATGCTTACAAAATCTATGCATTAATATGCATAACTCTTGGGAATCTGTCCAGACATTAAATATATGTTATATACTACAATAATCACATAGATATGTTTACAATGTTTATGCATAATAAATGTGAAAAATATTTTTGGGGTTTCAATTAACCAATAGTCATGCCTACAAAACAATCTTGATGCTCTAAGTGCATGTATGTGTTAAATAACGAGTAACTGATCCACAATATTTTGGTAAATAAAGAAATGAAAAGCAAGCACTTAGCCATATGGATATAGTTACACGGAAGAAGGGAAATAAGGATGAACCATGGTTTTGATGGAAACAATGTGCTCTGGGACGATGCTCACAATGACGAATGGGAGAAACCTCTTTATGAAACATCTTACCTACTAAGGATGAAGCTTAATGTTACAGAACACACACACATACACACACACACAGTGTAACTTCATGTGACGCGTTGTCTGACTTGGGGTGGCTTTGAGCGAACCATACACTTGATATTACACTTTATGTATCCTTCCTGTCCATGATTTACAACAATAACTGTAGGGCAAAAGTTACAATATTATACTAATAACACTGTCATGAGTTGATACAATGACTAGTTACCAAGATACAGAGCACGATGAACATAACATGATAATGATAGTGAGGCCTGGAAGGGTTCACATCATAACTTGTGTGTTCGTGCATATGTTGCCCCGTGAGAGTTACCGTGGGCCTCCATGTGACCAGGTGGGATGGTCAAATATTACACTATAAGTGTGTCAAATGAGGAGTGACCGATCCACTTGTAATTTAAGGTTTTTGAAATATGTGGTTATATTAAACACGATTTTTCATATAGTTACGCAAATGATGGGAAATTAAAGATAAAGATGGGGTGTGGTGGAAGCATCGTGGTTTGGCACACACACACACACACACACACACAAGCACTGTAAACGTTGTGTGGATTCACGGGTGGTTTGGAAATGTTTATTTCTATTCATACTTTCGTAACTACAACCTACGGTAATTTTTCTTCGAGTTCATATATAATGAAGATAATGCAGAGT
This sequence comes from Homarus gammarus, assembly GCA_958450375.1. Taxonomy (NCBI): domain Eukaryota; kingdom Metazoa; phylum Arthropoda; class Malacostraca; order Decapoda; family Nephropidae; genus Homarus; species Homarus gammarus. Next base: position 754,337 of record CAUDMG010000291.1, read on the forward strand.
ATAAAATGCCATATACAATACTTATACATAATATCATCTATACAGCTGTACTATGACTGTTTGTGTTCGTGCGTGTGTTGCCTCGTGATAGTTAGAGTGGGCCTCCATCCAAAAAGGACGCTGTACTAACCTCCAGCACCAACCCAGGTGGGCTAGAGATTATGGTTTCCGAGTGTACCCTTGAAGCATCACGAATGTGGAATTTTGGGAAAGTGGCCCTGCGGTTGACCGGCACTGCCATGGATGGACTCTCCTCATTAAAAACACATCTATTTTTAAGTTTCTTTGTTATGCACGGCCGCAGTTTTTAAGATAGACAGCTGAAATTTGGTGCTTATGTAAATAGCCTCGAAGATGTTCACGATACATTTAAAAGAGAAGGGAGGCTACCATCACTTAAAATTGCCCCCCTCCCCCCCCCCCCTGCGCACGACGACAGTTTAAAATTTGGTATAATTATATTTTGGAAGTGCACTTAATTTTAGCTCAGCACTAACAGATACTGTGAACTGTCCCTCTAATACATTTTGAGTAACTTCACAAACCAGGGTACCAACAGATACTCCAGCTGTAATATATAAAATAAAGGTGGCAGAGACAAGAACTGGACCTTATGGCATTCCAGCATGTTTAAAAGTTTCAAAAATCTTGTCTTATTTTTAGGAGTGTGGCGAGTAAAGGGGCTACCACACTTGTGCATCCCCCCCCCCCCCCCTACCATCATTTTCGCCGTTTTCAACTTTTTTTCTGGGATTTGTGAACTTTCGTACATCTGGTTCAATTACTATTTACCTGAATATCAATATACAGTCATTTGACTCCCCATCGCTTCACCAGAATGACAACCAATGTGCAGCAACAGCAGTGTATCTTAAGGAATAAAGAAGCAGAAGCTTTTCTTATTGAGAAAATAAGAGAGTTCCCCACAGCTTCCCCTCCTGAGTAACCTGTAGTCCGGAAGAATTCCGCCATCTTTGTTGTTATAGTTGACGTTGGAGCTGGACACACGCGAGGTGATTTTGTGATAGTCCGTGATCGGAGACGGGACAAATCTGACTGGAAGTAAAATGTTCAAGTGTGATAGTCCCATGTACGAGAGTTCTGCTGCATCGGAAGGAACGATCAAATATTTTGATCGTAGCTTCCTCAGTCGCGTGAGTCCTCGCTTTCTACACCAAAACTAAAGAAGGCAATACATTCATTTTTCACTGTTAACAGCTTGATTTTGCCAAGAAATAGATCCTTGTGGACTATTAAGGTAGCTGCAAAATATTTATCTTTTATTATTTGGAGAAGAATGTGACGCATTGTTCATTCTAGACTCCAACTCCAGCGTTCTTCAAACTTCTTTCGTCGCAACCCAGTACGATTTTATGCAGTACCTTCACGACCCTATTGCCAGTCGTAAGAGCCCCCCCCCCCCATTCCCTTATGGATAAAAACACATATATAGGTCATTCTACCAGTACATACCTGCATACATACAAGCATATTTATTATATATGTACATTCGAGGAAAGTAATTTCGCTACTTCTTCATGTTACTTATCTGATAAAGCTATCAATAATAACTTATAATGAAGGTAATTTGCATTACATCAGTTGCATTGATAAATTGTGTAATATATGTAATTTATATTTCTTTATTATATCTTAGTGATGTTAATACCGTAGTTTTACTTGAATGCCATTAATTGAAATGACTTCATGAAGAGGAATTACCTTTCCCAATTATACATAATATGCACATATATTTGCCTACCTACCTACCTGCCTACATTCATACTTAAACATGGATTAAAAACATAAAATAAATGCAAACCATGGAGAACTCCTAAGTAAAATGCAACAACGAAGACGAAGTAAGGCTGTTTATTTGCCTGTTTAGTGTGACTGGTGGGCCTGCCTGTCGCTTGTGATCGTGGTTCAATCTGCCTTGCAGGAGGGTAACGCCACACACATATCACCTGCATTAATGAGTTGGTTTCTCTCTTTGGTTTTTAGCTTTGTCAGGGTGGAAAAACCTGCTTTACACATGTAAGTTGTTGTAAAAGTAAGCAACAGCAAGACACTTTCCTTACTTAGGAGTGGATATTCTTTGGTAACAGTGATCCCAGAATGATGACACAGATGATATGATGACTTGTTCTTCTTTCTTAATGTATGAACACATATGAGAGTGAGAAGCTCTTTTTGTTGATCAGGTGTTATGTTCAACCCCACAATAGATTCTGGCCTCTCAAAAGTAAATGGATCTTTTACTTCTTTTCAGGAAAAAACCGATCAAAGCTAGCACACTTTCTTCAGCGATGCATTTTCCCCAATATATTGCAACAGTGTTGGAAACATGTAGTAGATAGGGCGATCAACCCCAAGTCTGGTTTGCCATAGTACTATTGATTTCTTAAATGCTTTTATTTCCTCACTGTGTCGCAATACATCATTTCTTTTCCTTGCAGTTTTAGATTAAGTTCATTTAGCTTTGAAAAAAATGTTTGCTAGGAGTGACAGTTTCAATATCCACTCACCATTGCACAATAAGTCTGCCAAGTCAGATTTTTTCTCTAAGAGGAAAAGATGAATCTCCAATCTTAGCTCATAAACCCTTGTTAGAATTCTGCCACGGGAAAGCCACCGAACCTCTGTATGATTCAAGTGTGAATGGAAAGCTCCTATTTCTAAGCACAACAATTCAAACAGCCGACTGTTCACTGAACTTCCTTTGATCATATTAACAACTTTAACTACATCTTTCAGAACATCCTTGAGATTATCAGGGATAACTTTGGCAGCCAGTGCTTCACGGTGAATGAAACGATGATTCCAAGTTATGTCATTACCTGCTGCCTCTGATATTTCATTCACAACCCCACCATCAGTTGTAATTCCTTTGCAATTAACCCACTCCAGTTTGTATTTTCCAACTACACAATCATTTAACACTGTATATCTCTGACCCCGAAGTGTGTGTAGGTAAGGTCAAACAACAATGTAAATCTTCCAAGAAGTCGTCTTTCCATGCCCTTGTCGCTCGATGCTGCAGGACGCTTGCACATGGAACATAGGGCCAATTGCAAGAACATCCGCGGTGTACACCATGCTGTCGTAGTCCCATGGTCGGTTTGCAAGAAGCACTCTGGGCTAAAAAAAAAAACTATCTACGATTCGTTAATGGAACGTGGGAGATTTCCGTGGTACTCTCACCCCTTCCCGATGACCACTACGATGGAACTATATTTTGAAACCAAAAGCAAATAAATAGAATTAGGTGCACATAAATTGTATAAATCTGCAAAGAAATAATATTTTTTTTATAAGATATCATCCATATAGAACAGCGACTACAAGATAATTAAATAAGCAGGTAATGACTGGAGCGTAGGAAGCTAGAGTCCGCCCGGCACCCAGTCTACAATAAAGGTTGGCGCACGACTTTGATAACCAGACAAACATAAGGTAACCAGGAGGCGCTAGAATCACTAGGTAAATTTTAGTCGCGGTGAGTGTTAACGGCTTTTATATATAAAGGTGTTGTAAGAATCCACAATAAAATCTTTAGTCAGTCATAGAGAAATGTAGACACAGACAGAGCAGACAGACACAGTTCCGTGTCTATATATACATAATGAAAAAGAGAGAGTGAGAGACTCTTACTTATAGTTTAGTGCAGAATTGTAGGTGTGTGTGACGGGAAGCTATGCCACGGGTATACTGAGTCATGAATCATGGTGGAGACAGTCACCACAGCTGACTCCTACACTCACTCTCTCACACTCGGGGGACGGTGACCTCGCTGTCTTCTTATCTCCCTGGGAAAACAAACAATGGGTGAATAAGCTGAAAAATGTAGAATTACAAAAATACGCTTAGATTCAGTGTTGTAAATATCTACTGTTTAGTTAGAGAAAACGTATTGTTATTAATAATGACGATACTGTCTGATCACACGAAAGATGTGCTTAAAGAAAAAAATATTATTACAATAGTTAATTTTGCGTTATGCCCTTTTTCTTTGGTGAATAAGGTGTAGTCGAGATATTCCACCCAAATACTGTATTTGAGAGACGCAATACTAGTTTATCAGTTAAAAGATTAAATATTTTTTTCCTCTGTGGTTATCATCACCTTTGTAATGTCCCCTTTGTTTAGCCCTGCCTTCCACTTATACACCTCTATCAGGTCGCCCCTAGCTCTACGTCTCTCAAGGGAGTGCAAATTAAGATGCTTTTACCTGTCTCTATACTCAGGGTTCCTAATGCCCCGGATTAGTCTTGTCATTCTCCTCTGAATTCTTTCCAAGGATTCTATATCCATTCTGTAATACGGTGACCAGAACTGAACTGCGTAATCCAGGTGTGGTCTCACAAGAGCAAGATACAGTTTTAGGATGACCTCGCTAGTCTTGTAACTAACACTCCTTTGTATGAACCCAAGTACTTTATTAGCCTTGTTACGAGCAAAAACACATTGTTTACTTGGCTTAAGGTTCCTACTTATCATTACTCCTAAATCTCTCTCGCAGTCGGATTTCTCTATGGCATCGTTGTTCATCTGGTATCTGGTTTCCCTGTTTACATCTCCTATAGTGAGTACTTTACATTTGTCGACGTTGAATTTCATCTGCCATTTTTCAGACCATTCGAAAAATTGGTTTTAAATTAGACAAATTTAGATTTAGGCGTGAAATAGGTAAACACTGGTTTGGAAACAGAGTAGTGGATGAATGGAACAAGTTACCAAATATCATCATTAACTCGAATACGCTGAATAGCTTCAAACATAGGTTGAATGCTTATATGAGCAACAGGGTTTGGGTGTAAACGGGACTGCCCAGTATGGGCCAATAAGCCCGCTCCAGTTTCCTCCATTCTTATGTTCCTATGTTCTTATTTGTAACCAGGTGAGAAGGTTGGGTCACCTTACCCTCTGACCTGACTACCGACCGTTGCGGTGCTTTTTTAAAGATTAGTAGGGTCATTACCTAATACCTGACCATTGTGGACCTGATCTCACCCTCCTCTGTATATATACACCTTGTTTTGGACTTCTCCTTAGTCTGTACTCACCCCTGAAGATGTGAATTACACAAAAGCGCTTGGGAACTTCGTGTTTTCTTCTTTCCTTGTGGTTATCAGCACACACACACACAAATATATATATATATATATATATATATATATATATATATATATATATATATATATATATATATATATATATATATATATATAGATATATATATGCAAGTAAATCACTGTAGGTGCGCGTGATCTAGGTATATGCTGATAACCACCAGGAAAGAAGAAAACACGAAGTTCCCAAGCGCTTTCGTGTAATTCACATCTACTGGGAACTTCGTGTTTTCTTCTTTCCTGGTGGTTATCAGCATATACCTAGATCACGCGCACCTACAGTGATTTACTTGCATATATATATATATATATATATATATATATATATATATATTTAATGTAAATCCACAATGAAAACGTGGATAAGATAAATCTTGATAAAATCACACGGGAAAATGGAAACAACGGAGTACCTTAGCTTTCGTCTTTATTCAAGATGTCTTGAATAAAGACGAAAGCTAAGGTACTCCGTTGTTTCCATTTTCCCGTGTGATTTTATCAAGATATATATATATATATATAATCAACGACCTCACCAGCAAGGAATCGAACCCTCGACCTACTGGGTGTGACTAGGGAACGCTTACCGGCTAGGCCACAAGGACACTAAAAGCAGTTCTAGACTCTGTTATATTTCACACAAAGCCTGTTCATCGAGCTGATGGCGCCGTGAACCTCATTGGGAAACTGCCCGTGCCTCGTATGTGGTGTCAGTAGCATTTTACCGAATCCAGCTGGTATGAAACGCGAGGTACATATATATACTTCATTTTTAGTCCATTTAACACGCGGACTTTGAACATACAATCAACGACCTCACCAGCAAGGAATCGAACCCTCGACCTACTGGGTGTGACTAGGGAACGCTTACCGGCTAGGCCACAAGGACACTAAAAGCAGTTCTAGACTCTGTTATATTTCACACAAAGCCTGTTCATCGAGCTGATGGCGCCGTGAACCTCATTGGGAAACTGCCCGTGCCTCGTATGTGGTGTCAGTAGCATTTTACCGAATCCAGCTGGTATGAAACGCGAGGTACATATATATACTTCATTTTTAGTCCATTTAACACGCGGACTTTGAACATACAATCAACGACCTCACCAGCAAGGAATTGAACCCTCGACCTACTGGGTGTGACTAGGGAACGCTTACCGGCTAGGCCACAAGGACACTAAAAGCAGTTCTAGACTCTGTTATATTTCACACAAAGCCTGTTCATCGAGCTGATGGCGCCGTGAACCTCATTGGGAAACTGCCCGTGCCTCGTATGCGGTGTCAGTAGCATTTTACCGAATCCAGCTGGTATGAAACGCGAGGTACATATATATACTTCATTTTTAGTCCATTTAACACGCGGACTTTGAAGTATATATATGTACCTCGCGTTTCATACCAGCTGGATTCGGTAAAATGCTACTGACACCACATACGAGGCACGGGCAGTTTCCCAATGAGGTTCACGGCGCCATCAGCTCGATGAACAGGCTTTGTGTGAAATATAACAGAGTCTAGAACTGCTTTTAGTGTCCTTGTGGCCTAGCCGGTAAGCGTTCCCTAGTCACACCCAGTAGGTCGAGGGTTCGATTCCTTGCTGGTGAGGTCGTTGATTGTATGTTCAAAGTCCGCGTGTTAAATGGACTAAAAATGAAGTATATATATGTACCTCGCGTTTCATACCAGCTGGATTCGGTAAAATGCTACTGACACCACATACGAGGCACGGGCAGTTTCCCAATGAGGTTCACGGCGCCATCAGCTCGATGAACAGGCTTTGTGTGAAATATAACAGAGTCTAGAACCGCTTTTAGTGTCCTTGTGGCCTAGCCGGTAAGCGTTCCCTAGTCACACCCAGTAGGTCGAGGGTTCGATTCCTTGCTGGTGAGGTCGTTGATTGTATGTTCAAAGTCCGCGTGTTAAATGGACTAAAAATGAAGTATATATATATATATATATATATATATATAAAACGAAGAGGAGAACCAGGGAAAACACAAACATCTTAACTAAGTTGGGTTTCTTTAATCACTAACGTTTCGGAAAATAATTTTCCATCATCAGATAAAAAAATTATAGGTGATGTACAATAAAAACGTAACAATATTCCAAAATTTACCTTCCGCCAAAAAATAGAGCATTATAATTTAAAACCAATAAATATTATGATACACCTACGTACAAAGCTAAAATCACACTAAAATATTCACGGGGTATTACTTTAATTTAGACGAGCCTTAGTGTGAAAAACACAACAATTCACAGGAAGCCATATCACAAATGGATGGCCATGATTTTCCGAAACGTTAGTGCTTATAGAAACCCAACTTAGTTAAGATGTTTGTGTTTTCCCTGGTTCTCCTCTTCCTTATATATATATATATATCTTGATAAAATCACACGGGAAAATGGAAACAACGGAGTACCTTAGCTTTCGTCTTTATTCAAGACGTCTTGAATAAAGACGAAAGCTAAGGTACTCCGTTGTTTCCATTTTCCCGTGTGATTTTATCAAGATTTATCTTGTCCACGTTTTCATGGTGGATTTTCATAAAATATATATATATATATATATATATATATATATATATATATATATATATATATATATATATATATATATATATATATGTTAATATATTAATTTTCTTTTTTACTTCATTGTGATGATTATTTCAAATTTATTACTTCCCATTCTTGTGGAAACAGTACATATCGGCAGTATAAACGTTCCGTGCCGTGTCGTCATGTTTCTCATTTTCTTTGATAGTGAAAGTGGGACCCCTAGTATAGGCCGAGGGTGACCCATTATAGCTGTGCGAGATGAAGCACATTGTAGACGCAGCCGTGTTGGTATACAAGGAGCGCAGCGTGGCCGCCACTGCAACTACACCGCCTTTCATTTCCCTAACTGTAAAGTCAGCTACATTTGGTAAACTGGAACGGTACCCGGAGATCGAACTCGTGACAACCAGAACAGGAGGCGAGCGCTGTATTCTTTTCAGTTTATATTAGTTTTCAAAAGCTAACCTGTTATATCCGTTGATAACAGAGTTTGGTACTGTACATCACACTACAGTATCTATAAAATTAAAATGAATAATGCACGTTAAGTGTGCAATCAATACTTTTATTGCACCAGAATACAGTTTTCTCTGAATATGTACTGTTTCAAAACTATTTGAGGGTTCGAAGCAGAAAAAACAATAACGATATCACATACAGAATACATAACAAAAGGTAGCAGTAGGCAAATTCTAATGAAGTAAAGGGGGTCAATTCATTAATGCAAACAACATGAAAGCAAGTGTGGAGTAATTAGTGGATATTTAATCTTCCTTCTGTTATAATTAAGCAAAAGTAATATAATTACTTGCATTAAATTTTACTCGTACTTATATGGGTCGAAATTTTCGAACAGTCTTTGAAGATTCAAATTTCATACAAGACTCACTCTTTTCCTTGATGCTTTCCCTGGCAGATACACATTTCAAGAGTGGGGTTGAGTTCAGTTGATTCGCTCGGCTGTCTTCAGACAGAGATCCACCATCTCTGAGAAGATCCACTCACAGTCAGTTTTTATATTAGGAATAGTTAAAATTGGTTTAGAGCAGAAACTAAGAGCGCTGTACTTGCTGTTATTAATAAATGACTGCCAGAAAATAACTAATTCCATGTTGCCAGAGAGGTCATCATCTTATGGCATGCATCACCACTGGTCGTCCACCTCCTGTTCTTCAACGGGGTCCAAAATCTCAGGAAGTGAGTCATTATCTCCCTGATAAATGATATGATGTTTCCTGAATTTACAGATGCTAGACAGAGTTTACTTCAGCAATCAGCGCAGGGCCTCCAAAATTGAAGCGATGCTTGCTTTCCATGAATGCAGTATCATAAATTTTTTACACATACACTAGTGAATTCCCTTTTAGCAACAATTAGCAAAGGAAGGGGAGTGAGCATTCGGCTAACAATTGTGCTCAATTTCAACTCTGTTTCAAGTATGCTTATTTCATGTAGGTTGTCAACAGATCTTTGGACAATTTTTATGTGCAGTCATGAAGTTGATGAACCATGATTGATGATAACTTCAACATCATATTGAAGCTAAGAATCTTAGGCAGGATGAATGAGAGGAACTCAAGGTACACTTTGGTGAATGGATTCTTCGTTGTGTGTACAATATCATGAGCTTGAAGGTTCTTCTGAACAAAGTTTTGGTCTTCCATGAAAATAATCAAGGCATTCCATTCCTTTAATATTCGTAATACACATTCATTTAGGCGTGTCTGGCTAGGTTTCAGAACATTGTGTGGTTGGTGTTTGTGAAGTCTTGTTATTCACGGAACTGCGATGTACGTTTGATGTAGTGAGCAAAAACGTTGTAAATATCATGTCCCATCTTTTCACACGAACATGGTAACACTGCAGGCATGTGATGCCACTAAAGCTGCACTGTGGCATGATCATTTCTTGAAAATCATGTTTTTGTTTGCACCCTTGAGACGGGAACTCACACTATCACACTAACCTTGCATCACAATGCACGTGTCAGCGCTCCAGGAAATATAGTTCAGGAATAAATGCTAGTAACCTTGTGCACAAAACTGCCCCACAAAATTACTTAACCACAATAACCAAATGTTTTTCCACAGTTCTATCACTGCTTTCATCACTAAGCAAGGGCAATTTTGCACACCTCCGTCAATTTGCGCACACATTTTATTTTCAGCTTCTCCAAAAAATTCTACCCAATTACATTATACATACATACGATTCGCCTTTGTTCTCTTTAGTGTGACCTTCCCTGCTATCTTAGAGTCACTAAAACAAGAGGTCAGAACAGCAGGTAAATGATCAAGCTTCATTTCGGCCCGGGTAGTCAATTCAATATTTTATTCCTTGATAGAGGAACCGGGATCCTAGTGCTGTTACGAGGTACCCCTGTACAGTAACACCAGAAGCATCTGACAAGCGTTACAAGTATATATAAATATTATAAAGGGGCTTACCAAAGCCTAAGGAAGGAAGGATATTCCTTCAACACATCATCAATGCTATTTACATAATATCTGGCCGGTATGGGGAGGATTATCGTGTCTCCGTCAGAGGGTCGTGGAGTGGTGGTCCAGCAGGCGTCACGGAAGCGGTGTGTTTGGGGACATCTTAGGAGTTAGTGGATAAGGGTGCGGCTGTCGGGTCTTCTGCATAATGCACAAGCGCGTTGATCAGGGGATGCGGGGATACCAATCTCCCAAGCAAAGTCATACCCGATGATGATACGGGCAGCAATTACGTCCCTTTTCCGCTACCCTTTCCCATAGACATACGAAAGGTCAGGGAGTTTGCGGAGGATATCGTACCAGGTGGGCGGGGAATCCACGGGGGTGGCTGCTTCCCGAGCTTCTCTCTGTTTGTGGCGAATTTGGGTCCTAAGCTGTAAAAGTGTTCGAGGAACAACGTAGTCAGGTGTGGCCTTGTTACAGCCAGCCTTGGCAAGGCCATCTGCTGGGTATCCATAGGAATGTCATAGGACGGCCTGCATCCTGAAGTGTTGATGTTAATCCTCGTATTCGGAGGATGAGGTCCATATTCTCCTCTGATCCAAATGCGATCCCGAAGAGAGCTGAGCTGGAATCGCAGCAGACAAGCAAGGGGCAGAAACCATCGGCTTCTTCCTCAGCAAGGAGGGCTATCAGTTCAGCCTGAGTGGAGGATGCTCGTCAGAAACTCTGAGAGAGAGTTTGATAGGCTCAGGGGCATCAGAAAGGGAGATGTAGACACCAGCCCCGGCCCTACCTGTAGCGGGGTCAACAGTGGGCGATCCTGGAGAGGTGGTATTTGCAGAGAATAACAGGGTTCACGTGGAATTTCGAGAGCGGTCCACTGAGGGCAATCACTTCAGGTTGAAAATCCAGCCAGGGAAAAGGAGACGAACCAACAACAGGGGTGACAACAATATCAGGCAGGAGGTCATGTTCCTGAAGGGCTCGGATGAATGACCCTCGCCACTGTCTTCTAGATGGAGGTCGGCCTCGGACAGCAGGAGTCAAGGTGGCTTGGACATAGTTGCCCCAAGGATCCCGTAGAATGGAAACAGTAGTTTTCAGGTAAAACTCCTGGACACGATCCTGTAAGGGGGAAAGACCAAGTTCGGTATATAGAGAAGCAGAGCGTGTCCACTGAGGGGCCCCAAGGAGGATACGAGCAGCTTTCCTCTGGATAACTTCGAGACGGTTGACAGCAGTCATACTAATGTTGACGAGGGCAGTGGCCGCGTAGTCGACACAGGGACGGACAAAGAACTTGTACATGGTGGGAAGTACAGAGATGGTGGCACCATGGGAACCCCTGCTCATGGTAGAGAGGGGAGCGAGACGCCGAAAGCATATGTCTCGAAGATAGCGGGCTTCAGGGATCTGACAACGTGTGCGAGTTACATACACACGCAGGTATTTTGTCTCATTAACCCAGTCCAAGGGCGTCCCTGATAAGAGAGGGGGGGGGGGGGGCATAACCAACACGACCGTGCCACATTGTTTTTGTGTTCACAGTTGAAAGAAGGGAACCAAGTGAATCACACTAGGTAGTCAAGGGCTTGGAGGAGGACATCGTCGGCATGTCCTGAGTGGACAACTTCTGTCGGCCACGGGAGAGATGCAATGGAGTGCATGAGAGTGTTAAACAAGGTGGGACTCAGGACTCCACCTTGAGGGGTGCCGAGGTTCATTTCTTGAACAGGAGATATAGAGACTTCAACGCGAACCCGGGCCTGACGTCCAGTGAGGTAAGAGGCGATCCATGGAAAAAGTCGCTCTTTAACCCCTAACCGCGCAAGTTCTTCTAAAATGAGGACAGGCTGAACCGTATCAAAGGCTCCCTTGATATGAAGAAAGACGGAGACACGGGCAGTCTGATTTCAATAAAAGGAAGCAATGGTGTGCGCTGTGCTGCGATGTTGTTTGAAACCATTGAGGGAGTTGTGGAAGCCGCCTATGGTGTGAAGAAGGCGACGATGGAGTATCCTCTCCATCATCTTGCAAACACAGGAGGTAAGACTAATGGGTCGATATTTCCCAAGATCTCCCGGCTTAGGGATGAGGATAATAGTGGCATTTTTCCAGTTAGACGGGAGAACCCCATGTTCATAAGACATATTGTAGAGAGCGAGCAAGGGGCCGTTAGGCATATTAGTACAGGAGATGATGACGGAGTAGGTTATCTGATCATCCCCAGGAGAGGTGTCTTTTTCAGAGCGACGAGCTCTGTCAAGCTCGAACTGTGTGATGGGATGATCAGTGGGGGCAGGGGAGGTAAGAGCAGCACGAACAACAGGCTCAGACGCATCGATGCGAGCCTGCACTGCCTCCTGCATCGGACCTGGAAGTGCCTCAGGGGAGGAAGCTCGTGCCCAGCCCTCCATTAAAGAGCAGGCAAGGGAAGCGGGGTCAGGGTGGGGAGGAGGCCTCCGTCGTTTACCCCGTATAGTATTAATCCGATTCCAGACATAGGAGGGTGACGACTGGAACGATAGAGACCGCGTGAAGGATAGCCAGTCCGCCTCACGAATCCAACGACGCTCCTGAGTTGCAAAGGAGCACCAATTTTTTAAGTCTTCCCAGTCCTCTGGAGAGCGAGACCTCCGTATGGCAGAGTGGAGATCACGGGTTACCTGCCGGAGATGTCTCATGGAAGGGATGCGATGCCAGTAGTTGGTGGTACTTCTAGGGTAACAGGGGGGGGGGGAGGTGGAGGGCAGCGCGATTGACAGAGTCATGCACGGCATCAACAAATCAGCGTTGTAAGAGTCAAGGGACTGAGGGACGACATAGGAATCCGCCCAGGTAGAAAGGTATTGATTAAAGGAAGGAACAGCATCTTGTGTGAGACGAAGGCGAGGGGATCGATAAGGAGCTGATGTCGGGACAGAGAAGGAGAGCCTGAAATGGGTATTAACGGCAAGATGGTCACTATACAAAGCAGGCTCGGTGCAGACGGTAGGATGAAAGGAGGTATGACCGTTCAATAGTAGGCCAACATCAAGGAAACTATGGGGGAGGCGAATGAGATCGTCAGGACAAAGAAAGCGAACATCCTCGTCCCCATTAAGAAACTGTGAGAGATGTGATCCGTTAAGAGTACATGGAGTGGGATAATCTGGAGTAAGAGTGGGATGGCGGGCATTAAAGTCGCCAAGAACAAGAGTAGGAACCCCATCATGGAGGTCGTGAAGAACCTGGGGGTCCAGAGAATCACTCTTGAAATGAACATTGACTACGCGAAGGGTCCAGTCACCAAGAGTAAGGGAAACAGAAAGTAATTCAGACGGGGTCCAAGTAAGTCAGGTGAAGGGAGACGAACAGATGGACTGGTTTTACGCACAAGGGTGAGGAGGCCACGAGCCTGCCCACGGTAGCGAGGCAGGGTGTAAATAGTATAGCCAGAGAGGCGGAGTGGAGTAACATCGTCTGTGATGGTTTCCTGAAGTAGAGCGATATCTACTTGATGGGAGAGCACAAACTGGGCGAGGTCTGTCCGGCGAGGTCTGTCCGGCGAGGTCTAAGTCCCTGGATGTTCCATTGTAAGAAGAGGAGGGAACGGCATCCGGTGTGAAATGAAGAGTAGGTGGGGATAGACAGGGCTCCGGAGGAGGTACCAAATTCTGTTGAGGATATTGGAGAGGGAGGAGTGGGAGAGCGAGGGATGGATCCTCCATCTCAGGAGAAGGAAGGAGGCGGGTCACCAGGGCTTGCAAAGTGCGCCCCTGTTGGATAAAGGTGTCCAGAATGAGTTGTTGTTGCCTCTGCACAGTCGCAATTGTTTCCACAAACGAGTTGAGTTGGGCAGAGAGATGGTTGATGTGTTTGAAATGGAGATCCAGACGGAGAGTGATTGTTTCGATAGAACCAACTTGGTGTACCTGAGGAGGAGCTGGAGGTGGCGGCGAGGATTGGCGAGGGCCCGACTAGGCAGGACGTGGTGGTGGCGACGGAGAGGGACGGTAAGGGCTCAGGTGAGCAGGAGGTGGTGGTGCTGGTGAGAGACAGCCGGGAACCAGGTGGGCAGGGGTTGGTTAGTGACTGTGTAGCAGGGCCGGCAACGACCTCGTTCCAAGCACGGTAGGAAGAGGGGGAGAAAGGATGGGTGGTAGGGGGTGATAGGAGGGATGGTAAGGGAGAGGAGATCAATGGGAAATCCTTGGTGGATGGAAGAGGCGTTGGTGGGTAGGTGTGAGGTTTGATTGACAGGGGCTTCGTCAGAGACGAGGGCGATGGAACAAGAGTAAGTTTTTTTTCTGGGCGAGTGCCAGGACGTTGGCATTCCAGGCGTGGTGGCTGCCATGGCAGTTGACACACCGTGGAACAACTGGGATTTTGTTTTGAATTTTCGATTTGCATTCCACTGTTTCGTGAGGACCTGCACAGAAGCCGCAGGCGACCATCCTCGTGCACTCCCAGGTGCGGTGTTTCCACGATTGGCAACAACCACAGATTTTCAGGGTTCCAATAAATCGGTGGAGAGGACACCCACCAGCCGATGAGTTCGTTGGATGGAAGTTTGGAAACCTTGTTGATGCGGCGTTCCATGTCGAGTAGTTGTGGGAGAAGAGGGCGATGATCGTCGATAGGGATCTCCCAGGGTACGTGGCGAACCATTACCTTGGTACGACGAGTTTCTGGGGTGATGGTGGTGAACTTCAGCATCACCTCACCCAGGGGAGCAGGAAAGCCCACTTAAGTGAGCAGCCTATTACGGCTGTAGGACCTCGGTGGAGGCGAAGTGTTGAGTCCTGAAGTGGAGAGCAATAACGGGTCGTCCGTGTGCTCAGAGGCAAGTCCCGTGGAAAGGCAAGACGACGAAGGAGCGACGGGGCAGGCAGACGAAGGGAATCCCCATGTCCATCGTCAACGGAGGGTCGGTCACTTAGGGACCCCGACGACAGAAGGAGGTCACCCTCTATAGCCCCATACGGGGTGTGAGGGGGAGCTGTAGACCCTGCTGGAGACCCTGACTTCTGAGGTTTCTGCTTCTTAGACTTGTCTTCAAGATGAAAATCGTCAGCATCACTGTCACCTATTGTCGCCGTCTCCAACGAACGGGAGCGTTTAACGGCAGGCACCGGGCACGTTGGCAACACTGCAGTCAGGTAGATAGTTTTGCTTGTTTGAGGTGGAGTGGTAAAGACGTCACTGCTAAGTAACACTTCACATTGCGCATGCGCAAACTTGACCGGGTGGTAGGACCAGATGTGTTGGCAAACAAATATGACAAAGTTCAAAACTTAAAAAAAAATAGAAGCCACTGTGCTGATAACTGGGTCTTACTAACCCTCACAGCCCATACCACCTACGCGGGGAAGACATCAACGGAGGGAGACCCCACGCCTGGTGGCCCCGGAGTCTGCCCGCACTACAACAACCCAACCCGCGACCCATCTATGTCCGCCACAGTGATCCACCTTAGATTAAAACTCAGATGATATAAATTCACATTTAACAAGTCACAATCAAGTGAGTCCATAACGTAATACAGTATAAGATGTTAATAAACTTGTAATTGTAAAATCAATCTAGTCATTGTCTACTAAAATAACCATTGTGCAACCTCATTCTAAATCCTAGGTTAACTTAGTTAGCCAACAAACTCTGTAATATGTAAAACAAGGGGTGTCGTCCCCCTCTGTTTAACTCATTAAACTTCTTTTCCAACCTTTCCCCCCACGACTATATGTTGTGACTTCTCCATCCCTCATGTCTGGCTGTGCCTTGAGCCCCAGCATGCCTTCCATCCTTTCCCCACCTTAACCTAAAAAAAAAAAAATATATAAATATAGAGTTCTCTGCACAGACTGGGATTAGTAGACTCGCTGAATTCGTCAGAAATACGACTTTAAGGAACAGACTCTTCCCCGGGTAGTCTGAATATCAATATCTTGCTTCTTTATTGCCAAAAAGTTTGTCATTGGGCTCATTTTGGGGTCCAGCTTCTCTCTCATGAGGCACTATGTTTGTCTGTCTTTGCGTGGCTATCGATTACGATTTTTCTTTACTTTGAAATGATGTATGACATACAGTGCACTTTCCATTGTTTTTGTTATATAATTTTTTTTCTGCCACTGGATGTAATTAAGATTTACTGCCACTTCTTACGAAAACTTTGGCTATAATTCTGCACAGCCACTTGTTCCCTTTTCACACTTGAAGATTCGTTATATGATGACATTGTCGAAGCCAGAGAGGAAGCAACACGAAAAAAAATAGGTGGGCAGATTTTTCCGGCTTCTATCAATAGCACACTGTCGAGTCACACGAGCTAGTGGCACCATATGACGTACTTATGAAGTCGCAAATCACAGTAAAGAGAAAGTGAAAAAGTTGGTTGGTTGTAGTTTCTGGATAAAAATTTAAACTGACAGAATTGACGGCATTGGTAAAAGGCGAACATTGGATCATTCGAATTTCGAATGTACCGGTATGTGCTCGAAAAAGGCCAAAATTCTTCATATGATGCTAGAAATAGCTAAATAGCTGAAAATCACCTGAATAACGCTACATCTGTGAAGATATGCCAAAACGGGTCATCCTGCAGCATGTAACTATAGTAACCTTTCCTTGATTGGAATAAACAAGAGCAATAAGTTAAAACAGAAAGACTAATCTCTCTCATTCTTAACAGTTACCGTCTAGTTTAAATGTCACAGGCTACTGTACTACAGCACTACATAAAAACAACAACAGCGAGAAGTGAAAATTGTTCCTACCAAAATAAGGCCAAAAACCCTTCCTGTACCAGTATGAAGAGGGAGGACCCAGCCCTTTCTGCTGCACCACGAGAAGTCCACTAACACCGCTGTCACCAAACATGGGGTTTGATTACCAAGGCGTTTAAATACAAAATATTAGATTGCCCTGTACCTGAACTAAAATTCATATAGGGCGTTGTATGTATATTATGTATGCTGGATTATATATTATGTATGTATATTATGTATGTGCTCCATTTATGTATTTATTTATTCAGCCTAGCTAGCAGCCTGTGGCAATGTTATTACCATATCCCACATGCTTAATTAATGTGCCTGGCGACGTATGGAAGCTGCTAATGCATCACTTGCCATACGTCGTCTATAGCAGTTGATCAGGAGCCTAGCCGGGGAGAGTGCTGCTCCCCTTTGTGTACATACTCTTATCCAGTAAACCGAACCTACAAAACTATACAGGTGTTTGTGTTCTCTCCTGTATATAGAACTTATTATTCAGAACCTAACATGGCGCAGTGCGTAATCTTACTGGATAATTACGAGTGATAGTGCAAGTTTGTGAAAGCCGGCTTATGGATTCCTTCCCCGTGTCAACCAACCGCCACCCGCCACCCCTCCTCGAAGAATTTCGCAACTTTGAGCAGTGTCAGTGACAGTGATTTTCTGTGAAGTGTTTAGTGCATTGTGTGTTTCGTGCCATTCATGTGTGACCTTGTTCTAAAGGGTTCCCAAGGTATACGGCACGTTCTGGGCATTTGTAAGGAGTAGAGTTCAGTGCACCCTTCTCTGACCGCGTCCTGAGGGTAACTGGACTGACTGGGAGTCGCCGCGCTTCTCCCTTCCCCCCCCCCCCCCTCACAGCGCCGCCTCCACCCCCCCTCACAGCTGGGGCGAGACGCTCTGCCTGCCCGGGACACACACACACACACATACATGTACTAACACTCGCTGACCGCGCGGCTTCCTTATATATATTTTATATATATAATCTACTTATCTGTGTATTTAATTAATTTTTTTGTCTGAAATCTTGTTGATACGACGGGCTGACCGGTCAACACTGATTTAAGACACAGTACACAGATGAAGTAGTTATGTCTCATGCCTTACGTAGCCGTGGACCCAGCGCCTGGATGAGTCAAGCGGATGATAGTCCCCCAGAGATGGATGACCAGGCCGGCCACGACGCTCCAGCCCCCACAACATCGCGCAGTCCCTCACCTCAATATTCAGCGTTGTCTCCAGAGATAATTGCTTTACTGAAGTTTATGAGAGATGAGAAACGCGAGGATGAAGCTCACAGACGTTCGGCGGATGAGCACAGAAGGCAAGCAGAGGCAGAACGAGACAACCAACGGAGATTGGAAGACAGTGAACGGTTTGAAGCCTTGATATCTCGCCTCACTGTTAACCAAGCCCCTGGCTCTAACACTGCCTCGGTACTGACTGGTTCAGATACCTCATCCATGCTTCCTTCACACCCCCCAGCCCCACCTAAAGCAGCAGCTCAAACACCGCCCATCTTGAAGCCTGATGTGAATTTCCAGACTTTTCGTGAATGGCGGCGACGGTGGACTGATTATTCTACAATGGTGGATCTCCAGAGTTTGTCACAGCCTAAACAACTCATCCAGCTGCGTATGTGCCTGTCCTTGGAAATTCAGCGTGTCTTGGAACATACGTTGCAGGTACCCCCAACCTCTTCGCTGTCTGTAGAGGAGGTACTGGACGTTCTACAACGGCACATCAAAGGACAGCAGAATGAAGCTCTGCGCAGGAGGGAATTGTTTAGCTGCAGACAGATGGAGGGTGAGTCTTTTGATGCCTTTTACGTACGTCTTAAGAGAGCCTCGGAAGAGGTAGATATATGTCTAGGCCACCACCAGCAGTGCGAGGAGACCCAGTTGAAGCAGGTGATCCTGATGGGTGTTAAGGACGAGGAACTTGTCCAACGCCTCACCTCCCTCGACTCTTCCTCTTCTCTTCAGGATGTGTTGACGATATGTCGCTCCTATGAGGCTGCCAGGTGTGCCACCTCTGCCATCCGTGCTCCCCCTACAGCTGTACGCGCTGTGTCCCGGTACAAGAAGGACAAGAAGTCCGTTCCTACGCCTTCGCCCACCACGTCCACGCCCGGTTCATTTTGCAACAACTGTGGTAAGCAGCACGGAACACAGGTGTGTCCAGCTGCTCAGTCTACCTGCAACAGTTGTGACCGTAAGGGCCACTGGTCACTCACAGTACGGTGCCCAGCCAAACGCGTCCAGTGCAATGTGTGCGGTCGTCTGGGCCACTATGACAAGTGTTGCCCTTCCAACAAACCCAAGGGACCGCGTCGGCGGAAGCTTCAGCCCCCTTCCACCAGAGAGGGCCGCCCACAGTCTTCCAATCAGAGGCACGACGACTCCTGACAACGCTCGAGCCACATTAGGAATGTGTGCTCCCCCCCGCGTCCCAGGACCAAAGTCCCCCAGTACATCAGTGTCATTGTGACCTACCGCAGTGCGTCATCCCGTCTTCAGATGTTGCCCGACACCGGCGCTGATGCTACAGTCATCGGTCCCCAGCATTTGCAATGCTTGGGGCTCTCTCCAAGTGATCTAGGACCGCCCCCCAAGGATCTCCGCTTTATGGCAGATGGTTCACAGATGACCCCGGCCCTGGGTTCACTCCAAGCACAAGTCACCTTTGGCAACAGGTCGTGTCAAGCCTGGATTGATGTGCATAACGGTGTCCAGACTCCTTTGCTGTCCTACAGACATTGTCAGGAGTTGGCCATCATCTCCCAGGACTTCCCCAAACCTATTCTTGAGGTAAAACACGCCAACAGGGTGCAAAAAGGGAGCAGCAACGACCCTGCTGCCGCCCTACCCCTGCCTCTTGCCAGTGACACCTCTCCTTCGGATGCTCGGAAGTACTTCCTGAAGGAATTCAGCGACGTTCTGGTGACCAAGTCCGCTCTGGAATCCAAGCCTCTCAAGAAGATGGCAGGTCCCCCCATGAGGATCCACCTGAGGGACGACTCGAAGCCCTTCGCTATTTACACCCCTCGACTGGTTCCCCTGGCCTTCCGCGAGGCGGTCAAAAACGAGCTGGACTCCATGGTCGCCCAAGAAATTATTGCACCAACCGGCGATGACCCGTCTCCATGGTGTCACCCGATGGTTGTCGTCGCAAAACCTAAAGGTGGTGTTCGGATCACCACTGACCTTTCCAAGCTCAACAGCCAGGTGTCTCGTCCTGCGCACCCTTCTCCCACGCCCTTTGCAGCTATACGCAGTGTGAACCCGAAGGCGCGCTTCTTCACGACGATGGACGCCCTGTGTGGATACTGGCAGATAGAGCTTGCCGAAGAAGACCGACCACTCACAACTTTCATCACCCCGCATGGACGTTACAGTTATTGCCGTGGCCCCATGGGATTCGCCGCTACAGGAGACGCTTTCTGTCTTCGAGGTGATATGGCTCTACAAGGTCTGGCAAACTGCGTGAAAGTGGTCGACGACATACTCGTGTACGACGAGGATTATATGGATCACCTCTGCCGTATCTACGAGGTACTCAACAGGTGCCGGAAGCACGGCATTACCCTAAATGCCGACAAGTTTGTTCTGGCCAGCTCTTCAGTTGACTTTTGTGGGTACACCCTCTCAGGGAATGGTATCGCAGCTGACCCGGAAAAGGTCCGCGCCATCACGGATTTTCCCACCCCTGCTAACCTGACCGACTTGAGGTCCTTCATCGGTCTCGTCAACCAGTTAGCAGAGTTTTCGTCGGACATCTCCGCAGCTGCTCAACCACTTCGCCCCCTGATGAGCCCCAAGAGGACATTCCTGTGGACCCCCGACCACGACAAGGCCTTCCAGCAAGTGAAACAGGCCCTGTCTCGTCCACCTGTCCTCGCCACGTTTGACCCAGCCTTGCCGACAGTTCTGCAGACAGATGCCTCACGCTTGTATGGCGTGGGATACGCCCTACTGCAGGATCATGGTGGAGGGCAGTTCCGGCTCGTCCAGTGTGGCTCGCGTTTCCTCTCTGACACTGAGACGCGCTACGCCACTATTGAGTTGGAGCTGTTGGCTGTGGTTTGGGCGATGTCCAAGTGCAGGTTTTACCTCATAGGCCTGCAACACTTTCACCTAGTGACCGACCATCGCCCGCTTGTCCCGATCCTCAACCACTACACGCTAGACGCCGTTGAGAACCCTCGCCTCCAGCGTCTGAAAGAGAAGCTCTCGGCGTACATCTTCACTGCAGTGTGGCGTGCTGGCAAGGAGCTCTGCATCCCTGATGCCTTATCCCGCTCTCCTGTCAGCCGCCCTACTCCAGAAGATCATGTGCTCGACGCCGACCTCGCTCTCTCCGTCAGGACTGTGGTCACTCTCCATGCCGTCCAATCCCTTCGTTCGGACCTGTCACCAGATGACGACAAGGCAATGGAGGACCTTCGAACAGCGGCCCGAGATGACCCTTCCTATGTCCGACTTGTCGAGTGTGTGAGGAATGGATTTCCTAGCAACCGCTACGATCTTCACAACACCCTGCTCCCGTATTGGAAACTCCGCGATGAACTCTACTGCGACGGAGACCTTGTTCTGTACGGAGCACGTGTAGTTGTCCCTGCTGCATCACGTCCCCACGCCTTGGCTCGCCTTCACGACAGTCACCGTGGAGCTGAGGCCACCAAACGACGTGCACGACAGACCGTGTTCTGGCCCGGCATCAACTCCGACATCTCCAATGTCGTCCGTGCGTGTGAGCCCTGCCAAGTATTACAACCCAGCCAGCAGCAGGAACCCTTCATGAGTGACGACAACCCCACCAGCCCCTTTGAGTCTGTGTCGGCCGACTTTTTCTGTGTGTCAGGAAAGTCCTTCCTCGTTATCGTCGACCGTCTCTCTGGTTGGCCGGTTGTCATCAAGTGCGGTAATGACACGACGTCTGCCGCCACCATCAGCAAGTTCCGCCACTACTTCCGTGACGTGGGCGTTCCTGTACGCCTGCGAACCGACGGAGGGCCTCAGTTCACAAGCCGGGACTTTGCTGTGTTCCTTGACCGATGGGGAGTCCGGCATGTGTTGTCATCGCCCCATTACCCGCAGTCCAACGGCCACGCTGAGGCTGCTGTCAAATCCCTGAAGCACCTCATCCTTAAGGTGGCCCCTTCTGGGAACATTGACTGCGAGGCCTTCGACAGGGGTCTTCTTGAACTCCGCAACACACCTAACTACACCTTCTCCAAGGAGTGGCAGGCCAAGACAGAGGATTGTGATCGCCGAGCCGCCGAACGTGTTCAGGACGTCGTCGCCCGCTACAACGACCACGCCCGCTCTCTCCCCAGGTTGAGTGTCGGCACCCAAGTCCGTGTTCAGGACCCGACCTCCCTACGTTGGGACAAAGTAGGCGTAGTCATGGGTCTCGGCAGGTCACGGGACTACCAGGTGCGGTTACCCAGTGGTCGTGTGTGGTGGAGGAACCGCCGTTTTCTCCGCCCCGTAACAATGCCTTCTGCTGGCCCTTTCACCAGTGTTGAGTTCCATACCCTTCCCAGAGATGAAGTCCCTCGACGCTCAGAACGGATTCAAAAGAAAAGGTCCGCTCAAGACTTTGCTATGAGCGTATAGGGGGGAGGGAGGTGTATGTATATTATGTACGCTGGATTATATATTATGTATGTATATTATGTATGTGCTCCATTTATGTATTTATTTATTCAGCCTAGCTAGCAGCCTGTGGCAATGTTATTACCATATCCCACATGCTTAATTAATGTGCCTGGCGACGTATGGAAGCTGCTAATGTATCACTTGCCATACGTCGTCTATAGCAGTTGATCAGGAGCCTAGCCGGGGAGAGTGCTGCTCCCCTTTGTGTACATACTCTTATCCAGTAAACCGAACCTACAAAACTATACAGGTGTTTGTGTTTTCTCCTGTATATAGAACTTATTATTCAGAACCTAACAGGCGTGACGATGTACATCTCCACGTCCTACATCAGTACAGTATGTCCAACACTTTGTATAATCACTGACTGAACATTCAGTAATTAGTCTATCAGAATTACTGTTTTTGTTATAGTTATTACTCCGCAAATTACATTGGCCAATAAATTTCAACTTGCCATCTGGTTAGGATACAAAATACTTGTATATGGTAAATTAAGAAGATTAAAGTCTTCTATAAAGAGTAATAGTTATAATATTCCTAATACCAAAAATAGTCGTCAAAACACCCCACTAAAGTTACTGTATACTGCCAGACTGGGGTCACTAATCCTAAGGGGGAATGCTTAACTCTAATCTTAATTTCTAAGGGTCGCTGCCACCAGACCCCCTCTGGACAGCATGTAGCTCGTTAGGTAGCGTGCAGAGTGGACTAGGCATTGGGTTAGGTTTTTCATTGACCAGATCGATAAGGGGAAAGAAGGGTGAAACCACAACATGTCTTAGTTCTTTCAAATGTTCCTTCTACTCACTTCAGTTCATTTTTGGTACTACCTAACCTCAGTTCTTCTTGGTAGCATGTCGATGGTCTAGGCACATGGGTAGTGTAATTCTGATATCAGGGTCACTTGGACGGAAATAAAGGTAACTACTGTGGGAGAAATGAATACTCCTAAAATTCTCAAAGAACAAGTTTATTAATATAAAATCAAAGGGGAAAATAGATGTTCTTAACATATGACTACCAGGCTCAACTCCTGGGCCTATTGCAGGCTCTGTATTTCTTATGTACTTGTTTCCTTATTTTCCTATTTACTCAACAGCAATTACTCAGATATTACACTATTACCGTGCACACAATAACTGGTGTCACCTTACATTACATCGCAGGACCAGTTCCTTGTCCTTACTCCCAATACACTAATACTGATACAAACACCGACATGGGGTAATTATTAACAAACACATACGACCACACTGTGGACCATAACTCCAAGGCCGGTCCCAGGGTATAGCACTGGCGCCTCTAACAACTGCTGTTGTGGTCGGTTACACTCCGACACGAGGTGGGTCTGGGGTCCTCGGCCCACGAGGTAGAGTGGAGCCGATTAATCATGCCGAATCAGCGCCATCACTCCTATATTGACCACTGCTGGGTATCCACCCGCTCCTAGCGACCGGTGGGTTTTAATTAAGCCCACCCTCGATCTGGGAACGAAGGTGAACGATGATATGGGAGGTTTTTTGGGGGAAGCATGGTGGGTCACAAACAAATCTTCAGTCTCGCCACGTCAGATATTACGTTATATTACTTCGTACACTGGTTGAATGACAATTCCACTGTTAAAGCATGAACATTGATATTCACTACAATAGACTGAATCAAACTGAATGCTGATAAACACAGAACATACCTGGGAACGAAGGCGAAAGATGATATGGGAGGTTTATTTCTCCCGCCTCGCACTGGTTTATATACCCCTGAGTTGCCAGCGATCGCTACTCACGCAATGACAGAAATTACAAACAATCTAACTGTTACTCATTCAAGGATGACCCTCACTTGACAAAGGTCTGGCGAATTACTAAAGTTGATTTACACAGACTAATTCAAGGTTGCGTTTGCCAGTAGAGAGTGCAATAAACGTAGTGACAACTGTGTTCGAAGGCGGGACTTACTGGGAGTGATCCTGAGGGTAAAACAGATGGGAAAAACAAGTCTCTCCTGAGATTCTACAAGCGCGGTGGATTTGAATGTTATGTAGCGTAATATGAATTAAAATGGGTTTTTAGGAATGACAATGATGTGCGCAGTACAACTGAATCACGACGGTCGTCACTTCAGCTATAACCAATAATTCGTCTGATTACTGTAAATTACACATTATCGGTACAATAACTTTGGTGAACGATAACGCTAAGTTTAACCATTGATTTTCATTTGTTATACAAAATCTAATTAAAGGATAGTAAGTCACTTATTTATATTTCAACTTAATGATTTATTCATTGTTAAGGTGTTGCTACCCGAAATGTCGAATTATCGACTAAAAGTTTGTAATGGGCAATAATTATACTTTTATGGGCAAATTATACAAATTAATAGGTGTTAGTAATGAAATTTTTCATCGTCAAGGAGGTCAGTGGCCAGTGTGGGGGTGTCGTACTGCGTAGTGTGTCATATTGAATTGTGTGTCATACTGAGTTGTGTGTCAAACTGAGTTGTGTGTCATACTGAACTCTGTCATACCGGACTGTGTATCATACTGAGTTGTGTAATACTGAACTGTGTGTCGTATTGAGCTGTGTGTCATACTGAACTGTGTGTCATATTGAGTTGTGTCATACTGAACTGTGTGTCATACTGAGCTGTGTGTCATACTTAACTGTGTCATACTGAGCTGTGTGTCATACTAAACTGTGTATTATACTGAACTGCGTGTCATACTGAGCTGTGTGTCATACTGAACTGTGTTATACTGAACTGTGTGTCATACTGAGCTGTGTGTCATACTTAACTGTGTCATACTGAGCTGTGTGTCATACTAAACTGTGTATTATACTGAACTGCGTGTCATACTGAGCTGTGTGTCATACTGAACTGTGTTATACTGAACTGCGTGCCATACTGAGCTGTGTGTCATACTTAACTGTGTCATACTGAGCTGTGTGTCATACTAAACTGTGTATTATACTGAACTGTGTGTCATACTAAACTGTGTATTATACTGAACTGCGTGTCATACTGAGCTGTGTGTCATATTGAACTGTGTTATACTGAACTGTGTGTCATACTGAGCTGTGTCATACTAAGTTGTGTCATACTGAACTGTGTGTCATACTGAACTGTGTATTATACTGAACTGCGTGTCATACTGAGCTGTGTGTCATACTGAACTGTGTTATACTGAACTGCGTGTCATACTGAGCTGTGTGTCATACTTAACTGTGTCATACTGAGCTGTGTGTCATACTGAACTGTGTTATACTGAACTGTGTGTCATACTGAACTGTGTTTATACTGAACTGCGTGTCATACTGAACTGTGTGTCATACTGAACTGTGTTATACTGAACTGTGTGTCATACTGAGCTGTGTCATACTAAGTTGTGTCATACTGAGCTGTGTGTCATAATTATAATGTATTTATTATGTTTGTTTTTTAATATTAATGTGTGGGAAAACTCTTCAATTTTGTAACACAGTTATGAACTCTTTAAACTAGTTCGGTATAAAGAGTAACAGAAAACGATTTTATACGCCAGCGTAGAAAACCTTCTTCGATAGTTTTCATGCACGAACTACGTTAATGGTTTAACTTTTAGTTAAGCTGGGTATACAGGCATATCTACTGTACAGAAAGCTGTAGCAATTATTATGTACAGGAGTTTGTTACTAGCAACCGTTCACTTAACATAAGTACAGAAAAATAATAAGACCGGAGATTCAGAAACAATCTATTTTCTTAACATTTTCGGTGCAACTGAGATCAAAGGGAGTGGATAGTCTAAATAATGACAGATTTGACACCCAAATGCAAACAAGACTGGTAAATAATTACTTAATGACCGCGTTAAGCCGCGTTTGATGAAAGTGTCCTTAATAGGAGAAAAAAATTAGCAACTAGATATTTAAGTTGGTTATCTTTGTTTATTATTCGACTCCTGCATGATGTAGGTGCATGGCAGAGTGAGTTTCATCAGTCATCGACCCCAGTTGTGGCAGAAATTAGTGGGCCAAATTTCTGCCTTTTCTGACCTATCTGATGGATGATTATTTAATTGTGAAGGATGTTTTCTTAAGTGAAGTGTAAAGAAATTAATGACCAGATTGATGACCCCCTTATTTAATGCTCTTCCTGTGTGTGACTACCACCTGTCTGTCTGTCTGTCTGTAGAGTTCTTATCTTGAGCAGCCGCCAGCCAAGCTGTCCCCATTCATCTGACGTGTGAACAGTTTCTAACAGTTCCCAGATAACTGTAAAATTTGTCAACTTGGCATTAGTTATTTTCTTAACATCTGCATACACTCCATCACTCAGAATCGCTTATTTGGTACCGCTAGTTTAATAGTTAACATCACGTAAGCCACAGTCCCCTTGATCCTAACTTTTTTACACCCTCATCGGTCTTTCAACTCAACCAAAACTCCTGTCCGTCCACCACAAACAAGTCTGAGGAGGCACAGTGTTCAGTGTAGAGAAGTGATATTAAGAACATAAGAACATAAGAATGGAGGAAACTGCAGCGGGCCTATTGGCCCATACTGGGCAGTCCCGTTTACACCCAACCCCTATTGCTCATATGAGCATCCAACCTATGTTTGAAGCAATTCAGCGTATTCGAGTTAATGATGATATTTGGTAACTTGTTCCATTCATCCACTACTCTGTTTCCAAACCAGTGTTTACCTATTTCACGCCTAAATCTAAATTTGTCCAATTTAAAACCATTGTTACGAGTTCGCTCCTGGTTGGATAATTTGAGTACCTTTGTAATGTCCCCTTTGTTTAGCCCTGCCTTCCACTTATACACCTCTATCAGGTCGCCCCTCGCTCTACGTCTCTCAAGGGAGTGCAAATTAAGATGCTTTAACCTGTCTCTATACTCAAGGTTCCTAATACCCGGGATTAGTCTTGTCATTCTCCTCTGAATTCTTTCCAAGGATTCTATATCCATTCTGTAATACGGTGACCAGAACTGGACTGCGTAATCCAGGTGTGGTCTCACAAGAGCAAGATACAGTTTTAGGATGACCTCGCTAGTCTTGTAACTAACACTCCTTTGTATGAACCCAAGTACTTTATTAGCCTTGTTACGAGCAAAAACACATTGTTTACTTGGCTTAAGGTTCCTACTTATCATTACTCCTAAATCTCTCTCGCAGTCGGATTTCTCTATGGCATCGTTGTTCATCTGGTATCTGGTTTCCCTGTTTACATTTCCTATACTGAGTACTTTACATTTGTCGATGTTGAATTTCATCTGCCATTTTTCAGACCATTCGAAAAATTTGTTTAGATCCTCCTGTAGTTTTGCCTATTTTAGTATCATCAGCAAATTTACTTATGTTGCTGTCTATGCCGATATCTATGTCGTTTATGTATATAATAAACAATAATGGTCCAAGTACTGAGCCTTGGGGAACTCCACTTGTGACGTTGCTCCAATGGGACTTAGTGCCGTTAATGCTCACTAGCTGTTTCCTGTCCTGTAACCACGCCCTAATCCATTTAAGGATGTCACCTTTGATGCCATGAGCTTCTACCTTTCTAATTAGTCTTTCGTGGGGTACTCTGTCGAAGGCTTTGCTAAAGTCGAGATATACCACATCATAATTGTGCCCCTCGTCCACTGATTCGAAAACTGATGAAAAGAATGTTAATAGATTAGTTAGGCAAGAACGTCCGCTTGTGAAGCCATGCTGGGAATCATTGATCAATCCGTGCTTCTCCAGGTGATTTCGAATAGAGTTTGAAATGATTGCTTCCAGTAATTTGCCTACTATTGATGTTAGACTGATTGGGCGGTAGCTAGAGGATAGTGATCTATCCCCCTTCTTGAAGTTCGGTATTACATTCGCTATCCTCCAGGATTCTGGTACTACACCTGTTTTTAAGGACATGTTAAACAACTTTGCTAAGGGCATACTAAGCTCTTCCTTACATTCCTTTAATACTCTAGCAAATATCTCATCGGGACCAGGTGACTTATTAGGCTTTAGTTTGTCTATTTGCTTACTAACATCGTTACTAGTCACTACTATCTCACTTAATTTGTTTTCTTCACTATCTCTGAATAGAGTCGGTGCCTCGGGTATCATGTTTAAATTTTCGGTGGTGAAAACTGTTGAAAGATATTTATTCAAATTATTGCTCATTTCTCCGTCGTTATCAGTGAGCTCGCCGGAGTCTGACCGTATTGGTCCAATCTTTTCTCGTGTTTTAGTTTGATACATTTGGTAGAATCCTTTGGGGTTTGTCTTTGCCTCCCTTGCTATCCTTACCTCATTATTCCTCTTTGCTTTCCTTATCTCGGTTTTAACCCTACTCGCCAATACCCTATAATAGTCCCGGAGGTGAATTTCGCCACGATTTATCCTTCTACCTATAGCCTTCCTTTGGCCAATGATGTTCTGTAAATAATTATTTATCCATTTAGGGTCATTGTTGTTTGATCTGAGTTTTTTGTATGGTATGTTCTGCCTTTGTGCATTAAGTAACTCACTATTTAAATTGTCGTGGAACTCGGCAATCTCAGATCTCGTTATCAGGTCGGTGTCATCTGTCAGGTTCACGGCCAAGAGCGACACCCCCTCTCTCAGCTGCCTCTTTAAACTGTCAAAGTTTGCCCTTCTGAAATCTGGTACTTTAGTGGAATTTTCCTTACGTCTGCCCTGAAAATCTAACTGGAATCGAATTTCTTTGTGATGGCTGTTTGCAAGTTCGTTCCCTACCTCGATATTGTGTTTCTCTGTGAGTGGTTATTTCTGTGTTACTGGTTATATGTTCAATTGTTGTACTGAATTTTGTGCCAGTGTGTGTGTGTGTGTGTGTGTGTGTAAGTGGATTCACATCATCTAAACGGACACAAACGAGGCTGTTGCTGAAAATTAATGTAAGTACCGTTGGAGACTGTCTGTCGTCCTTTTCTTTAAAGGCCAAAAAACTATGTTCTTCTGCAAACCGCTAACCTGGCAACATCTTATCAACTTTGGCGGTATATGCAACAAACGTTCAATATGTGGAACTTGTCAGATTTTTATTAACCCTACCAAGTTTGGTGCAAATTCACTAACGCATTCTCAAGTTTCTTTGATACAGACAGACAGACAGGACCGTAAACAATATATTTTCCATCAATTGCATACAGGGTTGCCAGTTCTAAGAAGACGACACACACACACACACACACACACATACATTTATTTGCATTTGTCAATAAGCCATTAATGATGATGATGATGATGATGATGATGATGACTTATTATTAGTAGTAGTAGTAGTATAGTAGGAGTAGTATTAGTATTAGTAGTAGTATTAACCGATCTGTGATTTTCATATACAGTAATCTGTAATTCTATAAGAGCTATGGGCACTGATAACCTACTCGACGCAGCCACCGGCGGAGGTAACACGGGATGAAAATAATACAATACAACACCCACACAAGGCAAAGCAGTTAGTGAATTCGTAAACTGTATACAGTATACAAAACGACAACGCGATACAAAATATTCATTTCTGTAGCTTAGATGATTGCATATAACAATTTTCTAGTTGGTGAACTTTCCGTGGGTGGATGAATGTGTGAACTATATTATGGATCAGGGTATAATAAAAAAACGAAATTTTCTCTTCTCGTTCCTATACGTGTCACGTACGTCAGAAAACCTAGCGTGGGTTGACTGGTGATTGGTTCTGTGAAGAGACCAAGCCCTCGACTACGCCATGGAGGTATGGTAGACGATTTATGGTTGATGGTCCCCGAGGGTAACAACCCTATATGGTCTATTGCGTCATATACAACACTAAAACCCCACACTGTGGGTACTGTAGGAGAAGACAGAACATAGAAAAACGAGAAGAGAATCGGCCGTAACCTACAGTCCCCGTCTACAATGTTTTTTTTGTTTTTGTTTTTTTTTGTTTTTTTTATTGGGCACCCCCCTACATCCTTGTGTAAGGTGAAGCGCAGAAGCGTTTACAGCGCCCAACAGGTAAGCATGCTAAGTTCATGCTTGCCTTTATATCTCATGAGTTAAGGGCGTAGAAGCCTGAAGAGTCAAGGGCGTAGAAGCCTGAAGAGTCAATGGATTATGTCATCAAGTTATTGGAAGCTCTAACAACTCCCTGAATACGAATTCGCAACTTTCGACTTACAACAGGTACCTACTTTACTGCTAGGTGAACAGAGACTAATGGGGGCTAGGAAAAGTGTCCAAACAACTTCCACCGGCCCGGGAATCGAACCCGTGACATCTTGCTTGCGAGGTAAGAGCGATACCGCTTCTACCACCGGCCCCCCAATCCCCGTCTACAATGTGAGAACAGTTAAAAAGGGGAGGTTATTATAGGGGCCGTCAACACACATGAAGTTGTCTTAAGCTCTCAGGATAAAGTCTTATCAACAGCCACCGATATCAAAATATACAGTGCTTTTGTTACTCTGTGTTTAATATTATATTTTACGATTTCAGTTATGATTTTTGTGGACACACACACTACATCACTGACCACCGTAAAGGTCAAGCAAGACCTACTCAGGCGCTGCTCCTGCTGAGCAGCTGCCTCCCTTGGCCAATGTTCGACTCATTCCCCAAGTCCCTCTCCCCGACCCACCCTCACCACCGGGATATCTACATGATCAAAAGTGACAATTTCGTTTCGGAAGGAAGTGGAATCAGAGTTGAACAGTGATGAACAGTGGTTAAGCCAGTGAATTCAGCACTAGTCAGTACCAGTGAGAGTGGTGACCCACCAGTGACATAAGCACCCCTGGGAACTGACCACCGTCTTCTGACAAGGAGGTGCTAATCAGTCCACCCTGGGAACAACAGTGGGGTCGGCTTCACACCTGACTTCGAAATAACACAACACCACCCAATAGGGTGGGGCACTGTGACACCACCCCACACCACCCGGTGTCCCCATGACCACGTGAGGTCCTTCATATCAACACCCGAGGAAGAGTTACTGCACCACGTGAACACCACACCACCCGGTGTCTCCATGACCATATGAGGTCCTTCATATCAACACCCGAGGGCGAGTTACTGCACCACGTGAACACCACACCACCCGGTATCCCTATGACTACGTGTGATCCTTCATATTAACACCCGAGGACGAGTTACTGAACCACGTGAACACCACACCACCTGGTGTCTCCATGACCAGCCCAGGCCCGGGCCATCAACTGTAAACTATAATAATTTGTATGTTCAATCATTGTTCCTTCTCCTTTCAGTAATGAAAGCTTTTGTTAAACGACCCACCCACCCAATGTCTTTGTATGTAAAAAGTCATTTTTGTCCAATGTATATTTTCAGCCTTCGGGCTGCTGAACTTTTTCAATAAACCGTAAATTATTATTATTTTTCACACACACACACACACACACACACACACACACACACACACACACACACACACATGCACGCACGCACGCACCTACGCACGCACGCGCACACACCCAACAACGTCGGCTAGAGAAGGTACAGAAAAGGGCCTGCAGAATCATGCTCGGCACAGAGTACTCCGGCTACATCAACGCTCTCTCCACCCTAGAAATGCCATCCCTCAGTGACCTCCACCACCAAGCACAAGCAAGGTTTGGCAGTGGACTACTGCACTAGGGTGTGTCATAGGAGGGAAGATCAGCTAAAACTAATGGCCCATCACTTTTTTGGTAGATTTTAGTGTATATAAACAGAAAATAATTTCAGTTTCAATATTTTGCAACCTTTTGCTAGGTAAATTTTAGCGTGAAATTTATCGAAAATCTAATGTACAGCTGCATTAGTGCATTACAATTAAATAGTGAACATTGCTTTCTGACTTCATTCTTTAACAACCCAACTAACAATATTTTTTTCTGTTTCAGATTCTGATGCATTTATAAGTTGATAATATTTGCGATGGCTGCTTGTGTCAGGACGAGGAATCAAAAATCCAGCCATCTCAGTCACTATCTTGGGTCTGGGAGAGAGCTCCTGAAGTCGGAGTTGCCTACATTGAGAGATGCTTTGAGATACGGTGTTTTAATCAGGCAAATCAGTGAAAAGAACCAAAGAACTTACACAAACAAAGACATTGCCAGTGATATGACCAAAGCTGTCTTGGCACAGTACACTCTGGCTAACGCTCAGTTCAAGCCTCCAGTCATAACAAGTCAGAAGAAGATTAGTGAGAGACTGCTAGCCAGTTGGGAAAAGGCAAGAGATATCTCTATTGGGAGAGGAAAACTTGCAGTTAAGGACAGCTTTGCCAAGCAACTGGACCAGTTATTTGACATAATTACTTGCAAGTGCCCAATTGTTCTCTGTCCTGAGTTTGGATGCGATCGTGACTGTAAATCCGAGGCCCACATCTCCTGTATTTGCAAGCGTGAACTGAAGATTCCTGTGATCGAACTGGCATTTGTCAAAGCACAGAGAGAGAAGACTGGCAGTATAGGGGCTCTCATGATTTCTAGCCAAGATATTCCGGAGTCCAAGAGACAGGAGGCTGCCACAGAGAGACAGAAGAGGAGAAGAGTTGCCGAGGAAGAGAGACTTGAGAAGGCCCAGGGTGAGGTAAAAAAGGCCGATGATTGGAGTCAGGCTGATTCAGAGTTTAATGACTTCCCCATGGCTGATCTGAGTGCTGACCAGGAGAATGGTGACTTTGTCCCTGACCCAGAAAATAATGATCCCAAACCTTCCAGGCATAAGATTCGAAATAGGAAAGATATCCCGAGCATAGCTCTGGCCAGCATGCGACACCACACTGGTCTCAGAGAAACTGCAGAGATAGCAACAGCTGCCTGGGTTGACGGTGGTTTGATAACACCTGATGATGTTCACCTGGTGATAGATCATAACAAAGTAAGGAGAGCTCAGGAGAAACTTGTCAGTAACCTAGAAGAGGAGTTTGATAAGGGGATAAGAGAAAATGGAATCAATTGTTTGTTCTTTGATGGGAGAAGGGATGACACTAAAGTGTTCATGAAAGTTGGAGATTCTGACAAGTTGTTCCCTGCCATGGTGAAGGAGGAACACTACTCCTGCTACAGTGAACCAGGAGGGAAGTATTTGTGGCATTTCACTCCAGAGAAAGATGACATCAGGAAACCAGCTGAGATAGTGGCAGATAACATTGTGAACTGGCTCAGAGAGAGGAACGTAGACCAGACCCTGCAGGCCATTGGAGGGGACAGCACCAACACGAACACAGGGTGGCAAGGGGGGGTCATACAGTGGATAGAGCGGAAGATTGGGAGGAAGCTGGTCTGGATTGTTTGTGACCTCCACACCAACGAGTTGCCACTCAGACATCTGATCCAGGAGCTGGATGGCAAGACTCTTTCAAACAACAGATGGTCTGGTCCTCTTGGCAAGATGCTGGACTCTGCCACTGAGTTAGAAATAAATCCGAGCTTTGAAAAAATCACAGTTGGCCCTCCACTCGTTGAGCTTGCACATACTGTCATTGACGACCTGAGTACTGACCAGTACTATGGTTACATGATTTGCAGTGCCATCAAAACTGGGGTCATGCCTGATAGACTTGCTTACCTGCAGATAGGTCCAGTCTCACATTCTAGGTGGCACACAACGGCTCTCAGGTTCTGCAGAATTTGGGTCGCTCATCATAAACTGAAAGGGAACCAGCTTCACAACCTGAGACTTATTGTCCAATTCATCGTGAGTGTCTACTTGCCAAATTGGTTCAACACCAAGGTCAAGTCATCGTTCTCCGAAGGTCCGAGGCATGTTCTCTTCCAGCTTGAGCTCCTGAGGAGTCAGCCAAGGAAGGTTGTTCAGATTGTGGAGCAGACTGTGAGGAGATCTTCCTGGTATGCTCATCCCGAGGCAGTTCTGCAGACAATGCTCTGCAGTAAGGATGAGGAGGAGAGAAGAGTGGCAGTCAAAAGATCTTGGATATGAGACTTATGAGAGGATCTGGGCATGACGAATCAGTTGGTGACGATTCCTTCAGGGTCAGGAAGACTCCTGAAGTCAATCTAGGTGCCAAGACCCTCACTGATCTCATAGATCTGGATAACATCCAGGCTGGCAGTGAGCTCACTCTTACCTGCAGCCTCACCAATGTTCAAGTCAGAGCTTTCCTGGACAACCCCATGCATGTCCCTGCCTGGCCCTCGCACACCCAGAGTATAGAGCGTTGTGTACAGCAAGTGAGCGAGGCCAGCAGTCACGTGTACAGCCAGGAGAGGAGGGAAGGCTACATCCGAGCTCAGGTGGTCAGCAGGGAGGTGATGAGTAGAAACAGAAGCAAGAAAGACATGTTCTCTATAGTGTGCAGCAACACCGGGTCGTAGTAGTAAAACCGGTTTTTGTATTTGATGATTTTGTTTTCTAAAGGAATATTAAATTTAATAAATGTGTCAAGATCATTCGTTTCACTATTTTGGATCATTTTCATCCTAATAAATTAACCTGATACATTTACTTTACTTTAAATAAGCTATTTAGTGGTGTTGGTAAAAGGGTGGGAATACTGAATTTTCATAAGATTTCAAGTTAAAATTTACCTAGCAAAAAATGAAAACTTTTCAAATCTGAAGATATCACATGATTCTGCACATAGAACTACATCATTAATACCATGGGCCGATTTTTCAAACTCAAAAAAAAAAAATTCGCCTCCGTATGACACACCCTACTTCTGCACCACTCTCGTCATCGCCACCTCCTGCCACCGGCAGCCCCCCACCCACTTCGCGCAGTCCGCCACTACAACAAAATTCAGCCCATAAGAGCCCGCACCGATAGATATAGGAATAGCACCATCCCATCTATTGTTAAAATAATAAACAATTCCTGATTTATGTACTGTACAGCCCTGTAAATGTATTCAACGCATATTATATCATTATGTCTAAATCAAATGTATGTCTGTATATTTTCAGCCACCGGCTGCAACTCTATTAATAAACCGTTTATTATTATCATTACAGTATATATAAATATATAAATATATATATATATATATATATATATATATATATATATATATATATATATATATATGCTGATAACCACCTAGATCACGCGCACCTACAGTGATTTACTTGCATATATTTATATATATATATATATATACGCCTCACTCTCTGTCTTTACTTGTAGTAAACGCGTATCTCTAGAGGTATTTTAACAGTTATACTGAAAACGTCTGCAATAACCATCAGCTCGGCAATCAAAATATGTCGTACGGTGTAAATAACTAACACACCAGTAGCAGTAAAGATGTTAACTTGCTTATATTTAATGGTGATAAAAACATTTACCAATATCTGTTAACGGTAAATATCTGCTTAAGTGGGAGAGATTTGCCCTGAGTATCCGCTAGATGTATTTACCTCGAACATAAACATTGCGGGTGTCTTTTCTCGGGTTTTTAACACCGTAAAAATAATCTTATTTCCTCCTACGCAATTTTTGTGTTCCGTAACCCCGTCTGGAATATCGCACGTGCTGGTGAATAATGTACCGTCAGTTCAATATTCCACTTCCATTTTAATGGTAAACGCTATGTGTCCATACGACAAATGCGGTTTAGTCGGCGTAATCTCAAAACAAACGCGAGCTGGTCCCCCGTATATGAGCTTTGGGCCAAAACCGATCCCCTTGGCGCATGGAACCCGGTAGTGTTGCCAAGACGCGTTCAACCTTCAATTTCTCCTAACTCCAAGAACATAGGCTTGAAAACACCGATAAATTCTTCTCTTCTATTAACTCCTGATTATTTATAATGCTAGTATTTCAGAGACACATCATTATATACTCCGATATGAGCTTCAATAGTAACTGAGAGTCCTATTACATCAGGATAAGGATAAGTTTACCCAGACAAGCACGGGCAGGTTCCTAGTGTGTACTGAAGGCATCACGGCCACATCTACAAGGTTTGGGTTTGGTGGAGGCTATTCTGGGCACACTGTGGCCTACATGATTGTGTAAACTCAGGGAAATGGATGAGATCCTTCGTGAATTTCTAGGAAGCTGCAGCAGCCCCTCCAACACTTTCTTGGGGGTTGATTTACTCCAGTCCTTGAGGAATCCTTTGAAGAATGTGGTAACAATGTCAATCACTTTCACGGAATCGTTTAAATTCTACGAATAATTTTGATGATGTGTAAGTCTCATATAGGATCAGCTTAAGTACAGGTTTCAGAAGAGCCAGATAAGTCGTACTTATTGGTTTGATATCTGAACAACCAGAACACTTTATAAGCCATTAACAAAGTTTTAAAATCACAATGTAGAAAAATCAGTTCATTCTTTCTTTCACCTTGCTGGCAAGGTATCTGTTGACTTAGTAAAGTATTAAATATAAGACCCAGACCCCCTGAAGATTGGCCACTCAGCTTAATTCATCAGATGATTAAACACTCTAATGCTAGCCTAACCTCACCTCACGAGGTAGAGTGAGGGTATTTAATAATCAGGTGAAATAAGCTGGGGTACCTATTCTTCAGGTGATCCCAAAACCCTTCCCAGTAAAGACTACTGTAGCCCCACCGCTTGATAGGTATAAACAAATGTTGACAGCCGGTTCTTTGCCACAATTATAAACACGTCAGGTCGTGGGAACTGGTCGGTTGTGATCTACAAGTCACTGTATTATAGTCTCCACGCACCATGACTTAAGACCGTATTACATAACTACAGGGCAGAGTAATCCACGTCTGTGAAATATCTCTGACGACCCAAGTAACATTCGTAGTCTGTTTTGGCCAGAAAACCAAACTAGAGGTCCTATAGTCATGACGATGTTTACCGAGGAGTACAGGTGTTACAGGCTCAAGTCAAGTGTTCAGAGATGCCGGGATACTGCTGTTGGAAGCTGTTGAAGGATGTAATACTGTATGACCTCGGAGGTGGATGGACGGCTGGAGTGAATAATCCAAGCGTAAAGAGTGGCACTGTGTTGCACACAATCACCAACGTCAAAGAGACACACCAGACCGATGATGTATGTACAGTACAGTATGTATGTATGTATGTATGTATGTATGTATGTATGTATGTATGTATGCCTTTGTGTGCATGTGCGTGTGTGTGTGTGTGTGTGCAATCAAAGACAAAAGTCGTGTCGCGGTTTTGTCCTAAGATTAAATATAACTCTTGAAACATTCTGAGAGCCCCCTACTACAAGGAAGCGTGAACCTAAAGTTTAGCCCTTCGACATACATATGTTTTCACCAAATTTCACGACACGACTTTTGTCTTTCATTGTACATGTGTCCATAAGACATTTACAGTGTGCGCATGTGCCAAGAAATCGGTTTCAAAGCAACTCTTAACCCCTGAACTTAAACATGTACAAAAATTAACTTGTATTCGCTATACCGTATATTATATTTCTATAATTTAGCACATGTTTAAGTTGTCATAACATTGATATGCACAGACACACACACACACACACACACACACACACACACACACACACACACACACACACACACACTGTACCCAACATTTTCGTGAATATTTCCCCTCACCATCTTCATTAATCTAGTAATACTGTACATTGCAAAATGAACCGACCGTTATTTAAACAAAATTTTTCTGTGAATTTTTCCCCATAATCCTTCTTACTCTTCTGGCGTTCCCATATATTTTTTCGCTTGTTCTAACTCATAATAAATTTATTATTTTTCTTTTTATTTTTGGAGTTAAAAATTTTTAAAAGCTTCCAGATATTTGACTCCCTGAAAAATTGGTATTAAACTCATCGCTCCGGGAGGCTACTGTATAGGATCCTACCCGGGAATATTACACGGATTTGAGGGGAAGTTTCAGACTAAAAACTGGTAACAATTTATTATATTTATCATTGTATTACAGTTTATAAAGAAATTTCACTATATATTTTGTCTTTGAAACTGTGAATTAGGTGGAAAAATTTACAATAACTTTCAGAATAATTGATTACAATCACCATTAGACTGTAATCATATTCAGAGATAATTCTTTCTTTTTTTCAGACGTTCGGTGTATTAGATAATTTGAATACAAGTTGATGAGAAATTAGTGACTCACAATTTACCTGTGTTTGTTTTTCTTAAGTCAGATTATTACACTAGTGAAGCACCTGATGCAGAACCCACTGGACCAGACACTGAGTTTGACAGACAACAACATCTGACTTTAATCTACACAAACGATGTATAATAATAATAATAAATAATAAAAATAATTAACGGTTTACTGAAAAAATTCTGCAGCCCGAAGGCTGAAAATATACATTGGACATAAATGACTTATTACATACATAGGTGGTTTAACAAAAGCC
Organism: Homarus gammarus; assembly: GCA_958450375.1. Taxonomy (NCBI): domain Eukaryota; kingdom Metazoa; phylum Arthropoda; class Malacostraca; order Decapoda; family Nephropidae; genus Homarus; species Homarus gammarus. Next base: position 793,201 of record CAUDMG010000291.1, read on the forward strand.
TTCATTAGAGAAAGGTAAAGGAACATACAGTGAACATACAGATTAATGTAGGTGTTGAACAGCAAACTCGTAGTGTAGTAACTCCCTCCCAGATGGTGTTAGGAGGAACTCACGTGGTGTAGTAGTTCCCTCACAGATGGTGTTATGAGGGACCTGGCGTGGTGTAGTAATTCCCTCGCAGATGGTGTTATGAGGGGCCTCACGTGGTGTAGTAATTCCCTCACAGATAGTGTTATGAGGGGCATCACGTGGTGTAGTAATTCCCTCACAGATGGTGTTTTGAGGGGCCTGACGTGGTGTAGTAATTCCCTCACAGATGGTGTTATGAGGGACCTCACGTGGTGTAGTAATTCCCTCACAGATGGTGTGATGAGGGACTTGACGTGATGTAGTAATTCCCTCACATATGGTGTTATGAGGGACATATGGTGTAGTAATTCCCTCACAGATGGTGTTATATGAGTGAGGTTTGGTCTTCGGCCTTCCTATCGTAGACGGATTAACACATCGCTGGTTGTTGTTGGGTCTCATGGGCCGTTATCACTGGGTACCTTGGACCTCACTGTGTGAAGGTTAACTTGGGTACGACTGTTACTGTTAAGTTGTTCTCACTGACTTAAGCACTGTTCACCACTGTTCACCTCTGTTTAACACTGGTTCCGTTCCTTTCCTAAATGAAATTGTAACTTCTGGCGAGAACTTGTTGATATTCCGGTGGGGAGGAGGGTTCAGGGGAGGGGGTTGGTATGGGCCAACTTAACAGTTGACCTGGCTGCTCCAAGAGAAGCGCCAGGTACGTCTTGACCCTTCGGTGGTCAAGGATGTAGTGTGTACTGTGTACTGTGTATAGTGTGTACTGTGTGTAATGTGTACTATGAGGAATATGTATAGCTAAATCGCAGCACACACACACACACACACACACACACACACACACACACACACAACATTAACAGAGGACATTAGGGTGAATATACTGCAGATAATAAATAAATATATATACAGTATATAGAAATAAGTAAGAGGTACTGAAAGTTGTGTTGGGCAGAGCTATAATGGGGAGGCGAAAGACTGGTACAAAGGAGCGTGTAAGTACAGAGGGTTTATAGAAGGGAGACGGGAAGACCAAGAAAAACATGGAAGAACGGGGTGAAGGAGATGAACCAGCAAGAGGAGGCAATGTGCATGAGTGACTAGACTGCATGGGGTCGAATGATCTCTGGTGAAGGACGTAGCTGATGATTTGTCCCGTCGATTTGTGTGAGGTGACAGAGGGAAAGGTAACCAGATTTATAGATATTTGAAACCTCGTTGTGAGAGAAGACTACAACAACACAACTATTACAACACAAATGATGGAAAAATGAATGAATGAAAGAACAGTATTACAGAATGAACGAGAGAAACTGAAAATATAATTGAAGTTGAATCTTAAATGGTCTCCCAGCAAGTAATCCCCAGAACACTCCATCTGTGTCCCTCCTCAGTATTAGCACTTGAACTAATACCTACCTGAGGCTTGAGCCAGTTAAGGGCCATGGCACACCTTCAGGTCACAATAACACAATAGACATCACCCTAAACACTCGGTGGGGGAGGGTGGGGGGAAGGTTTCCTTGGCAGATGATCCTTGATTTGTATTTTTGTGATGTGTCTTTCAATACGAGAAGGGAGGTGGCCAATTCTCTCTATTCTTAGTTGTTAATATGAAAGAGAGAGAGAGAGAGAGATGATGTGTGTGTGTGTGTGTGTGTGTGTGTGTGTGTGTGTGTGTGTGTGTGTGTGTGTGTACGTGTGTGTGTGTGTGTGTGTGTGTGTACTTGTCTCTGTATCTTTGTGCATGAATTAAAGTTAAAAAATGAAGAAAATAATGAAGTGTAGTGTTTGGACGGTGTCAGACGCTCAACAATACAATGAAGTGAAGGAGTGAATCAGATTGTGGATGTCTGTACTCAGGTGTCCTCCCTTACGTTGGATCTAGCTATTCATTGGATCACCTGAAGAATCTCCACCCCAGTTTATTTCACCAAAAGAGTAACCATCCTAACACTATTTGAGGGATGAGGTTAGGTTAGGTTAGGTTAGGTTAGGTTTGGTTAGGTTAAGTCAAGTTAGGTTAATTTAGGCTAAGGCAGGTTAGGTTAAATTTGGTTAGGTTAGGTTAGGTAAGGGTGGTTAATCCTTTAGTGAAATACGCTGGCCTGGAGAATTAACCATGAGTAAAGATACAGTTACAGTTGCAAACATTTCAAAATAGCAGTAAACGTCACTAGTAAATAATAGTACAAGTCACTAGTAAATAGCAATACACGTCACTAGTAAATAATAGAACACGTTACTAGTAAATAGCAGTACACGTCACTAGTAAATAATAGTACACGTCACTAGTATATAATAGTACACGTCGCTAGTAAATAACAGTACACGTCACTAGTAACTCATAGTGCACGTCACTAGTAAAAAATAGTACACGTCACTAGTAAATAGCAGCACACGTCACTAGTAAATAATAGTACACGTCCCTAGTAAATAGCAGTACACATCACTTGTAAATAATAGTACGTCACAAGCAAATAATAGTACATGTCACTAATAAATAACAGTGCATATCACTAGTAAAAGAACAGTACGTCACTAGCAAATAACAGTACGTCACTAGTAAATAGCAGTACACGTCACTAGTAAATAGCAGTTCACGTCACTAGTAAATAACAGTACACGCCACTAGTAAATAACAGTACACGTTACTAGTATATAGCAGTACACGTCACTAGTAAATAGCAGTACACGTCACTAGCAAATAATAGTACACGTTATCTAATAAATAACGGTACACTTCACTAGGAATGGAAACAACAGCATAGATACAGGAAAAAGCACAAAAATATAGGTACAATTTGCATATCTCAAAACAAAAATGGTCAGCAACTTACAACAAAAACACAGGTAAGGAGGTACAGAGATTTCAAACTGACAATTCTACTCATCGACGGACACACTTCAACGCTTCATAATTTCTGCCTCGTCTTAATATCGTCTCATGTACAGAATAATACATCAGTCTCTACTACCTAGGGTTCACGAATCTGAATCTTGGGGTTCATCGAGCAGCAGGAGAAGCAACAGGACTTATGACCGTAGGTGTACTTTCCTGTCACAATAATGGATGGAATTTGACGAGGGTTACGAGGATGTGTCAGCCCTACCGGAGGTCCTGACCAGATTGCTGGGGTGTACAGTACCTGAGGAGCTGTAGGAACCATTACCAACTTTTCAGGTTTTACTCAGTTGGGATACGCAAATGGAATCAAAGTTTATTGTTGGTGTGGGTACGAGTGTGTGGGTGGGGTGGGGTGGGGTCGGGGTGGGGGTGGGGGTGGGGTGGGATGGGGTGGGGTGGGGTAAGGGTGGAGTGGGGTAAGGGTGGGGTGGTGTAAGGATGGGGTAAGGAAGGAAAGGGTGGGGTGGGTAAGACGGGGTGGATATGAAGGGGGGATGAATGTAATAGTTTTATAGTGCAATTTGCTCTAATACATTACTGGTGGGTGTCTAGGTGTCTGGGCCAGTTAATTATCTGCTTTATTTATTATTACTAAATGTTCTATGAATTATATATAATAAGTATAAACAGCTACAAATTCGTTTCTAAGTCTAATTTAATTACCTATCATGAAGATTGTAGTTAAACATATCGATTTTATTTCTAATTCTAACCTAATATTTGACAAAAAATAAAACAAGCTCGTTAACTGGTGAATATCTTTTTTCACAAATAAACCAATGAGTTAACGCATTTGCTTCTAATTAACTGTGTTAGCGCAACTCAGATGACGCTTTGTAGCTTTAAAAGATATACTGGACCCTGACCCATAGACACTGGCTAGGGTCCTTGGCTAAAAAAGGTCCTCACGACTTAATCTAAGAGACGTAGATACAGAGCAACAATCACCTCAGCATTACACCATGAGACTCTACATTAATCAACATACAAAAGTTCTGGAGAAATTTGTAAACTCTTATGTCTTTGGTGTCACTTATGACAGTGCCTTAGTATAATTCTATTGTTATTTCTGAAGTTAATTTTGATGCAGTAGCTTAAGTTAACCAGCTGGATCCCTTCTTATAATATATTCAATTACGAGGAATATTCATGACACTAACCTTTGAGAATTTGAACCCACTCTTAAAAGGTCAGCGAGTGTTGCCTGACACTTTTATATTAAGCTCCGCGAGTCATTCACTACAAATTCACTGAACACATCCTACAGGTGTTACGTACTGTACACCCGCAAGGCGGCAGGAGAAGATAATATACAGGTTATGTCTTACACTTAGAGCTCAAGGTCTGATAAGTGAGCGTACATTAATACTTACGCTGTTATAGTCTGGTACTGGCGATGGGTTCAAGTTAAAATGTTATCACTGGACGTCAGAGATTAATGATGATTCAACAGTTAATTTAAATTGTATATTGTATTGACGACACTTACAAATTAACTTTTTGTCCCCGAGCGTTTAAGATTAATTAATATTCAACACTTAACTTATGTATTGCTATGGTCTAATTGTTGTCAGAATTTGCCAGTGAATAATCTGATAAACTGAACGGCTGTAGACAAGTTAATGTTTTTGAATCTACAATATTTCATTTCACTCGTGACAAATAATTAAAAGTGAAAACTCTAATGAACGTTTTACGATATGAAAGGATAAAAATAATAAGTTTCACGCCATCTCTTAATTAAATGTAATTTACACCGCTGTAAAAGAACTCTTCAATTATGTTACGTCTGCTGGTTTTCATTCCCCAGAACACTTGAAAAAAAATTCTAGTTATTATATTTTAGCATGATATACTTCATCATTAGTTTAATTAAAAAATAGACATCGCTTGTGTGCTCTCCTTCGGCCTAGGGCGAGGCGTCGTCCGGAAGGCGTCCCACATCCTGATTGTAAAATCCTTTGAGCCATTGGGGTGAAGATGTTCGGTTATTAAAATAATTTATCTTTGCAGGTGTGTGGCGAGCCCTGACACACCTGGAGCTGCTGACACCTGTATCAACAACTCAGTAATAATAACAGGGCTACACTCTTGTTCCTAATACGAGTAACATAACAGGGTCTGCCTAAGTAATAAGTTATGATATACGTGGTGGCGCTGATAGTGAGTAAATATAATTATTGCGAAAACCAACACCTGAGGCACTGTTCCACAGATTTATAAACGCACAACAAATGGAAACGAGACAAAGAACTTGTTTACAATGACTTTGACCACAAATATAATATAAATATATTAAAAATAAAATAGCCAGTCGAAATATCACAATAAATCAACCGTGTTTCAGTACTGTAGGGAAAATCAGAAATTGACTACATCAACTCATTCCACAATATCCACGCCGCTCTGCCTCTACACAACACATGCACTCACAGATTTCGTAATTTCAGGACAAAATTCTTGAATCATGTAAAATCATTGTAAAATCACCAAAACAATTAAGTTAAGGAGAAAATTGTATCAACATGTTTCCCTCTCCGTCATTATAGAGTTACATCTCACATAATGTTTAATTGTTGATGGTAATTACGGTATTGTGTAATTACCAACCTTGTTACACGGTTAAAGAACTTAGCTGTTAAAGTGCAGAAATAACATTATAACGTCAACACGACCCTCTCCGACAACGGTATTTCTCAAATTAGATTTGTCGGTCCGGTACAATATGTGTTAGTATGACAGTGAACTATAATCACCGGGGGACTCTGTACCACGGAAAGCAAATCATGTATCAACCTAAGACCATACAACTGAAAATTGTCCTCTCTCTCTCTCTCTCTCTCTCTCTCTCTCTCTCTCTCTCTCTCTCTCTCTCTCGTGTACACATACACACACGCATACAGTCATGCACACGTCAGAAGAATTCACTGGATAAAGTTGATCCTATTAACTGTTAAAATTCTGAAAATTTTAAACTTCGTTGAATGAGTGACTGAATAGATTAAATTAATATTTACATGACAGACATAACACACCCACGGCTAGCCTACCACACACCCACGGCCTGCCCACCACACGCACGGCCTGCCTACCACACCCACGGCCTGCCTACCACACCCACAGCCTGCCTATCACACCCAAGGTCTGCCTATCGTATGCACGGCCTGCCTACGACATCCACGGCCTGCCTACTACACCCACGGCCTGCCTATCACATCCAAGGTCTGCCTATCGTATGCACGGCCTGCCTACGACACCCATGGCCTGCCTACCACACTCGCTGCCTGCCCACTACACCCACGACTTGCCTACCACACCCACGGCCTGCCTACCACACCCATGGCCTGCCTATCACACCCAAGGTCTGCCTACGACACCCACGACCTGCCTACCACACCCACGGCCTGCCAATCACACCCAAGGTCTGCCTATCGCACGCACGGCTTACCTACGACACCCACGGTCTGCCTACCACACTCACGGCCTGCCCACTACACCAACTACTGGCCTACCACACGCATGGCCTGCCAATCACACCCAAGGTCTGCCTATCGTATGCACGGCCTGCCTACGACACCCACGGCCTGCCTACCACACCCACGGCCTGCCTATCATACCCAAGGCCTGCCTACCACACTCAAGGTCTGCCTACCACACTCATGGCCTGCCCACTACACCCACTACTTGCCTGCCACAGGCATGGCCTACTTAGCACACTCACGGCCTGCCTACTATACCCATGCCCCACACACCCTTCCCACGCCTCACCTACCACTCCCACGACCTACCTACTGCTCCCACGCCCTACCTACCACTCTCACGCCCCACCTACCACTCCCACGCCCCACCTACCACTCCCACACACCACCTACCACTCCCACGCCCCACCTACCACTCCCACGCCCCACCTAAAACTCCCACGCCCCACCTACCACTCCCACGCCCCACCTACCACTCCCACGCCCCACCTACCACTCCCACGCCCCACCTATCACTCCCACACACCACCTATCACTCCCACGCCCCATCTATCACTGCCAGGCCCCACCTATCACTCCCACACACCGCCTACCACTCCCACGCCCCACCTACCACTCCCACGCTCTACCTACCACTCCCACGCCCCACCTACCACTCCCACACACCACCTACCACTTCCACCTATCAATCCCACGCTCTACCTACCACTCCCACGCCCCACCTACCACTCCCACGCCCCACCTACCACTCCCAGGCCCCCACCTACCACTCCCACGCTCTACCTACCACTCCCACGCCCCACCTATCGCTCCCACACACCACCTGCCACTTCCACCTATCAATCCCACGCTCTACCTACCACTCCCACGCCCCACCTACCACTCCCACGCCCCACCTACCACTCCCAGGCTCCCACCTACCACTCCCACGCCCCACCTACCACTCCCACACACCACCAATCACTCCCACACATCACCTACCACTCCCACGCCCCACCTACCACTCCCACACACCACCTATCACTCCTACACACCACCTACCACTCCCACGCCCCACCTACCACTCCCACGCCCCACCTATCACTCCCACACACCACCTATCACTCCCACACACCACCTACCACTCCCACACATCACCTTCCACTCCCACGCCCCACCTACCACTCCCACGCCCCACCTACCACTCCCACGCCCCACCTATCACTCCCACACACCACCTACCACTCCCACGCCCCACCTATCACTCCCACGCCCCACCTACCACTCCCACGCCCCACCTACCACTCCCACGCCCCACCTACCACTCCCACGCCCCACCTACCACTCCCACGCCCCACCTATCACTCCCAAACACCACCTACCACTCCCACGCCCCACCTACCACTCCCACGCCCCACCTATCACTCCCAAACACCACCTACCACTCCCATGCCCCACCTACCACTCCCACACACCACCTATCACTCCCACACACCACCTACCACTCCCACGCCCCACCTACCACTCCCACACACCACCTATCACTCCCACACACCACCTACCAATCCCACGCCCCACCTACCACTCCCACACACCACCTATCACTCCCACACACCACCTATCACTCCCATACACCACTTACAGCTCCCACGCCCCACCTACCACTCCCAAGCCCCACCTACAGCTCCCACGCCCCACCTATCACTCCCACACACTACCTACCACTCCCACGCCTTACCTACCACTCCCACGCCCTACCGATCACTCCCACACACCACCTACCAGTCCCACACACCGCCTACCACGCCCACGCTCCACCTATCACTCCCACACACCACCTACCACTCCCACGCCCCACCTACCACTCCCACGCCCCACCTATCACTCCCACACACCACCTACCACTCCCACGTCCCACCTATCACTCCCACACACCACCTACCACTCCCACACACCACCTACCACTCCCACGCCCCACCTATCACTCCCACACACCACCTACCACTCACACGCCCCACCTACCACTCCCACGCCCCACCTACCACTCCCACGTTCCACCGACCACTCCCACGCCCCACCTACCACTCCCACGCCCCACCTACCACTCCCACGCCCCACCTACCACTCCCACGCCCCACCTATGACTCCCACACACTACCTATCACTCCCACACACCACCTACCACTCCCACACACCATCTACCACTCCCACGCTCTGCCCTACCACTCCCACACACCACCTACCACTCCCACGCCCCACCTACCACTCCCACGCCCCACCTACCACTCCCACACACCACCTATCACTCCCACGCCCCACCTACCACTCTCACGCCCTACCTATCACTCCCACACACCACCTACCACTCCCACACATCACCTTCCACTCCCACGCCCCACCTATTACTCCCACACACCACGTACCACTCCCACACACCACCTACCACTCCCACACTCCACCTATCACTCCCACACACCACCTACCACTCCCAAGCCGCATCAACCAGTCCCACGCCTCACCCATCCCGCCCACGCCCCACCTAACACTCCCACACACCACCAGCCACTCCCACGCCCTGTTTTTAAAGGGTGACCGTAAATAACAAAGAGCCACTGACGAATCCGTCATTCAACTCCTCGAGCCGAAAAAAGTTAGTGTTTATTTTTTCGAACTATGATTTAATGTTGAACGCGATATAAGCTGCTTTCAGCCTTACATTACAATACATTTCTCACGGAACTAAAAAATAGAACATGGATCAGTCAGTTCAAGAAAGGTGGGAATTGGACTGACTAAAAATAGGCCAAAAATCATAATTGCAACTTGTGGTTTATAGTGGTTTATTCACAACTTAAGTCATGGTCAGAGGGAAGATGAACTCAGAGATTGATATCATTGGTAGAGTGTTTCTTGATCTGTAAAACAACATCACTTTCAATCAGGATAACAAAACAAAAAACACAAAGAACATGATACAGTTTTAATTCATTTCACTCTTCTTTTATAATGTTCACACGACAAGAGTATCAAGTATCATACATCTCTCACCAACCCAAGACATATAAATACAAGACAATATTGGTATATTTCTCTCCTCGACTGTTGACACTCAGCCACTTCGAGACACTACGTCACATCCTCAACAATATCAACAATGTTATCAAAACCCAATTTGTCACTGATGAACCACAGCCTTCATATCAGCAACTACACTCCACCCGACGACATAAAGAACGAAGAAATCACTCACACAGGTGCTATGGGTACCATTAACTAGGTACTAACCACACACTAAACCGGATTTCTATAACGTGCCAGGGAACCATGTGCAAGGCTATAGATAGAGTAATGTCAGGGTGGGGTAGATCCAGGGAAGATGAAGGATACTTTGTAAGATGTTTTTTTACCACAGGTGATGAAGAGGAAGGTGTTAAGGAATGTAGAGTCTTATTCTGTGACGACGGTACTCTGACTCCATGTGTACTCGCTGGATCCAACCAAACCTACACGCTGGGTCCTACCAAACCTACGCATTGGGCCCAACCAAACCTACACACTGGGTCCTGCAAAACCTACACATTGAGTCCTACCAAACCAACACGCTGGGTCCAACCAAACCTACAGCGCCCTGAGAGAGACATCACCGCTGGTCTCCTTCAGGCACTCAACTCAAGTGTGAGCCCGAGGAATCAATGTATACTGCCGATGTGACGAAAATAGCAACACGCACATGGCCCAGCATAACAATATCCTCCCCCACACGACCCCCCCCCCCCCCTCCCCACCGAAAAAAGAATAGACGAGAATCGGATAAATTGGTTGATTGTGAACGGTCGCTGCGTTTGACTAGCCCTTATACTATCCCTCATCGCTGTCTCTTCAGTGGTTCCTCCCGTGCAGTGGTCAGCTGGGTTAGACGTCACCGCCCACGCCCTCACTTCTGGTAGTATTCCATTTATCTTTGCACTTAAACCTTAACTTTTATCCCTGCACGACCCGCCCACAACACGCACACATTTCTCGTACCTACGGTGCTGTTTCCAAGAGCTTCAGCACATTCCGTAAAGTTTAAGACTTGTAGCTTATGGTCACTTGCACTCACTGAGTATTGATTTGTTGATGGAAACGTTTTCTGATCGATGTTTATGTGAGATACTGATATATCATAATACTGTAGATGCACTTTTAAATCTACCATATCTATAATACTTCGCACTTTAATCAAAGAGCAGCAAAATCAATCGTTCAGTGTGTAGTAGGCGGGGTCTAGCAACAATGACGTCATACTCTGGGCTCCGCCTCCCTGACGAGCCTCAACCGACTTTCTCGAGTTCGAATGTAGGCGGGAACCTTGCGAGGTAAATGTCCCAGAGGGCCAGAACAACGCACAGACGGGCCTTTAGACTTACAGAGTAAGGGTTTCGCTCACACCCTCTCTGTCTCTCACACCACTCTGGCAAGGTTTGACACGTAATATTTTTTCCATCTCGGAGATTTTTTGAATATCGAGAGGCCGATATTTTAGTTTCTCTAAAAGTTAGTGTCGGCAACAGCCAATACGACCAGATCGGTTACTAGTTGCGAGCTCTCGTAAACTGCTGGACGACCATTAAGTGGCCCTCAGCCAGCAGTCAGACCACAGCAGCAGTATCAGCAACTAGTGCCCTCACACCGCTCACCAGGACTCCAATCTTCTTCACTTCGCCCTCAAGAACATCAGGTAAGCCCAGACTCGCGGGGGACTTGTGGACTGGCTGAGTGAACTATGGTAAACATTCCATGTGGGTGACCTTCCAGGTGAATGACCTTTCATGTGGGTGACCTTTAATGTGGGTGATCTTCCGTGTTGTGGTCTTATGTCACTCAGAGACATTCCACGTTGAGGACGACCTCGGCAAAGTGTTATCCTCGGGAAGGACTTCTTACCCCCGCGCGCGCGCGCGCGCGCGTGTGTGTGTGTGTGTGTGTGTTGTGTATGTGGGTGTTGTGTGTGTGTGTGTGTGTGTGTGTGTATGTGTGTGTGTGTGTGTGTGTTGTGTATGTGTGTGTGTGTGTGTGTGTGTGTGTGTGTGTGTGTGTGTTGTGTATGTGGGTGTTGTGTATGTGTGTGTGTGTGTGTGTGTGTGTGTGTGTGTGTGTGTGTGTGTGTGTGTTTTGGTTGTGTGTGTGTGTGTGTGTGTGTGTGTGTGTGTGCGTATGTGTGTGTGTGTGTGTGTGTGTGTGTGTCGCCAGGGTGCACACATCACCTGTCTGATATAAGAGGTGAAAGTGATCGCTGAAGAGTAAACAAACAAACGCATCTATACGGATATAGGCTGACAACTATAACACTCGTGGTCCTAAAGCTCAAAAACCTCTATAGCTATACTGTTTATCACAACAAACATATTTTTTATAACATTCCAGTCCTACATCATTTAAGCACCATCTACTGTATATTCATACACACCGAGAAAATAAAAATTATATATAATCTTTTTTATATCTAAATTTCAACGGGACTCCAGGTAAATCACTTTGTATCCTTGTATTCGCGCACTTCTCAAAAATTTACGTATAGATAATGAACGAATACTTGTGAAATCCTCAGAATCATCCATTTGGGAGGCTAATACGAGTAAAGTTTGTTTTAATAATAATATATAGCACTGGTAGCTGGTAGTTTTAGTAATAACATATAAGACTGGTAGCTGGTAGTTTTAGTAATAACATGTAAGACTGGTAGCTGGTAGTTTTAGTAATAACATGTAAGACTGGTAGCTGGTTGTTTTAGTAATAGCATATAAGACTGGTAGCTGGTAGTTTTAGTAATAACATATAGGACTGGTAACTGGTAGTTTAGTAATAACATATAAGACTGGTAGCTGGTAGTTTTAGTATTAACATATAGGACTGGTAGCTGGTAGTTTTAGTAATAACATATAGGACCGGTAACTGGTAGTTTTAGTAATAACATATAAGACTGGTAGCAGGTAGTTTTAGTAATAACATGTAAGACTGGTAGCTGGTAGTTTTAGTAATAATATATAGGACTGGTAGCTGGTAGTTTTAGTAATAACATGTAAGACTGGTAGCTGGTAGTTTTAGTAATAATATATAGGACTGGTAGCTGGTAGTTTTAGTAATAACATATAAGACTGGTAGCTGGTAGTTTTAGTAATAACATGTAAGACTGGTAGCTGGTAGTTTTAGTAATAACATATAAGACTGGTAGCTGGTAGTTTTAGTAATAACATGTACGACTGGTAGCTGGTAGTTTTAGTAATAACATGTAAGACTGGTAGCTGGTAGTTTAGTAATAATATATAGGACTGGTAGCTGGTAGTTTTAGCAATAACATATAAGACTGATAGCTGGTAGACCATCTTCACAGCTCCCCATCTGCGTGTCGCCAATTATGCTCGTAAAGGGAAACGTGGAGAGTTATGACCCTATACTTAATAATGGAACATAAAAGGCCTGTCGTGTTGCTTGCCTCGCCATGGTAACCTCATCACGTAAATTTAACTCCATAAAAAGTGCAGAAAATTATTTACATAAAATGATTTGCATAAATAAACAAACGTGTATAAAAAATGATTCACTTGTAAGTTTAAGCCATAGTTGATAAAAACAAAAACACAAGCATCCCTCACACGCGAAACACATCCGTCAGTTAGGTCAGAATAGGTTAGACAGGAGTTGAGTAAACACAATGAATAATTTATCTTTTCAACTTGGTATTCTAATCCGTCCGTGTTCGTCAGTCTGTCAGTCCGCCCACGTAACAAAGTCTACGGACGTGTCACCATTTCTCATCACTGACACATCTTGTACGTGTTTTTTTAGAGATCATACATTCCCTTAAACAATCGATCAGTGTCCCAGAATAGGTTTAGGGAATTAGATCACGGTCAGGGGGGTGAGACGGGTATGTATTGTATTAACCATCTTGAAGCCACGTTGTATTACTTGCTTCATTCTAATAATATACTTACCTGCCTCTGTTCGTTTGTAAAGACGATACTCTTATTACGTTATATTGTCACATACTGTATCAAAAGACTGGGAAAGTTGCACACACGCACCCACGCACGCACACACGCGCACACACACACACACACACACACGCACACTACATCTAGGAAGGGTTTTTGCGCCACTCTATGTAATTTGTGAGTTGGTGAATCAAATAGCCATGATAGGTGGGTAAATGAGTCGATAATAGTAATGGAAGGAATACCTTAGTTCAATTATACGTGTGTGTGTGTGTGTGTGTGTGTGTGTGTGTGTGTGTGTGCTTGATTGCGTAGGTGCATTCGTGTTCCTTCTTGCGTATCCGTGTGTATATAATCACATGCGTGCCTGAAGGACATGCGTTAATCGATCGAAATTTTGTTCACTCACGAGACAGAAAGAACGAAATGAACGTCAATCTAATGTTATAAACAAATAGCTAAAAAAAAAAAAATATATATATATATATATATATATATATATATATATATATATATATATATATATATTGATAAAATCACACGGGAAAAGGGAAACAACGGAGCTCCGTTGTTTCCCTTTTCCCGTGTGATTTTATCAAGATTTATCTTATCCACGTTTTCATTGTGGATCTACATGATATATATATATATATATATATATATATATATATATATATATATATATATATATATATATATATATATATATATATATTATAATAATAATAATAATAATAATAATAATAATAATAATAATAATAATAATGATGATGATGAAAAACACTCGTAATAATAATAATACTAATGATATGAAACAGATTAAATTTGCCACTTTAAACTTCTTATCTTCCCGCCCACACTATTGACAAATACCCCCCTCTCTCCCACTCCCGTCCTCCCACCCTCCCACTCCCGTCCTCCCACCCTCCCACCTCCCACCCTCCCACCTCCCTCCCTCCCTCCCTCCCTCCCTCCCACTCTCCCACGCCCCCAACTTCCATTCATCCACCCACTCTCTTCCTCCTACCCCTTCAAACCCCCCTTCCTTCCTCTCCATCACCATGTACCCCTCCTCCTCCTCCTCCTCCTTCTCCTTTCTACGTCATTTCATCCACCTCTCCCTTACACTACACTACACAGTACACCCAGCACACAACAGCCGCTACAGAGCCACACATACTAACTTTTACACTAATATACTGTACACTTAATATATGAACCCAACATAATTCTTTAAAATATAGTTATAAACAATAGTCTTAATATATGGACTTGACATACTGTATATATGCTCGTTATATACAGACTTGATATATTGATCTGACATGTAAACTTAAAAAAAAATTGCCATAAACAAAGTCAATATTTAGAACTTAGAAATTTAACATCAATGGAGGAACTCCTTAATGACGTCACCAGTGAAAAACTAATACACATATTGAATAACGATAAATGAATAAATAAATACATAAATAATTAAATAACAAAACATAATAAATGAACGAGTCAACTTACACCCAAATAAAATAAAAGAAAACTTCACATCCAAATATAAAACCTTCATCAGTCAGGTCAGGAGAGGTAGGTAACTGGCCAATTTAACACATCCCCCCCCCAAAAAAAAAAAAATTAATGAGACAGGCATGCCACGTCAACAAGCCCATTCTACCTGTCCTCTTCATTACATAGAGAGGGTGAGAAGTGTACACAGTAACCCCTGATTAATAAGCATAAATAATAATCATACTCAGAAGTGGGATTAATATGAACATAAATATCATACTTGTAAAATATTCAATGAAATCATATACAGAAATGTTAAGAGAAGTGAGTTCAATTTCTTTATGTCAAACTATACTGTAATGATGAGTCATCTTACTTTAACTAAATGTATATAAACTAATCTAACTTGTTTTCTTGATTAACCTATATTAACACAGTGAACTTAACTGAACATATTCATACCCACTAAGATTTATCCAAACTAACCTTAATTACCAGTACTAAACCTATCTAAGTTAACACGAGTTAATTAAAACTAAACACAACTCATATTAAACTTTGTAGTGTGTGTGTGTGTGTGTGTGTGTGTGTGTGTTTATAAGAACCCAATAAATTTCATCCAGTAAGCCACCCAAGCCACCACTACCACCCCCCACACCACCAACACCACCCTAACCACCACCCATGCCACCGTCATCCACACCACCACCACCACCCTCACCACCATCACCACCCACGCTACCACCACCACCCTCACCTCTACCACCCACGCTACCACCACCACCACCCACACCACCCCCACCCACACCTCCACCACCCACACCACCACCACACCCGCTACCACCACCACCCACGCTACCACCACTACCCTCACCTCCACCACCCACGCTACCACCACCACCACCCTCAACACTACCACCAGCACCATAAAATCATCAACCACGCCACCACCACCACCACCTACGCCACCATCACCTTCGCCACCATCACTTACGTCACCGCCACCACCCACGCTACCACCACCCACGCTACCACCACCCACGCTACACACCACTACCCTCACCACCACCACCCACGCTACCACCACCACCCTCACCCCCACCACCCACGCTACCACCACCACCCACGCTACCACCACTACCCTCACCACCACCACCCACGCTACCACCACCACCCACGCTACCACCACCACCCTCACCCCCACCACCCACGCTCCCACCACTACCCGCGCTACCACCACCACCCTCACCCCCACCATCCACGCTACCACCAACACCACCATCATCATCACCACCACCCAAACCACCATCACCACCCACGCCAGAACTACCAACCACACCACCACCACCACCACCACTCACGCCACCAGCAGCACCCACGTCACTACTACTACCCACGCTACAACCACTACCCTCACCACCACCACCCACGCTACCACCACCACCCTCATCCCCACCACCCACGCTATCACCATCACCACCCACGCTACCACCACCATTACCAACCACACCACCATCACAACCCAAACCACTACTACCACCCACGCCGCCATCTCCACCACCACCACCACCCACGCCATCACCACCACCACTCACGCCAGCGTTACCACCCACAACACCACTACCACCACCACCTACGCCACGACTACCACCTACGCCACAACTACCACCTACGCCACCAACACCACCCACGCCACCAAAACTATTCACACCACCACCACCACCACCGCCCACACCCACGCCACCACTACCACCCACGCCACATTACCACCACTCACGTCACTACCTCCACCACCCACGTCACCATAACTACTCACACCACCACCACCCACGCCACCACCATCCACGCCACCCCCACCCACGCAACCACCATCACCACCATTACCAAGTGATATACAGTTGTAGGCTAATGAACCCTCATAAATCATATTCCTCTCACCAGATAAACAAAAAAACACTACCTTCATTCTCTCTCTCTCTCTCTCTCTCTCTGACTATGTTTTTCGGGTTGTGGCCATCCATAAAAGTACTGTCAATGTTTTGTTATGAAATCGTATTGTTCTATTGATCCCAAATTCTATACTATATTACGTTTTTTTTCAGCTGAAAAAAAATGCCTTGCCCCCTCTTCAAGAGTTACAGCTGATTGGTTGTTGCAAACCTGTCCGATTTTGTCCTGAGTAATGATGTATTTCTAAATGAGTTTATTCATAATGACCTTTTCTGACGAGAAAGATATTTAGCTAAATTATATAAAGAAACATACCTTCATTATTTTAAACATGAGCACGTAGGAAGTTTATCAGAACTATAATACGTGAATTAACTGATAAACTCGGGCAGCAAATTCACGCTTTTGGAGGATGCAATTAATATATACTTATTTTTACTTACAATAAGACATACTAAGACAAATTAAATATCAGTAATAGTACATTATGCAAAAACAACACTTTAAAAAATCAGAATCACATTGAAATATTACACGACCGTTAGCAGAGGCGGGAAAAAATATGAAGTAGTTCGCAGTCATATTTCCCACCTCTGATGACGGTCGTGTAATATTTCAATGTGATTCTGATTTTTTAAAGTGTTGTTTTTGCATAATGCACTATTCTAAATCCTGGGTTTTATCTTATTAGAATCCATATCTTAACACCAGCTAACACAGTTCCCTAAAAATCACGACTATTAATCTTGTAACACAACTCTCAGTAGCTATTCGAACACCAGCCCCCAGTATCCTAACACCAGCCCCCAGTATCCTAACACCAGCCCCCAGTATTCTAACACCAGCCCCCGGTATCCTAACACCACCCAGCCCCCAGTATCCTAACACCGCCCAGCCCCCAGTATCCTAACACAACTTCCAGTATCCTAACACCAGCCCCCAGTATCCTAACACCAGCCCCCAGTATTCTAACACCAGCCCCCGGTATCCTAACATCACCCAGCCCCCAGTATCCTAACACCGCCCTGCCCCCAGTATCCTAACACAACTTCCAGTATCCTAACACCAGCCCCCAGTATCCTAACACCATCCCCCAGTATCTTAGCACAACTCCCAGTATCCTAACACAGCTCCCATTATTCTAAAACCAGCCCCCAGTATCCTCCCAATGCAACTCTCACTATTCTCCCAGCCCCTTGTATCCTAACACCAGCCCCTAGTGTCCGAACACGACTTCCAGTATTCTAACACTAGCCCCCAGCATCCTAACACCAGCCCCCATCATCCTAACACCAGAACAAAGTATACTAACACCAGCCCCCAATATCCTAACACCAGCCCCCTGTATTCTAACACCAGCCCCCAGTATCCTAACACTAGCCCCCAGTATCCTAACACCAGCCCCCTGTATCCTAACACAACTCCCTGTATCCTGACACCAGCCCCCAGTATCCTAGCACCAGCCCCAATATTCTAACACCAGCCCCCAATATCCTAATACCAGCCCCAGTATTCTAACAATAGCCCCCTGTCTCCTAACACAACTTCCAGTAATCTAACACCACACCCCCATAATTAACACGACACTCCCCCCCTTCCCTTCCCTCCTCCCTTTTTACACGCTAGCCATTACTATAATGAGTCTCGTCTTCCTCTTTTCCTGTTTTAACTGTCGAGAATACATCACCATAGGATGAGAATATTTCACCTGAAGGTTTACCGCGAGAAAGATATACGATTTAAACAAAGAATTTGTGTGTGTTTTCAGTGGGTGCCGGGTAGGAGGGACGTACATATATTACTTGGTCCTTAGTGATCAACCTTTCTTTGATGTTTAAGTATAACTGGTGATGTTAGAATGTAATTTGGGTATTTATGTCTAGGGAGGTAGACTGATGGTAAGAGCAGGAGACGGGGGGGGGGGGGGAGGTGAATGAATATGTTTTGTAAGAGTCGTAGTGAATAATATACGTATTTTTTTTCATTAGTAGTAATATATACAGGGTGTCCCGATATAATAGAGTCCCCATGTTATTTATTGCATGTTGGAGTAGACTATTATAATGGGTTAGTGTATTAGCATATCTTAATATTGTAGGGATCATTATGGTAATCCTTTAAAATATTAGTCGTCTGATTTAAATTCATCTGCTCTAATATGGAGTGAATAACATGGGCGCTCTTTATCTTGGAACACCCTGTATAACCCTGTGAGAAAACTAAGGTAAACTGGGATGGGAGTATCTGACCTTGTGAAGATAATCCGAAAGAGGCAAAATTTCACAAAGATCAGCGATTGGAGGCAAACACTTCTTTTCCCACGCGTGTTTTTTTTTTTACTTTTTTTCTTGGGTTATTGTGTATAAAACCTCTTACTTAGCTCTCTCTGCTCCCCATTACATAATTATGAAACTGCTAACCCTTCCTTAAAGGTCCCAAACCTAAAATCATAGATTACCTAACCTAAACCAACCCATGAATTACCTATGTAAATAATAAACCCAAAATGTTACCCTTAACTCTCCCCCCACCCCAACCTTAATGAATACAGAGCTAAACGCAAAGATCTGACCGACCGATGACCACGCCACAGGAACAGCGACACCAGTGGTGAAAATAACTAACTCTCACGTTGTTCATCGACACACAAACTAAAATTCTGAAGTGTTAAATTAAATCGCTTTAAACGACAAAACAATCAAATAAAAATAAGACGTGCAAGAAAAAGACCCCGTTCTTATAATGACCAGGCGAGGGTTGGCGGTCTTCCAGCGAGCTTGTAAGAGAAGCAGGTCATCGCCTTCCTAGCTGAGACTCCGGGCTATTTGGTGTGTGTTTCACTTTTGGAGATAAAATTGCAGTAATACGCCTCCCCAACAAAGAGGACGGCGTAGGTTGTTGTTTGTGTCTTACAAGAAACACAAAGACAAACACAGTTACGACCTCCAAGAGTCCAGACACAGGCGGAAACAATACACAAACAAAATCTGGGGCACAAAAACAATGATACACACAAAGAATAGCACACAGGAACAAACACTGCTGGAGTCAGTCATGCCGACAGGGCGAGAGAGAGAGAGAGAGAGATCCTCCTGTCTGACAGTCTGTGGAGTGTTGTCAGGGAGTGTACAGTAGTGTTGGTTCCATGAGAAAGCCTCGCGTGCCTTGCGTGATTCTGACAGAGATAATTTTTTCAAGCTCATAATAAATGTTCTAAAGTACAAAATTATCCGTGCGGAGAATACTTAAAAACTTTAGCTATAAAAATAAGATAACATGTTATAAACACAACACTGGCCAGCTAACAACAAGTAACATGGGATACTATGTGGTATTTAACACTCTAAACAACTAACTCTGAACCGCAGAATGATGTGGTGGCATTATGTAACTGTGTGAAGTAGTGACATTACTCCATAGTTTCCTTTCGCTTTCTTCTTTATTAAACCCAAGCCAAGCTGAACTGTTGAACCACAGTGAAGAGCAACAGAAACTTGTGAAGTTTGCAACTGTAAATAATTATGAAATGTTTCTTTTGTAATTATGAATGAGAGTTGTTATAAATGTGAACCGTACTCGCATGAATTTTGTAATTAATAAATAACTTTGAACAGAAAAATAGTTATTATTTGTGCATAGGAAAATACTTGTTATAGTTTAAAACAAAATCATGACAATGAAGAATTTAGTTTAATTAAGCGCGTGTCAGTGATGAGGGAAACATGTATCACGTGACAGCTAATACACCATTATGTACGAGTATTAGGGAACACGTGTACAAACATGTTTCATATGACAGACAAAATATAACTAATCTATAACTTATGACAGCTGTTCAGTACATCACGTGGTTACTAATATTACACACCGGGTGAGGGTGTTGAGGTGACATGTGTGCTCAATATTTGTACACCGCACTCTAGGGTCACACATATACCAAAACATATACATCAAAGTCATATATGTAAATTTATGCATCAGGAAAATACAATATCCTGAAGCATTTCCTCGTATATCGCAATATGCAAACAACCCCATCCACATACCAAGAAAGAACTATTCCTTTGATAACGGAGAAAGTAAGACATATAAATGCCAAGCAAAAAATATACTAGAATAGTATTTAAATCCTCGACAATTGGCAAAACAAATTCTCGCATTCTTTCTTAATTTTAGTAAGAGATTTCACCAATGTTAACGCAAACTATTTCCACAGGTCTTGCAACGTCCAATACATGTCCAATACAGTTTATCTTGATTAATTAGACATTTCATGAACTCATTACTTCACTGTAGATTTCTCACACTGACGGACAGACAATCACTCAAAGGAAGGAAGGACGGACAGACACTCAAAGGACAGACAGAAGCTCAAAGGACAGACAGAAACTCAAAGAACAGACAGACACTCAAAGGATAGACAGGCAAACAGACACTCAAAGGACAGACAGACACTCAAAGGACAGACAGAAACTCAAAGGACAGACAGAAACTCAAAGAACAGACAGACACTCAAAGGACAGACAGACACTCAAAGGACAGATATAGACACTCAAAAGATAGACAGACAAACAGACACTCAAAGGACAGACAGACACTCAAAGGACAGATATAGACACTCAAAAGATAAACAGACAAACAGACATTCAAAGGACATACAGACAGACAAACAGACAAACACACACTGAAAGGATAGACAGACACTCAAAGGCCAGACAAACAAACAGACAACGTTGTACCGGGATGCTACAGGGTGTATCGGAAGGATGGATATCGGGAAGAACAAACAGATAAATTAATCGGAAAAACACACAGACAAACAAACAAATTAGTTGAGATAAACAAATAGACTAAAAAACAAAATAATTAGGAAAGACACAAATTCCCCAATAAAATTAAAAGGGAAAACAAACAAACAAAAACAAATTAACCGGGAAAGACAAACAAATGAACGAACATTAATTGGCAACAACAAAGAGACACTGTCCCCATACCACCTCCTCTACTGGTGAGAGAGAGAGAGAGAGAGAGAGAGAGAGAGAGAGAGAGAGAGCTGTATATTGTTTTGGTTAAAGGCAGTCAGATTATCTATCAAATACTCGTCAATAAACTTCATGTTTATATGTTCGTGTCGAGAGAAGCTGTCAGGGTTAGGTTAGGTTAGGTTAGGTTAGGTTAGTGTCGAGAGAAGCTCTGTAGGTTAGGCTAGGTTAGGTTAGTTTATTGTCGAAAGAAGCTCTGAAGGTTAGGTTAGGTTAATGTCGAGAGAACTGTGAAAGCTAGGTAAATTGTCTTTTCTCTTAGTCAATAAAGGTGACCTGGGAGAGGGAGGTGTACAAGACTACAGCATATGGAGCTCATTGAGGTTAAGAACATGTGTGATAAAGTTAACGCAAGACAAAGATAACAGCTTGAGGAAACGAAATAAATTGCCTTGGTAAAAACAGAAATAATTATAGTAACTGAGATAATTAAAATAATCGAAATGAAAAAGAAAAGAAAAAAGAGTCGTATCAGTTTCCAGTCAATGTAAATATAATCCACCACGGCATTGTTAATAGTAATCTGGATCCATGACGTAATCCTCTTTCAAGGTAATCGAGTGACTTTGGCCATTTAAGGGAGCAAATTGGCTCGGTCTTCAAGATAAGTGTGGGGTGATCAAGGTAAGTGATTGAGTCAGGTAGTGGAAAGAAAAACAATGTAAGAACAGCACTCATGGTATTCAAGATAAATCAAGGTAACAGGTAATATTTTTAAAAGTAGTTAAGATAAACGATGTGGAAAGATCAAGGAAGAAAAGTCATTACAAAATAATTCAATTCGACCGTCAAAATGTTCAAGGTAAAAAAATATGGAAAAAGAAATTGAGCAAAGCTAATTACTCATACCTTGCCAATGTAATTCAAGGTAAGAGTCGTGGTACCTAAGGTAATTTACAAATAAACAAGACTAAAGAGAATGAAGACAGAGAATAAGCCAAGGCATTCAAGGTGATGCAAGGATATGGATTTCAAGATAATTAAGGGAATTAGGTTACATGATAATCGAGGTGGGAGGCGTCATTAGCGGGGATCACCTAGTACTAATGAGAGCCACTGGGTGTAATTAGCAGTTTCTCCTATTGGCTCAGGAGGGAGGGAGGGAGGAAAGAATGGTTGTGGTGAAGGGAGGGGGTGAGGGAGGGAGGGAGGGAGGGAGGGAGGGTGATGTATGATGAGAAGAGGAAAGAAAGGATGGGTGTAGTGAGGGGCGCAATGTGTGATGGGAAAGGTGAGGGGATGGAAGGGGTGGTAATAGTGAAAGATTAATACTTAAAACAATAATATGTGTGTATGTGTGTGTGTGTATGTGTGTGTGTGTGTGTGTGTGTGTGTGTGTGTGTGTGTGTGTGTGTGTGTGTGTGTGTGTGTGTGTTTTGTTGTTCAAGATTATTTGAGAGTGTGAGAGTAACAGTGCAACTAAGAGACAGGTAGAGGCTGGTGAGGCAGCTCCAAATTTTCTGCCTCTGTCTGCCTGTCTGTCTGTCTCTGTCTCTCTAACACACACACACACACACGACTCTCTCTCTTCCCCCATTTCATTTACTCCCACATCTCAAGGACCATAAAGGCAGAACACCCCTCACACAGGAATACTTAATCTTGTAAGTAACAGACACACCCTGCCCTCTTCCCTCCCTCACTCACTCTTTCCACCCTTCTCTATTCCTTCTTCCTCCCTCCCTCCCTCGTCCTCCCTCCTTCCATGATGTTCATTTCCTCATCCATTCTCATCTTCGTTTCTTTTCCCTCACTCGGTTTATCTCCCTCTCTCCCCTATTTCTCCGTTTTTTCTCTTCCTCCCTCTCTCTCTCTCTTTCTTTCTCACTTATCCATTTTCTGTCTCTATCTCCTCATTCATCCCTCCCTCTCTCCTCCCCATTCCCCCCACTCCCTCCTGTCTCCCTCTCTTTTCTATTCTCAGTCTTCATATCCCCTCAACAGCAGATTACAAGCAGATTACAGATTTCCCCAAGTTGTTCAGATTAAAGATTTTCTCAAGTTCTCCTGAAGTTTAAACTGAAAGGAGAGAGGACTTTTAAGCAATTTAAGACGGTATAAAGTCACTTCTTTCAACTTAAGTTTAAAAAGTCAACATTCTCAAACTGGCCGCAAAGTCACTGTTTTGTCATAAGTCGTTTTTTCTCATCCACCGCCGTCGCTAGAAGTTTAATCTCTATTTGCAATCATTGAAAGAAGTATTAGAAATTTATTTATGGTGAAACAACAAGTAAAATAAGACAAATCGAGGTAAAAGAGAGAGAGATAAAATAAAAAGTTCGAAAGGTAAACGTGGAGAACTCTGACCTGTGGTGGGTGTATATGTGGTATTAAACTCAAAGATCTGAGCAGGTCTTTACATGCCCTCAGTAGCTGCATGACAAGTGGGAGGTGGTTCCTACTTCGGGTTATGTAACGCTCGCTTATCCGCTTAACGTTACTATATCGTAGAAAAAAGGCAGAAAATATATACACGACCGCAGTGTACACGTGTGCAAAACTTAAAACATCTGACGTAATGTGATGTTAACTGAGTAGTATCTAGTGACAGACGCAAGACTGCATCTCTCTCTCTCTTTCTGACAGTTATGTGCCTTAAGTATTATTATATGATATAAATATAATGTAAGCTTGAGTACGGCTGCAGAGTGGATACAATTCTCGCCTCCTGTCCTAATTGTTACTGGTTCGCACCTTATCCAAGCCCCTAGTTCTTCCAACTGTGAATGGATCTGTTGCTTTACAGTTGGGTAAAGTACGAAGACTGACTACAATGCCTCGTTATGGGCCAAGGGATTACTATACAGTGTTCTGCACTCGCACAGGTCCCAGTGGACCGCCAGGCTTATGAGACCAATTTTCATACCTTGATAACCTTATGTGAGAATTATACTGACTTAAGTTACCGTATAATGCCCGTATTAGTCAGTTTTATGTTAAGAGGCTTGTGGGTACAACAGAACCATACGTCACGCTTGGTTAGGTTATAATGGTATGTACTTTCTATTTACATACGTATAAGATTATCAACAGGAGGCGAGAGTGTGTGAATTAGTCTTAAAAGGGATTAGTTAAACAACTCGTACAGTGTGAAAAACTCCATTAATTAAAGCGTCTTTGTTGCATGTTGGGTCAAGTTTTTTGGAGAACAAAACAAACGAAGAAAAGAATGCAAGGAATATTAAATTTACACGACATCAATTAGTGAATTCCAAAAAATATATCTTATCCAATCCGGTTAAAAATACACATAATCACTGGAGCTTACACACACACACACACACACACACACACCCTGCAGCACAAGATGCAGTGTTCTCGCCTCGCCCACCATGGAAGTATGACGTCACGGTCGGCCTCGGGGTGGGGGAGGGGGGTCGAGAGAAGACGGATATTACACACTATAAGAGCCAGCTGCTGCCTGCTAAATGAAAGGAAGCTTGATCCTACTGGGAAAAGATTGACATGGGATATACTGTAGTAATATAATAAGTTGTTTTCACCTAAATATAGACTTACATTCTCTGTGTAGAAGTATTACAAAATGTGAATGGTTGAAATTATGTACACGAGTGATTAAAAAGGTCAGGCTACTTCTGGAGAAAAAACTTAGCAAGCTGATAAGTAACTGGTGTGTATGTGTGTCTTATAAAACTGTACAGCGCTTACACACACACACACACACACACACACACACACACACACACACACTCACACTATTACCAGTACTAGTCAACAACAGTGTCACGCGGTCCCTCGGTAATTAATATTGGACAAACATCTAAAAAAATAATTTGAATATAAATTAGAAGAGCATTTCATATATATTTTTTGTCTGATAAACCATTTATTATTATTATTATTATTATTATTATTATTATTATTATTATTTAGTTTTTTAGGAAACTCAGGAGGAAATTGTCTATGTTTATGAATATTAAAAAAATAATAAGCTTCTCAATGCACAACTAATGTATCTACTAATACTTCACTGAACATTAATAGCCTATTAAAACGATATTATGTAACAGGTAATATTTACTCTTATTTCTTGTAAAATAATTGTAGTAAAACTTAAGACAAATATGAAAAATAACCTCAAGGTATTATGTGCACCTAGGCCAACACACACACACACACACACACACACACACACACACACACACACACACACACACACACATATCTTGAAAAATAAAGAACTGGTGAGCGTGATGTGTTACTTTAGACAGGTCAGTTAGAGGGTAATTATTGATACTCTAGACACACTAAAACGTTACTGTTGAATGTCTTGTAAGTTAATATCAATAAGTATACAAAGGGAAAGCCATAAACATATTCATTATTAATCCTCTGAAAAAAAAGAGAGTTTGAGATGTAGAGGAATCTTTCAAAATCAGATCCAAGTTTACAACATGAAGGACAACCTTTGAGAATGAGAATTGAATGATTGTGGTAATTTCCTCCCAAACTTGAGAAAGAGAAACCTTGACTCTTTCTTTCCTCTCCTCTTCCT
Organism: Homarus gammarus; assembly: GCA_958450375.1. Classification (NCBI taxonomy): domain Eukaryota; kingdom Metazoa; phylum Arthropoda; class Malacostraca; order Decapoda; family Nephropidae; genus Homarus; species Homarus gammarus. The sequence continues at coordinate 819,648 of CAUDMG010000291.1, forward strand.
TTTCCGCCCCAACTACCTCTTCCTCCTATTCCTCCTCCAGACATAAAACAGCGAGAGGCAATAATCACGCCGTCCAGGGTCGAGTTTGCATGATTGAGTGTGACGTCAACCTGAACACCTTCTTGCCCCCCTCCCTCCCTCCATCCCTCCCTTACTTCCTGCTTCCCTCTGCCCCTACATCTCTTTCTCTCCCTCCCCCATCACCTCTCTATTTCCCCCTCCCCAACACACTTACCCTTGCTTCTTACGATTCATCCCTCCCTCTGCCTCTTCCTCTATCTCTCACTCCTCTTTCTACGTCTCATCCCTCCCTCTTTTTCTCACTCTTCCCACTGCCTCTCATCCCTCCTTCTGCTTCTCACCCCCTCCCCACCTCTCTGTACCCCACTCCTCAAATCACCACCTTGCAATTGCTTTAAACAGTTGACCTTTATCCCTCTAAAATTTTAAACGAGATAAAAACACAAATATAATAATAGAAGTTGGAGGTGAAGATCTTGCCAAAATCTTACGACACTGAGAGCAGACAGGTGGAGGGAAGGGCACGGGAGACGCTCAGGTGTGTTTTATTGAAAATACATAAAGAGAGAGAGAGAGAGAGAGAATCAGCAAAAATACTGTCTATAGGAATTTGTCGATGGATCCCCAATAGTGATATTTTCTATCCTGTTATATCACACCGAAGACAAAATCCTCGATATTTCGTATACACAAATGTCAATACTTTTTCTCCGTTGTTTTTAAGAGAGAGAGAGAGAGAGAGAGAGAGAGAGAGAGAGAGAGAGAGAGAGAGAGAGAGAGAGAGAGCCATCCTAGCCACAACTGATGATTGGATCTGTCACAAGGAAGAGATGTGATATACAATTCTCCTGACCTTTCTTTTCAGAAGTTTGGTCACCTGGGCTGAGGGCGATGGCTCGGTATTGGCCAAGAAATCTATTGGTTACGTTTATCAGATGGTCAATGGCAAAGCTGTGACGAAAAACAGAAAAGAAAATATTTTACTCCTGTTTTTTATGTTTTTTTTGTATTATTTTCGAGAGTGTATATGAATTAACATCCTTCGTTTCTTAAGTGTTTTTGTATTGCATTTAGTCATCCCAAAGACCATCTTTTCTGACAAAACTGAAAACTTCTTTCCCGTGTGAAGGATACTTATTTTTGGGGGGGAAGATTTAACTCTATCGTACAGTTAATATATAAAAGTGATACACTAAAAAACATACAGTAATAAATATATAGGAAGGACATATACTTTATAATACACGAGACCATGAGTACACGTAAACCTCCCTAGGCGCCTCTCCACCCCTGTGTTAGGCATCTCACCGTGATTCATGTGATAAGGTCTACGGTCCCAGCCACCTGTGTTTCACTAACAATGCCTCGGTTATTTAAGAAGCTTTATCCAATTAGTTTAATATCTGGGTCAGAGAAAAAATGCTAAAACAAAAATAAAATAAGAATTATATAAAAAAATATAGAAATAAGTAAATAACTATTAAATTATAACCTATATGCAAAAAAACATGTAGCATATAATAAAATAAAAAATATAAACGCATTAATAAGCATACAAAGAAACATAAAAAAATATAATTAAGTGTCTTGTAATAATAAAGCATTTTCCAGTCACTTCTCACCATGGTAAGGTTTTGCAGTCAGCAGCAACACTCCATTGCTCACTGTTGCACGTAAGTAGTTAAGAAGACGATATATTTCAGGAATAATAATATATGTCCATTTTATAAAACACGTAATAACAACAAGGTTACTAATTCACTTTACAATATTATCTTGTTTATATAGTACAAAGCGCTTATATGCAGAATATTCACCTTTTTCACACCTGTTTTGATTCACTTCGTTATTACAATATACATCACGTTTATATTATTTTGTCCAGTTTATACCTGTCTTCATTCATCAGCTTCCGAAAGTTATCACCATTTTCTTTCTATCATCGAAAGCTAAAAATACTTCCTCGTGTTTTTCTTGGTGGCATTTATAGAACCCAATTTTCCAATTACTTTGATAACCTGCAAAAATATATATGGTCTTTGATCTTGCCTGGTACAATTACACTTCCAGATGGGGCTGCGTTCAGACAATGTAATTTGGGTGGTGATGAGGCGACCATTTGTCTCTCTAAAAGGAAAGAAGAAAAAAGAAAAACCTCTGATAGTAATCCTGTCTTGTTTTAGGGGTTATGGAGTCTTTCATTTTCTGTTTTATTGTGCCGTCCGTTTACCGTTTTAATAGCTTCATCTGTTTGCTGTTTTATCACGTCTACCTTCTCTGTTATATTTAGCTCTCCGTTTTCTGTTTTGCCACCCTCGCCGTTCACTGGTTTACCGAAAAAAATTGAAAAGTCATGCAAAATTTTTTTTTAGCTTTCTCTCGGTGTCTTAAGTTCCCCAGTCCCCTAAATTCTGTTCCTCTCTCCTCTGTCTCACATCATCTCCATAACAAAGATTCGCGTAGTTTATCTCCTTCCTCTAATTCTCTTTTTTTCCGTATCTCCCAAATTCTCCTCTCTTTTATTTCCTTTACCCTATGTCTCCTTCCCCTCCTAAGTACTTTCCCTGTCACTTCTCTCTCTTCCTCTCCATTATCCTTTCCCTCAGCCTTCCCTCTCCTCTACTTCATTGTATTATAATTTTCTCTCCCTTCTCCCTCCACTTTTATTTCCTTTTTCTTCTCTTCCTCTTCCTCTTTTCCTCTTCCTTTCATCTCTTCTCCTCTTTTTATGCCCTCCACACCTTCCATCTTTTCTACCTCCCAACACCTCTTCTCTTCTTCCTCCCTCGACATCCGCCACCACTTCCTCCTCCTCCCCCCATGACCTACTTTTCTTCCTTCCTTCACACACCTTCCTCTTTTCCCCCATCCTTTACATCTTCTCACCTCTTCTTCCTTCTCCCACAATTTTCCCATCTTCCTCCACCCTTCACATCCTTCACCTCTTCCATCCACAACTTTCTCCTCTTCATTCTCTTCCATACACCCCTTACCCGACTTTCTCCTCCATACACATCTCTTACTCTTCCTCCTCCCTCCACATCTTTACATCTTACCCGTCCTCCTCCTCCTACCCACCACCACCAGCGAGGCGTCACTAATATTAAGGGCCGCTCGAGTAAGGTTAACGCTAAGTGAGTCGATCTTGGTGCTGGCCTTCGAGTAATGTTGTTAAGGCAGCCCCACCAGCAGTCTTGAATGGGGTCCACCGCCTCCCTCCCTTCACACTACCAAGAGAGAGAGAGAGAGAGAGAGAGAGAGAGAGAGAGAGAGAGAGAGAGAGAGAGAGAGAGAGAGAGAGAGAGAGAGGCCGTTTCAGGTACTCTTAAGTAGCTTATGTGTGTCATAAGTATCATAAATAAGGATCATAAATCCTTGAAGGGAAACTTTAAATCAACCTCCCATATATCGTACGGGAGATTGATGATTTTAAGTAGCTAACGTACGAAAAATTTTAAATCATCCGAAAGAAAAGTGACATGTAGTAGTTTATGCAACACATTACAGTATAAGCATCCTAGGTTATAGAATCACCTTTCCATGACATTACTCTTTTAAACTTCGTAAGTAAATTTATATCATAGTTTCTATTTGACTTACCTTGCGTGGTCGTAAACAGATGATACTTAAGGACAGCACAGCTCGCCATGACACTGTACGTTACTCTCTGCTGCACCGTGCCAACCACCAGGGTACAAATAACCCCTTGAGCACGATGCCAGATGTTGCCAAGTGTTAAGGGATTTTGGGCCACAATTGTACCTGCAGGAGTCAGTGTATTAATTAATTTGATCTATAGTACTTGAAGCGAGATATCAAAGAAAGTCTCCTTCACTAGACTTATTAACCCAGCAATATGATGCGTAATGTCCGTAAACATGCCTCCTGCCTCTGACACACACACACACACACAACCTACTCTCTTTAAATTTGTGATAGAGAACAGCGTTGGTTTCATCGAATGATACCTTTGTTTTCTACTCGTAGTTATTCAAAGTTTACGTCATTTTACACACAAGGTCCTTCTATTGCTTTCTTTCTCTCTCTGTCATCACCATCTCCACCTCCTCCTCCGATTTCCTTCATCCTCACCTAATCATCTTCTCTTCCTCCTCCATCTTTTCTCGCTCCTCTTCCTTCTTCACCTCCTTTACCTCCTCCAACCCCTCAACATACTTCCTCTACCTCCACCTCCTGCTTCTCCTTGGTCACATACGTCTGAATTACCTGGTCAAGCCCTCGCAAAGTTAAGATGCCGGCACACACCAAGCATACTGATACCCCTCCGCCGCTAAGCAGGCCAGAGTCTACCTTACCTGTGTGCGGAGGGGGGGGGGGGTGCGTGAGTGGGGGGGTGCTTGAGTGGGGGGGGGAGTGTGTTTGCAGTTGCGTGTGTGTGTGTTGGCGCCACGCACGGAGAGTGCAGGTTTTAAGGTTTAATTCCTCCTAGTGCAAATTAACGTTGAGTGTCAAGCGTTGTTTGTTAAGGCTAGGAGGAAGTAAAATGGAAGGGGTGGGTGGAGAGGAGGAAGGGGGAGAAGGGGAGGGGCTAGGGAAGATGAGGTGGGGAGGAGTAGCGATGGGGAGGGAAAGAAAAGGGGACTGAGGGAGGAAGAGAAGGGATTGGGTGGGGAAAACGATGATGGGGCTGAGTTGAGGAGAAGGAAGGAGGGGAGGAAGTAACCTGCGTATTATATTCTTTTAACCTTTTGAGTTCTGGAGGGTTAAGTCATCGTCCTTAAAGGTGTTGATGGGTGTGGAAGGAGGGGTGTGTGGGCTATAGGTGGGTAGGATGAGGGCGTGTAGGATATGGGTGGGTAGGGAGGTGGTGTGTGTGTGTGTGTGTGTGTGTGTGTGTGTGTGTGTGTGTGTGTGTGTGTGTACTCTACAGGGTAAACAGATTAACGAAGTGGACAGAAGATCACAAGAGGAGAAGGTTAAGACAGCAGACTCCAGGTATGTGATATATAATGTGTGTGTTGTTCAAGGGAGTCAAGGGGATTAGGGATGAGAGGGGCGGGAGGGAAGGGTGATCAGAGGAGTTGGGGGTAAGGGACGTATGATAAATGGGAGAGGGTATAAAGAAAGGTGGTAAAGAAGAAAACGGGGGAGAGGAGTTCAAACGGGGAAAAGGTAACGAAGGATTGGAGAGAGAGAGAGAGAGAGAGAGAGAGAGAGAGAGAGAGAGAGAGAGAGAGAGAGAGAGAGAGAGAGAGAGAGAGAGGGAGGGGGGGACGTGTGTGTGTGTGTAATAATAATAATAATAATAATAATAATAATAATAATAATAATAATAATAATGACAAGAATAATAGTAATTAACGGTTTATTGAAAGAGCATGGCAGCCGGAAGGCTGATAATATACAGTTACATAATTGGGGAATGGGTCTCTTGATTTACAAATAATATACAAGTAACATAAATGATACAAATACTGTATGATATATAATAACTAGGTGGGGAGAAGCTCAAACTACAGGGAATTTCAACATAGTGACAGTGCAAAAAGTAAGATTGACTGGGAGTGAATACGCAGTTTTTTTGTTTTTTACGGGAATTAGCCCACCCGGGCACAGGTCAAACGACCCACAACGGAGCCTGGGGGGGGGGGGCGAAAAAAAAAGAACGAAAAGAAATTGTAAATATAGATAAAAAGTTTATACTGTATTAATCTACACCACGAAGATGCCGGAAAACCAGCTTTTTAAAGTGATAATTTTTACAATGGTTGGGACTGGGCTGTTCTTATAGCGATCAGTTCATGCTCGTATGGGCTTGATGTGGTTGTGGTGTCGAACAGCAATTCTCGGGAGAGGGATGTCGGGTGGTAGTAGGAACCGGTGTCGAGGAGCTTCTTACCAAATTTGCAGATGAGGTCGTGGTGATGATCAGTGAGAGCCGAGAGGGTCAGTGTGTTGAGCGCGTCTTGATATGTGGAGTAGGAAGGGGAGAGAATAATCTTGCCTGCCCTCTTTTGCACTTTCTCTAGGTGTTTACGTTGTGTGGCATTTAGGGAGGAAGACCAGATAGGGGAGGCATAGGTGAGCTTGGGAAGTATGAATGTTCAGTAAACACTGAGGAGCTCGGGTGCAGGAACTCCGATGGACTTGAGTCGGCGGAGGAGGTGGAGATGGAAACTGGAGGATTTGACAACTTCACTGACGTGTGGTTTCCAATTTAGTTTGTTGTCTATGGTGACGCCGAGGAGCTTAGTGGAATCTATAACCTGGAGTGTGTTGGGACCTAAAGTAATGGAAGGGGGTGGGACAACGTCGGAGGAGAGGTTGATGTGCATAACCATGGTCTTGGTATGGTTGATGGTGACGTGGTTGTTGGTGGCCCAGTTTTGGAGACTGTTCAATAAATCCTGAAGGGCAGTATAGTCGGGAGCAGAATTGTTGACGCTGATCCCAATGGTGGAGTCGTCGACATATTTCCAGCGAGCAGGGTTTTCTCTTGGAGCATCATTGATAAGCATATGGAAGCTTAGAGGTCCCATCTTGGTGCCTTGGGGAACGCCACAGGTGAATGACTGAAAGGTGGAGATAGCCCCTCGGAAGCGTACAGCTTGGCGTCGGTCACTGAGGAAATCTGTAAGCCATGGTATAAGACTTCTTCGAAACCCGAGGTCGGTAGCTTTTTTGATGATTAAATTTGTGGTCGACTAGGTCGAATGCCTTAGTGAAGTCAATGAACGCGACAGCTACAGATGTTTTTCGTTTCTCCAGATGGCGGTATATGTAGTCGAGAAAGCTGACAAGACAGTGAGTGGTGGAGGAAGTTTTCATATTACCAAATTGCTGAGGATCTACGGCTCCTGCAATATTAGCATAAGCCCAATCGAACACGAAACTTTCACAGATAAGCTGGGTATTGGGGTGATTGCAATGGTTCGTAGCTGATTTAAGGATTGTGGGCTAGTTGACTTGGGCATTGGTGACACATAAGAAGTCTTCCAGTCAGCTGGGCATCTGGCTTGACTGAGAGAAACATTGATGATGGAGCAGAGGGGTTTAGCAAGCTCCGGGGAGAACTCCAAGAAGAGTTTCATTGGTAAGTCAATGGGGGTGGTGGAGCGTTTTAACTTTAGTTTGTCCAGACGTTTTGCTACTTCAAATTCTTCTACTAAGTCAGTGGGAAAGGGGTCTGGTAGGTAAGCAGGGAGATTGGTTGTTTCAAGGCGGGGGAGCGTCTGGCATATTGTAGCGAAATGGTAATTTGATTGCTCAGCTGCGTCAACATTAGTGAGATGGCCAAATAAGGAGAGGGGGTGTGTTTTATTGTTTAGTCCACAAAGTTCTTTAAGCTTACCATACCTCTGACTGATGTTGTTCTGCTTCAGGCGTTGCAATTTGGTTGGGTAGTAAGACTTCTTTGCAGTGCGTATTTCGCGGATGACTCGGTTGCGAAGGGACCTGTAACGGTTGTGGTCATTGAGATAAAAGGCTCTGTCTCTCTGTTGCATAAGACTTTTGAACCGAGGTGTGATCCAGGGCAAATCAGCTGGGTGAGATCTGACGGACTTCTCAGGGAAGAAGTGGTGGTGAGCTTCCGTGGTGGTGTTGGTTTAACTTATTCATTTTGTGTCCACGTCATCCACACTAAGTACTTCAGTCCAGGGATGGTGAACTATCCACTGCCCGAAGAAACAAACTGCAGAGTCAGTAATCTGCCTGTAAGTCTTGTTGTAAGGTCTCTGCACTTGAGTGGAAGTGGCAGCTGGGGACCAGAGCACTGATAGGTATGTGCTACACCCGATAGGAGGCATTGGTTGAGGTGATTGGTACTGGTCCGCTAAGTCGGTTAAGATAAGGTCAAGGGTATTTTGACCGGATGTGGGGAAGTTCACAACTTGTGATAGTGACATCTTGTCCTGAATATCAAGTGGTGTCATCAATTTCATTATAATCCCCACATAATATTAACTTGGCACATGGGTACCTAACTCTTAGGTGGTCTGAGGTGGTAATGAAATGATTGATAAGAATGTCTCTAGTGGGTGAGCGAGGCGGATGGTGTGACACACGGATTATGATGGAAACAGTGTGCCTTGGGTGGGCCCGTGGCAAAACACGTATCCATAATGCTTCCACATCAGCTGGGACTTGAATATCCAGGCGTGACGGGCGTAGGTCATCTTGGCAGAAGAGGGCAACGCCCCCTCCGCGTCTATGTGAACGAAGGTGATGAAAGAGTTGATATCCCTCAATATGACACGTTTAAGGCACAATTTGCCAAGCCTCACATATGGCAACGACGCTAGTGGCGGCTGACCTGACTGTGGTTGCCAACTCGTCAAACTTGTTAGCTAGGGAGGTGACATTGGAGAGCAGTAAAGACGGGAGATCATACCATATCCGTGGAACTGCAGTGTAATGATACGCTTTATCAGGGGTGGGTTTCTCTGATTTCCTAGTGAAGGTTACGGTCCTAATGGGCTTATGTTTATGACGCCCATGTCTATGGCTGCGCGCGTGGAATATGTTCAGTGACATGAGTCGCGCGATATCACTGCCATCAGGATAACCGTTCCCACTCTTTAAAGGTACAGAGAGCGTCGGGAGTAAGTGATTGGTGGCCATCTGTTGATATCAGTTGTGGGCGGACGGAAGTGTTTGTCCCCGTTGGCCATAAACTCACTGGCGGCACTTTGAGGGACACTGACGCTGGTAGACATCTGTTAATATTTGTCAGTCGTAAACACCGTTAGTCCTTGTCCCTGGCGCTTAGGGTCGCCTACACAGTATCCATGACATCTGTAAACACCGTGGTGGTCCTTGTCGCTGGCACTTTGAAGGTGACCGACAAAGTGCCCACTGTCTGGTATTACACTGCTGTGTTTTTGTGCTTTTCCTTGCGATGCACTATCGGAACACTGTTTGGTAATCAATCATTGCACTGATCACTTAGAATGTTTTGCTGAATAAATCCCGGTGTAGTAAGGCTGGTAGGGCGTTGGGATATAGCAGGGACAGGGGGGGGGGGCAGGGCCATACAAACTTGGCCTGGTTGCCAAAACCCGGAGCGCCTTCGCGCCTTCAGGGCACGTCTTGTCTCTCTGATGGTTGACAGATGTATGTGTGTAGGTGTGTGTGTGTGTCAGTGTTGTAAGGTGCAGTTAACACTTGGCAACACTGGGTGAGGTGTGCCATAAAGAGACTGGTTGGGTTTTTAACAAAGCTCATTATTGTTACGCTGGCGGGGCGCTTAGGGAGTCTTACCGGTTGGCTTAAAGGGGTCTTTACCAAGTGATATGACTCCGGAAATAAAACCAGATTATATATATATATATATATATATATATATATATATATATATATATATATATATATATATATATATATATATATATATATATATATATATATATACAGTATACATATATATAATTGTTCATATGTTTTAAGGTAAAGTCTAAATTCGTAAGTTCATTGACGACAAATAAAGAACTCCTAAACACAGATTGGGAATAACGTACACGCACGCACCCACACACACATCCGCACATTATACATGGTGGTCGACTGCAATAAGGATGAGGACGATACTACTATGGTATTAACGCACCGAGTAGTGAAGACAGGAGTGCAGTGAGAAAAGCTATGGAGATGCCAGTGGAGGGTGAGAGAGGTAGAGGAAGAGAGAGATTAAGGTGGAGATGGGGAAGGGAATAATAACAGGAGAGGGGGTGGGACACGAAAAATGTGGAGAAAGAGAAGTAGAAGAAGATAAATAATAATAATTTATTTGAGATAAAGATTTAAAGATGGGGTCGAAAAGAACGTGGGGGAGATGGGAACAACAAGTGAAGAAGCAGAGCCGAGAACTGTGTGGAGAGAGAAGACCCTGGCGGCCCACCTCTTGACATACCTGGGGCAAATGTAACTCAGAGGAGGAGGAGGATCAAGGGAGGAAAAGGAGGAGGAAGAAAAGGGAGGAAGAGTAGGAAGAGGAGGAGGAGGAGAAGGAAGAGGAGAAGGAGGAAGAGGAAGGGGTAAAAGAAAGGTAAATAACTAATTACCAAGATAACGTGGAGAATAATGATGAAAAGGACGTATCATTTGAGACAGAAACGTCAACATTTAGATCATGAAAAATAAAAGACGAAATTTAATAATAGCCAAGTGTTCCTGCATTAGACTCCAGCTACTCCAGCAATTTGCAGTTTGTTTAGTATAACCTTTCGTTTTTACAGGAATGTGATCCTTAGATGCTTTAGTTTCAAAATCCAGCGCATGTTACTTCGAAAATGCTGAGCAATTTTCTTGATTTGCATAAATCCAAAATGTTTGGCAAATTGCATAAAATTAATAAGTACTAGTTTAATTATTAATCATACACTTATATGAAAACGGTTATTACCAGTGAGGAATAGGCAAGACCGAAACACTCCTACAAGCACATGTCATACTGTACAAGATATTACTGCCACATGGCAGGTGAACGTTTTGGAGGTACACGCCTTTTCTGTTTGACAGTTGCACCCAACTCTTCCATTAGGGAAAGAGTTCCTGGTGGGAGTTAACTTAAAACGCTGAAAGACAGAATGCCTTGTTCAGAGCTAAGAAGGCTGCCGGGTACTGGGAGTATTGGCGAAGTCTTGCGTAGTGGCAGACTGCGATGGTTTGGGATGTGAGTGAAAGGATGAGACCGATGAGTCAAGAGGTGCATGAGCCTAAATGTGAAGTGGATGAGAGCCAGAGTTAACCCAAGAATGACATGGGGAGAGGTTGTACTAAGTTACTATAGAATTAGGAACCTAACAAGAAAAGCTGTAAGAAACCAGAAACCATGCAGCTTGGAGAGCTACCATCAGGAAACTACGGCTAATCCACACAAGCGTGGAAAGTAACCATAGAACGATGATGATGATGATGATGATGATGATGATGATGTGACCTGTGTTTGTCAGCTGCCTTCCAAAACATCATTAATAGATGTAATGTTTGAAGACGAAATCAAGACTTTCATCAGTTTGTGGCATGAACTGGATTGGTGGCGTGTAAATTTTTTTTCTTGAGAAAAGCTTACAGTGAGCCCTTTTCACCCCACACCCTGGCTTGCCGTCATAGATTGTAGTTGTACCCACATCAATGATTGCAGCTTGTTTGACATCTGACTCTCCAAGTACAGTTCAAAAGCAGCGAAATTACCCTCCTATTAGACCTTCAATCAGCTCTATTGATTTAGCTTTTTCATGGGGATATGACACCGTATCGCATCCTGTGATTTCATGCATGCCGAGAAACTCAAGGCATTTGGCACCCAAGCTACCTGATGTTGTATTGATGTTGATAAAAATACCATTAGACGTTCCATTCTTATCGTAGCTTTCAATTGCTTTTTCAAGCATCAGTACACAAGCAAAACAAATATGTCTTTGTCAACATTGTGATAAATTACTTTCTCTCGTAACTAATAATGCTCGCCTTAGGCTTAGGCTGTACAATTGTACTTGGTAGAAAGTGAACCAGCACGTCAATTCCTCTCATGGTCTTGGACTAACCCTTCTTGGTAATGGTTCTATAAAACATATAGTTTAATTCAACAAGTGATCATGGGCCCTTCGTGCCCGGTGGCGAGTCCGGTGGTACAGTTTACCGAGGCGTGAAACTTCGAACGCTCGCGCTATGCTAGCGCGCAACCGCCGTCCGGCTGACAGTGTAGAGCGACATCGTTTTCCAGATGGTCATGGCTGTTATAATCATGGCCGTGGTTGTTATAATCATGGTCGTGGTTGTTATAATCATGGTCGTGGTTGTTATAATCATGCTCGTGGTTGTTATTATCATAGTCGTAGGTGTTATAATCATGGTCGTGGGTGACATGATCAGTCGTGGTTGTTATAATCATGGGCATGGTTGTTATAATCATAGTCGTGGTTGTTATAATCATAGTCGTAGTTGTTATAATCATGGTCGTGGTTGTTATATTCATGGTTGTTGTTGTTATAATCATGGTTGTGGTTGTTATAATCATGGTCGTGGTTGTTATAATCATGGTCGTGGTTGTTATAATCGTGGTCGTGGTTGTTATAATCATGGTCGTGGTTGTTATAATCATGGTCGTGGTTGTTATAATCGTGGTCGTGGTTGTTATAATCATGGTCGTGGTTGTTATAATCATGGTTGTGGTTGTTATAATCATGGTCGTGGTTGTTATAATCATGGTCGTGGTTGTTACAATCATGGTCGTGGTTGTTATAATCATGGTCGTGGTTGTTATAATCATAGTCGTGGTTGTTATAATCATGGTCGTGGTTGTTATAATCATGGTTGTGGTTGTTATAATCATGGTTGTGGTTGTTATAATCATGGTCGTGGTTGTTATAATCATGGTCGTGGTTGTTACAATCATGGTCGTGGTTGTTATAATCATGGTCGTGGTTGTTATAATCATGGTCCTGTTTGTTATAATCATGGTCGTGGTTGTTATAATCATGGTCGTGGTTGTTATAATCATAGTCGTGGTTGTTATAATCATGGTCGTGGTTGTTATCATCATGGTTGTGGTTGTTATAATCATGGTTGTGGTTGTTATATTCATGGTCGTGGTTGTTACAATCATGGTCGTGGTTGTTATAATCATGGTCGTGGTTGTTACAATCATGGTCGTGGTTGTTATAATCATGGTCGTGGTTGTTATAATCATGGTCCTGTTTGTTTTAATCATAGTCGTGGTTGTTATAATCATGGTCGTGGTTGTTATAATCATGGTTGTGGTTGTTATAATCATGATTGTGGTTGTTATAATCATGGTCGTGGTTGTTATATTCATGGTCGTGGTTGTTACAATCATGGTCGTGGTTGTTATAATCATGGTCGTGGTTGTTATAATCATGGTCCTGTTTGTTATAATCATGGTCGTGGTTGTTATAATCATGGTCCTGTTTGTTATAATCATGGTCCTGTTTGTTATAATCATGGTCGTGGTTGTTATAATCATGGTTGTGGTTGTTATAATCATGGTTGTGGTTGTTATAATCATGGTCGTGGTTGTTATAATCATGGTCCTGTTTGTTATAATTATGGTCCTGTTTGTTATAATCATGGTCGTGGTTGTTATAATCATGGTTGTGGTTGTTATAATTATGGTTGTGGTTGTTATAATCATGGTCGTGGTTGTTATAATCATGGTCCTGTTTGTTATAATCATGGTCGTGGTTGTTATAATCATGGTCGTGGTTGTTATAATCATGGTCCTGTTTGTTATAATCATGGTCGTGGTTGTTATAATCATGGTACTGGTTGTTATAATCATGGTCGTGATTGTTACAATAAGGGTCGTACCTGAGACTAACACAGGTAGAATAAACCCCACACCTTATCTTTCATCTAAATAAACCCAGATTAACCTCACCTAATTAACAGGATTAGAGACCATTAGGATTGTACCACCAATACCGATTCATTTCACACTGGATTAATAACAAAACATTTAATCAAATTTCCAATAGCTAATGTCTTACAGATATCTTATCAAGTAGTGAGTCTTACATGCTTATATAATTATGTTTTATTCTTACAAATATTTATAGTTCGTTGTGTATTGTATGGTATTGTATGGTATTGTACTGTATTGTTTCCGGCTGACAGGGTACAGGGAATGAGGGTGCGGCAAGTCCGTAGACTTGCATGGTTAATTAGGTTGCGCCAAGTCCGTAGACTTGCATCGTTTTCCATCGTAAATAAAATGGTTAATTAATGCCTTCCTAAAGAAACCATCGACATGGGACCAGGTTTGTTCCACTCTATGATTTTTTTGTGATTTTTCCACCAAGTTTGATGAAAAACGATTGTGCCGTTTCGGCTGCCCAGAACAGACAGACAGACAGACAGACGGCTAGTCCTATAGTATATTAGATTTACTTCATAGATTCGTAGCCTAGGAGCCATGTACAATAGTTAGCCAGGTCCACCACATTACCTTTATATGGCCAGACACCGTGACAGATTAATGGACGAAGATCGACAATTTGAACTTCGGGTGTGTGCCTTGTGATGGATAGAAGAGCTAGTTTTTCCGTGATGACCGACTTATTTCCCTTTCTAAATCTTCCAAATCCATCTAATGACGAGGATGGTACTACACAAAGCTCATACCGAAACACGTCACAAATACCGATATCACCGTGATGATCGATGACTAATAATTATCGTATACATAGGTTTCCATGTGACAGATGTCTTATCAATGTTTCCAGGGTTTTAACACGATATTTAATTTGAATATTGGAACCTTGCTGCCTTTTTATGAATTCTGTTGTTACTGAATAACCAACTGAAATAACAACTGTCACGTTGCTGTCGCTTCCTGCAACTTTGTCCTTTACGATACAAAACAACTGATCATTGTTATTAACGAAAGGGTCAATGTGTTTCGCTCATTCATCTGTAATCTTATTCCGAAATTTTGACATTATAAAGAACTTTTTTAAATAGATATATACTACTATTACTAATACTGTACAACACAAAAAATAATAATAATAATAATAATAATAAAAATAATAATAATAATAATAATAATAATAATAATATAAGCCCCGTCAACACATTTTTTCAGAAAGAAAGAAAGAAAAAAAGAAAGAAAGAAAGAAAGAAAGGAAGAAAGAAAACTTGGACGTACAGTTATCAGACACACGAGGTAATAAGGAGGGTGAAGGCAGCCAGCGAGCTGTCTGAAGGCTGTGTGTTCTCCTTGACGCTGAACAAATTGTACTCGTTTAGTTCTAGCGGCCGCTGTTTATACAAAGTCTTACTCACTCTCCCCTAGGTCATTCGTGAGAGAATGGTAAAAATGAGAGAGAGAGATAGTGTGTGTGTGTGTGTGTGTGTGTGAGTGTATGTGTGTGTGTGTGTGTGTGTGTGTGTGTGTGTGTGTGTGTGTGAGAGAGAGAGAGAGAGAGAGAGAGAGAGAGAGAGAGAGAGAGAGAGAGAGAGAGAGAGAGAGAGCTGTGTGACAACCTACACTCAGTTAAGGTGACATATTCCACCAAACACGAAACAACTCATAATTTTGTCCCGTCTTGCCAAGCATAAATTCTATTGTTGTATTCCGTGAGTGAGAAAAATAAGTAGTTTTCTTAAACAACTAAAAATAGCATCAACAAGTATAAGTACGAAAATACTTTATACTAAATATTAAACAAACGGACTACGTAAGAAGTTAATGTAGTAATTATTTTTGTTCAACTACGTATAATTGATTAGGATAAGCTGCAGTATATAACACGTGGTATAATCCAATAGAGAGGGGAGGCGATATAGTCCTAGTAATGAAACCCCTTGAGTAATCCAGTAACATAACACTGTAGAGAGAAGTGTTGTTTCATCACAGTAAGACCTGATCACTTTGTGTAATGCTAACTACATGATATTGTTATTGACAATAATATGTGATCAGAACTAATCTGTCACATTTTAAATAAATTTGTATAGTTAGAATAAATATACTAGCAAGATTTGTTAAATTTTTCCTTTTCGTCCATTATTTTTGTCTTCAGCTTATCGCAAAAGAAAAACCAAACAAACAAGGAAACAATGAGTAAAAATATATCTCCAGCCATCTCTACCTCCCTCTGCAATCCATACTGCCTCCCCCCTCCCCACACACACACACACTCACACTGCCCACCAGGTCTTATCAACAGAACAAACTTAAAGAAAAGACCTGCTGCACCGCACCCACCATAGTATCGACGCCCACCATACAAACTGACCCACCATCCTCAAAAGTTACTACGTTAAAAGAAAAGAAAATCCTTATCTTTCAACAATTTAACAATTTTGCAAAAAACGTTTAGTTAAAAATGGGGAAGATATTACACTAAGACTATCATAACTGACTGCGTCTTAGGTCATCAGTTAAGGACAAGAATAAACTATTGAAGGAGAAACAAGACACTTTTCTTGTCAACATAGGACGCCACTAGACCACTGCCCATCATTTATAAACACGTCTTAAATGGCACTTTCAGCTTACTTAGTGCTGGTCATCGTTGACGTGAGCCTAAGGATTCATCCTCGGCAAGATAAGGGGGTGAGAGGAATACTATTATTCTTTCAGGTTGCATTCAGAGTGACTACACTAGATGCTTGTGTACAGTGATGTTGTTTCCCCGGCGACGGTGTGTGTTGGAGGGGGAAATGGGGATGACTTGAGTGTGTGTGTGTGAGTTCAGCAGAGTGGGAGGAGGAGGGGAAGTATGCGAGTATATAATAAGGAAGAGACAAATTTTATCATTAAATGAGAAGTATTTCACAAAAAAAATCTGATTTCTTTTTTTCCATCAAAGAGGAAGTTTTCAATGCAGACCCTCATCAGAAAAAAAATATGCACACACACTCGGTAACTTCCTCATGGTTTTGTTAATATCGTTATTATTATCCACTCTGTATCTGTGTTTTTCTGGCTAAATAAACTGTTTCAATTCAATTCAATTCAAAATCATTGCTAGAAAGACAAGCAGTACTGAGCTGCTCCTCTTATACGCCAGGTACACTGCCACTGTTGTCACACACGCTGCTAAGGGAATTTGTCTTTTCACAGAGAGCGCATTAAGATCTGATCAAGCTCAAGAGCGCATAAATTTCAACCAAGTAGCAAACATGCTTGGAAGTAGATATTATTATTATTATTATTATTATTATTAGTAGTAGTAGTAGTAGTAGTAGTATAGTAAACCGCACAAAATGTTATTCATTTCAAACAGGCGGGGGGGAGAGAGAGAGAGAGAGAGAGAGAGAGAGAGAGAGAGAGAGAGAGAGAGAGAGAGAGAGAGAGAGTACTGCAATTAACCGAGAATTCTCTCCTGGAGTTGTTTTGTTGTAATACATTTAGTAGAACTAAAGAACAAAGAAAAATTCTGTTAGGAAGCTTCTAGGCCACTTCTTGCAGGTAAAAATTCATCACATACAGTCGTAAAGCATTTCCGATGACCCTCACCCCAGGCTGACAGTCTGATGACCTTGATCCAGCAAAGAGATGGTGAGAGATGAAGACAGGTGGAAAGTGAGGGTTGAGAGAGAGAGAGAGAGAGAGAGAGAGAGAGAGAGAGAGAGAGAGAGGAGGTAAAGACTTGAAGGGGGAGATGAGAGCCAGGTGGGGAGAAGGGCGAGGTATGATAGCCTCTAGTGCGGAGAGATGACCCGAGCCTCCGCCTGGCAGCTGTTGGGTCACCTTTTCCGCACTTTCTAAATTTCCCTCCAAGAGCTGGAATTACGCGGGAATCTGTATGTTTATGACTAGGGATTTTCGACAAAGTCTTTCAACTTTTTCCCTTTGTCGCTTTAAATGCAAGTTTTTAGCACCATAATTTTCTTATTAGTATTATTTACACTATAAACCTTTGTTCTAAGCCTGAGTCAGAACGAGAGGTTGTCTTTGGATCGTCGTATTGATGGAAACGTCACCGCTTAGACTAAACAAAAAGAAAATCGAATAAGGGAGAATATATGAGGTGCTGTTGTTGACGTCTTTCTTACAAATACAGTAAACGTTAGCCATTACTGCAAAAAAATGCTTTGAAATGTGATGTTATAGGGTAACTCGACACTCTTAAGTCCTTTTAGAGGGAAATGCGTGTCCTTTAAGCATTAAGAAGAGGCAGCCCTCTTGTATAAAGAGCTTACTGTAACTGTATAGAGGTACTGCGGGTATATAGCATTACAGTTTTATTGGGGTGAGGTTTATAAATACAACGTTAACAGAAGCAAGGCTTGAATATTAAGTGTTAAGAGAAGCAAGTTTATAATCTCAAGTGTTAACAGAAGCAAGTCTATAATCTTAAGTGTTAACAGAAACAGGTCTATAATTTTAACTGTTAACAGAAGCATGTATACAGATCCAAGAATCACTAAAATGAACGGCAGTCCTGGGTGAAC
The DNA here is from genome assembly GCA_958450375.1 of Homarus gammarus. NCBI lineage: Eukaryota > Metazoa > Arthropoda > Malacostraca > Decapoda > Nephropidae > Homarus > Homarus gammarus. The sequence goes on from CAUDMG010000291.1 coordinate 837,555, forward strand.
CATATAAACGAGCCTACAAGGAGATGAGGCGACCAGCCATCCCCACACCTTCCTCACTCTGGCACACACGTGACACAGATGGAGGTAAACACCATGTATATAACGCTGAGCTTGGTGACACTGATTTAATAGCGTTGGTGGTCAAGTGATATTAGCGACACTCGTCCATCTTTACGTACACTGACACTGGCAATACTGATTAATAGGGTTAGTGGTCAAGTGATATTAGCAACATTCGTTTATCTCTACGTACGCTGTTCTTGACGACACTGTTTTATCGTGGCACACTTTAAAGTGGGAATAGCGACACCAGTTCATCTCTCAGTTATGCTGACGTTAGCGACACTGGTTAAACTTAATGGCCTTAGCGAATATATTACACCTTCAACACTTTATTCTTGTCCCTCCTTTTTTTTCTTTCTTCCTTATTTTATTATCTTCTCTTCTCCTTCTTCTATACACTTTTACCTCTTCATTTCTAGGAGCAATAACGACAATTATAATAAATAAGTAAATAATAATGGATATAAAATAAATAAAATAAAATATAATAAGTATCATAATAAAATACATAATAAAATCGAATAATATTATAATGATGAAATACAACGAAAACAAAATTAATGATAAAAAATAAAGAAAATAAAAGAAAAAGAATAGAAAAACATACCATAATAATCGTAAAAATACATTTAATTACAATAAAAACAAAAACATCCCCCCCCCAAAAAAAAAATCCTAAAGAAATACACTAAATAATCACCCCCCCAAAGACGTAAAGCGATACACGACGTAAAATATATAAAGTAAACAGTTCATTACCGTTAATTGCCACTAATCACTTAAGACCTTATGAGTATAATTCGAAAGTTCTAAATGCTTACAGTGGTTCTCAACCTTGTTTGCCCCATGCACCCCTTTCACCATATGTCAGAATGTCATTCCCCCCTCCTTTCCAAGATTGTCTGCCTCAAAAAGTGCATTCCAAATAATATGCATATAATACTGAAAATCCTTTATTTTTTCCATATTAGTATCAGTCTCCCCCCCCCCCTGAAAACCTGAGGGGGGGGGGGGGGAATTCCCCCCCGGTTGAGAACCCCTGGCTTAAAGAATAAATAATTTTACTGTAATGGCCAACTGGCTTAAAGTTAGTGGTGTAATATTAACATTTGGCGAAGATACGAGCATTAGTTCGGGTCGGGTCGGGTCCAGTCGGGTTGGGTTGGATTGCGTCGGGTCGGGTATAGCTGGGTTAAGGTTGGTTAGGTTAAGTTGGTCTAGTTTAGGTGAACACGGGTCGGGTTGGGTCGGGTAGGATTTAGTTGGGTTAAGGTTAAGTTATTATTATTATTATTATTATTATTATTATTATTATTATCATTATTATTATTATTAATATTATTATTATTATTATTATTATTATTATCATTATTATTATTATTATTATTATTATTATTATTATTATTATTATACACACGTACGTATATATACTGTATCTAATAAGCAATATTGTAGGTGTTTTCTTGTAGGAGTAGAGAGTCTTCGTCCACTTCTTCTTACCTGTCTAGTAATCAAGACAAGTTGGAGGAAGAAGAAATAAGAGACGGGAAATAAAGTCTGGTTCATCAAGGTTGAGTGACAGCAAAAGGTGAAGGAAAGTATGGAATAAAAATTGTTGAACACTAAATTATCATTGAAAAAAAAACCCGACCCGACCCGACCCCACCCACCTTATTCCAACGTATCGTATTATTATTATTATTATTATTATTATTATTACTATTATTATTATTATTATTATTATTATTATTATTATTATTATTATCAATATTATTATTATTATTATTATTACTAGCGGAATCGCCGCCCTCCGGGCCGCTCTTTCGCTAGGCCATAGTAGGACGCCACCTTCCGGGAGGCTCCATATTGTCTCACTGTAGTGCATTAAGGTAGACCACATTTTTGGTTTTGCCATTAGCAGCAAGTATGTACAGATTTTTGCCAGTTCCCACTCTGGAGCATCCAACATAGAACTGTCCACGAGAGAAGCAAGGAAACACCAGGTTTAAGCCAACCATCTTTAGGGACTGTCCCTGGCTTTTGTAGATAGTCATGGCAAAGCTCACTTTAACCGGGAACTGAAGTCGCTTGAACTCAAATGGCCGGTCAGTGGTGATGAGAGGTATCATTGGTATAAAAACGTCCTCTCCTTTAGCTTTTCCTGTCAGTATTGTAGCTTCCAGAACATGTGGCGTCATGTTCTTTTTGTGACTGACTCGTCTCTCATTTTGAGTATGATGCCTCGTTTCTCAAACCCTTGACCGACAATCAGGATGGCTACTTTATCAACTACAGGAGCATTGAATCTTCTTTCATGTTCTCCCTTAGGGGTCGTGTCTGCTTTGATCCTGACTTTGTACTCGTTAGAAGGCATGTTTTCCAGGGCATTTTTAAATGACTGTACATAGGTGTTGCGCTCATGCAGCATTTCTTGGATAGATAGGATAATGTCATGTCTGACACCTTGAATATTGCCACACCTGATAGTAGTCTGCTTTTCATGATCTCCCCTGAAGTAGATTTGGAGGAACTTTGCCTGCTCATCTTCCAGTGGTAAAAGGGATCCTGCTTTGTGATAGACGTGACCCTGGGCTTTGAATGTTGGTATGTATCCGTGCTCACGAACTACTCTGGTAGCTCCAAAGGATGTCATCTGGAAGCATGAATTGTACTTCAGTATATTTTCCAAGAAGTGTTTTGACTCTGGCGTTGTTCCCAGCATGAGAGTCTTCAATGGTTGTGGTGGTTTTTCCAAATTTGGCAGTCGTACTTTCCCATGAGAGCAGCACAGTCCAGCAGATTCTCCTTTATACTTCTTTGCACCAGTGTTCACATTCCTTATCCATGTTGCCAATGACAACAGAGGGATACTTTTCATATTCTATCTCATTGTCATAGTTAAATGCTGCTCTTGCAAGTGGATGCCACTGTGTATTAGGGTGTGTCAATTTAGGGGGTGAACTGGCTAAATTGAAAATCGAGTAATTTGGTAGCAATTTATTGTAGTCTTTAAGCATGCAAAACAATATTCTGGCATAAATTTTTTTTTATAATAAGTCCTACCTACATCAAATGGATTTTTAAATGTACATATTTGTGAATATATAACATAACCAGCGTTTGCACACATGTTACTGTTTCAAGTTTCAAAGTATTATATTTTATTATCCGTAGTCTATTTGAAAGTAACCAATGCCTTCATACTCTCTTTGCTTTGGTTTCTTGTCATCAGTAGTCTGCTTGCTATTTGTGCTTTGATGTAACCTTCTCGCCTCTCGTGGCTGTAAACATGGCCCGCTGCTTCTGTGACCATTTTCACACATCTCTCCACACTTTGAGTGTGGGAAGGCCACTTCGGCACCTGCATTGGAGTCTCTTTAAGGTTTCTCAATTCTTGGCTAGTTAGACTTGTTGTCAATGGTGGCTCTAAGACTTCCAAACTCAAGTCAACCAATTCTGACAATTTGGTGGCATTGACGTTTATTGGGGGAACTTTTCTTGAATGAAATGAACAGTCTCCCAACTGGTCGTCATCTATTAGCGTTCCTCTAATCTTTAGAATGACTTCTACAGCCTCGGTTCGGAGATTGGTACATTGACTGCAAAGCATTGCTTGCAAAACTGCTCCTGATCGAGCATACCAAGCGGACCTTCTTGCCACAGGTAACACGATGTCCCTCACTACCTTCCTCTGTGTTCTTACTAGCTGCAATTGAAACAAAAGGTGATTGGGCCCATCCACCCACATAGGATTAAGTTTCACACTAAACCACTGGGGAATATAAACTCCAATAATAAATTCAACAATTAACCTCAAATTCTTCAGCACTTTGCCCTTCAATTCGTGTTTGGAAATCCAAATCCTGCAGAAACGAAGAGCTGTAGTTAACCAACGGCTGTGACTGACAGGTCCAATCTCCAAGAGAGCCAATGACTGAGGCACTTCTCCTGATCTTATTGCTTGGGCAATACGATAAGCATAGGATTGATCTGTGCTGAGATCTTTGATGACTCCTTCAGACAACGCTGGAAGGGGAGGGCCAACTTCGACCTTTGGAAAGGTTGTATTTATTTCTAGTTGTGTTGCTTCATCCAGCATGATGCCAAGGGGACCTGACCACTTGTTGCTGCTCTTTGTAGGACCATCAAGTTCCTGGATGAGATGACGAAGAGGTAGCTCGCCTGTATGTAAATCACATACAATCCAAACAAGTCTTCTTCCTAGTTTTTTCTCTAAATGCGTCATTACACCCCCCTGCCATCCGGTGTTCACTGCAGTTGAATCTCCACCAACAGCCTGCAGTGAACTGCCAAGTCCTCTCTTCTGAACCCAACATAAAATATGATCAGCAATGACCTCTGCATGTTTCTTCCCTTCTACTTCAGTTTCGGGAGCAAAGTGAAACAAAAACCGACCACCAGGCTCAGAACAGACAGAGTAGTGTTCTTCTTTGATGAGACCTGGAAACTTTCTGTTCACTCCCTCTACTTCTAGCAAAACTTTTGTGTCATCTATTCTTCCATCAAACAAAAGACAGGAGAGCCCTCCCTCGCTTAAATCTTTTTCATGCTGATCAGATATTTCCTTCATTATTTTTTCTTGTGCTCTTCTAATTTTATTATGATCTATCACCAAAGATACATCCTCTCGGCTGATGAGGCCTGCATCTATCCAAGCGGCAGTTGCAATTTCTGCAGCCTCATTAAGTCCAGCATGGTGGCGAATACTAGCTAAAGCAATGTTTGAAATATTTCTTGTGTTGTATTTCATTTTCTTTGGTAAAGGTTCAGATGGCTCTTTGGAACTATCATCTGATGTTGCTTCCTGTTCATCAGAAGAACTATCAAAGAAGTGATAAACATCTTGACACAGCTCTTCCTCTCTTTGGATGGCTTCTTCACTCTTCATTTTCTTCTTTTGTTCCCTCTCTCGGATTTGTTCTCTCTTCTTGGCATTAGCAATCTGCTTCTTTGTTTCTGAATAATCTATTGAACCCATTTGCATACTTCCTTGGCCTTCTGCCTTTGTCCTCTGTGCCTTTATAAATTCAAGCTCTAAAACAGGGATCTTCTTTTCACGAGGAAAACCACAATCAATGTGGGAATTATTTTCTCTCTTACCTGAGTGAGAACAGTTGGATTCAGAACATAATTGTATGGAGCACTTGCAGGTCAAAATGTCAAACAGAGTATCAAGTGTGTGCAGAAATTCATTTTTCCTGGCCAAGTTTCCTTTACCAAGTGATGTTTCAACTGCTTTGTGCCATAATTTCGTTAGTTTTAGCTCAATAGTTCGACACTGATTAATCACAGGTGGTTTGAATAGTGCATTAGCTTTTGTCCATTGATGCAGAAGAGGGACTATCATGTCATTTATGAGTTCTTTATCTGTATAGTTCCCTCTGTCCTTTGCATTTTTTTCTCGAAGGAGTAACCCTAATCTTAGCATGTCTCTCACTGTTGGAAGTTCTGATACAGGAAGCTCCTTCCCTTTACCAACTAGCAGGCTCAAGTGGGTTGACAACTGACTTCTTGTCTTTAATTTTGACATCTTCACACTATCTGACAAATAGAAAAATATTTCAATGTTTCATAATTCAATTGTTGTTTCAAAAAATATCAATTTGTTTATCAAAAATGCTGTAACAGAAATAACATAATAATTTCTTAGAACATAATGTTTTATACAATGATATAAGTAACTGCGACAATCAATATGCCCTACTTACAATAATTAAAATGTAGAATTCGTCTGGTAGAGTAGGTGCAAGTGCAATGAGAGCAAACCACCGTCTATGATATCTAGAAGGAGAGTGAGCTGGGCGCCTTATCCTCACGCTTGGTACAAGTCAAAACAAGAATTAAACTGTCCCACACGGAGAGCCTGTTCATGTTCATGTTCTGACATGCATATTGTACACAAGCTATAGAACCATAAAATACTCCATAATCCATATGCTTACATGAGATTAGTTAATATCAAGTGAATAATTCTAATCAAGTCTCATTAATTTGTTGAAATACTGATATTTGAAACTTTAAGGTATAATTGATGTAGGTGAGGGTTATTTCAATTCATTTTTGTTTGCTTATCTCAAGTTTAGACATAAAGAGGCACAATATTTTGACTACCAAATTTGATTTTTAACATGTTGACAAAATTGACACACCCTACTGTGTATTCTTTCTTAGAATTCTGGATCCCGCAGCTCTCTGTCTATTAGCCTTCAAACGAATTTCATGCGCTTGATCATTTTCTGGAGAAAGCCTTTCTCCTGATCTGTTTCCTGTGACCGAGTGTCCGCTGTTCGCTTTCTGTTAGCATTAAGACAGGATTCCCTTTCCTGATCTGTTTCCTGTGACCGACTGTCCGCTGTTCGCTACGGGCTGCTCATCCACTAGGCCACGGTAGGACGCCACCCTCGGGGAAGCTCCACATTGTCTCATTGTTCAGTCCCCAAAACTTCTTCTTCCATCAATAGTTCATTAACGGTATGTGTAAGTTACACCATGTTTTTCACTACACCGGTACAGCAAAATATATTTTTTTAGCATTAAACTGTTATTATTTTATTGTCTAATCATCATTACATATGACACATATAACACCACCCATCATCACTACATATAACATCATCCATCATCACTACATATAACACCATCCATCATCAATACACATAACACCATCCATCATCACTACATATAACACCACCTATTATCACTACATATAACACCACCCATCATCACTACATATAACATCATCCATCGCCACTACATATAACACCATCCATCATCCCTACATATAACACCATCCATCATCATCACTACATATAACACCATCCATCATCATCACTACATATAACACCATCCATCATCACTACAGATCGGTAAAGTAGTTTCCGAGATTCTCGTGCGGACACACATATACACAAACACACACACGCACAAACATACTTCTTTGTTTTATATATATATAGATTATTATTATTATTAATATTATTATTATTATTATTATTATTATTAATTAACGGTTTATTGAGAGAAAATAGCAGACAAAGGCGGAAAACACACAATGAGCAGAAATTGTATAAGTTACATACGGAGATAATGGTGGTGGGTCATTTAAAATAAGCTTTCAATACAAAAACAGGACGAAACATATGTACGTGTGTGTGTGTGTGTGTGTGTGTGTGTGTGTGTGTGTGTGTGTGTGTTGTGTGTGTGTGTGTGTGCGTCAACATCGGATCAGATGTGCATCTCAAGCATTTGGCAGATTCCGTACCCGTATCTTAAGCTGTAGGGAGCTGAAATTATCTACAAAGTTGCACGTGTATCGAGCAGTGGTCCTCCCCACCCTGCTGTATGGCAGCAGAACATGGGTCACATACAGGAGGCACCTCAAGGCGCTTGAAAACTTTCACCATCTTAGTTTACGTTCCATCCTCCGAGTTCGCCAGTATTTTTGCTGACACCATTATCCATGAACAACTACGTTGGACTGGTTATTAGGGTGTGTCATACGGAGGCGAATTTTTGTTTTTGGAGTTTGAAAACTCGGCCCATGGTATTAATGATGTAGTTCTATGTGCAGAATCATGTGATATCTTCAGATTTGAAAAGTTTTCATTTTTTGCTAGGTAAATTTTAACTTGAAATCTTATGAAAATTCAGTATTCCCACCCTTTTACCAACACCACTAAATAGCTTATTTAAAGTAAAGTAAATGTATCAGGTTAATTTATTAGGATGAAAATGATCCAGAATAGTGAAACGAATGATCTTGACACATTTATTAAATTTAATATTCTTTTAGAAAACAAAATCATCAAATACAAAAACCGGTTTTACTACTACGACCCGGTGTTGCTGCACACCATGGAGAACATGTCTTTCTTGCTTCTGTTTCTACTCATCACCTCCCTGCTGACCACCTGAGCTCGGATGTAGCCTTCCCTCCTCTCCTGGCTGTACACGTGACTGCTGGCCTCGCTCACTTGCTGTACACAACGCTCTATACTCTGGGTGTGCGAGGGCCAGGCAGGGACATGCATGGGGTTGTCCAGGAAAGCTCTGACTTGAACATTGGTGAGGCTGCAGGTAAGAGGGGGCTCACTGCCAGCCTGGATGTTATCCAGATCTATGAGATCAGTGAGGGTCTTGGCACCTAGATTGACTTCAGGAGTCTTCCTGACCCTGAAGGAATCGTCACCAACTGATTCGTCATGCCCAGATCCTCTCATAAGTCTCATATCCAAGATCTTTTTGACTGCCACTCTTCTCTCCTCCTCATCCTTACTGCAGAGCATTGTCTGCAGAACTGCCTCGGGATGAGCATACCAGGAAGATCTCCTCACAGTCTGCTCCACAATCTGAACAACCTTCCTTGGCTGACTCCTCAGGAGCTCAAGCTGGAAGAGAACATGCCTCGGACCTTCGGAGAACGATGACTTGACCTTGGTGTTGAACCAATTTGGCAAGTAGACACTCACGATGAATTGGACAATAAGTCTCAGGTTGTGAAGCTGGTTCCCTTTCAGTTTATGATGAGCGACCCAAATTCTGCAGAACCTGAGAGCCGTTGTGAGCCACCTAGAATGTGAGACTGGACCTATCTGCAGGTAAGCAAGTTTATCAGGCATGACCCCAGTTTTGATGGCACTGCAAATCATGTAACCATAGTACTGGTCAGTACTCAGGTCGTCAATGACAGTATGTGCAAACTCAACGAGTGGAGGGCCAACTGTGATTTTTTCAAAGCTCGGATTTATTTCTAACTCAGTGGCAGAGTCCAGCATCTTGCCAAGAGGACCAGACCATCTGTTGTTTGAAAGAGTCTTGCCATCCAGCTCCTGGATCAGATGTCTGAGTGGCAACTCGTTGGTGTGGAGGTCACAAACAATCCAGACCAGCTTCCTCCCAATCTTCCGCTCTATCCGCTGTTTGACCCCTCCTTGCCACCCTGTGTTCGTGTTGGTGCTGTCCCCTCCAATGGCCTGCAGGGTCTGGTCTACGTTCCTCTCTCTGAGCCAGTTCACAATGTTATCTGCCACTATCTCAGCTGGTTTCCTGATGTCATCTTTCTCTGGAGTGAAATGCCACAAATACTTCCCTCTTGGTTCACTGCAGAAGGAGTAGTGTTCCTCCTTCACCATGGCAGGGAACGACTTGTCAGAATCTCCAACTTCATGAACACTTTAGTGTCATCCCTTCTCCCATCAAAGAACAAACAATTGATTCCATTTTCTCTTATCCCCTTATCAAACTCCTCTTCTAGGTTACTGACAAGTTTCTCCTGAGCTCTCCTTACTTTGTTATGATCAATCACCAGGTGAACATCATCAGGTGTTATCAAACCACCGTCAATCCAGGCAGCTGTTGCTATCTCTGCAGTTTCTCTGAGACCAGTGTGGTGTCGCATGCTGGCCAGAGCTATGCTCGGGATATCTTTCCTATTTCGAATCTTATGCCTGGAAGGTTTGGGATCATTATTTTCTGGGTTAGGGACAAAGTCACCATTCTCCTGATCAGCACTCGGATCAGCCATGGGGAAGTCATTAAACTCTGAATCAGCTTGACTCCACTCATCGGCCTTTTTTACCTCACCCTGCTCCTTCTCAAGTCTCTTTTCCTCGGCAACTCTTCTCCTCTTCTGTCTCTCTGTGGCAGCCTCCTGTCTCTTGGACTCCGGAATATCTTGGCTAGAAATCATGAGAGCCCCTATACTGCCAGTCTTCTCTCTCTGTGCTTTGACAAATGCCAGTTCGATCACAGGAATCTTCAGTTCACGCTTGCAAATACAGGAGATGTGGGCCTCGGATTTACAGTCATGATCGCATCCAAACTCAGGACAAAGAACAATTGGGCACTTGCAAGTAATTATGTCAAATAACTGGTCCAGTTGCTTGGCAAAGCTGTCCTTAACTGCAAGTTTTCCTCTCCCAAGAGAGATATCTCTTGCCTTTTCCCAACTGGCTAGCAGTCTCTCACTAATCTTCTTCTGACTTGTTATGACTGGAGGCTTGAACTGAGCGTTAGCCAGAGTGTACTGTGCCAAGACAGCTTTGGTCATATCACTGGCAATGTCTTTGTTTGTGTAAGTTCTTTGGTTCTTTTCACTGATTTGCCAGATTAAAACACCGTATCTCAAAGCATCTCTCAATGTAGGCAACTCCGACTTCAGGAGCTCTCTCCCAGACCCAAGATAGTGACTGAGATGGCTGGATTTTTGGTTCCTCGTCCTGACACAAGCAGCCATCGCAAATATTATCAACTTATAAATGCATCAGAATCTGAAACAGAAAAAAATATTGTTAGTTGGGTTGTTAAAGAATGAAGTCAGAAAGCAATGTTCACTAATTAATTGTCATACACTAATGCAGCTGTACGTTAGATTTTCGATAAATTTCACGCTAAAATTTAACTAGCAAAAGGTTGCAAAATATTGAAACTGAAATTATTTTCTGTTTATATACACTAAAATCTACCAAAAAAGTGATGGGCCATTAGTTTTAGCTGATCTTCCCTCCTATGACACACCCTACTGGTTATGTTACTTGCATGGACACCAGTAGACTGCCAAAGCAGCTACTTTACAGTCACCACACGAGAAGCTGTCAATACTTTCGAGTTATCCCGATTGGAAACCCAGGCAGACAAGCGCCAGCGCCGGAAAGACACTGCCACAACCCCTCCCGCACTAGATGTAGCCCTCCACACATGAAACTTCTGTGGACGGCACTGCCGGCCCCGTATCGGCCCCACGAGTCACCTCAAAGCTTACCAACGAAGGTGACATCATTAATAACTCGTATAATTGTATCAGGATGATCGTCATACTCGTTTTTGGGTGACAGCAAGGTGTGTATGTGGAGAGTGTGGATAGTGGGGGGGGGGGGGGGGGGCAAAAGAGCTTATACGATTTTTGGGTGTCGGAATAACTCATCGTTTTCATCGTTATCAAATCATATATATCATCCTCATCATCACCACCAATACCAGCCTCCACATAACACACGAGCTGTCTGGTAAAGAATGATAATTGTAATTATTTAGCCACGATTAATCCTAATAGTAATACTTCATATATGATTATTCCTTTACAGAGACCTTCATATTCATCACTGTCTTAATAGAGAAGACTCATCGGTTCTGGCAATATAGTCTTATATTATGGTAATACTGTATATCATGGTGATTCTGGACAACCACGCCCATCCACTAGACCATCAATCACGGCACACCACAACAGCCACAAAACCACCACAGCCACAACACAGTACACTACCACAGCCACAACACAGTACACTACCACAGCCACAACACAGTACACCACCACCGCCACAACACAGAAACACTACCACAGCAACAACACAGTACACTACCACAACACAGCATACCACCACAGTCACAACACAGTACACTATCACAACACAGTACACTACCACAACACAGTACACTAACCACAACCACAACACAGTACACCACCACAGCCACAACACAGTACGCTACCACAGCCATAACACAGTACACTACCACAGCCACAACACAGTTCATCACCACAGCCACAACACAGTACACCACCATAGCCACAACACAGTACACCACCACAGCCATAACACAGTACACTACCGCAGCCACACCACCACCACAGCCACAACACAGTACGCTACCACAGCCACAACGCAGTACACTATCATAGTCACAACACAGTAAACCACCACAGTCACAACACAGTACACTACCACAGTCACAACACAGTATATCAACACAGTCACAACACAGTACACCACCACAGTCACAACACAGTACACCACCACAGTCACAACAAGAGTACACCAACACAGTCTCAACACAGCACACTACCACAGTCACAACACAGTATATCACCACAGTCACAAAACAGTACACCACCACAGTCACAACACAGTACACCACCACAGTCACAACAAGAGTACACCACCACAGTCTAAACACAGTACTCCACCACAGTCACAACACAGTATATCACCAGAGTCACAACACAGTACACCACCACAGTCACAACACAGTACACCACCACAGTCACAACACAGTACACCACCACAGTCACAACACAGTATATCACCACAGTCACAACACAGTACACTACCACAGTCACAACACAGGATATCACCACAGTAACAACACAGTACACCACCATAGTCACAACACAGTACACCACCATAGTCACAACACAGTACACCACCATAGTCACAACAGAGTACACCACCACAGTCACAACACAGTACACCACCACAGGCACACCACCACCACAGTCACAACACAGTACACCACCACAGCCACAACACAGTATATCACCACAGTCACAACACAGTACAACACCACAGTCACAACAGAGTACACCACAACAGTCACAACAAGAGCACACCACCACAGTCACAATACAGTACACCACCACAGTCTCAACACAGTACACCGCCACAGTCACAACACAGTACACCACCACAGTCACAACACAGTATATCACCAACAGTCACACCACCACCACTGCCACAACACAGTACACCACCACAGCCACAACACAGTACACCACCACAGTCACAACACAGTACACCACCACAGTCACAACACAGTATATCACAAAAGTCACACCACCACCACAGTCACAACACAGTATATCACCACAGTCACAACACAGTACACCACCACAGTCACAACACAGTACACTACCACAGTCACAACACAGTACACCACCACAGGCACAACACAGTATATCACAAAAGTCACAACACCACCACAGTCACAACACAGTATATCACCACCGTCACAACACAGTACACCACCACAGTCACAACACAGTACACCACCACAGTCACAATACAGTACACCACCACAGTCACAACACAGTACACCACCACAGTCACAACACAGTACACCACCACAGTCTCAACACAGTACACCACCACAGGCACAACACAGTATATCACCACAGTCACAATACAGTACACCACCACAGTCACAACACAGTACACCACCACAGTCACAACAGAGTACACTACCACAGTCACAACACAGGATATCACCACAGTAACAACACAGTACACCACCATAGTCACAACACAGTACACCACCACAGTCACAACACAGTACACCACCACAGTCTCAACACAGTACACTACCATAGTCACAACACAGTATATCACCAAGAGTCATACCACCACCACTGCCACAACACAGTACACCTCCACAGCCACAACACAGTACACCACCACAGTCACAACACAGTACACCACCACAGTCACAACACAGTACACCACCACAGGCACACCACCACCACAGTCACAACACAGTACACCACCACAGCCACAACACAGTACACCACCACAGTCACAACACAGTACACCACCACAGACACAACACAGTATATCACCACAATCACAACACAGTACACCACCACAGTCATAACACAGTACACTACCACAGTCACAACACAGGATATCACCACAGTAAGAACACAGTACACCACCACAGTCACAACACAGTACACCACCACAGTCACAACACAGTACACCGCCACAGTCTCAACACAGTACACCACCCTAGTCACAAAACAGAGTATCACCAACAGTCATACCACCACCACTGCGACAACACAGTACACCACCACAGCCACAACACAGTACACCACCACAGTCACAACACAGTACACCACCACAGTCACAACACAATACACCACCACAGTCACAACACAGTACACCACCACAGTCACAACACAGTACACTACCACAGTCACAACACAGTACATCGCCACAGCCACAACACAGTACACTACCACAATGACAACACAGTACACCACCACAGTCAAACCACAGTACACTACCAGAGCCACAACACAGTACACCACCACAGCCACTACACAGTACATGATCACAGCCACAACACAGCACACCACCACAGTCACAACACAGTGCACCACCACAATCACAGCACAGTACACCACCACAGTCACAACACAGTACACTACCACAGTCACAACACAGTACACCACCACAGCCACAACACAGCACACCACCACAGTCACAACACAGTACACTAACACAGACATAACACAGTACAACACCACAGCCACAACACAGTACATCACCACAGCCACAACACAGTAAACCACCACAGCCACAACACAGTACACTACCACAGTCACAACACAGTACACTACCACAGCCACAACACAGTTCACCACTACAGCCACAACACAGTGCACGACCACAGTCACAACACAGTACACCACCACAGCCACAACACAGTACACCACCATAGCCATAACACATGTACACTACCACAGCTCACCACTACAGCCACAACACAGTACACCACCATAGCCATAACACATGTACACTTCCACAACCACACCACAGTACACCACCACAGCCACAACAAAGTACACTACCACAGCCACAATACAGTATACTACCACAGCCACATCACGGTACACTACCACAGCCACAACACAGTACACCACCATAGCCAGAACACAGTACACCACCACCCTCACAACACAGTGCACTACCACAGCCACAACACAGTACACAACCATAGTCACAACATAGTACATCACCATAGCCACAACACAGTACACCACCACAGCCACAAAACAGTACATCACCACAGCCACAACACAGTACACTACCACAGTCACAACACGGTACACCACCACAGTCTCAACACAGTACATCACCACAGCCACAACACAGTACACTACCACAGCCACAACACAGTACACTACCACAGCCACAACACAGTACACTACCACAGCCACAACACTGTACACTACCACAATTCACAACACAGTACACTACCACAGCCACAACACAGTACACTACCATAGCCACAACACAGTACACTACCGCAGCCACAACACAGTACATCACCACAGCCACTGCACAGTACACCACCACAGTCACAACACAGTACACTACCACAGCCACAACACAGTACACTACCACAACCACTACACAGTACACAACCACAGCCACAACACAGTAAACCTCCACAGTCAAAACACAGTACACTACCACAGTCGCAACACAGTACACCACCACAGCCACAATACAGTACACCACCACAGCCACAACACAGTACACCACCACAGCCACAACACAGTACACTACCACAGCCACAACACAGTAGACCACCACAGTCACAACACAGTGCACCACCACAGCCACAACACAGTACACCACCACAGTCACAACACAGTACACTACCACAGTCACAACACAGTACACCACCACAGCCACAACACAGCACACCACCACAGTCACAGCACAGTACACTACCACAGTCACAACACAGTACACTACCACAGCCAAAACACAGTACACCACCACAGCCACGACACAGTACATCACCACAGCCACAACACAGTACACCACAACAGCCACAACACAGTACACCACCATAGCCACAACACAGCACACTACCACAGCCACTACACAGTACACCACCACAGTCACAACACAGTACACTACCATAGCCACAACACAGTACACCACCACAGCCACTACACAGTACACAACCACAGCCACAACACCACCACAGCCACAACACAGTAAACCACCACAGTGAAAACACAGTACACTACCACAGTCGCAACACAGTACACCACCATGGCCACAACACAGTACACCACCACAGCCACAACACAGTACATCACCACTGCCACAACACAGTACATCTCCACAGCCACAACACAGTACACTACCACAGTCACAACACAGTACACTACCACAGTCACAACACAGTACACCACCACAGCCACAACACAGTACACCAGCACAGCCACTACACAGTACATCTCCACAGCCACAACACTGTACACTACCACAGTCACAACACAGTACACTACCACAGTCACAACACAGTACACCACCACAGCCACAACACAGTACATCACCACTGCCACAACACAGTACATCTCCACAGCCACAACACAGTACACTACCACAGTCACAACACAGTACACTACCACAGTCACAACACAGTACACTACCACGGCCAAAACACAGTACACCACCACAGCCACTACACAGTACACCACCACAGCCACAACACCACCACAACCATAATACAGTAAACCACCACAGTCAAAACACAGTACACTACCACAGTCGCAACACAGGATACTACCACAGCCACAACACAGTACACCACCACAGTCACAACACAGTACACTACCACAGTCGCAACACAGGGCACTACCACAGCCACAACACAGTACACCATCACAGCCACAACACAGTACACTACCACAGTCTGAACACAGTACACTACCACAGTCTCAACACAGTACACTACCATAGCCACAACACAGTACATGACCACAGCCACAACACAGTACATGATCACAGCCACAACACAGTACATCACCACCGCCGCAACACAGTACACTACCACAGTCACAACACAGTACACTACCACAGCCACAACACAGTACACTACCACAGTCTCAACACAGTACACTACCACAGTCGCAACACAGGATACTACCACAGCCACAACACAGTACACCACCACAGCCACAACACAGTACATCACCATTGCCACAACACAGTACACCACCGCAGCCACAACACAGAACACTACCACAGCCACAACACAGTACACCACCACAGCCACTACACAGTACATGATCACAGCCACAACACAGTACATCACCACTGCCACAACACAGTACACCACCACAGCCACAACATTGTACACTACCACAGTCTCAACACAGTACACTACCACAGCCACAACACAGTACACCACCACAGCCACAACACAGTACATCACCATTGCCACAACACAGTACACCACCACAGCCACTACACAGTACATGATCACAGCCACAACACAGTGCATCACCACTGCCACAACACAGTACACCACCACAGCCACAACATTGTACACTACCACAGTCTCAACACAGTACACTACCACAGCCACAACACAGTAAACTACCACAGTCGCAACACAGTACACCACCACAGCCACAACACAGTACACCACCATAGCCACAACACAGTACATCACCACTGCCACAACACAGTACATCTCCACAGCCACAACACAGTACACCACCACAGCCACAACATTGTACACTACCACAGTCTCAACACAGTACACCACCACAGTCAAAACACAGTACACTACCACAGTCGCAACACAGTACACCACCACAGCCACAACACAGTACACCACCATAGCCACAACACAGTACATCACCACTGCCACAACACAGTACATCTCCACAGCCACAACACAGTACACTACCACAGTCTCAACACAGTACAGTATTACAGTCTCAACACAGTACACCACCACTGCGACAACACAGTACATCACCACTGCCACAACACAGTACACCACCACTGTCTCAACACAGTACACTACCACAGTCTCAACACAGTACACTACCACAGTCTCAACACAGTACACTACCGCAGTCTCAACACAGTACACCACCACAGTCACAACACAGTACACTACCACAGTCACAACACCACTGCAGCCACAACATCATATTTCTAGATAACGTTCCCCTTAAGACAAAACACTTTCCATTCCATAAGTCTTAAGTTATTGTTGCTGTTGCTCCATGCGCACTACACAGGTCGAGGTGTTTAGTGGACAGAGCACTTGCGTTCTACTCTTACATAATCTGTTTGAATATAGCGGCCGGCCACTTCAACATGGCGAGGCTAGTCGACCACGCTGGAGAATAGGTACCTAACTTTACACTCAGGAAAATGAAAGACGCTCAAGTGAAGTGGTGGCCACATTGTCTCAAGAAGTACAGCAGAATTAAACTTCATTGTGTACTTCCACCTTTGATGTTCAAGCCAGGCTTTAGACGGGTAAGGAATTTAGGCGGTGATCAATCGATTTTTCGACTACATTGACCTTGTTTCGCGTTATTCAGTCCGTCTCTGAATTTATCCCATCCAAAGCAATCCTTCTTCTTCCCATCATTGTGCGATCAACCCTATTTATCATCCCACACCCTTCAGCAGGAGTAGTTCATCAACTCCCACAAACTTCCCATCCACCCAGAGAGAATTTTCCTGTTAGCGAGACAACATTCGTAATTACACACAAGACCCGCCCTCTTATTTCCCCCTTAGTGCTCACGATACAAGTAACAGAACGTTAGTCAAACCTAACCAGATCCATCACATACGGAACCACACAAGGAACAACCTATTGTGGCGGTGTGGTGAGCTGTGTGATGGGCGGATGGCGGTGTGGTGGGTGGGCGAGTGGCGATGTGGTGGGTGAGTGACGGTGTGGTGGGTGGATGAGTGGTGGGTGGGCGAGTGGCGCTGTGGTGGGCGAGTGGTGGTGTGGTGGGCGGGTGACGGTGTGGTGGGTGGGTGTGGTGGGTGGCGGTGTGGTTAACGGTGTGGGTAGCGGTGTGATAGGAAGGTAGGCTGGTGGCTGGGGTAGGGGGTGAAGGAGGGTACTGGAAGCTCTTGGCACAAAAAAACAATGACCAGGGATATAAATTTTATCCTTGGATTGCGTTATTATAATCGTGTTATCTATTTCCCGTGTGTGTGTGTGTGTGTGTTTTATCTTACAGTAGTTCAGTGTGCTTTCCTTGGTATGCAGTAAATAATAATTTTCTAGTAACTGCATATATTCCCACCTAATTCATGCTATAATATTTGTGTAATATATCTCAAGTTATAGTCTACATTACGTTACGTACAGATATTAAAAATGAAAGATCTGATGGTTAAGGTGTGCTATCTACCAAGAGTAACCGAAAACTGGTCCGAAAAGTTCTCTGTTTGTTAGTCAGTCACAATGCCAGTCAATCAATCTGATCAGCTATTCATTGAGCATCTGATGCACCATAGAGTGAACGAGAGGAATTACCTCTCAGGCAGAGTGTATACATCTGTTTCTACGTTTCTTGCATTTTAATTAACCAGCTGGCAACTAAACACTAGTCCAGTTGCCGGTGCGTAAATATAAACTTATTGCAATGCCTACCCGTGATGTTCTCACCACAATAGAGTACATGGTCACTCTCAGGTACTAATCATAAATAATACCAAGGAAAAATGATATCGGCTACGCTAGTTAAACAAGAGAGAGAGAGAGAGAGAGAGAGAGAGAGAGAGAGAGAGAGAGAGAGAGAGAGAGAGAGAGAGAGAGAGTGTACGCCTCCCTCTTCGTGTTCAGCCTAGTGACACAGCCAAATATGTAATATCTAATACAAATCACGGAGGTAAATATATAATTTAGAATCTTAATGAGATGCAAATTGGGAGTTTTCAACCGAGGCGGCATCAAAGGTTCGACTCAGGAGCTTGATATCATACTCAACTGTGCTGTGATATGACCAAAAAAGAGCCGCGCACTTTTCAGCTCATAGTCAATGTTATGCTAAACGGTGAACATAAAACTCGAAGAAGAAAAACACCACAACATAGCTGTTTAGATTTCATTAAAGGGTAGCATCAGAAGAAGTTCATTGTGTGTGTGTGTGTGTGGTGTGTGTGTGTGTCATTTCGTCCTGACTTATTTAACAACATGATTATCCTGGTATTCTGTTGTTCATTTTTTCTTTATCATTTCTCCTTTTTTGCTTGTGCCTTTATAAGTTTTATTCCATTATCTTATTTTTCTTTGGTTGGGAGGTGAGGCGGTGAGGCATTGTGTGGCAGGAAGAGGAAGCGATTGAATTTGACAAAATGCGATAAAGATGAGAAATGGGAGTAATTTATCAAATGTGTGTGTGTGTGTATGTCATTTTGCTTGCTATAGTGGTCTTGACTAATATTGAATTTTTACGAAACCATTTGTACATTAAGTAAATAAAAAACAAATTCACATGATATAAAAACTTTATATTTTGTTTCCCATTAATTTTTTGGAACAAAGTTTTGTTTCGCAATTTCTTTCTCAATTTTTATAGTAACTTAAATAAAGTTATCTCTCTCTCTCTCTCTCTCTCTCTCTCTTTCGTTGTGTTTTGTTTTGCTGTTGAGTTACATTGATGATTTACATGAATATTAATGGAAAGATATATAGAAAGTTGTTTTAGTGTATTAAGCTATCTACAGCACATTGTTAGTGTAAGCTGCGCCTGCCTCGTAATCAAACTAAAACAAAAATTGGTGTGGAAATGCAGACTTTTAATTGCAACATCTATGTAATAGTGCCAAAGTTTCCACCAACTCCTACCCTGCCTGTCAACCCACATGCATATAAGCACTTATATACTTAAATATATGCAAAATAAATACACACTCACATAATGAAACAAGGCAGTACACATGTCAAAATCATAGAACAAATTATATATATATATATATATATATATATATATATATATATATATATATATATATATATATATATATATATATATATATATACAGTATATATATATCACAACTCTCACACCCATGTGTACAGTATATACATTGAGTCGCATTAATCGGGCAATAAAACTGGTGATCCAGTTATAGACAAGCAAATATTAACAAGCCAAGTATCTTTTATTCATGTTATTAATTATAGATGGCAGACGCTGTGCCAAATTATGTTGACATACCAGACTACCTCAGACACTGGGTAAACACCGACTTATCATAACGTGTAATTTGATTTTTTAATGTTAAAGAGAAAGTGTTCTGGGGTAAATGGAGTCTTTTTGTTACCTGTAAATATCCAATAAATTACACATTAAACTGGCCCGATGTCTCTCTCTCTCTCTCTCTGAACTGTTTATGACTCTGTGTCACATTAGACAATAGTGATCGCAGTGTCTATTTATATTATATATGCAAGTAAATCACTGTAGGTGCGCGTGATCCAGGCTTATATTATATATTATCAGCTTATATTATATATGTTTAAATAAGCATATACATATTGTATACATCAAAGGGTGATTCACTTCATTCAACATATATATCAACAAGTGATTAAGCTTCAATAATTTTAATCTTTTAAACAAATAAATACTACTGGAAGGTGTACCAATCACTCACCGTTCCAGTACAGTAAAGAGACGCGAGTATAACGGGAGACTGAAACACATTACAACAAGGACTAACAGTGAGTCAGAAGCTGTGTCATAGTGAACTGGTCAAAAAGTCCTCTATTAGTCAGTCTGTCAATTACAGTATGAGAGGGATGAGGTATTCTGAATTAACTGTCGCGGCTAAGAAAATGAAACGTGATTGTCGGTATTTCAACTACGGTGACATTCTCTTATTGTCAATGAGAGTGTAATGTGCAGTGTCTACTGGTGTGTTAGTGGTGGCCAGAGAGAGAGTGTGTGTGTGTGTGTGTGTGTGTGTGTCCGTGCCTCCCCCCCCCCTACAGCACTGATAGCCAAGGCCCAACAATACTTTATTATTATTTACAGCGGTGATGGGGCCAGGTAATGGAGAGAGTGAAGAACGACCTCCCTTCATAACCAGATTTGCTTCTATCGGCTAATATATCTCTCTCTTCACCTCGAACAATATCTCCGCTATTTTCATATATATCCATTAATATCGACTTGAAAAATATATACAAATTTTATCAGTATGAGAAATATCTTTCAACATCGGGAAATATATTACATATCTCCTTGTTGGGAAATCTTCATGTGTAAGACATATCTCTCACTATCAAAAATAATAATATATCATTATCAAAATAGGAAATATCTAACATTATTAGCAATTATCAGTTATTATCAACCTAAGAATCAGTATCGTATTTTTTTTTGTATATATGATTCAAACGTAATATTTGGACGCAGTATTTATTAATTTACCACTAAATCAGTATTATCATAGCTTCGGTAGATTCTACGTAGATTCTTCTTTCAAAATTATTTCCCAAACTCCTTTCGTTAAATCTCTACTTCAGGTTTCAGAAATAGTGTGGAGATGAATTAGGTCAGTTTCATGAGTCCTTGTGTGTCAAAATGCAAAAATAGACGGAAAGATTGGGGCGATGATCCTCCACACCACAGCACATCCTACCCATCCTTCACCCCACCACAATACATCCTGCCCATCCTTCACCCCACCACAATACATCCTGCCCATCCTTCACCCCACCACAATACATCCTGCCCATCCTTCACCCCACCACAATATATCCTGCCCATCCTTCACCCCACCACAACACATCCTACCCATCCTTCACCCCACCACAATACATCCTGCCCATCCTTCACCCCACCACAACACATCCTGCCCATCCTTCACCCCACCACAACACATCCTGCCCATCCTTCACCCCACCACAATACATCCTGCCCATCCTTCACCCCACCACAATATATCCCGCCCATCCTTCACCCCACAACACATCCTACCCATCCTTCACCCCACCACAATACATCCTGCCCATTCTTCACCCCACCGCAATACATCTTGCCCATCCTTCACCCCACCACAATACATCCTGCCCATCCTTCACCCCACCACAATACACCCGGCCCATCCTCCCTTAACCACACTCTCCCTTCCGATTCTTCGCAACAACAGCCTCAGCACCGCCATTCCCCCTTAATCCTCACCTAAAGGGGCTTGACACCTCGTATTAAAACCTACCGCACCATCCAGTGTAGCCCGTGATGACCTGAGAGAGAGAGAGAGAGAGAGAGAGAGAGAGAGAGAGAGAGAGAGAGAGAGAGAGAGAGAGAGTGAGTGAGTGAGTGAGTGAGTGTGTGTGTGTGTGTGTAATAATAATAATAATAATAATTAACGGTTTATTGAAGGAGCTTGGCAGCCAGAAGGCTGAAAATATACAGTTACATATTTGGGGAATGGGTTACGAATTACAAATAATATACAAGTAACATAAGTGACACAAATAAGACATATAATAACTTAGATGGGGAAAAGCTCAAACTACAGTTCATTTCAACATAGTGACAGTGTTACAGTATTACAAGTTGTTGATAATTTTTACAATGGTTGGGACTGGGCTGTTCTTATAGCGATCAGTTCGTGCACGTATGGGCTGGATGCGGTTGTGGTGTCGAACAGCAATTCTCGGACAAGGGATCTCAGGTGGTAGTAGGAGCCGGTGTCGGGGATGGTGTAGAAGCTTCTTACCAAATTTGCAGATGAGGTCGTGGTGATGGTCAGTGAGAGTCGAAAGGGTCAGTGTGTTGAGCGCTTCTTGATATGTGGAGTAGGAGGGGGAGAGAATAATCTTGCATGCCCTCTTTTGTACTTTTTCTAGGTGTTTACGTTGTGTGGCATTTAGGGAGGAAGACCAGGTGGGGGAGGCATAGGTGAGCTTGGGAAGTATGAATGTTGTGTAAACACTGAGGAGCTCGTGTGCAGGAACTCCGAGGGACTTGAGTCGGCGGAGGAGGTGGAGACGGAAACTGGAGGATTTGACAACTTCATTGACGTGTGGTTTCCAATTTAGTTTGTTGTCTATGGTGACGCCGAGGAGCTTCGTGGAATCTACAACCTGGAGTGTGTTCGGACCTAGAGTAATGGAAGGAGGTGGGACAATGTCGGAGAGGTTGATGTGCATAACCATGGTCTTGGTATGGTTGATGGTGACATGGTTGTTGGTGGCCCAGTTTTGGAGACTGTTCAATAAATCCTGAAGGGCGGTATAGTTGGGAGCAGAATTGTTGACGCTGATCCCAATGGTGGAGTCGTCGACATATTTCCAGCGAGCAGGGGTTTCTCTTAGGGCATCATTGATGAGCATAAGGAAGCAGAGTGGTCCCATCTTGGTGCCTTGGGGGACGCCACAGGTGAGTGACTGAAAGGTGGAGACAGCCCCTCGGAAGCGTACAGCTTGGCGTCGGTCACTGAGGAAGTCTGTAAGCCATGGTATGAGGCTTCTTCGAAGCCCGAGGTCAATAGCTTTGTTGATGATTATATTGTGGTCGACTAGGTCGAACGCTTTAGTGAAATCAATGAAGGCGACAGCTACAGACGTTTTTCGTTTCTCGAGATGGCGGTATATGTAATCGAGAAAGCTGACAAGACAGTGAGTGGTGGAGGAAGTTTTCATGTTGCCAAATTGCTGAGGGTCTACGACTCCTGCAATATCAGCATAAGCCCAGTCGAACACAAAACTTTCACAGATTAGGCTGGGTATTGGGGTGATTGCAATAGGTCGTAGCTGATTTAAGGATTGTGGGCTGGTTGACTTGGGCACTGGTGATACATAAGAGGTCTTCCAGTCAGCTGGGCATCTGGCTTGACTGAGAGAAGCATTGATGATGGAGCAGAGGGGTTTAGCAAGCTCCGGGGAGAACTCCTTGAAGAGTTTCATTGGTAAGTCAATGGGGGTGGTAGAGCGTTTTAATTTTAGTTTGTCCAGGCGTTTTGCTACTTCAAATTCTTCTACTAAGTCAGTGGGAAGGGGGGCTGGTAGGTAAGCAGGGAGAGTTGTTGTGTCAAGCCGTGGGAGCGTCTGGCATATAGTAGCGAAATGGTTATTTGTTTGCTCAGCTGCGTCAACACTAGTGAGATGGCTAAGGAAGGGGAGGGGGTGTGTCTTATTGTTTAGTCCACAGAGTTCTTTAAGCTTACCATACCATTGACTGATGTTGGTCTGCTTCAGGTGTTGTAATTTGGTTGGGTAGTGGGACTTCTTTGCAGTGCGTATTTCGCGGATGACTCGGTTACGAAGGGACCTGTAGCGGATGTGGTCATTGAGATGAAAGGCTCTGTCTCTCTGTTGCATAAGTCTTTTGATCCGAGGTGTGATCCAGGGCAAGTCAGCTGGGTGAGACCTGACGGACTTCTCGGGGAAGAAGTGGTGGTGAGCTTGCGTGGTGGTGTTGGTATAATTTATCCATTTGGTTTCCACGTCATCCACGCTAAGTACTTCAGTCCAGGGATGGTGAACTATCCACTGCCCGAATAGGCGCACTGCAGAGTCAGTAATCGGCCTGTAGGTCTTGATGTAGGGTCTCTGTACTTGAGTGGGAGTGGCAGCCGGGGACCAGAGCACTGATAAGTGTGTGCTACACCCGATAGGAGGCATTGGTTGAGGTGGTTGGTACTGGTCCGCTAAGTCAGTTAAGATAAGGTCAAGGGTATTTTGACCGTGTGTGGGGAAGGTCACGACTTGTGATAGTGATAGCTGGTCCTGGATATCAGTGGTGTCAATTTCATTTAAATCCCCACATAATACTAACTTGGCACATGGGTACCTAACTCTGAGGTGGTCTGAGGTGGTGATGAGATGATTGATAAGAGTGTCTCTGGTGGGTGATCGAGGCGGATGGTATGCCACACAGATTATGATGGAAGCAGTGTTGCGCGGGTGGGCCCGTAGCACGACACGTACCCATAATGCTTCCACATCTGCTGGGACTTGAACATCCAGGCGTGACGGGCGTAGGTCATCTTGACAGAAGAGGGCAACACCTCCTCCGCGTCTTTGTGAACGAAGGTGATGAAAGAGTTGATATCCCTCAATATGACACGTTTCAGGCACAATTTGCCAAGCCTCACATATGGCAACGACGCTCGCGGCGGTTGACCTGACTGTAGTTGCCAGCTCGTCGAACTTGTTAGCTAGGGAAGTGACGTTGGATAGCAGTAAAGACGGGAGATCATACCATATCCGTGGAACTTCAGTGTGGTGGTATGGTCTGTCAGGGGTGGGTTTCTCCGGTTTCCTAGTGGAGGTTACGGTTCTAATGGGCTTATGTGCATGACGGCCTTGTCTACGGCTACGCGCGTGGAATATATTCAGTGACTTGAGTAGCCGGATAACACTGCCATCAGGATAACCGTTCCCACGCTTTAGATGGTACAGAGTGCGTCGGGAGTAAGTGATTGGTGGCCATCTGTTGATATCTGTTGTGGGCGGACGGTCACTGGCGGCACTTTGAGGGACACTGACACTGGTAGACATCTGTTAAGATTTGTCAGTCGTAAAGACGGTGGTCTTTGTCCCTGGTGCTTGGGGTCGCCGACACAGTTATCACGATATATGTAAACACCGCGGTGGTCCTTGTCACTGGCACTTTAAAGGTGACCGATAAAGTGCCCACTGTCTGACTTTTCCTTGGGGTGCACTATCGAGCACTGTATGGTAATCACTTATTGCACTGCTCCGTAATCAATCGTTCACTAATCACTAGAATGTTTTGTTGAATCGATCCTGGTGTAGTAAGGCTGGTAGGGGTATAGCAGGGGGAGCGGGCGGGGCCAAACAGACTCGGCCTGGCTGCTAAAACCGGGAGCGCCTTCGGGGCACGTCCTGTCTCACTGAGGGTTGACAAGTGTGTGTGTGTGTGTGTGCGCGCACTGGGATTCAGGCAGCAGTGCAATCCGGTCCTGTCTGTGCGACTGAGCAGCTCTTTCCAGGAGCCACTCTGCTCACCCCACAAGGGGAGGGGGCTAGAAAAGGTGCCCTAAGCATAGCCTGCCTAAAAGTCCTACCTCACTGGGCAACCGCACTTACTCAGGTCATCCTTATGAGGTCGAAAACACAATTAAAATCTCAGATCCAAACAAAAACAAACTATACAAAACTCTTATGGTGCTCCATGGAATGTTATGACCCTTCGTCATACTGGTACAAATGTGCGTCCTGAAAGAAGAACGGCCCTTGTGGCAAAAGAGCTGGTTAGGTATAATCTCGACCTACTGTAGCAGCCATTAGTGAGTCTTGGCTCCCAGACGAGGGTCGACTAACAGAACGGGGATCTGGCTATCCCTTCTTCTGGAAGGGTAAGCCTGCTGCGGAGAGAAACAGCATTTATGGAGTGGCCTTTGCCATCCGTGAATGCGTCCTACACAGGTTAATTGAAATGTCTGGTAGGATCGACGAGAGCCTCATGACGCTTAGAGTCCCACTGAATCACTCACGTCATGCACTTTACATCTGTGCATACGCCCAAACACTGGATGCAGATGATGACATCAAGGAGGCCTTTTACGCCGAGCTTTTCAGAGTGCTAACCTCTGTCCCCAGGGAAGATAGGGTTGTGCTCCTTGGTGACTTCAACAATGCCAGACTTGGCAGACATGCTGACATTTGGCAGGGAACCATAGGGAGGAATGGACTAGATAAGTGTAATCCCAATGGCCTACTCCTCCTCAGCGAGTGTGTTGCATACAGTCTCACAATCACCAATACCTTGTTTAGGCAGGCCGACAAGTTCAAGGGTTCATGAAAAACCCCACGATCCAAACACCGGCATCTCATTGACCACATCATTGTTAGAGAAAGAGATCGCCGAGATGTCCTCATCACCCGAGCAATGCGTGGCTCAGACCACTACGACACTGATCATCATCTAGTCAGAGCCAAGCTCTCACTTCACGTCGCCCCAAACGGCGAAGGCAGCAAGCCTCCATAAGAGGTTTTAATACTAAGCGTCTGAAGGATCCAGCGGTAGCACATGCTTTCAGAGAGCATCTCAAACATGGGCTGATAAACAACCCGACAGCAAACAACCCACATCTCAGTGCCGAATGGGGTATTCTCGACACTGTCATGACAAAAACCTGCAGAGAAACCCTCGGCTGGATCGAAAGAATACACCAGAACTGGTTTGACGAAAATATCTTGCAAATCAATGTATTCGTCGATGATAAGCGTGTTGCTTTAACTGAGTAGCAAAATAACCCTCAGACTCGGAAAAAAGCTGATACCTTCCGCAAGAAGAAAGCTGTGGCCTAGCGGGAACTTCGCAATCTAATGAATGACTGGTTTAAAAGTTAAGTATGTGGAATGCTAAGACTTCCAGATCAACACAATATGCGCGAATTTTTCAATTCCACTAGAACATTTTATGGGCCAATCACTCATGACACAGCCCCCCTCCGCTCATCCGACGGTAACTCTCTAATTAAAGACGAAGAATGCATCCATCAGTGCTGGAAAGAGCACTACCATTCTCTGCTCACCGAAACACCGATGTGGATGTCCTGACTACCTAGCAGGTCCCTCAGCATCCAGAGCTGACCCACCTCAGCTATCCTCCATCCCTGGATGAGGTAGCTACTGCCATCAAACAGATGAAAAATATCAAAGCCCTCAGGGCCTGACGGAATCCCAGCCGATGTGTATAAAGCAGAAGGACCTCTGCTTACTCGCCGTCTCCACTCTCTCCTGGACAATATATGGGAAAAGGAGGAAATCCCCCAATCTCTTAAAGACGCCTCCATGTCATTATTTATAAGAACAAGGGAGACCGGGCAGACTGTGGCAACTACCGCGGGATCTAGCTGCTGTCTATAGCTGGCAAGATTATCGCCCTCGTCCTCCAAAACAGACTTCTTCCTGAGGCAGAAAACTTCCTCCCAAAATCTCAATGTGGCTTTAGACTATGACGTAGCATCACTGACATGATCTTTGTTGCCCGCCAGATACAGGAAAAGCGAAGAGAACAGCCTCGTGTCCTGTACATGGCCTTCATCGACCTAACTAAGGCCTTCGACTCGGTCAACAGGGAAGCCCTCTGGCAAAATGGCACTCAGTCTGAGTTCTTCACCATGTAAACGGGGATAAAACAAGGATGTGTACTGGCACCAACTCTCGTTTCCATTTTCTTGGCTGCCTTCCTTACTCGTGCTAATGCCGATTTAGCCGGCGGGGTGGACATCGAGTACCGGATGAAGGGGGGTCGTTTCAACATAAGACGACTTCAAGCAGGAACAAAGGTGTTGACAGCTTCTATTACTGAACTTACAGTATGTAGACGACCTCTCCCTTGTTGCTCGCACTAAACGCGACCTACAGGAAATCCTGAACACCTACGCAGATGCGTATGCACACTTCGACCTTGAAGTGAATGTACAGTACATGTATGTAAGGCTCAGAATCTCTTTCAACCTGGTTCAGCCACACCTCCACCATCCATCTAGCTTAGCGGTACTACCCTCTCTAATGTTACCCACTTTCGGTATCTAGGCTCCCACCTGACCACCACTGCGGAGATCGATGAACGGGTTCAACATCAGATCAAATATGCATCTCAAGCACATTGGTAGACTCTGTACCCGTTTCTTCAGCTGTACGGAGCTGGAATTATCTACAAAGTTGCAAGTATATCGAGCAGTGGTCCTCTCCACCCTGCTATATGGCAGCGAGACTTGGGTCACATACAAGAGGCAACTCGAGACACTTGAAAACTTTCATCAACGTAGTGTACGTTCCATTCTCCGAGTTTACTGGAAAGACAAGAGAACGAATGCCAATATTCTCGCTGACACCAAATGTAGGAGCATCAAGGCAACCATTATCCATGAACAACTACGCTGGACAAAGCAGCTAAATTACAGTCACCTAACGAATAGTAATCGTAACGCAGGTGGGTAACTGAAAAGGTATAAGGATAGTCTTAAGACAAACCTGAAAAAAAGAGCCAAATCGACCCCCTTACCTGGGAGGCGATTACTCCACACAGTAACGCTTGGAGAAACACCACACTAGAAGTTGTCAATACTTTCGAGTTAGCCCGACTGCATACAGAGGCAGATAAGCGCCAACGCTGGAAGACGCTGCCGCCGGCCCTCCCGCAGTAGATGGAGCCATTCACATGTGCAACATCTGTGGACGACTTTGCCGGTCCCGTATCGGCCTCTTTAGATTCCTTAAAACTCACCAACCTAGGTGACATCCTTAATATCTCATATCATTGTCTCATAGCTGGATGATCGTCATACTCGATTCCGAGTGACAGCAAAATAATAAGTAGTAGTAGTAGCAGTGAGTCTACTCAACCCGAAAATGTAGTACTAACAAATGCTGCTCCCTTAGTAGCAGGTGTCCACGAGGAGAATGAGAGACAGCCACCGCAGTGGAATGGCATGTCGATGGAAAATGCAGACATATGGGTCAAAGAAACCTACTCAGAAATTGTCAAGTGGTCGCCCGCTAACTTATTTGAACCACCCAAGTGTGCGGCCACCAAAGAAATGATTCGGGAGATGACTCACCTCATGACTGATTACACTCAGGACCGCTTCCTCGCCCCCCTAGCTCTTCAAATACTGGCAATAATACCACATCTATTTTGTCAGAGGACACACACAAAGGCTAAGCAGAAAGAAAATGTGGCAGCAATGAAGAGAAGATTGACAATGTGGCAGACTGGGGCTCTAGATGATCTCCTATGTGAAGCAAGAGCACTGCAGGAGAGACTTAAAATTACGGGTGACGGAAAGCAAAACACCGATGACGTGGCAAGAAAATTTGGAAACAAAATGCGTGTGGGAAAAGTGTCTCTCGCGGTAAGATCTCTCACAGAGGAATCCTCCGGTGGGGCGATGCCAATAAACAGAGAGACATTAAAACTATTGAAAGAGAAACATCCCCCTGCAAGCGAAGATGAAGGCATCAGGTTCCAGGGTGACTATATCCCACCAAATGCTGTCCTGTTCGAGAAAATAACAGGAGAGATGGTGTGGAAATAGGCACTGAAGACTCGAGGAGGAGCCGGCCCTTCAGGTCTGGATGCAAACGGTTGGAGAGTCATCCTCAGCACAAACAAGTTTGGCCCTGTAGCAAGCGATCTCTGCACTGTCATTGCCGCCCTTGCAAGAAAGCTTGCATCCTCTCGCTGCCATCACCTCCAGGCCCTGACGGCCTGCCGCCTTATTCCTCTGGAAAAAAACCAGGATGTAGACCTATAGGGGTGGGGGAAGTGCTGAGGCGGATCATCGGAAAGTGCATAATGGAGGTGGTAAAGGATGATGTCAGGGCAGCAGCAGGGAACCTACAAGTGTGTGCTGGCCACCAGGCTGGTGGGGAGGCGGCCATTCACGCCATGAGATTGATATTTGAGCAGCGTGATTGTGAGGCCGTTCTCCTGGTGGATGCTTCAAACGCATTCAACATACTTAACCGCAAGGCTGCACTGCACAACATCAAGATCAAGTGTCCAAGCTTTGCGATGTATGTTGAAAATTCGTATAGGAATCCTTCAGACCTCTACATAGTAAACAACAAGGCTCTACGAGGTGATACCATCCTACAGTCGACCGAGGGAACAACACAGGGGGACCCCGTTGCAATGGCAATGTATGCAATTGGCCTATCAGTGCTCCAACAAGAAATAAAATTTGAAACAACTGGGGTCAAACAAGTGGCATATGCTGATGACCTTACAGGAGCAGGAAAAGTGGGGTGCATCAAAAAGTGGTGGGACCTGGTAACATCGCGAGGTCCACAAATAGGGTACCACCCAAACGCCAGCAAGTCCTTCCTCATCGTGAAGCCAGAACATTATGAACGGGCATTGGAAGTTTTTGGCGGAAGTGAGGTCAAAATAACTAAGGACCGCCAAAGACATCTAGGCCCAGTAATTGGCACTACGGACTTCAAGACCGAGTACGTAGCGGGAAAGGTGAATGAGTGGGTTAGCGAAATCCAAGCTCTGTCTGAGATTGCTAACACAGAGCCACATGCCGCCTTTGCAGCATTCACCCTTGGAGTTAAGCATCGTTGGAACTACCTGATGCGTACCATCCCTGAGATCGGACCCCTCCTCCACCCTCTGGAAGAAGCTATCAGTGTCAAGTTCATTCCCAAACTAGTGAAACACCCTGACTTAACCCCAGCAGAAAGAACACTTCTTGCACTTCCACCAAGACTGGGAGGGATGGGACTAACTAATCTAGAGGAGATTGCTGACACTGAACATCAAAATTCACTTAAGCTCACGGCAGCTCTCACGGACCACATAATAGCCCAGAATGCAACAGGGGAAGTGGATACCAGCGAAGTAAATAAGATTCGTAGGACCATTACGACAGATCGGCAGCACTGCCAAAATGACATGTTGCAGCAACTATTACTGCAGGTTCCAGAAAATTTGACAAAAAAAGTAGCCATAGCACAGGAGGTGGGCGCCTCGAACTGGTTAACTACGTTACCGATAAGGGCAAATGGTTTCAGCCTTAACAAACAAGAATTTACAGATGCCATTGCTCTAAGGTACGGTTGGCCAGTAGATGGTTTGCCCTCCCAATGCGTGTGTGGCTCTTCCTATGATGGCGATCACGCCATGGTCTGCAAGAAGGGGGGCTTCATATGCATGAGGCAGGACGAGGTAAGGGATCTCACAGCAAATATGTTGAAGGAAATCTGCCGGGACGTCATGGTAGAACCGACCCTCCTGCCATTGGATGGTGAGATCTTCCAACACAGGACTTCAAACACATCTAACGAAGCCCGTGTGGACGTCAGTGCTCGAGGATTCTGGACGTGGGGACAGCGAGCTTTCTTCGACATCAGGATTTTTGATCCCATGGCCTCTTGTCACCGTAACGTAGCTCTTGATGCTGCACATGGGAGGAACGAGAACGACAAGAGAAGGGCATATGGGGAGAGAATTCAAAACGTTGATCAAGGCAGCTTCACTCCTCTAGTGTTCACAACCTCTGGTGGGATGGGCCCAAGTGCAAGATGTTTCTACGCCAGACTCGCGGAGTTGATCTCCGAACAGAAGCAGCAGCCCAGAAGTTATGTTACAGCCTGGATGAGATGTCGACTGTCCTTCTCTCTCCTCCGGTCGGCTTTGCTCTGCCTCAGGGGAACGAGAGCTTCTCCCCCAACTCCGACAACTGCTGCAGATATTGACTATGAGGCTACAGTCACTGAATGCCGCATAGATCTGCGGCTCAACTAATTTAACACAGATAGGATAGCTTCTTATGTATTAGGATATTTAATATTAAGGTAAATAAATGGTGGCGAAGGTGTGGCTATTGGGGGAGGCTGGAGGCCACGTTTAAAAAAAAAAAAAAAAAAAAAAAAAAGTAGTAGTAGTAGTAGTAGTAGTAGTAGTAGTAGTAGTTGTAGTGTGTGTGTGTGTGTGTGTGTGTGTAGTAATAATAATAATAATAATTAACGGTTTATTGAAAGAGCTTGGCAGCCAGAAGGCTGAAAATATACAGTTACATATTTGGGGAATGGGTTTCAACTTACAAATAATACACAAATAACATAAGTGATACAAATAAGATATATAATAACTAGATGGGGAAAAGCTCAAACTACAGGGCATTTCAACGTAGTGACAGTGCAAGAAGTAGTATTTACTGGGAGTGAATACACTGGTTTATTACAAGATATTGATAATTTTTACAATGGTTGGGACTGAACTGTTGTTATAGCGATCAGTTCGTGCACGTATGGGCTGGATGCTGTTGTGGTGTCGAACAGTAATTCTCTGGCTAGGGATCTCAGGTGGTAGTAGGAGCCGGTGTCGAGGATGGTGCAGAAGCTTCTTACCAAATTTGTAGATGAGGTCGTGGTGATGGTCAGTGAGAGTCGAAAGGGTCAGTGTGTTGAGCGCTTCTTGATATGTGGAGTAGGAAGGGGAGAGAATAATCTTGCATGCCCACTTTTGCACTTTTTCTAGGTGTTTACGTTGTGTGGCATTTAGGGTGGAAGACCAGGTAGGGGAGGTATAGGTGAGCTTGGGAAGTATCAATATTGAGTAAACACTGAGGAGCTCGGATGCAGGAACTCCGGGGGACTTGAGTCGGCGGAGGAGGTGGAGACGGAAACTGGAGGATTTGACTACTTCACTGACGTGTGGTTTCCAATTTAGTTTGTTGTCTATGGTGACGCCGAGGAGCTTCGTGGAATCTACAACCTGGAGTGTGTTCGGACCTAAAGTAATGGAAGGAGGTGGGACAATGTCGGAGGAGAGGTTGATGTACATAACCATGGTCTTGGTATGGTTGATGGTGACGTGGTTGTTGGTAGCCCAGTTTTAGAGACTGTTCGATAAATCCTGAAGGGCGGTATAGTCGGGAGCAGAATTGTTGACGCTGATCCCAATGGTGGAGTCGTCGACATATTTCCAGCGAGCAGAGGTTTCTCTTAGGGCATCATTGATAAGCATAAGGAAGCAGAGTGGTCCCATCTTGGTGCCTTGGGGGACGCCACAGGTGAGTGACTGAAAGGTGGAGACAGCCCCTCGGAAGCGTACAGCTTGGCGTCGGTCACTGAGGAAGTCTGTAAGCCCGAGGTCAATAGCGTGGTTGATGGTTATATTGTGGTCGACTATGTCGAATGCTTTAGTGAAGTCAATGAAGGCGACAGCTACAGACGTTTTTCGTTTCTCGAGATGGCGTTATATGTAATCGAGAAAGCTGACAAGACAGTGAGTGGTGGAGGAAGTTTTCATATTGCCAAATTGCTGAGGGTCTACGACTCCTGCAATATCAGCATAAGCCCAGTCGAACACAAAACTTTCACAGATTAGGTTGAGTATTGGGGTGATTGCAATAGGTCGTAGCTGATTTAAGGATTGTGGGCTGGTTGACTTGGGCACTGGTGATACATAAGAGGTCTTCTAGTCAGCTGGGCATCTGGCTTGACTGTGAGAAGCATTGATGATGGAGCATAGGGGTTTAGCAAGCTCCGGGGAGAACATAAGAACATAAGAATGGAGGAAACTGCAGCGGGCCTATTGACCCATACTGGGCAGTCCCGTTTATACCCAACCCCTATTGCTCATATAAGCATCCAACCTATGTTTGAAGCTATTCAGCGTATTCGAGTTAATGATGATATTTGGTAACTTGTTCCACTCATCCACTACTCTGTTCCCAAACCAGTGTTTACGAATTTCACGCCGAAATCTAAATTTGTCTAATTTAAAACTATTGTTACGGGTTCGCTCCTGGTTGGATAGTTTGAGTACCTTTGTAATGTCCCCTTTGTTTAACCCTGATTTCCATTTATACACCTCTATCATGTCGCCCCTCACTTTACGTCTCTCCAGGGAGTGCAAATTAAGATGCTTTAACCTGTCTCTGTATTCAAGGTTCCTAATGCCCGGGATTAGTCTGGTCATTCTCCTCTGGATTCTTTCTAATGATTCTATATCCATTCTGTAATACGGAGACCAGAACTGAACTGCCTAATCCAGGTGAGGTCTCACAAGCGCTAGATATAAATTTAAGATGACCTCGCTAGTCTTGTAACTAACACTCCTTTGTATGAACCCAAGTACTTTATTAGCCTTGTTACGAGCAAAAACACATTGTTTCTCCTTGAAGAGTTTCATTGGTAAGTCAATGGGGGTGGTAGAGCGTTTTAATTTTAGTTTGTCCAGGCGTTTTGCTACTTCAAATTCTTCTACTAAGTCAGTGGGAATGAGGGCTGGTAGGTAAGCAGGGAGAGTGGTTGTGTCAAGCCGGGGGAGCGTGTGTGTGTGTTTTGCCCCTTGACAGCTTTATCCACATGAGACCTAATTAATTTAGTTGTACAGGTATTTTTCTAACATTAAAAACGTAATTACTAGACTTCTTTCTATTATTAGTGAAATGCCCCATTTTCTAAGTGCTAGGGGAAGGGTAACGATTATAGTCCATTTTCTAATACTAGGAGGTAACCAGACCTTTCTTTAATACCAGGGAGTAATCAGACCTTTCGCTAATACTAAGGAGTAACCAGACTTCTCGCTAATACCAGGGAGTAACTAGACCTTTATCTAATACCAGGGAGTAATCAGACCTTTCGCTAATACTAAGTAGTAACCAGAGTTCTCGCTAATACCAGGGAGTAATCAGACCTTTCGCTAATACTAAGGAGTAACCAGACTTCTCGCTAATACCAGGGAGTAACTAGACCTTTATCTAATACCAGGGAGTAACCAGACTTTTCTCTAATACCAGGGAGTAAACAGACCTTTCTCTTAATACAGGGAGTAAATGAGTTCATATTCTGACGCTGTGGGATGGGTAATTGGTCTCTCCTCCACCGTCCCTGGTATGAAATATACTCCGAGAACCGAATTTGACGACGACACTATTACCATCAACGATATGCACTGAGAGGGGGAGGGGAGCTTGTATCACTCCCCTCCCCATAGTTAATGACGCTCAAACTGCAGTTAAGCGCGTAATTACCAAGGACTACTAATTAGGGTTTAATGACTAGTGGGAGGGGCGCGGGGAAAGGCGACGGGTAACACGATTCTGTGATCTGGGTAATTGTCTGTGGTGATAGCTGGGGATTTTTTTCCATATGATGAACAAGGTACTTCATTATTAGGTGGGTGGGGCATTTTTTCCTACAGGATGAGCAAGATACTTCATGATTTTGTGGGAGGGATATACTGTATATATACTGTGTGTACGAGTATATAATATACTGTATATACGAGTATATAATATACTGTATATACGAGTATATAATATACTGTATATACGAGTATATAATATACTGTATATACGAGTATATAATATACTGTATATACGAGTATATAATATACTGTATATACGAGTATATAATATACTGTATATACGAGTATATAATGTACAGTATATACGAGTATATAATATACAGTATATACTATTTTTTTAATGGTTGTGGTGATTCATTAGTGTGGGGGCGGAAATGTTTTCTTCTTGAAGGATGAACAAAGTAGATCCGTAGTACGTGCTTTTTTTTATACAGGATGAACGAAGTGCTTCTTTAGTGCATAGGCGGTAATCTTTTTGTCACGGGGTAAACAGGGCGGTACAATTACGCCTCTTGCCCCGACACGCTTTGAGTACAATGAATTCATTATCTTCGAACTCAAGAGGATTAAGTCATCTTATTCAAGGTGTCAAGTTATTGTACTTACGTCGTTATGTAATCCCCCCCCCCACCCACACACACACACAAACACCAATTACAGTACACTTACAAAGCAAAGCCTGATGTCATACTTGCTAAACACTAACACTACCTTACCTTATATGTGCTAAATACAAAGATAAAATAATAACAAAAAATATACGAATAAAAATACTATACGAGCAAATTATATAATATTAACTTATATACTATCCAAACACAAGGTAAGAGGGACATTGATATATCCTAATAGGGATATGTGATATACAGTATTCGTGACATACCCGAGTCAGCTGCTGTAATAGTAGGAGAGGCGGCAGGTACCTTAGGGGCAGTCCAGTAAAGGTAATTGGATAATGAAGAGGGAGGCCAGCCCGACACCTGACACACCTGACTTACAAGAGGGAAAGAGGAGAGGTTAATATAGTGTTAAGAGCACAAGGTAGAGGCCAGAGAGAGAGAGAGAGAGAGAGAGAGAGCGTTTAATGAAATGGCAGTTAAGTGTAGTATATCCTACGTCACTACACTACACTACGCTACAGACCAAGGCACCAATCGCACTAAGAGGGGAGGAATGAGAATCCGTAACACGTCCACACAGTAAAACAGAGAAGCAGGGAGAGTGTATACCATCGTAACATTGAAACTTGCTTGGCTGTATTGCAACTCTTAGTTCATGCTGTTATGCCTTCCACTCGTGACTGTCATACACGTTACTGGTGATGGTGTGGACTCCCATCATTCCACTTGTCATGGGTTCTACTAGTCATTATCTGATTGAAATATACTCCACCTGTTATGCATTCCATTACTCATTATTTAATTGTCATACACTCCAATTGTCATACATTCTACTAACCATAAGGATAGTTCTGTCTAACATAACTGACATGTCACACCCAGTCACTGATAGGGTGTCTCGCAGCAGCTCCTGACGCCAAGACCTCCTTATGACAGTTATATATTCGACCAATTTATCAGCGTGTAGTTCTCGTCTTCTGTTTTCTCCTTTCATTAAAACCCACTTTCGTTCACCTTCCCCACTGCCTCTTCACCCACTTCACCTCTTTTGTCTCTCCCTTGTTCTTCACACACCGTTTTTCTCTTCTCCCCCTCCCCCAGCTATGCCTTCTTCCTTTCTTGCTCCCCACTTTCTTATTTCTTCTGCTTATCCTCCTCATTTATCCTCCCATTTTCCTACCTTCAACACTCTCCTCTCCACCTTACATGTCACTGCCCACTCTCCCATCTACTTTCCCTTCCCTCCTCCTCTCGTTCCTCTACTCCCTTTTCCTCCTCCTTTCGTCCCTCCACCTCCCCTTACCGCCATTCCCCCATCCCTCCATTCTCCATTCCCTCCATTCTACCTTTCCCTTCACTCCTCTTTCCCTCCACTCCCCCTTCCTTCACCTTCCCCCTTTACTTCCACTCCCTCTTCCCACCACCACTCCTTCTCTCCACTCCCCCTTCCCATCACTCCCCCTTTCCTCCTTCCCCCGCCCCTTGACCTTTGCATCATCCCACTCCAACACACCGCTAACCTCCCCTCCTTCCATCGCGTCTTATGGTCATTCACCTCCCACATAAATCTCTTAGCTGACTCTCTCTACACAGTCCTTCCGCCTACACACTCAGATGGGGGAAGGGATAGAGGGTAAGGATGAGGAAGGGGGAGGTGATGAATAAAAGAGAGAGGAAGAGGATAAAAAGGGGAGACGGAAAGAAAGGATGTGAAAAGAGTAAAGGAAGGGAAAGAGGGTGAAGAGAAAGGCGGGAGAGGGAGGAGGGGAGTGAAAGAAGGAAAAGAATAGGAAGAGGAATGAAGGGATGGGGAAGGAAGCGGAGGAGAGGAGAAGGACGGAAGAAGGGGATAGTGAAGTGAAAGGAGAAAAAAAAAGGTAAAGTGGGAAGGGGACACATGTAGCTAAAGGGGGTTAATAATAATAATAATAATTAACGGTTTATTGAAAGAGCTTGGCAGCCAGAAGGCTGAAAATATACAGTTACATATTTGGGGAATGGGTTAAGAATTACAAATAATATACAAGTAACATAAGTGACACAAATAAGACATATAATAACTAGATGGGGAAAAGCTCAAACTACAGTTCATTTCAACATAGTGACAGTGCAAGGAGTAGTGTTTACTGGGAGTGAATACACTGATTTATTACAAGTTATTGATAATTTTTACAATGGTTGGGACTGGGCTGTTCTTATAGCGATCAGTTCGTGCACGTATGGGCTGGATGCGGTTGTGGTGTCGAACAGCAATTCTCGGACTAGGGATCTCAGGTGGTAGTAGGAGCCGGTGTCGGGGATGGTGTAGAAGCTTCTTACCAAATTTGCAGATGAGGTCGTGGTGATGGTCAGTGAGAGTCGAAAGGGTCAGTGTGTTGAGCGCGTCTTGATATGTGGAGTAGGAAGGGGAGAGAATAATCTTGCATGCCCTCTTTTGCACTTTTTCTAGGTGTTTACGTTGCGTGGCATTTAGGGAGGAAGACCAGGTGGGGGAGGCATAGGTGAGCTTGGGAAGTATGAATGTTGTGTAAACACTGAGGAGCTCGTGTGCAGGAACTCCGAGGGACTTGAGTCGGCGGAGGAGGTGGAGACGGAAACTGGAGGATTTGATAACTTCACTGACGTGTGGTTTCCAATTTAGTTTGTTGTCTATGGTGACGCCGAGGAGCTTCGTGGAATCTACAACCTGGAGTGTGTTCGGACCTAGAGTAATGGAAGGAGGTGGGACAATGTCAGAGGAGAGGTTGATGTGCATAACCATGGTCTTGGTATGGTTGATGGTGACATGGTTGTTGGTGGCCCAGTTTTGGAGACTGTTCAATAAATCCTGAAGGGCGGTATAGTTGGGAGCAGAATTGTTGACGCTGATCCCAATGGTGGAGTCGTCGACATATTTCCAGCAAGCAGGGGTTTCTCTTAGGGCATCATTGATGAGCATAAGGAAGCAGAGTGGTCCCATCTTGGTGCCTTGGGGGACGCCACAGGTGAGTGACTGAAAGGTGAAGACAGCCCCTCGGAAGTGTACAGCTTGGCGTCGGTCACTGAGGAAGTCTGTAAGCCATGGTATAAGACTTCTCCGAAGCCCGAGGTTAATAGCTTTGTTGATGATTATATTGTGGTCGACTAGGTCGAACGCTTTAGTGAAATCAATGAAGGCGACAGCTACAGACGTTTTTCGTTTCTCGAGATGGCGGTATATGTAATCGAGAAAGCTGACAAGACAGTGAGTGGTGGAGGAAGTTTTCATGTTGCCAAATTGCTGAGGGTCTACGACTCCTGCAATATCAGCATAAGCCCAGTCGAACACAAAACTTTCACAGATTAGGCTGGGCATTGGGGTGATTGCAATAGGTCGTAGCTGATTTAAGGATTGTGGGCTGGTTGACTTGGGCACTGGTGATACATAAGAGGTCTTCCAGTCAGCTGGGCATCTGGCTTGACTGAGAGAAGCATTGATGATGGAGCATAGGGGTTTAGCAAGCTCCGGGGAGAACTCCTTGAAGAGTTTCATTGGTAATTCAATGGGGGTGGTAGAGCGTTTTAATTTTAGTTTGTCCAGGCGTTTTGCTACTTCAAATTCTTCTACCAAGTCAGTGGGAAGGGGGGCTGGTAGGTAAGCAGGGAGAGTGGTTGTGTCAAGCCGGGAGAGCGTCTGGCATACAGTAGCGAAATGGTTATTTGTTTGCTCAGCTGCGTCAACATTAGTGAGATGGCTAAGGAAGGGGAGGGGGTGTGTTTTTTTGTTTAGTCCACAGAGTTCTTTAAGCTTACCATACCATTGACTGATGTTGGTCTGCTTCAGGTGTTGTAATTTGGTTGGGTAGTGGGACTTCTTTGCAGTGCGTATTTCGCGGATGACTCGGTTGCGAAGGGACCTGTAGCGGATGTGGTCATTGAGATGAAAGGCTCTGTCTCTCTGTTGCATAAGTCTTTTGATCCGAGGTGTGGTCCAGGGCAAGTCAGCTGGGTGAGATCTGACGGACTTCTCGGGGAAGAAGTGGTGGTGAGCTTCCGTGGTGGTGTTGGTATAATTTATCCATTTGGTTTCCACGTCATCCACGCTAAGTACTTCAGTCCAGGGATGGTGAACTATCCACTGCCCGAAGAGGCGCACTGCAGAGTCAGTAATCGGCCTGTAGGTCTTGATGTAGGGTCTCTGTACTTGAGTGGGAGTGGCAGCTGGGGACCAAAGCACTGATAAGTGTGTGCTACACCCGATAGGAGGCATTGGTTGAGGTGGTTGGTACTGGTCCGCTAAATCAGTTAAGTTAAGGTCACGGGTATTTTGACCGTGTGTGGGGAAGGTTACAACTTGTGATAGTGATAGCTGGTCCTGGATATCAGTGGTGTCAATTTCATTAAAATCCCCACATAATACTAACTTGGCACATGGGTACCTAACTCTGAGGTGGTCTGAGGTGGTGATGAGATGATTGATAAGAGTGTCTCTGGTGGGTGAGCGAGGCGGATGGTATGCCACACAGATTATGATGTGTGTGTGTGTGTGTGTGTGTGTGTGTGTGTGTGTGTAACTCTATCCACTACTCTTCCTCTTTTTCCTC
This sequence comes from Homarus gammarus, assembly GCA_958450375.1. Taxonomy (NCBI): domain Eukaryota; kingdom Metazoa; phylum Arthropoda; class Malacostraca; order Decapoda; family Nephropidae; genus Homarus; species Homarus gammarus. Next base: position 878,768 of record CAUDMG010000291.1, read on the forward strand.
TCTTCCTTTTTCCATCTCCCATCTTCTCTTCTCCCCCCTCTCATTCTCATTAATTCTTTCTTTCCCTCAATTCCTCGCCCATCCCTAAGCTATCATCTACCTCCCCTCCTTCTCCTCTTTGTACACTTCTCTTTATACATAATGAACTAATTAGCACTCACTCATTTACCTGCCACAACATTATAAAATATCCAGATTCAGGTATTGGCAAATTGATGTGTATACTGTCTGCCTGTCTGTGTGTCTGGCATGTGTACCTGAAACACAATACGTCTTACCTTTACCCACACGAACATGTAAAATGATATACTAATATATACAAGCGGTAGCAGTCAGAGGGGTATGACGGAGACCAGCTCATATATCTGAACACATTATAACTGATGGAAGTTTTTGTGAAGCCCCTGGGATGACTGGCGGTGAGAGAGAGAGAGAGAGAGAGAGAGAGAGAGAGAGAGAGAGAGAGAGAGTATTTATACATGTATGTACTACCTGTGGTGTAATGGTCAGCATCCTCGTTTCGCAAGCGAGCAGACCCGAGTTCGATCCGCGGGCAAGGTGAAACTATTGGCAAGTTTTTTTACGCTATTTGCCTCTGTTTACCCGGAAGTAATTGGTATCCTGGATGTTAATAGATTCGCGAATCGTATTCCAGGGTAATGGTTAGCCAGTGCAGTTGGCGAGTTGTTCGGTCTTCTCAGACTATTCCTTGATACTGGGTCATGCAGCTCGTTAACTTAGGGTGTGGTTGTTGTGCTGCCTCTAAACCTTAAACAAAATCACGCCTAGGTGGCCTTGGGCCGGCCATCCTCTAATTCGAGGGGCTTCCATTATTATTATGCATGTATGTATGTATGTATGTATGTGTGCATTATCCAGAATTAAATTAAAGAGCTTTGACATAATTATATAAAGTCTAAATAAATAAAGTCGACTTGGAAAAGCCATTAAAATAAATCAGCTGACATAATAGTAATGCACTATTTGGTAAACAAAAACACGGATAAATAAATAGAGGAGGTCATCCAGCCTTTAAAAGCGGGGGCAGATCAATCACCTGACACTGCAGTCCAATTAGTTAAATATCAATTGCAGGAAAAATACTGTTAACAGTTACTAATTCAATTTGTAATCACCATGAAAAAAAATAAACTGATAAATAAGCCTCAATGTGGCTTTGCTAGAGGAGGTCAAATCTTATAAACTTACCAATATTCATACATTTTCCAACCTGTACATAATGAGTCTAATGTTATTTACCTCGACTTTCACAAAGCTTTTGAGGAACGCATACTATGGGTGGTCATTGAAGGGGAAATCTAAAGAGTTATAGCATGTGATGGTTATTGATGTGGGGGTGGGGGGGGCAGGTTTGTGGGAGAGGATGATGGGTTTGGGAGGGTGGTGTGTTGGGAGGGTAGTGTGTTGGGAGGGGTTTTACAGCCGCTCGAGGACAGACTTCACGTGTCGGACATATAGTTTTAATTTGCAGATCTACAAATCTTTTGGTTCGGGAAAATATACGAGATACCGTGTGATGAATAACAGAAAAATGTCAGGCACACTTTGAGGAATATCAAACCTCTCTGTAATTATACCTGGTCGCATTGCTAAAGTGACTGACTCTTCGAACACCGAAAAATAATACCGCGTTATCCGTTGGTAAACTACTAGACTACGAATGGATTTGACTTGAACGTCTATGCTTCATTGGCATTGACGGGAGAAATTTACTCAAATTCTTCACCACAGTGAGTGTAATGCTATTTTTTCTCCTGACTCTAGAATCAGACGATGATATTAAAAGAAGTAAACTAGGTTCTTAAACTCAAAGCAAAACACGTAACAATGGATTTAAATTAGTGAAATTTAGATTTAATCAGCTACGTTTGGACAGACATTATTATTGTTATTAATTTTTGTTATCATTATTATTATTCCTATTATTAATATTATTTTTATTTTTATTATTTTTATTACTTATTATATTATTACTTGTGGAAGCGGCTAGCCAATACACAGCTGCCTAACCTGAACCTAACCTGAACTAACTTAACCCACTCTAACCTAACCTGATTTGAGCTGGTTTAAAACGAACTAACCTAACCTCATCTGATCTCAACGGACACGAGCTTCTAACCTGATCTGACCAAACGTAATTTACCTTAAGGAAACCTGAAATCATCACCTCACTTCGCTACTAAAATTAGCATAAAGTACAGACCTCCTCCTCCTCCCTCGTCTCCACATCACCACCAGGAGGCAGCCCCAGGGGGGAGTGCCTCACTATTATATCTAAAAGCAAACCACCATTTACGCTCCTACAAAAACTTCAAGGCCCCAGAGCAGGAGAAATACAACCACAGTCCCTTTTAACACGACACACCTTCACCTTCCTCGAAACTCGCATCTTCTCACCTACACTTTCACCGACATTCTCCTTTCCTCACCTACACCTACACCCTCCCCCCTTCACTTTCCTCTCCTACAGTACACTCCACCCTCCTCTTTACACCCCCACCTCCACTCTGCTCACTTACACCTACACCCCTATCTCCACTCTCCTCACCTACACCCCCAACTCCACCCTCCTCTCCTACACCTCCACCCTTCTCTCCTACACCTCCACACTCCTCTCCTACACCCCCGCCTCCACGCTCCTCTCCTTCACTCCCACCTCTACTCTCCTCACCAACACCTCCACCTTCCTCTCCTACACCCCCCTTAATTTTCCTCACCAACACCTTCACCCTCTCCTACTACACCTCCACCCTTCTCTCCTACACCTCCACCCCAACTCTCCTACACCCCCACCACCTTCCTCTCACTACTCCTCCACCTCTACTCTCCTCACCACACCTCCACCTTCCCTCTCACCTACACCTCCCACCCCTTTCCTCTCCACTGACACCTCCACCCTCAACTCTCCTACACTCCCACCACCATTCACCTCACCAACACCTCCACCCTTCTCTTCTACACCTCCACCCCAACTCTCCTACACTCCCACCACCATTCACCTCACCAACACCTCCACCCTCCTCTTCTACACCTCCACCTCAACTCTCCTACACTCCCACCACCATTCACCTCACCAACACCTCCACCCTCCTCTTCTACACCCCACCTCCCACTATCCTCTCCTACTCCCCCCTTCATTTTCCTCTCTTTCACCTCCACTCTCGTCTCCTCCACCGTCCTCGTTTGCAACTTCGTATTTTTAGGGGCTGTGTCTCTCCTTGACTTGACTGACAATGTTTTTCGCGCATGAGGGATTTTTTAAGCGAGACTGACGACAGCCAATGTTGAATTTCTGGTTACTCTTGGCGGCTCCCTTTAGTTAGCCTAATGTTTGTCTTTTCTGACCTGACTGATTCGGTGTTTTTGCGAGTGGGGGATTCTTTTTCAATTGCTACTTAACACAAACCCTGATTAAATCTTGGTAACCCATATTGTACACACACTCCAAATTTTTTCTTTATGGAATGGGTCGATGATTTTCAAAATGAACACTGCGATTCCTGGTGTCTCGATAGGGTTGTCAAAATCCTTCGTCATTTGTGTCATAGTGTCTAACACAAAATCGTAATGATATTTTTGGGGGCGCGTGTGCATTACCCTGTATACTGATAACGTCGTCTAGAGTGACAACATTCTGTGGCTCATATAGTCTTGATGTAGTGTTTTAAGAGGAACTGCAAGAGGTCGAAGTTGCCACGATATTGCTTGTGTGACTTAGTGTGTACAGGAGATGTTGATCGTGTCTATGGGATTATATAAAAAATAGTTGACCCTCGCGTTCGAGGATGGCCGGCCTTAGGGCCACCTGGGCGTAAATTTGTTTAAGGTGTAGAAGCTGTCGTCAACACAACAACCACACCCGGAGTTAACGAGCTGTATTTCCCAGTGTCAAGGAACAGTCCGAGAAGACCGGACAACTCGCCAACTGCACTGGCTAACCATTACCCCGGATTATACACCATTAATAACACACCTATTAAGTCAAATGTAAACGTTTAATGTAATCCCTAATCACCACTAATCTAACCAAACCAAACTAAACCCAACTAAACCAAATCAAACTTAACGTGACCAAACCATTCCTAACCAAATCAAACCTAACGAAATCTAACCAACTAACCCTGACCTAACCTACATCCACTAACCCAGGCTAAATTTGGGCTGATGGTCACCTTACACATTTACTCTTAACATGGCAACAATAAATTTTGGTCCTAGAGCCACTACTACTACCACTACTACTATTACTACTAACATATCCTATAAACACAATACACTCAACCCAAAACAATCTTGTGGCAACTTTGAACCCGTGAAAGACTCCATAAAATAATTGGATCACCTGAGGAGCACCTCAACTTATTTCACCTAAAGATTAACCACCCTAACACTAACCTAACCTAACCTCACCTACCCTAACCTAACGCCATTTGGGGGGGTTAGGTTAGGTTTGGCTAGGTTAGATTAGGTTAGGTTAGGTTAGGTTAGGTTAGGGTGGGTAATCTCCAGGTGAAATAAGCTGGGGTGGAGATTCTTCACGTGATCTAAACAAATAATAGTGCTAATTTTTCACCAGTGGGTCCGTCCCTATTGTCAATTACATCGAAATTGGGTCGACGTACAGCTGGGAGATATCAAACAAGCGATTAAAAATTGGTAACGTCACATGATAACAGGTTAAGTGAAAGAGGTGGCGAGAAAGAAGATTGTTGGAAGGACAAGAAAAAGAGACCTAGAGTAGCAGTAGGTAGGAGAAGAGGAGAGAAGGACAGTACGTGTGAGGGTCGTAGGATATAGGTAGCAGTATATAAGAGAAGACCTGGACGTGTGAGGGTCGTAGTAGTACAGTTAGTTAGGGGAAAGGGTCGTGCTGAGTGGTGAATAGTGACTCAAACTAGTGTAGCTGGTGTAGAAGTGGTGTCACGGGGCTGGTTATGGAGGCCAGAGTTGAGCTGTGAGGAGGAAAAGGAAGAGAAAAAGGGAAAAATGGAGGAAGATGAAGAGGAAAGTTTTGAGATACATATAGTCTCAGACACAGAGATTCAACAAAGCGCGCGCGCGCACGCACACACACACACACATAACATCATCTGTGAGGGAGTTATTTCACCATGTGAGGCCCTTCATAACACCATCTGGGAGAGAATTACTACATTACGTGTTTGCTGTTCAACTCCTTAGCGCACATGACCTACGTGAACTCCACTGTAAACATTAGTCTGTATGTTCACTGTAAGTTCCTTTACCTTTCTCTAATGAAGGCTTTTGTTAAACCACCAATGTCAATGTATGTAATAAGTCATTTATCTTCCAATGTATATTTTCAGCCTTCGAGCTGCAGAACTTTTTGCAATAAACCGTTAATTATTATTATTATTATTATTATTATTATTATTATTATTATTATCATTATTTACACACACAAACGCATACACACACATACATTCATACACTCATACATAGCCCGTGCACACACACACACATACACAGGAACATACACACACATAAATACAAAAGAACATACACTCACCTATACAGAATATCTGTATAGACAAATACAAACTACAGTGAAATATACACATAATACCACATACACACACACACACACACACACACAACAAACACGCGCAAGCATACATACTGTACAGGTATATACACACCAATATCCATAAAAAATAAATACACTCACACATACACAAAGAACATATAAAATAACAAATAAAAAGACACCATTTACCGACACCTTCATAAAAACAAAAACAAAAAGACATCAAAATGCCCTTCAAATATTTCCTCCACACGTTTAAGTAAGCCAAAATCATATTATTTTTGTTCTAGTAAAATGTAACTTTCAATAACAACAACACAAATAAAAGTGCCTTAAGGGTTGTTTTCATTACTATTCAAAAAAACTCTCGGTCCAATCTCTGTGATGTGCCGCCTACTTCACCTTTTTCCCAAAATTCCATTGTGTCGTCAATTTGCATAACATCCTTGAGAGACCTGTGTTCTTTTTTTTTTCTTTTTTTCTTTTAACTTTGAACTATGTTACGCTCTCTTGGTATGTATGTAGGGTTTCCATGTTTATTGATGTATAGGCTATATAAAACACACACAGATACACACACACACACAGTAATAATAATAATAATAATAATAATAATAATAATAATAATAATAATAATAATAATAATAATAATAAACTCTCCTTCAGGTGTTTCGTTCTCCTACCCTGTGGGAGGCTTACTATATCAACAAGTAAGGACAATATAGATATTTTTTTTTTCTCAAGACTCTCTGTATAATTCTCAAGATATACGTTTAGCAGTTGTGTTTTCGTAAGTTCGATTTTTTGGCCTTTTAGCAACAGGAATCCATAGACAAGAACCCTCTGTATCTCAGGTATAAAAGAACGCCAGGATAATTACCAGAAGCCATATTCAACCTCTCTCTCTCTCTCTCTCTCTCTCTCTCTCTCTCTCTCTCTCTCTCTCTCTCTCTCTCTCTCTCTCTCTCTCTCTCTCTCTCTCTCTCTCTTCCTTCCTTCCTTCCCAAGTGTGTTTCTCCCTCACATCCTTCCATATCTTACCCCACCCCTTGACATATGTCCTCCTTCCCCCATCCATCCCCAACCAACCTTACGCTCCTCTCTCCCTTCCCATTACATCTCCCTACCTCCCTTGCTCATTATCTTTACCCTTCCTTCCTTCCCTACCTCCCTTTCTCATTATCTTTACCCTTCCTTCCTTCCCTACCTCCCTTTCTCATTATCTTTACCCTTCCTTCCTTCCCTACCTCCCTTTCTCATTATCTTTACCCTTCCTTCCTTCCCTACCTCCCTTTCTCATTATCTTTACCCTTCCTTCCTTCCCTACCTCCCTTTCTCATTATCTTTACCCTTCCTTCCTTCCCTACCTCCCTTTCTCATTATCTTTACCCTTCCTTCCTTTCCTACCTCCCTTTCTCATTATCTTTACCCTTCCTTCCTTTCCTACCTCCCTCTCTCCTTATCTTTACCCTTCCTTCCTTCCCTACCTCCCTCTCTCCTTATCTTTACCCTTCATTCTTTCCCTGCCTACCTTCCTCTCTTCCGTCCGACCTCCCTCGCTCTCTAGCTTTACTCTTCCTTCCTTATCTCCTTCGCTCCCTATCTCTTCCCTTCTTTCCCTACTTCCTTTCCCATTCCTACTCATCGCTTTACGCTTTCCTATTCTTTTTCAACCTCCCTCCCTACACCTTCGTTCTATCTTTCCAACTCCTCTTGACCTCTCCTTCTCTCCCTCCCTCTTTCTCTCTCCCTTCCTTTCCTCACTCCACCTCTTCTTTAAACTTGTCACTCCCTCTTTCCTTCTCCCCTTTCCCCCCTTCATTCTCTCGCTCTCCCCTTTCAAGTTAAACCAGACGAGGATTTAACCTGGAACATAAACCTGCCTTTACACCAGGCTAACCCGGGTTTAATGACGGGCACGACACTGGCTCAGTAGAGTGCTGACGAGGCACCTCCATCAGGTCACGGTCTTGCTGACATTCTACTGACACATGGATTACTCTGCTGACACCTTGGGAGAGAGAGAGAGAGAGAGAGAGAGAGAGAGAGAGAGAGAGAGAGAGAGAGAGAGAGAGAGAGAGAGAGAGAGAGAGAGAGCAATATACGAGGCTCTACTTAAAGAAGTTGAACATAATTACCCACTGCTGATTATCCCTTAAAACCCACCATTACAACTGTGCCTAAGGAAGAGGGGAGAGGAGGGGAGGGGAGGGGAAAGACAATCGGGAGAGAGAGGAAGGGAGGAGAGGGGGAGGTGGTGGAAGGGAGAAGACTGCAGAGAGAGAGAGAGAGAGAGGAGTGGGGGGAGGGAAGATGACGGCAAAGCTAAGAGAGAAGATGAGGGGACGAAAAAGAACCTGGAAAAATAAGAACAAGTGTGATAAGAGAAAAAAGTTAGGGGAAACAGAAGGCAAAGGGAGAGGAGGAGGAAGGGGGAACGTAGAGCAAGTTTAAAGAGGAGAAGACGAGAGCAAGGTGAGAAAACAGGGGAGATGAAAGGAAGAATAAGAGATGAAGGGAAAAACCGAGGATAAATAGGTAAAAGGAGGAGAGGTGATGATGGTGTAGTGAGGGGAGGAGAGGTAATGATGGTGTGGTGAGGGGAGGAGAGGGGATGATGGTGTGGTGAAGGGAGGAGAGGCGATGATGGTGTGGTGAGGGGAGGAGAGGTGGTGGTGGTGGGGTGAGGGGAGAGGAGGTGATGATGGTGTAGTGAGGGGAGGAGAGGTAATGATGATGGTGTGGTGAGGGGAGGAGAGGTGATGATGGTGGGGTGAGGGGAGGAGAGGTGATGATGGTGTAGTGAGGGGAGGAGAGGTGATGATGGTGTGGTGAGGGGAGGTGATGATGGTGTGGTGAGGGGAGAGAAGGTGATGATGGTGTGGTGAGGGGAGGAGAGGTGATGATGGTGTGGTGAGTGGAGGGGAGAGGATGATGGTGTGGTGAGGGGAGGGGAGGTGGTGGTGGTGGGGTGAGGGGAGAGGAGGTGATGATGGTGTAGTGAGGGGAGGAGAGGTGATGATGGTATGGTGAGGGGAGGAGAGGTAATGATGGTGTGGTGAAGGGAGGAGAGGTGATGATGGTGTGGTGAAGGGAGGAGAGGTGATGATGGTGTGGTGAGGGGAGGGGAGGTGGTGGGGTGAGGGGAAAGGAGGTGATGATGGTGTAGTGAGGGGAGAGGAGGTGATGATGGTGTGGTGAGGGGAGGTGATGAGGGGATGGTGGGATGAGAGGAGGTAATGATGGTGTGGTGAGGGGAGTGGAGAGGATGATGGTGTGGTAGCGTAGTGGTATAGTGTCTTAAGTGATGGTGTGACTCAGGTATGGTGAAGCACGTTAACTAGGTGTTGATGGTATGGTGAAGGCTTGATACCGTAGTGGTGGTAGTGGTGTGGTGGGGGGTGTGGTGAGAGAAGTGTGGTGATAATGGTGTGGTGAGAGGTGCGGCGATAGTGGTGTGGTGACTGGTGTGGTGGTGTCGAGGCGGCGTTAAGGCTGAAGTATGGTGCAGGTAACAGGTAAATATCGTGGTAATGGCAGTGCTTTTAAGGTGTGATAGAACCAAGGTGTGGAAATATGTCTGGTGAGAAGGTGAACACCCATCTGAGTGCTTCACTTTTAACACTCCAGACACATTACCAACAGCTCTTAAGTCATCACTAGTATCATTACATTTGTCGTGAGTTTCTTTACTGTGCTTGTTGTAAAATGTTTAAGTAGGGATTCTTTTGAATAATAAGTTCATTAAAATAATTATTTACCTCCACAGGTACGTCGTGTGTGTGTGTCAGTCGGTGAAAACTTACGACTGGCGTTGAGAGCTCTTCCTCTGGTGAGTATATCAACACTATGATAACTCTTTAATCTGTCATCCTCAAGGAGTTTGACCCATCATCCTTAGGGGAAACTTATTATCCCATAAGCAATTAAACCAACATCCTGTTAGACCAATTTCCTGATGTAAAACACAACTAGTTAAAACATCGTTTTTAAGTAATGAAATCGCCATCCTCAAAGCCTTATACCACCAGTTTATAAACCATTCTAAAAGAGGTAAATCATCATTCACAAAAGATTAAGGACATAATTTACCTCAATAAGCCAAACAGCTCCACAAAAAACAGTCTGCCGCCATACCACCCGTGGCATTACAATTAGGGACAATATATCCAGGACACTTTTGGCATTATCTAGCTTCATCTACAGTACTTGAGGGTGAAGTAGGTTAGGTTAGGTTATGTTACGTTAGGTTAGGTTAGGTTAGGTTATGTTAGGTTAGGTTAGGTTAGGTTAGTTCAGGTTAATATAAGCTTCAGTGTAAATATCCTGGTAGACCAACTCCGCTCGGTAGACCGCATACTATAGTAGCACCATATATTTACTCTGATCTTTGTATTAGAAGGTTTCTTGTTCCTCTGATACAATTTATAGCATAAAACAGCGTTCACCCTTAAACAGTATATCCTACAGTGAAAAGCAGCGTTCTCAGCTACAGTACAGAGTAATCGCTAATAAACGCCGAGCTAATGCCAGCAGTCTTAACTACTGCACCATCTGATCAAACATTTACCTCAGGTGCATCTAAACACTGTCCCGAATCTTAATGCAACCTAAACAACATTTAATACATATTTGTTTCTGTTGCTTATGGACGAACGAAGAGATAAACAAACGGACACACAGATGAAATAGGTAAGAGTTGAGCCTTACTTCCCTCTACCGCCGACCTCACCTACAGCGAACAAGAAGGTCGCTTTAACACGCAACAATATCCCCCCCAGGTTACGACCACACCACTCCACATGATGGTCGCTGTATATCCCGGAACTACCTCCTTAATTACCGGGTAACAGCCCTTCACACCAAGTACAGAGAGGCTAATTTTACCGAATATTTAAAAGTTGAGAGTTGGGTTCAGGGAAAGGTGCTTAAACACCCTGACCACAGAGGAGCAGCTAAATAAGACTTATTGGAGGATATTTAAGGATCCTGGAAATAGAAGATCCTCAGTAAAACTTAGTGAGCGTGGCTTATAGACTCTGACATTTGAAACACCTGAATACATTAAAACAATAACGTCACACACACACACACACACACACACACACACACACATATATATATATATAAAAAAACACACACACACACACACACACACAGTGGGACTCGTAAGTGTTGGTCATGATCATGGCGTCAGGGTAGAGTTTGGGTAATTAATCTAAACTCCATAAAGTGGGAGGTTACAAACTCAAAAAGAAGGTTTATTAAATTGTATAAAGTTATAAATAAAAGAGTCAAAATGATATAAGCTCCATAAAGACAAAGTGACAACAAGTGATTAAAACTTCCTAATATGTTATCAAAAAGTGATGTAAACTCCCCCTAGTGTCAAAAAGGTGAATTAATTCTCTAAAATGCCAAGGTGATTAAAACTCCATAAAGAGACCCAAAACAAGAACGCAACAAGGTGATTTAGACTCCTCACAGGTGAAACAAAAACATAACGTAGTACTGGGCTCTACACTACACTACACTACTACTGCACACGTAACAGACCGTGAGTAGTTGTGGTGGTTTATCGTACTAAGACACGCACCACCACACTCCTGCACACACACACGTAAAGCACGAACACACCAATTTGTTAAGGCGAGGAAGTTAAATTATACATTGCTTGGAAATATATCACAGGCAGGTGCATTGCCTGCCTGGGATATGCTTTCAGTCAATCACGTATAATGAACTGCATATGTGTGTAGGTAATCTTACTTGCGCGCGCGCGCGCACACACACACACACACACACACACACACACTTCCCCTCCCATCCCTACTTCCCTATCCTTTCCCTTTTAATCACTACCCTTCTCATCTCCTCTCTCTCCGGCACCCTATCACAATATAACATAACGTAGTGTGGATACCAACACAGTTTAAGATTACAGAACAATTCAGTGTTACCAGCGTCTGTCACAACCCCCCACATCCCCTAACCCCCCAAACTCCGTTAACCTTATGAGTTACGACATTGTTGCCAAATCAAATCTCGAAAGAATGAAAGAAAGAAACTAACTCTGAAAATCATATTATACAAAGAGCTATATCCCCCACACCCCCCTCCCCTCCCCCACGTGATTGAGTCCCACCTTTGACGTCATACAACAGACGCAGTTCACACGTTGATAAATGAACAAGACAGAGACTATTTTTAGCCATTCGTTTTTTCTTTTATTACCCTGAACAACCCAACAAGCACGCGTACGGATTTCCTCTGCTAAAAGTAACTCTTCTCACATGCAATAAGATAGGGTGGAAGTACTGTACTGTATATCCTGGAAGAAAATAAAAGGTAATTGTATTTTATAATGGAATGAATTAAGTGTCGGTGTCATATATTTCCTAAGTGTCTGAACTCTTGCTGATGACATGGTAATAGTAAACGCCTTCTGAGCGTTTAAAGGTTAATCAGACTCTTCACGTTAAACTCGAACGTTATAATTCGGTCAAACCTGTTGAATAAAATTCATTTTAGTATATCAAATAAATCATACATAGGCAATCATACATAAATGTTTAATCCAATATATATTTACATAACAATCACAGCTATGTAATTAGTGTAATCTTAACACTTACAATGAGTACTTAATTTGCCATATTTCTATGTTGTCACAATGATAACCGATGCAATGGACACAGTCTACCTGTGTAAACAATAAGTACAAGTTAAACTTACGTGTTGAAAGTCTCAAGAGAAACAGGTTAGGTGTTGATTGTATGATAGGGATAGCTACAGTGGAAGTGCCCTGCCTGGCGTCATATGCCCAGCCCTGGCTGGCTGGCTGACTTTGCTGCGTCAGGCATTTATTTGCAAACAAGTTCCCCTTACTACCACCCAACACCCCAACCTCCTCTGGGTCTCTCCATTTCACCATCTCAGTACTCTATATACTAATTTAATAAATTCAAAACGTTAAAAATTTCGATAAAAATGTATATAATTAAGGATATATTGAATTATTATATTACAAGCCGAGATAATTTGCGCATTAAACCGAAAAAAATCTTTAAACACATAACCTTTCTCTTGTCTATACTTGTGTTAAATGCTCAGAAATATAAACCACAGTATCTATTAATTGTGTATTGTTAATGAATATGATGTATTTCTTTGTGTATGAACCTCTGTCTTGCATGGCAGTGAGAAGTGATACCACCCTCAGTGTCAAGAACTGACTGAATTACTCAGAATAGGCAAACTGTACTCCAAGCTTTGTCAATAAATTTGTTAAACTATAACTGCTACTACTACTACAAATACTACTGCTATTACTACTATTACTACTTTTTTTTTTTTTTTTTTTTTTTTTTTTTTTTTTTTTTTTAGAAAACATTGCCTCCAGCCTCCCCTAATAGCCACACCTTCGCCACCATTTATTTACCTTAATATTAAATATCCTAATACATAAGAAGCTATCCTATCTGTGTTAAATTAGTTGAGCCGCAGATCTATGCGGCATTCAGTGACTGTAGCCTCATAGTCAATATCTGCAGCAGGTGTCGGAGTAGGGGCAGAAGCTCTCGTTCCCCTGAGGCAGAGCAAAGCCGACCGAAGGAGAGAGAAGGGCAGTCGGCATCTCATCCAGGCTGTAACATAACTTCTGGGCTGCTGCTTCTGTTCGGAGATCAACTCCGCGAGTCTAGCGTAGAAACATCTTGCACTTGGGCCCATCCCACCAGAGGTTGTGAACACTAGAGGAGTGAAGCTGCCTTGATCAACGTTTTGAATTCTCTCCCCATATGCCCTTCTCTTGTCGTTCTCGTCCCTCCTATGTGCAGCATCGAGAGCTAGGTTACGGTGACATGCGGCCATGGGATAAAAAATCCTGATGTCGAAGAAAGCTCACTGTCCCAGCGTCCAGAATCCTCGAGCACTGACGTCAACACGGGCTTCGTTGGATGTGTTTGAAGTCCTATGTTGGAAATTCTCACAGTCTAAAGGAAGGAGGGTCGGTTCTACCATGACATCCCGGCAGATTTCCTTCAACATATTTGCTGTGAGGTCCCCTACTTCGTCATGCCTCATGCATATGAAGCCCCCTTTCTTGCACACCATGGCGTGATCGACGTCATAGGAAGAGCCACACAACCATTGGGAGGACAAACCTTCTTCTGGCCGACCGTGCCTTAGAAAATTATTGTTTATTGAGACTGAAACCATTTGCCCTTATCGGTAACGTACTTAACCAGTTCGAGGCGGCCACCTCCTGCGCTATATAGCTACTTTTTTTTCAAATTTTCTGGTACCTGCAGCAACAGTTGCTACAGCTTATCATTTTGGCAGGGCTGTCGTTCTGTCGTAATGGACCTACGAATCTTGTTTACTTAACTGGTATCCACCTCCCCTGTTGCATTCTGGGCTATTATGTGGTCCGTGAGGGCTGCCGTGAGCTTAAGTGAATTTTGATGTTCGGTGGCTGCAATCTCCTCTGGATTGGTTAGTCCCATCCCTCCCAGTCTTGATGGAAGTGCAAGAAGTGATCTTTCTGCTGGGGTTAAGTGAGGGTGTTTCACTAATTTGGGAATGAAAATGACACTGATAGCTTCTTCCAGAGGGTGGAGGAGGGGTCCCATGTCAGGGATAGTATGCATCAGGTAGTTCCAACGATGCTTGACTCCATGGGTGAATGCAGCAAAAGCCACATGTGGCTCTGTGTTAGCAATCTCAGTCAGAGCTTGGATTTCACTAACCATCTCATTCACCTTTTCCACTACATACTCAGTCTTGAAGTCTGTAGTGCCAATTACTACACCTAGATGGCTTTGGCCGTCCTTAGTTATTTTGACCTAACTTCCGCCAAACACCTCCATTGCCCGTTCATGATGTTCTGGCTTCACGATGAGGAAGGACTTGCTGGCGTTTGGGTGGTACCCTATTTGTGGACCTTGCGATGTTACCAAGTCCCACCACTTTTTGATGCCCTCCACTTTCCTGCTCCTGTATGGTCATCAGCATATGCCACTTGTTTGACCCCAGTTGTTTCAAATTTTATTTCTTGTTGGAACACTGATAGGCCTATTGCATACATTGCCATTGCAACAGGGTCCCCCTGTGTTGTTCCCTCGGTTGACTGTAAGATGGTATCACCTCTTAGCGCCTTGTTGTTTACTATATACTGTAGAGGTCTGATGGATTCCTATTCGAGTTTTCAACATACATTGCAAAGCTTGGACACTTGATCTTGTTGTTGTGCAGTGCAGCCTTGCGGTTAAGTATGTTGAATGCGTTTGAAGCATCCACCAGGAGAACGGCCTCATAATCACGATGCTCAATAATAATAATAATGATAATAATAATAATAATAATAATACAAATAATAATAATAATAATAATAATAATAATAATTATTATTATTATTATTATTATTATTATTACAATCTTTAATGTTATCGTGAAAAACAACTTTTAATTAAGTAATAAGCTAAATATTTTGTTCTTTAGCATCATAGCCCATCCTAAAAGTTCAAAACTTATATCAAATAACACTATATTTCATTAATGTTACTCTTCCTATGTCACCAATAAATTATATTAAATTCAATATTCAATTATTTTACAAGCGCTAAAACTACTGATAAAACTGCCACTAAATGGATCACCTGAAGATTAGACAATCCAGCTTATTTCACCTGATGATTAACCTGTACTCTAACTCTACCTGGGAGTTAGGTTAGATTAGGTCAGTTTTTAGGTAGTTAATCGTCAGGTGAAATAAGCTGGGGGTGTCTAGTGTTCAGGTGAAATAAGCAATTGTGTCTAATGATCTGGTGAAATAAGCTGGGGTATCTAATGCTCAGATGAAAAAAGCTGGGGTGTCTAATATTTAGGTGAAATAAGCTGGGGTGTCTAATGTTCAAGTGGTCCCTCCTTTTCAATACTCAGCGGTGGTCACCAGACTCAATAAGCGTGTGACAGAAGTTAGTCATCATAATCTAGCAACACGCACTGATTTGGAGACGGAAGCATGTATATACTTTCTTTTATCATGATATTTGCAGTAAGTAGCGACACACACGCTCCCTGGCACTTAGGAAGTATATTAGAGGGTGTCACGCTACCCGGGTGCACACTATACACGATAGGTTAGGTGCCCTACTACTCTGGTATATGACACACTCTCAACACATAGGGTGTCACACTACTCTGGTACATGCGTTACACAAAAACAAACACGTACGATGTTCCATTACCCTGGTACATAGGCTACACCCCACAACACCTAGTATGTAACACAATACCCACAGGAAAACAGGATGTCACATTACAACACACAAGGTGCAACACTACCATGGCACACTCTAACCTCAACAAAAAGATATAAATATGCTGGCACCCTTCTGAAGTGTCACACAATAGCGGGCACTCAAGATACAGGAATAAACGTTTCATTATCTTTTATCTTTCATATCTTATCTACTTCGAGTTATTGTATAAAGGAAAAAGAATTCAGTTTTGTTTTTATGTTATCTGTTGAATATTCAGTAAGTGAGGCGAGGAATATGGTGCATAAAAGAAATTACTTTTTGCTATGTTAAAAGAATGGTGTAATTTTTGTGTTTGGGGAACTGGGAGAGAGAGAGAGAGAGAGAGAGAGAGAGAGAGAGAGAGAGAGAGAGAGAGAGAGAGAGAGAGAGGCAACGTGACATATAAACTACACATGTTGACCCATCACCTATAACCTTGACCTGGGACACACTTTGGATTAATCAAGATATCTATATCGAGACAAGAGTTATGTCATCTGGACAGAGAAATGAAGACCACAGAAAAGGTCCTTTTTACTTCAAAATCTCTTTCAATAAACTTTCTCTCTTCACAACACCATAGAAAACACTCCGCCTCATACCTACCAACTTTATAAATGAACTTCATACAAAATTCATCCAACTCGTCCCCGTCACAAGTCGACTCCTGAATAAGTGATAATCAACCAAAGGAAGATGAGCCAGATAATCCTTGGGGAGTGATAGGAGACGTAGGACCTGGACTCTTGGCGAAGCCCAAAAGGGAAGCCGTAGGAAGGTCCCATCCAGAGGGCCGGCGGGTATAGATCTCCTTTCCTCGTCCTCCTGCCGACTGGAGACTCCGGGTAGATTGGATGGCCTGCCTCACCTCGGCCTCTTTTGACAACTCGTATTTATGTCAAGGCAAAAAAGGCGGTGTTGTAGTTACGGGCGTGCTTGAGGGATATGTAAGCCAAAACTTATAGAGATGTGTACAGATATACACACACACATAAATATACACACACACACACACACACACACACACACACATATACACATTCTGGGACAACACCGTTGATTAAGTCGCTGTATGCACATCCAGTTTTTTTTATAAACTCAAAATATACCTGTTACGACATTCCAACGTTTGGATCACATTTTCTGTTTCCGCGTTTTATTTCCATTTTAGTCTTTACATATTTTTTGCATTTGTAAGGTAATTCTGCGCTGTCGTCCTCTCAAGTGCACACAGTACAGGATTATATAAATGCCTCTTACTTTACAGATTCCATGATTGGCTGTGTTTATATCTCCTGAACAGAAGAAGTTAATGCAGTGCAAAGTTAACTTATAAATGTGTGTGTGTGTGTGTGTGTGTGTGTGTGTGTGTGTGACTGTGTGTGTGTGTGTCTGTATATACAATGTATGAATTAATCCAAATATCGAGTTCATGTCAACTCTGAAGCTCTGACACGACCCCTTAAGCTGTCGAATATACAGTATACTGTCGTTGTTAAAGCACCACCAAAGAAGTATCCGATAGCTCTACACCCTTTGATGCCCAGTAATTAATGAAGTTCAGGTAATTACTGTTAATAAGTTGGCACCACGAGTCAACTTGACTTAAACATCATTTTAAAGTGCCACAAGCGGTGCCACCACCTTCGTCATTGCCATCATCCCTCTACCACCTCACCTACCTACCCTTACCACACCACTACCACCTCACCTACCTACCCTTACCACACCACTACCACCTCACCTACTTACCTTTACCACCCACAACCACCTCACCTACTTACCTTTACCACCCACTACCACCTTACCTACTTACCCTTACCACCTACTACCACCTCACCTACTCCACCCACCAACACCTCATTGACTCCACCCACTACCACCTCACCTACACACCTTACCACCCACAACCACCTCGCCTACCTACCCTTACCACCCACTACCACCTCACCTACCTACCCTTACCACCTACTCCCACCTCACCTACTTACCTTTACGACCCACTACCACCTCACCTACTTACCCTTACCACCCATTACCACTTCACCTACTTACACTTAACACCCACTACCATCTCACCTACTCCACCCACCAACACCTCATCGTCTCCACCCACTACCACCTCATGTACTCTATTACTCGCTACCACCTACCCCCTCCACCATCTCCCAACCTACCCCACCACCCACCCTCCACCTCCTCATGTAATTTACATATTGGGGCACTTGTCACGTGAAGGGAGTCATGAAACTGATAATCAAGGCACAGTCACTCTGCAGGACTCAGGTCTTGTGTGTCCTCCTTCGCCAACATGTCATTCACGACAAGAGGTTCTCACATCATAGACCGTCCAATAGAATAAACTACTTTACTCTTGAGAGACGCAAGGGAAGTACGTGACGAGGAGCGGTAAGACGTGTGTTACCCTTGGAAGAACTTTTAGGGGCGTCTACAGCACCACTGGGGAACGTCCTGGAGGAGACGAAGGTACTGTATTGGACAAGATGAACCGAAGGGGTTTACAGAGCGCCTCTCACTGCTGTCGCTATAAAAGGTTCGAGTATCGCCCTAACCTGCCGACACATCACCCAGGAGTGCAGGAATTTCCATCACCGTGGACCTTACACTGGTAAATATGCAGTACGTACGAGAATTCTATGAACCCAGATACTTGGACGATAACATTTTTCCACCTGTCACTCCCCTTGCATTAGAAACATTCCTCACCGACTTAGGATAAATCCCTCCCTGCACATCCATGAGAAAAATTTCCCTCCATCCCCAGGTTACTATAAAATACTCCAACCTAACATGAAACCCCGTCCTCCCCCCTTCTTCTGAGAGCCTAGCCCCCCCCCCCCACATATAAAACTCTCTTCCCGTTACACCAGAAATCTTCTCATCATCAAAGCAACTACTCCCTGTCCCTCCTTCCCTCATAAAAATAAACCCCTTTAACTTTCTCCACTTGACAGTTCATTTACTTACTTCAATAACACACATGTGACACCTGGCCCACTACACCTGCCCCTTCATACCTGACCCACCACACCTCCCCTCCACATCTGGCCCACTACACCTCCCCTTCACACCTGGTCCACTACACCTCCCTTCACACCTGGCCCACCACACCTCTCCCTCCACACTTGGCCCAACGCATTACCTCCTCCTTCACACCTGGCTCACTACACCTCCCCCTCCAGATCTGGCCCACTACACCCCCCCCTTCCACACCGGGCTCACTACACCCCTCTCCACACCTGCCCCACCACACCTCCCCCTCCACACCTGGCCCACTACACCTTCCCCTCCACACCTGCCCCATACACCCCCTTCATACCTGGCCCACCAAACCTCCCCTCCACATCTGGGCCACTACACCTCCCCCTCCACACCTGGCCCACTACACCTCCCCCTCCACACCTGGCCCACTACACCTCCCCCTCCACACATGGCCCACTACACCTCCCCTTCCACACGTGGCCCACTCCACTTCACCCTCTACATCTGACCCACTACACCTCTCCCTCTACACCTGGCCCACTACACTTCTCCCTCCAAACCTGGTCCACTACACCTCCCCCCACACGTATGACACCACCACCCTACGCACCGGTGACACAACCCTGGCCCACTACACACCTGTGACCCCTCACCCTCCAGACCTGTAACACACCTGGCCCGCTACACCTCCTCCTCCACACCTGTAACACACCTGGCTCCCGGCACCTCCTCCTCCAAGGCCATGGACCCAAATACCAAGGATTATTGACGTCTGCCAAATACAGTGTAATTAGGTGAAGTAACTGAAGGCTTCCAAGGGGCTCTGTCACGAAGGCGGGACTGAAATATTTGCCTCCGTTTTGTGTATTAGTGGCTGTAATACCACGTCTTGTGGGTAGACGCGTAACAGATAGGAAGGAAGGAATAAAGGGGTTAGTGTGGTGTCTTAGGACGTGTTGAGAGACTGACTGACTGACACACGCACACACTGTTAAAAAGCATGTAATTAATGTGGAAATTCGCAGAAAATCTTATTGAAAGACTCAACACAATGTCTTGACGCGTGACTTACAAGTATATATAATAAGTACAAAGACTTAATATCCTCTTTAAAATATAACCTTATATATTCATTTAATTAACACCAATAATTTAATGATGAAAACGTCCTTCACATGTGAGCATAAACAAGCATTATAGAGTAACACGGGATGATATAATTATTATTTCTAAAACAAATTATAATAGTTATAGAGCTTAGCGTGATGATAGTTATAGAGCTGAGCTTAGCGTGATGATAATATTGCCACGGGTCAGACAGGGTCTTTGTGTGTATGTGTAGTGTATTATGTGGATGGTATAAATAATGTATATATCAATTTATATTACGGTTATATAGATGAATGTGTATTGTATAGTTATAAAAGTACATTTTAAACTATATAAATTGTATATGCTGAAAACACTAAAGTTGACCCCAAATTTGTATACCTTGAAGTGTACTTTACAATACACAGTAATAAACTCATTCATTACAAAGAACAAAATACACACAAACGATGACTTTGCAAGATAAAAATAAGGAATATATGTCTGATTATTATATAGTTTACATGTGTCTTATATTTATGAAATGCGACTATTATTCAACAATCGTTCGTTACAAATAAAAATTTTATCCAAAGACACGAATGATGTTAATATATTCATGGGGAAACTTAACATTTTAATCACCGGTTTATGAATGTTAAACACGACCCCCCTCCCCCCCCCCAAAAAAAAAAAATACATAAATGGAATTCAGGCTCAAGTGAAAGTGCGATATCCGTTTTAACTACAGGAAACAGTCTGGATTTAAAATGATACCGCGAATTACACACCAAATATAGCAAAACATTTCATAAAACATTCATTACACTCACAATAACGAGATGTAAAAATGGTGTCACACGTACAGTAATTACAATACACTAGAACAAAAAAATATATACGCCTAATTACAAAACACCAACCAAAAGTGCTTCCCAATCCCCCCCCCCCCCCCTCAGCAACGTACCATTAAAAATAGCCTGTGATCTGGACCAACCACGAGGGGGTAAAGGAATAAAAACGTCGAAATTACTTTTCCAAAGTGATAAGCCGAGTCCTCATTTAGTATCAGACCTGTGATTGCCATTTGCCTCACCGGGAAATCAATGTAGCAACAGCAAAATTACTCTATATCTGGCCAGAGGGAGGAGGGTGGGTGACTGATGCCAAGTGACGGTGTCGCCTGGACGTCTCCCCGGGGCGACGCCTGACTAATATGGTGGGGTGTTGGGAGGGGCAGGGGAAGAGGGGAGGGGGGGTTAGGGAGGGTAGAGATGAGGCAATGTTGACGGCGTATGTGTGTGTATATTAACTACTATTACTAACAATTAACAGTTCAAAGAAAAACATAGCAGCTATAAGCGGAAAATATACAAAGGGCACAAAGACCAACCAATATTAGGTATAGGGGCGATAGGGGGTGGATTGTTAAACAAAAGCTTTCAATACAAAGGAAATGTGGATTGAAATTTATCTATGAATCACTGATAATTTGGTGATGATAGATGATATCGTATGGTTGTAGTACTTCCCTTTCCGGTGGTGCCATAGAGGATAATAGGTGGTTGTAGTACTTCCCTTTCCGGTGGTGCCATAGAGGATAACAGGTGGTTGTAGTACTTTCCTTTCCGGTGGTGCCATAGAGGATAACAGGTGGTTGTAGTACTTTCCTTTCCGGTGGTGCCATAGAGGATAACAGGTGGTTGTAGTACTTTCCTTTCCGGTGATGCCATAGCGGATAACAGGTGGTTGTAGTACTTTCCTTTCGGGTGGTGCCATAGCGGATAACAGGTGGTTGTAGTAATTCCCTTTCCGGTGATGCCATAGCGGATAACAGGTGGTTGAAGTACTTCCCATTCCGGTGGTGCCATAGAGGATAACAGGTGGTTGTAGTACTTTCCTTTCCGGTGGTGCCATAGCGGATAACAGGTGGTTGTAGTACTTCCCTTTCCGGTGGTGCTGTAGGGGATAACTGGTGGTTGTAGTACTTCCCTTTCCGGTGATGCCATAGCGGATAACAGGTGGTTGTAATACTTCCCTTTCCGGTGGTGCTGTAGCGGATAACAGGTGGTTGCGGTACTTCCCTTTCCGGTGTTGCCATAGCGGATAACAGGTGGTTGTAATACTTCCCTTTCCGGTGGTGCTGTAGCGGATAACAGGTGGTTGTAGTACTTCCCTTTCCGGTAATGCCATAGCGGATAACAGGTGGTTGTAATACTTCCCTTTCCGGTGGTGCTGTAGCGGATAACAGGTGGTTGTAATACTTCCCTTTCCGGTGGTGCTGTAGCGGATAACAGGTGGTTGTAGTACTTCCCTTTCCGGTGATGCCATAGCGGATAACAGGTGGTTGTAATACTTCCCTTTCCGGTGGTGCTGTAGCGGATAACAGGTGGTTGCGGTACTTCCCTTTCCGGTGATGCCATAGCGGATAACAGGTGGTTGTAATACTTCCCTTTCCGGTGGTGCTGTAGCGGATAACAGGTGGTTGTAGTACTTCCCTTTCCGGTGATGCCATAGCGGATAACAGGTGGTTGTAGTACTTCCCTTTCCGGTGGTGCTGTAGGGGATAACTGGTGGTTGTAGTACTTCCCTTTCCGGTGATGCCATAGCGGATAACAGGTGGTTGTAATACTTCCCTTTCCGGTGGTGCTGTAGCGGATAACAGGTGGTTGCGGTACTTCCCTTTCCGGTGATGCCATAGCGGATAACAGGTGGTTGTAATACTTCCCTTTCCGGTGGTGCTGTAGCGGATAACAGGTGGTTGTAGTACTTCCCTTTCCGGTGATGCCATAGCGGATAACAGGTGGTTGTAATACTTCCCTTTCCGGTGGTGCTGTAGCGGATAACAGGTGGTTGTAATACTTCCCTTTCCGGTGGTGCTGTAGCGGATAACAGGTGGTTGTAGTACTTCCCTTTCCGGTGGTGCCATAAAGGATAACAGGTGGTTGTAGTACCGTACTTCAGGCAGTCGCACATGGTATGCAGAGGGTTCTCTTACAATAAGGGGTCCTAATAGATTCGAGCCGGTACCGAATCCCTCCACTCTGCCCCTCGTGTGGTCTAGCACCTCACAGACAAATCTTGTTTCAATTCATTTCGAGCTAAATTACCAGTTTACTGTATAATAATTGTAGTGAGATGATCAACAATATATGGGAAAAGGGGAAATCCCCCAAGCTCTTAAAGATGCCTCCATTGTCAATATTTATAAGAACAAGGAAGACAGGTCAGACTGCGGCAACTACCGCGGGATCTCGCTGCTCTCCGTAGCTGGCAAGATTATAGCCCGAATCCTCCTCAACAGACTTCTTCCTGAGGCGGAAAGCTTCCTCCCAGAATCTCAATGTGGTTTTAGACCGTCACGTGGCACCACTGACATGATCTCTGCTGCCCGCCAGATACAGGAAAAATGCAGAGAACAGCATCGTGACCTGTACATGGCTTTCATCGACCTAACCAAGGCCTTCGACTCGTCAACAGGGAAGCCCTCTGGTGGACCCTCAGCCGTTTTGGCTGCCCACCAAAATTCATCGCCATTGTGAGGCAACTTCACGATAGCATGAACGGCAGTGTCCTGCACAACGGCACCCTGTCAGAGTTCTTTACCATCCAAACAGGGGTTAAACAAGGGTATATACTAGAACCAACTCTCTTTTCCATCTTCTTGGCTGCCTTCTTTACTCGTGCAAGTGCCAATTTATCCAGCAGGGTGAACATCGAGTACCGGGTAAAGGGGGGTCTATTCAACATAAGACGACTCCAAGCAAGAACAAAGGTGTCGGCAGCTTCCATTACTGAACATCAGTATGCAAACTACCTCACCCTTGTTGCTCACACTGAACACGACCTACAGGAGATCCTGAACACCTATGCAGATGCGTATGCACACTTCGGCCTGGAGGTGAATGTACGTAAGACTCAGATTCTCTTTCAACCTGCCCCTGGTTCAGAGACACCTCCACCGTCCACCCAGCTTAACGGTACTACACTCTCTAATGTTGCCCACTTTCGGTATCTCGGCTCCCACTTGTCCATCACCGCAGACATCGATGAAGAAATTCAGCACCGGATCAGATGTGCATCTCACGCCTTGGGCGGACTCCGAAATCGTTTCTTCAGCTGTAGGGAGCTGAAATTATCCACAAAGTTGCACGTATATTGAGCAGTGGTCCTGCCCACCCTACTATATGGCAGTGAAACATACGTTCCATCCTCCGAGTTCGCTGGGAAGACAAGAGAACAAATGCCAGCATTCTTGCTGACACCAACTGTAGGAGCATCAAGGCTACCATTATCCATGAACAACTACGTTGGACTGGTCATGTTACCCGCATGGACGACAATAGACTGCCAAAGCAGCTACTTCACATTCACCTAACGAATAGTAAACGGAACGCTGGCGGGCAAATGAAAAGGGAAAAGGATAGTCTTAAGACAAACCTGAAAAGGTGCCAAATCGACCCTCTCACCTGGGAGTCGATTACTCCACACGTAACGCTTGGACGAGCATCACACGGGAAGGTGTCAATACTTTCGAGTTAGCCCGACTGCAAATCGAGTAGATGGAGCCCTCCACATGTGCAACGCATGTGGACGATGCTGCTGGTCCCGTATCGGACTCTTTAGCCACCTCAAGACTCACTAGCCTAGGTGACATCCTTAATAACCCATATCATTTTATCATAGCTAGATGATCGTCATACTCCATTCCGAGTGACAGCAAAGTAGTAGTAGTAGTAGTAGTGTGTGTGTGTGTGTGTGTGTGTGTGTGTGTGTGTGTGCGCTGGTGTTGTGTGCTGGTGCTGTGTGTACTGGTGTTGTGTGCTGGTGTTGTGTGTGCTGGTGTTGTGTGTGCTGGTGTTTTGTGTGCTGGTGTTGTGTGTGCTGGTGTTGTGTGTGCTGGTGTTGTGTGTGCTAGCGTTGTGTGTGCTGGTGTTGTGTGTGCTGGTGTTGTGTGTGCTAGCATTGTGTGTGCTGGTGTTGTGTGTGCTGGTGTTGTGTGTGCTAGCGTTGTGTGTGCTGGTGTTGTGTGTGCTGGTGTTGTGTGTGCTGTTGTTGTGTGTGCTGGTGTTGTGTGTGCTGGTGTTGTGTGTGCTAGCGTTGTGTGTGCTGGTGTTGTGTGTACTGGTGTTGTGTGTACTGGTGTTGTGTGTGTGCTGGTGTTGTGTGTACTGGTGTTGTGTGTGTGCTGGTGTTGTGTGTGCTGGTGTTGTGTGTGCTGGTGTTG
The DNA here is from genome assembly GCA_958450375.1 of Homarus gammarus. Lineage (NCBI taxonomy): Eukaryota > Metazoa > Arthropoda > Malacostraca > Decapoda > Nephropidae > Homarus > Homarus gammarus. Next base: position 903,960 of record CAUDMG010000291.1, read on the forward strand.
TGTGTACTGGTGTTGTGTGTGTGCTGGTGTTGTGTGTACTGGTGTTGTGTGTACTGGTGTTGTGTGTGTGCTGGTGTTGTGTGTGCTGGTGTTGTGTGTGTGCTGGTGTTGTGTGTGCTGGTGTTGTGTGTGCTGGTGTTGTGTGTGCTGGTGTTGTGTGTACTGGTGTTGTGTGTACTGGTGTTGTGTGTGTGCTGGTGTTGTGTGTGCTGGTGTTGTGTGTGTGCTGGTGTTGTGTGTGCTGGTGTTGTGTGTGCTGGTGTTGTGTGTGCTGGTGTTGTGTGTGTGCTGGTGTTGTGTGTGCTGGTGTTGTGTGTGCTGGTGTTGTGTGTACTGGTGTTGTGTGTACTGGTGTTGTGTGTGTGCTGGTGTTGTGTGTGCTGGTGTTGTGTGTGTGCTGGTGTTGTGTGTGCTGGTGTTGTGTGTACTGGTGTTGTGTGTGCTGGTGTTGTGTGTACTGGTGTTGTGTGTGCTGGTGTTGTGTGTGTGCTGGTGTTGTGTGTGCTGGTGTGTGTGTGTGCTGGTGTTGTGTGTGCTGGTGTTGTGTGTGCTGGTGTTGTGTGTGTGCTGGTGTTGTGTGTGCTGGTGTTGTGTGTGCTGGTGTTGTGTGTGCTGGTGTTGTGTGTGCTGGTGTTGTGTGTGTGCTGGTGTTGTGTGTGCTAGCGTTGTGTGTGCTGGTGTTGTGTGTACTGGTGTTGTGTGTACTGGTGTTGTGTGTGCTAGCGTTGTGTGTGCTGGTGTTGTGTGTACTGGTGTTGTGTGTACTGGTGTTGTGTGTACTGGTGTTGTGTGTGCTAGCGTTGTGTGTGCTGGTGTTGTGTGTACTGGTGTTGTGTGTGTGCTGGTGTTGTGTGTGGAGACTAAGAGAAGGATGAAATATGAACATCAAAACGATAATATTCTTTAACAAATGATATAGGTAGTAGGCAGCTACCAAACAGGGAGGTACTACCGCCTGGGAAGATATTGGAAGCATAATGTATTGTCTAATGGTAGACCCTGCTGCCATATGGCATCACGAAAATTGTGACCAAGTCCCAGGTTGCTGATCTGACTTTCTGCCTCATTTACACACAATTGCAGGGTCTCAATTGTTTCTCTTACCATTGACAACATAACATACATATAATGTTTCTCACTTTTTATCTTTTTTTTCATTTATTATTATTATTATTATTGTTACACGTATTATTATTATTATTATTATTATTATTATTATTATTACATTTTCGCCCCCCAGGCCCCGATGTAGGCCAGTGACCTGTGCCCGGGTGGGCTAATCCCTGTAAAAAAAAAATAAATAAAAAATAATAATAATTTACGGAGTTTAAAATAATAAGGAAAATAGCTGAATCATGAAGTTTATTTAACAAGTAAAGAATATTCACCTAAAAACCTGTATTATATATCTATTGTACTGACGATAATATGAATGGTTAATCGTTTTTCGTTCTGTCGACCCAATTCTCGCTTTCCCTGATAACCCAGTGTATCAAATATCCCGCGTATAAAGTTTTTTTTTATGAAATTAATTAAATTCGATTCACTCTGCGTATTGTGTAGAAAAGGCGAGGATAATGATCACCAATGTGTGAATAATCCTTCTTGTTTCAGTACCTGCCTGTAGCGCTGTACTTGTCCTTCTTCATCCACTCCTCACAAAATTAATGTAGGATTGCACACAGTTAACAAATCAAATTTTTACTTAAATCAGTGACCGAACATATATATATTATATATATTATATATATATATATATATTATTTATATATATTATATTATATATATATATTGAAAAAATAACACGGGAAAAGGGAAACAACGGAGCACCTTAGCTTTTTAATATAGAAATTTGTACTGAGCGACAGGTGATTAAAGTGTCTGGATGTTCAAACACCACAAAACATAAAAGCAAAACCACTTCAGGTTAATTAGTGCAGTAACAGCTCTATGTTTGTTTCCTGGACGACACCATAAATAGAATTAAAAACGCTTCCTCTCTCCTATATTGCGTCCATCTGAACATGGCTGACTTTGAGGACAAGAATAAAGGAGATTCAACGCTAGAGTTCTGTGTTAGATACACGTATTCTCGGGGCTGCGACAGTTTCAACAGACTGCACGGATTAATTTAGTCTCACTGCAAACACTCCCCCATTAGAAAATGGTAGCTAATAATAGACCATTGCACGGGTTTCCTGCCCTTAACAATGTCATATATGCTCAAAGCTCCGATCCGCTTTAAGAGAGAGAGAGGATGGCGTGACGAGATGCAAAGAATGAAACACTAACAATACTAATTACATACACGATATCATTAAAGATCCAGCCTTGTGGTTCCTAGCTTATGTCTCGTTAAGATATTATTGTAATGCCTGTACTGTACCACCATTAAGGTATTACTGTAATTCACGTCTCCTCATTACGGTATTACTAAAATTCACGTATCATCGTTAGGGTATTACTATAATTCAGGTAACCTCGTTAAGGCATTACTGTAATTTGTGTAACCTAGTTAAGGCACTACTGTAGTTCATGTAATATAACTTAAGGTGTTTATGGTAACAAATCAGTGATCGTTACACCTGTTGTCATTACCAGTATATTAGGCTAATAACAGGAATTAGTGCTTGGTTGTAGGGACAGTCATTGACAGTACTGTATATGAAATATAAGGCTGTGATATAAAACACACACACACACACACACACGTGACAATACAACCTCCCATAACCATATCCCACCTTATACAACAGGTTCCCCCTTTAAGACCACTCGTCGCATCCAACTCACCAGAACACTCCAAACTACACTAACACATATGTAGGGCTTCTACTGACGACACGAGAAACACCTGCTGTGAATACCTAAACACCTAGCGGGAACATCTGCAGGAAAACAAGGGTAATGTTTCTTCCTTCTCTGGCATGTTGAGTGTGTGTGTGTGTGTGTGTGTGTGTGTGTGTGTGTGTGTGTGTGTGGTTTTCTAACATCTGGGTTTGCAGTCGCTGGTGTTTCCCCAGAGCTGGTTCATTCAGGTTTTCTTAGAGATGGTCTCTCGATCACCGGTGTCCAAAGAGCCGTTCCCATCGTCACTCAGTGCTTTTCAACCTTTTTCATGGTGGGTCACCCTTGGGAAGCTCTTCCACGAACTGGGTCACCCCCATTATGAGGCGCACCATAACATGTTACACATAAGCAACAGAACACAAGAATGTAGTCATAATAAAAAAGCATAGTACTTATCCTTCTGCCACTTGACCATTTTCCTGCAATTTTATTATTATCATTATTATTATCATTATTATTATTATTTTATATATATATATATATATATATATATATATTATATATATATATATATATATATATATATATATATATATATATATATATATATATGCAAGTAAATCACTGGAGGTGCGCGTGATCTAGGTATATGCTGATAACCACAAGGAAAGTAGAAAACACGAAGTTCCCACGCGCTTTCGTGTAATTCACATCTTCAGGGGTCTGTACTCACCCCTGAAGATGTGAATTACACGAAAGCGCTTGGGAACTTCGTGTTTTCTTCTTTCCTTGTGGTTATCAGCATATATATATATATATATATATATATATATATATATATATATATGTACGTATATATATATATATATATAATCAACGACCTCACCAGCAAGGAATCGAACCCTCGACCTACTGGGTGTGACAAGAGAACGCTTACCGGCTAGGCCACAAGGACACTAAAAGCAGTTCTAGACTCTGTTATATTTCACACAAAGCCTGTTCATCGAGCTGATGGCGCCGTGAACCTCAATGGGAAACTGCCCGTGCCTCTTATGTGGTGTCAGTAGCATTTTACCGAATCCAGCTGGTATGAAACGCGAGGTACATATATATACTTCATTTTTAGTCCATATAACACACGGACTTTGAACATACAATCAACGACCTCACCAGCAAGGAATCGATAAAGTTTGTTTCATTTGCAAATATTCCTTTTAATAAAGACCAAGATTACTAAAAAATAGATCTAATGATAAAGAGGAAGTCGAATACTCTTATTTATATTATGACTCCTAAAAGACACTCTCTCTCTCTCTCTCTCTCTCTCTCTCTCTCTTTCTATTATACCAAATAACACCTCAAAGTAAAGTCTCAACAAAACATAACAAGGTTGGCACTAATAACGGAAAAGACCACCAAGCCAAAATCCCTCGTATAATCACCACAGTAATGGCTAATTAATCCATGGCTCTCTCAACTTGCTCCCATGTTAACAATGGAATGAATGAAGGGAACACAGGGGCGGGAAGGAGAGGGTGAATAAATTATATAAAAAATCCCAAAGCGATCATTACCAAAAATCTGTACACTAATTACCTTCGTGCACCTCCTCCATGCTTCCGTCTGGCCCCCATAACAGGTACATCTACGTAGAGGTTAACAACCACCTGCTACACCGATACACCTACACACAACGTCTCTCTCTTAACATGGGTACCCCCCCCCCCTCCCCCTCCGTGTAGTGTAGAGTCTCTCGGCTTTAATAAACTTGGGAGTCTCTCTCTCACCTTGGAAGCTTATCACTCCCACACGAGCCTCTGTTACCCCAAGGTGATGAGGATTATGATAGAAATTTATCGTTTTCATTTAAATTTCCTGTCAGACCGGAGACAATATGGTCGTCTAAAGCCACGGTCATCGCTGAAGACTTAGCTGTGCCACACTCGCATGCAATCTAAATGTAATCATTAAGTGTTTAGTGTTCTATGACATGTAGGCGAGCAGTAATGAAAACAAGTCCGTGTTTTTTTTTGCGAAATAGATCTGCCTTCAGAGGCTCTCGCACAAAAGGTCGGGGACATCACAACAGCGGGAAATTAAATCTATAAATAAAACGAGAATCATCACAAACGTGTTGAGTTCAGGATTATTTAACCCAGGAACACACATACTACAGGAACTTATAAAATTTTTGTTTTCTCTACACTGAATTCATCTCACTTGATCCCAGTTTTTAATTGGAAAGTGAAGAAAGGATAGTATTGTAGGTTATGTATATAAGCTACTGTGCCGAGTAGCAACCCTGTATATAAGCTACTGTGCCGAGTAGTAACCCTGTATATAAGCTACTGTGCCGAGTAGCATTTATATATATCATCACGTGGCAACACTGCACGTTATGTGGCAACATTGCCCCGAGGCTGCCATATGGCAAGGCAGCCTCAGTCTGACTGTGTGAGCTGTGCATGGCACACGCCAGTCACCACTTGTATTTCTCTCATCCATAATAAACGGACTTCAGTGTTACTCAGTGTTTCCCTACCCATCACTGCATTCTTTGGGGAACACTTGTAACCGCCAAGTATTATATTACGAAAATAAACTCCTAGAATATCACTCACACGTTTTGAATTTTTGAGCAATCAATCCCGAGATGAATTTAATGAGGCTTTCGTAATATCTCTGGATATCCCTCTCTCTCTTTGTCACACACACACACACACACACACACACACACTAATAATAATAATTTTAATGGTTGTCCCTCGTGTCCGAGGATGGTCGGCCCAAGGGCCACCTAGGCGTGAATTTGTTTAAAGTGTAGAACTGTCGTCAACACAACAACCACACCCTGAGTTAACGAGTTGCATGACCTAGCGTCAAGAAATAGTCCGAGAAGACCGGACATCTCACCAACTGCAGTGGCTAACCATTACCCAGTAACACGATTCGCAAATCGATTAATATCCAGGTTCCCAATTACTGAAGGGTAGACAGAGGCAAATGGCGTAAAGAAACTTGCCCATAGTTTCACTTCACCCTCCCCGGGGATCGAACCCAATACCACCCGCTTAAGATACAAACATGCTGACCATTACACACACACACACACACACACACATATATATATATATATATATATATATATATATATATATATATATATATATATATATATATATATATATATATATATATATATACGCAAAATAAGAAGCGTTGTTAGGATCTATCCCGGGGAGAGATGATCCATTCAGCGTCAATTTAGTTAATATGGTATTGTTGTTGGAGGCTGCCGGGATAATATATGGCCAGCAGCGGCGTGTTTGTGCGTTAATATATGCTATTATACGTATTGTGGGCCAACGGCTACTGGGAGGAAGAAGAGGGGGAAGTGCTGGTGGGAGGCGAAGAGGAGAGAAAGGTAGAAGTGCAGTGGGAGGAGGAATTGTGCTAGGTAATGGTGGTGGAGTAGGAGGAGGAGTAGGCGGGTGGAGGAATTGTGTGAGGAGTTGTTGAGGGAGGAGGAAGAGGAGGAGGTACTGATGGGTGGAGAAATTATAGGAGGTGGTGGAGGAGGAGGAGGAGGCGAAGAATGAAGAATGCGAGGTGGTGCTATTGATATTGAAAGTTTTTTTAGCCAGAATAATATAGATGCGGAGTGACAGGGTTGACAATAAATAAGAACTTTTCCATTAAAAATCAGACAACTAAACTTTAAAAGTCACTTCCTGGGGCATGTAAATGTTCAGCCTAATTTGTGCAACCTGCATTATCCACAACGAACTAAAACCATTGTCTTTACAGCATAAACCATTTGTTCTCAAGGGGTTAAACCATCGTCCTCAACGAATTAAAACAGGAACTTCAAGTCCCAACCATTTTTTAACACGCCCATGTCAACACTAAAAAAAAAAGGCATTTTGTTTCGCCAATTCCCGCAGGCGTTGTGTGGTGAGGCGGGGCGGGGAGAAGCACCACCCAGGGTGTTATCCGGATTATCCCGTGTGTTATAAAGGATTTACTCTTGTCTGTGTGGATTACTTTTTGCTTTGTCTCGTGTTGACGGTGGACCTCCCCTCCGGCCTCCTGACACAAGCCCCCACGCCCCTCAAGACGTTCCTAAGACGACACACGCCTGTCTTATTTTGTTTTTTGAAAGACATTATGTGCTCTTTTGTTCTTTAGAAGAACAGAAATGGGTTTTAAATTTCGACTTAAGTAAGGATGGATAAATGGGTTTACAGTTTCATATGATTCTTTCAAACGAAAAGTGATTTTTCAGAGCACTTAACAATGTCATTATATATATATATATATAATATATATATATATATATATATATATATATGCAAGTAATTCCACGCGCCACTTCTTCATCTTCATATATATATATATATATATATGCAAGTAAATCACTGTAGGTGCGCGTGATCTAGGTATATGCTGATAACCACCAGGAAAGAAGAAAACACGAAGTTCCCAAGCGCTTTCGTGAAATTCACATCTTCAGGGGTGAGTACAGACTAGTCTGTACTCACCCCTGAAGATGTGAATTACACGAAAGCGCTTGGGAACTTCGTGTTTTCTTCTTTCCTGGTGGTTATCAGCATATATATATATATATATATATATATATATATATATATAATATATATATATATATATATATATATATATATATATATATATATATATATATATGTTAGCGGGAGAGAAAAGGAGAGAAGAGAAGACGGGAATGCTGCGTTTAGCAAAAGGGGCAAGATGCAGTTTCTTAGAACAAAATTTTAGGGGGGTCATATGTATGTTTTTCTCAGCACATGAGGACAGTGCTGTCTTTTTTTAGGGGGGTCGATTGTAATATTCAGGAATTTCAGAGTAATTTCGAATGCCCCGCCATTAGCGGTACTGAGCGTTCAAGGTCGTCTGAGGGAAGAGAGCGCTCCCCGCACATAGTGGGAGATTGCGGAACTAGGCCTATATGATATTAAATGTAATTTACCGGATTAATAATGATGCGATTCATGAAGTTAAGGGACTATTATTGAATTTGAAATTATTATAGATCGTTTAGCAGTCTGAATAATGTTAAAGGGTGTCCCAAGGAGTTATTAGTTAGGCGGAAAATAGGTCACGTAGGCCTAAGCTAACGCCTTGAGAGGACACGAAGCGGGCTCTCTCTCAGTCCCGGATAGCACTCACACGAACAAGACGTCCCTGCGCGTCTGTCCCAGAAATAGTCACGTGGCCTAGTCACCTGTGCTGAAATATTGCAGTATAACAAGTAAGTCTCATTCGATCTCAGACAGGGTTAGATAGGGCAGTGATAAAGTAAACTAGAGCTAACAGTGAGTTCATTTCAGGGTTTCCGTGAGAACCCACTTGACTGAAGTTGACTGGAGTTGACCTGAGATTGACTGCCGTTTGAGACTGCCGTTGAGGATTGAGGGTGGCGATTGTCGCCATTGGACCGATCAAAGTAGGCCTGTCACTGTTTAGCGGGGTAGCAAAGGATCTCTTGAGTGAACGAGTGCTCCCGACAACTAAACGACACGGGACGCTAAAGCTTCTCTCAACTGTACAAGGTCTGATTGGCTCACTCCCGTCCGCTTTATGGACGCACTGGGAGTACACTGAGGCTATCTGAGTAGACTAATGGTCACACACTGAGACCGTGAGTCTAGGTCTCTAGGAGATACCTGGAGGAACATTTTCCCTCCCTTATTACGGGTGTAATTTAATAGTTTCTAGATAATTTTGATAATATTGTTTTGAATGTTTGTGCCATCAAGTGGAACCAGAGTGATACTGTGATTTGATTCTTTTAATGCCTCTGATTGTTCTTCATAATTCTGATCTCAGGTATAACCTTGTTCCCCAGAGTAGTGGTTAGGTTAGGTTAGGAAGTGTGCATCTGTTGGGGTGCTATAATTTTGTTGAGTGCCCTTAAGGCCTATTCATTGTAGAGTATTTAATTTCATGTTTTATTACCATTTCCTCAGTGACTGATATAATTTTGTTGAGTGCCCTTAAGGCCTATTCATTGTAGAGTATTTAATTTCTCATTTTTATTACCATTCCTCAGTGACATATAATTTTGTTGAGTGCCCTTAAGGCCTATTCATTGTAGAGTAGTTAATTTCTTTTTTTGGTACCTAAGTGACTGATATTATTGTGTGAAAGCCTTTAAGGCCTGTTTCATGTGTGCACGGAACAGTTCTTAATACTTCAAATTTATTGTTGCCTGAGGTTCTAATAATTTTTATATCATGTATAACTTTTATTCCCCAGAGTAGTGTTATAAGTTCAAGTTAAGAGGTGCGCATATTGGTGTACCATTATTGGATTGTGTTTGTAGTGTTGGAGGGAATATAAGTGTCTAAATGTAACAGTGTGTCTCATTCATCCCAGTCACAGATGCTATCCTTCCACGGGTCACGGACAATTTATTTTGTTTAGTAGTTTTAAGTGTTCTTGTGCTGGTTCGGGATTTTTTCTCAAAGGGGCGCTTCCACTGCCATTACCATCTATTAATTTTAAATAAACCCCAAGTCAAGTGAGAAATTAAAGTCCAGTAAATTCCGACCGGTTACATATATATATATATATATATATATATATATATATATATATATATATATATATATATATATATATATATATATATACAATCATGTCTTGCTCAAGGGATGCAGTTATTATACTCAAGAGGGATAGATCAACATACTCATAGGATTTAAGCCATCGTATTGAAGGTGTTACATCAGTGTATTCAAGGGGTTAATCCATAGTACTCACGGGGTTAAGTTATCTTAGTCAAGGGATTAGCACTGTACTTGGTGGACTTATTCACTGTATTCAACCGTTATTTCTTCTTTTTTCAATTTTCATTTATTTAGGTTTTACTCAGCAATAAAGGCTGTTAAAATATTCGAAACATATAACCAACCAATCATTCAATAAATGCGTGTTGTGAAGGGGATATCTGTCTCCGGGTTACGCAATCAACAAAGACTATAGCATTTACTGATGATTTTTTTATAAACTAGCCTACAGTACAAAGTAATGAGGGAAAATATAAAATAAATTAGTTACCTGCTTACCTCTACATTCTCTGCAACTTCTGTGAAGGCCTCTCCGTCAAGACCCGGGGGTGACGCAGACTGTGACGTCATATCCGCCCACCATCATCCCAGCCCACCCCGCATAACCCCGACGCCTGGATTTACTCTGCAATTTTAAAGAATATATAAGTGCTTACCTAACTTCCACTGCATTATACCTATTATACATAGAACTAACACTGTACATATTGTACTTTGCCAGTTTATTACCTCATACTAAACCAGTGAACAGACATAGTGGAACAATCAGTCATTATTTACATCGGTAAAATTAACCAATACACAGGAAGTAGCTTTAGATAAACCTCATGCAACAGCACTGGAGGTTTTTTCAATGCAATAACGGGAAAATTACTAAAGAAAAGTGACAGTGAGAGTACCATACATAGTGACGAGAGTGCGTATATTGTGATGTAACACCATAACATACTGTATATAGTTTAAAATGATGATAGTGGAAGAAGTAAAGTGATCGTGTTACTGTATATAACTTAAAGTGTTTGGTTGAGAAAAAGAACAATGTTTGTGATGCAAGGTGTTGGTGTTATGGCTTTAGAAAAATAAAGGCAAACACCTGTAATATGTACAATTAATTAACGGACCGATATCGCGGAAGATGATAACATGAACATAACTTGACGATATAGGAACATTTACAAATTGGAGGATACTTAACAACCTCACTTTAACGAATAGAGTGACAAACGTACCAATATATTATCGTTAATAACTTTGTATGTTAAAACGACGATGGTTATAGCTAGAAGGGTGGGGGGAGGTGGGAGAGGGTCAAGGTGAAGGGGGGGGGAGGGGGAGCAGGGGGAAACAGAAGAGGGAATTGTACGAGGTGGCGGTGATGGTGAGGAGGAAAGGGAAGTGCTGGTAATACTCATGGCGTTAAGTCATCATACTCATGGTGTTAAGTCATCATACTCATGGTGTTAAGTCATCATACTCATGGCGTTAAGTCATCACACTCAAGGTGTTAAGTCATCATACTCATGGTGTTAAGTCATCATACTTACGGTGTTAAGTCATCATACTCAAGGTGTTAAGTCATCATACTCATGGTGTTAAGTCATCATATTCATGGTGTCAAGTAATCATACTCATGGTGTTAAGTCATCATACTCAAGGTGTTAAATCATCATACCCATGGTGTTAAGTCATCATACTCATGGTGTTAACTCATCATACTCATGGTGTTAAGTTATCATTCTCAAGGTGTTAAGTCATCATACCCATGGTGTTAAGTCATCATACTTATGGCGTTAAGTCATCATACTCATGGTGTGAAGTCATCATACTCATGGCGTTAAGTCATTATACTCAAGGTGTTAAGTCATCATACCCATGGTGTTAAGTCATCATATTCATGGTGTTAAGTCATCATATTCATGGTGTTAAGTTATCATACTCATGGTGTTAAGTCATCATACTCAAGGTGTTAAGTCATCATACCCATGGTGCTAAGTCATCACACTCATGGTGTTAACTCATCATACTCGTGGTGTTAAGTCATCATTCTCAAGGTGTTAAGTCATCATACCCATGGTGTTAAGTCATCATACTCATGGTGTTAAGTCATCATACTCATGGTGTTAAGTCATTATACTCAAGGTGTTAAGTCATCATACCCATGGTGTTAAGTCATCATACTCATGGTGTTAACTCATCATACTCATGGTGTTAAGTCATCATACTCAAGATGTTAAGTCATCATACTCATGGTGTTAAGTCATCATATTCATGGTGTCAAGTAATCATACTCATGGTGTTAAGGCATCATACTCAAGGTGTTAAGTCATCATACTCATGGTGTGAAGTCATCATACTCATGGTGTTAAGTCATCATATTCATGGTGTTAAGTTATCATACTCATGGTGTTAAGTCATCATACTCAAGGTGTTAAGTCATCATACCCATGGTGTTAAGTCATCACACTCATGGCGTTAACTCATCATACTCGTGGTGTTAAGTCATCATTCTCAAGGTGTTAAGTCATCATACCCATGGTGTTAAGTCATCATACTCATGGTGTTAAGTCATCATACTCATGGTGTTAAGTCATCATACTCAAGGTGTTAAGTCATCATACCCATGGTGTTAAGTCATCATACTCATGGTGTTAACTCATCATACTCATGGTGTTAAGTCATCATATTCATGGTGTCAAGTAATCATACTCATGGTGTTAAGGCATCATACTCAAGGTGTTAAGTCATCATACCCATGGTGTTAAGTCATCATACTCATGGTGTTAACTCATCATACTCATGGTGTTAAGTTATCATTCTCAAGGTGTTAAGTCATCATACCCATGGTGTTAAGTCATCATACCCATGGTGTTAAGTCATCATACTTATGGCGTTAAGTCATCATACTCATGGTGTTAATTCATCATACTCATGGTGTTAAGTCATCATATTCATGGTGTTAAGTTATCATACTCATGGTGTTAAGTCATACTCAAGGTGTTAAGTCATCATACACATGGTGTTAAGTCATCATACTCAAGGTGTTAAGTCATCATACTCATGGTGTTAAGTCATCATACTCAAGGTGTTAAGTCATCATACCCATGGCGTTAAGTCATCATACTCATGGTGTTAACTCATCATACTCATGGTGTTAAGTCATCATTCTCATGGTGTTAAGTCATCATACCCATGGTGTTAAGTCATCATACTTATGGCATTAAGTCATCATACACATGGTGTTAAGTCATCATACTCAAGGTGTTAAGTCATCATACCCATGGTGTTAAGTCATCACACTCATGGTGTTAACTCATCATACTCACGGTGTTAAGTCAGCATTCTCAAGGTGTTAAGTCATCATACCCATGGTGCTAAGTCATCATACTTATGGTGTTAAGTCATCATACCCATGGTGTTAAGTCATCATACCCATGGTGTTAAGTCATCTTACTCATGGTGTTAAGTCATCATACTCATGGTGCTAAGTCATCATACCCATGGTGTTAAGTCATCATTCTCAAGGTGTTAAGTCATCATACTCATGGGGACAAAGGTTTCAGTCTTGCACACTATTATTAAACGGATTCTCCTCTTCCTCTCTTCCTCCCTCTTGTCACCAACATTAGTAGAGGGACTGGCCAATCGACAGGCACACGGTAGCTGCGACTAATGACGGGATTGGGTGAGATTCGGGAGGGGAGGAGGTGGGGGAGATATGACCCAGGGGACAAAGCCACAGGTTGATGCACTGAACTCTAATCGCTGTGCTTGGTCACGCCCCCCGTACCCGAGCACTACCTGTGTGCACTCGCTCATGTAGACGCTGTATGCACCTTCATGTATACACTCTACATCCTCTCGTGTGTACAGTACACCATGTTCATACTTAAGTATATACACTGTGTGCACCTTCTCACGTATGACAATGTGCCCCCTCTCATGTGTATACTGTGTGCACCTCACGTATATACTATGTGCACCCTAATGTTTACACCGTGTGTACTCTTACGCATACACTGTTTACACCACATCCTTATTCCGCCTTATCATCTAATCCTTACTTACACTTATCTATACCTTTACCTATATAAAAATTAATACTAATCCACAATCAAATCCTAATTTTACTTACGCACTTTACTTACAAAAAACTAATCCACATGCACTTTTAAATCCTACTTACCCACCACTTTCCTTAAATTTTTACTTATATACAATAATTACCTAATCACCTCCTAATCCCATTTACAATCCACCGGGAAATTAAAGAGGGGAAACGAATGGAGGAAAAGGTAGAGGAAAATATTAGTACTGAGAGGAAAATAAATATAAAAAAGTGAGAAAAAAATTATTAGGTGTTTTTATTCATTTCATTTACCATTTATTTATTTTATTTTTTTATCTGGGTCTTCACACTGACTAGACCCAGTTAAACAGGTGAGAGGGATTACGTTAAGTTGCACCTAAAAAAAAAAAGTAAACCGCCTTCCTCCCTTAAAAACACATCATAACTCTTATCTACATTCTGCTCACTTCAACCACCTTTAACGACCTTGTTAAGACCAACTCTTCCCAGCGGTAAACTTAGCGAGTAACAAGTCTCCTATAATCAAATTCAAGACGATTTTAAGCTCGGGGGGGGGGGGGGGTTGGATTTAGACATAAATTTACAATACTAAAATATGCGAACACCTAGACCTATGTGACGTGTACATTATTTAAATCTGTGAAATGGATAACAGGATCATATTTCCAAATGTTACGTAGCGAGGATTAGTAATCGAGAGGTGAACTGTATCATGTTGAGGCTATAATATTATAAGCAGCCTATCGTGCTTTATCGTCTAGCCGCGCTTGATGTTTTTGCCCGCCACGCTTCAATAGTCAGTTAAGTTTATGTGTGTACGATACTTTGCATACTGATTGTTAATACGTGTATCTAAAAGACGAGCTATCGTGTGAGGTAATTGTGAATATTCGTGAACAATTACACACACACACACACACACACACACACACACACACACAGGTGGCCTTACTTGGGCCATACACACATAAAGGGGTGCAATCTGGATAAAACAAAATTGCAGAATATCATACAATACTAAATACAAGTTTGGATAGTTTACATAGTGTATACCAGTGACCTGATAGTAAAAAAAATAATCTTGCCAAATCAAATAATGGAATAATTGGTGCAACCCTGGTATACCTTGCTCCTCCTGGCACTGCCATACTCCTCCTGGCACTGCCTTACTCCTCCTCGCACTGCCTTGCTCCTCCTGGCACTGTCCTGCTCTTCCTGGCACTGCCCTGTTCCTCCTGGCACTGCCCTGCTTATCCTGGCATTGCCTTGCTCCTCCTGTCACTGCCTTACTCCTCCTCGCACTGCCTTGCTCCTCCTGGCACTGCCCTGCTTATCCTGGCATTGCCTTGCTCCTCCTGTCACTGCCTTACTCTTCCTGGCACTGCCTTGCTCCTCCTGGCACTGTCCTGCTCTTCCTGGCACTGCCCTGTTCCTCCTGGCACTGCCCTGCTTATCCTGGCATTGCCTTGCTCCTCCTGTCACTGCCTTACTCCTCCTCGCACTGCCTTGCTCCTCCTGGCACTGCCCTGCTTATCCTGGCATTGCCTTGCTCCTCCTGTCACTGCCTTACTCTTCCTGGCACTGCCTTGCTCCTCCTGGCACTGTCTTGCTCTTCCTGGCACTGCCCTGTTCCTCCTGGCACTGCCCTGCTTATCCTGGCATTGTCCTGCTCCTCTTACCATTACTCTATTCCTCCTGTCACTTCCTTACTCCTCCTGGCACTGCCTTGCATCTCCTGGCACTGCTTTACTCCTCCTGGTACTGCCCCGCTCCACCTGGCACTGCCCCTCTCCTCCTGGCACTACTCCTCTCCTCCTGGCACTGCCTCTCCCTTCCTGGCACTAACCTTCTCCTCCTGGCACTTCCCTGCTCCTCCTGGTACTGCTCTTCTCCTCCTGGCACTGCCCTGCTTATCCTGTTTGCTACTCTCCTGGTGAGGTATATTCAATGAAACATCTCACTGTATCACACCTGCCTTGACGGGTCTATGATAAATAACTCGGGCCCCACACACACACACACACATATATATATATATATATATAGATATATATATATATATATAGATAGATATATATATATATATATATATATATATATAATCAACGACCTCACCAGCAAGGAATCGAACCCTCGACCTACTGGGTGTGACTAGGGAGCGCTTACCGGCTAGGCCACAAGGACACTAAAAGCAGTTCTAGACTCTGTTATATTTCACACAAAGCCTGTTCATCGAGCTGATGGCGCCGTGAACCTCAATGGGAAACTGCCCGTGCCTCGTATGTGGTGTCAGTAGCATTTTACCGAATCCAGCTGGTATGAAACGCGAGGTACATATATATACTTCATTTTTAGTCCATTTAACACGCGGACTTTCAACATACAATCAACGACCTCACCAGCAAGGAATCGAACCCTCGACCTACTGGGTGTGACTAGGGAGCGCTTACCGGCTAGGCCACAAGGACACTAAAAGCAGTTCTAGACTCTGTTATATTTCACACAAAGCCTGTTCATCGAGCTGATGGCGCCGTGAACCTCAATGGGAAACTGCCCGTGCCTCGTATGTGGTGTCAGTAGCATTTTACCGAATCCAGCTGGTATGAAACGCGAGGTACATATATATACTTCATTTTTAGTCCATTTAATACGCGGACTTTCAACATACAATCAACGACCTCACCAGCAAGGAATCGAACCCTCGACCTACTGGGTGTGACTAGGGAGCGCTTACCGGCTTTGTGTGAAATATAACAGAGTCTAGAACTGCTTTTAGTGTCCTTGTGGCCTAGCCGGTAAGCGCTCCCTAGTCACACCCAGTAGGTCGAGGGTTCGATTCCTTGCTGGTGAGGTCGTTGATTGTATGTTGAAAGTCCGCGTGTTAAATGGACTAAAAATGAAGTATATATATATATATATATATATATATATATATATGCTGATAACCACAAGGAAAGAAGAAAACACGAAGTTTCCAAGCGCTTTCGTGTAATTCACATCTTCAGAGGTGAGACAAGTCTGTACTAACCCCTGAAGATGTGAATTACACGAAAGCGCTTGGGAACTTCGTGTTTTCTTCTTTCCTTGTGGTTATCAGTATATAACGAGATCACGCGCAACTACAGTGATTTACTTGCATATATATATATATATATATATATATATATATATATATATCTATATATATCTATATATATATATATATATATATATATATATATATATATATATATATATATATATATATATATATAAAAGCGGACAGATAATTACATAAGCACAGGGCAACAGTGGTAATATGTGGTGGTTGTAACATATACTCAGGTCACACTCACGCTGTGGCTGGAATGACACCATTGTCTTATCCTCTTTTATCAAGGGAAGGCACCGCTGCACTCCGATTTATGATGCACCGTGTGTCGCTTTTTTTGTCACCTGGGCTTGTTTCTTTGTGTCTGGGTGTTTGTGAGCGCGCGTGTCTATGTATATACAGGTATATATGTGAGCTGTGTTCTATGCCCCGTGGGGAGAGGCTTCCTCTGCTTTATTTTTTTTAGTTCATTATGTGTTTCGTTATTATAATCATTATACAATTGTTATAACCAAAAATTCTCATATATAGATACAACAATAAAAGTTTATGTGCATCTATGTGGCAACACAGTGTTTATATTGAAGTAGAGGTCGTCTGTCCATTACGTTGGTGGGGACAAACAGGTACAAACACACTGAAGCAAGGAGGTACAGTTCCTCCCCCAAGAAGTATCGATACTTTTCCGTTTTTAATATTTGAAACACTGGACGAAATGCTTTGATATATTCTCCAGTGCATCGTCATAATATGTTGGTAGGGCTGCTTGATAGCATTCAAATATACACAACATATATACGGTACTGCATTTATAAAAAACTGCAGGAAAAAACTTCAATTTCTGGTAATTTCACAATTTTGGGAGTTCTCTGTACAAAAGTTTTAACAGATAATTTGATCCACATAGTAGATAACGTTGTACACGAATACCTGTGGTCGACTGTACCAACCGTTTTGAAATTAGTGGACTATCACTGCTCACAAAACAACGAACCACATCGACCCCACGGGTAATGGTACTTTTCTACACTGCAGCTGTACACGTGTACATGTGTACAGCTGCAGTGTATACGTACGAAAAAAAAGATGGTTATGAATGTTAGGCGGTTCTTGTGTGTCTCACCTTGAAGAATTGCAGGTCATATGTTAAAAAAGGAAGACGTGTTCTGGGAGAGAACTCCACCATTGCGAGGTGTGAGGAATACATGATGAGGGCGTGAGAGAGAGAGATGATGACGATCTTGGACTAGCGTATGTGTGGGGGAGTTTGAGAATAGCTTCAGGTTACATGTAGGAGACACAGACAAACATTTATCTTTACCACCGGAAGACCTTAAAAGACAACATATAACTGAACTCCACCTCAACAAGACACGAGGAATAAGAAAAAAAAAACGTTTGAACGACTGAGAGGAAGGTCGTGTGTGTGGGGGGGGGGGGTTAAAGACTTCCACTCTTACACCACTTAAAGTAAGAGCCCGGAGGCATCACGTGGGTCGTTGGTGTAAGTGGCCGTAACTCGGGGAGTTTCCTGAGTGACCACAAGTGTCGTCCCCTGGCCCATGAAGCTGTTACTGCCTCACCTTAAGTGTATGTTCAGGCACTTCAGGGAGTCAAACACATACACACGCTTAATGACGCACTAACTGAATGGCCACGCACACTGTAATACACACTTGATGAATTAACCACATACTGAATGGCTTTCTCAATAAACGATAAGAGGTTACTCAACTATACTCTTTAAATAACTAACACATACCACGTGACACACTACATGACACAATACATGACACACTACGTGCCATAGTTGCTGTACAACACACCATATGACGCTCACATAAACGCACACTCCGACACAAGTTATATGGCACACTTATTGAATGACACACGCACTACATAACGCATACTGTACATTATATAAAACACACACACACACACACACACACACACACACACACACACACACACACACACACACACACACACACACACTGACCATCTCGGCTCTCACTGACCATCACCACGACCCTATCTGCAAATTTGGTGAGAAGCTTCTGCACCATCCTCGACACAGGCTCCTATTACCACCTGAGATTCCTCACCCGAGAATTGCTGTTCGACACCACAACCGCATCCAGCCCATACTAGCACGAACTGATCGCTATAAGAACAGCCCAGTCCCAACCATTGTAAAAATTATCAATAACTAGTAATCAACCAGTGTATTCACTCCCAGTCAATCTAACTTGCACTGCAACTATGTTGAAATGCCCTGTAGTTTGAGCTTCTCCCCACCTAGTTATTATATATCATATTTGTATCACTTATGTTACTTGTATATTATTTGTAAATCAAGAGACCCATTCCCCAATTATGTAACTGTATATCTTCAGCCTTCTGGCTGCCATGCTCTTCAATAAACCGTTAATTATTATCATTATTATTATTATTATTATTATTATTTATTATTACACACATATCCAGCCCATACGAGCACGTACTGATCGCTATAAGAACAGCCCAGTCCCAACCATTGTAAAAATTATCAACAACTCGTAATCAACCAGTGTATTCACTCCCAGCCAATCTTACTTTTTTGCATTGTCACTATGTTGAAATGCCCTGTAGTATAACCTTCTACCCACCTTGTTATTATATATCATACCTGTATCACTTTTGTTACTTGTATATTATTTGTCAATCAAGTGATCCATTCCCCAATTACGTAAATGTATATTTTCAGCCTTCTAGCTGACATGCTTTTTCAATAAACAGCTAATTATTATTATTATTATTATTATTATTATCATTATTACACACACACACACACACACACACACACACATATTAAAAATCTAAAATATTCAAAATGAAAGAGAAAATAAGTAAAGCCAGCAATAGTAAATTCCCTGAAGGAAGAACATTCTCCCAAGTAGCTCAGATAATGGACTACACATCCACAAGGTGCTGACAGGGGCGTCTCACTCAACACACCTCCATCACCTGGCCAGCTGAGGCGCACCTTCACCATTACCATCAACCCGCTCTCTTTACTACGCACAACGACGGGCGAAGAGGATCATTTTTATTGGTCATTAGGCAACTTTTGTGAGCTATGAAGTTAAACAGCTTGCTGTTAGCTTGTCCGAGGGAGCATCTTAACAGCCCCGTCCGCTTCGAGGTGGGTGGTAGTCGTTGTTGAGAGTAGTAGGGTGTGGGAAGCACCTGGGGATATATTAAGAGAGGAAGATCTCAGCGGGGTGCTTCTTGCAGGTGCTGCTTGAGGTGATAATGTGGATCGTTTAGTGTGAGTGTTGTTTAATGCGAGGTGTTGAGTGTGAGGTTTATGTACGCACGTGTGTGTGTGTGTGTGTGTGTGTGTGTGATATATCCAGTGTCAGCGAGATTTTTTCGTCGTTTATTCTCTTATTTCATTCTTATTCCTTTCCAACATGTACAATCCTTCTCCTCTGGGTCAACCTCTCTGACAAATGAACAATATTTCCAGTGCAAAGCCAAAATTCCCTCCACACGTCTGGGAATCCGACCAACTGCTACCCACACATGGCGTTGTTGTATCACATTTGTCTTTGGTACAGTTTATATATACTGCCTTGTTGGGGCTTCTAGATGTAATGTATATTCTGCAACTTATCCCTTCTCCCCCCTCTCATAAAATAGGAGAAAGAAAGAAAAGGTATCAATACTCTAGAGAAAAGGCAGGATAACCATCGATTTGTTTATGAAAAAAAAACCTGACACGTAACATATTCACTTGACCCTTCCTGGATCACATAATAACTCTAAACGTTTTTTTTTCCTACGCTAAGAGGAACCGAAGGAGACAACCCATTTAAGAGTGAAGCGTCCTTTAACGTTTTCGCCAACTCAAGATAAACACACACACACACACACACACACACACACACGAAAGAGGGAACGCGAAGGCTATTATTTTCCTGTCGTCCATGTAACTTTCACCAATTTCCTCTAAGTAGCATCCACGCACTTTCTACACCCAGGGGAGAGTCACACACTTTCTCCACCCACGCTACTCTCTCTCCTCAACGTCAGTTCCTTTCTCCATCCACGACCCTCACTTCCGAGCCTTTCCATGCACGCTTCCGACTCCCACACCACCCACGCCCCTGAATCCCACGCCTCCTCCCGTGCACCTAACCCCCACGCCTCCTCCACGCCACTGAATCCCACGCCTCCTCCACGCCACTGAATCCTACGCCTCCCCCCATTCACTTAACCCCCACGCGCTACCCACGCCACTGAATTCCATGCCTTCCCACGCCCTAAAAGTAGCCAGGTGGTATCAAATGGCTCCCGGACCAATCCTGCTCACCAGCCACCTTTAAATTATGGTAATTGTGGGGAGGAATTTGTTCAAGAGTTGAAGATAGGAAAGAGGGAGAGGGAAGAGGGGGAAAAGAGAGGAAAAACGAAAAGAGAAGTGTGGAAATACAAAATAGAAGAGGGCTAGGAAAAGAAGAGAAGAAAGAAATGTGAGGAAGGAAGAGAAAGAAAGACATGAGGAAGGAAGAGTAGAGATGAAAGAAGAAGAGTGGAAGGAAGAAGAGAAGAGAAGAGAAGAGAAGAGAAGAGAAGAGAAGAGAAGAGAAGGGGATAAGATCGGAAGAAAGCAAAAGGAGAGGTGAAGAAGGGGGGAAGTGGGAGAGAGGAAGGACGAGAAGAGAATTGTGGGAAAACTAAGATAGAGAAAGGAGATGATAGAGAAAGTAAAGTAAAACGTGAGAGAGAAGGGAGTGAGAGACAGAGAGAAAGGGAGGTAACAAATAACAAAATATTTGAAAAGAGAAAGGAAGAGAAAAGAGAAAGGCGGAGACAGAAGAGATGATGGAGAGAGAATGGTAAATGAAAGATGGAGGAGTAATGAATAGAAAAGAGAGATAGAAGACAAAGATGGAAACTGAAGGCCGGAGATGAGGAAGAAGAAAAGAGAAAAATGAGAAAGAGAAGGAAGAGGTAGTGGGTCAAAGACATGAGAGAGGGATGGGAGAGAATGTAAGGGGAAGGAAGACGTGAAAGCAAAGGGAGGGATGTGATCATGTGGGTGGATGGGAAGGGATGTGAGGGGATGGGAGTACATGGGAGGGGGTGGGAGGGGGTGTGAAAGGATAGAAGGGACTGGAACAGAAATATAGTAGGGGGAGATGTGAGGGGATAAGAAGGGGTGTGAGGGAATGGGAGGACATGAGAGAGAGTTTGAGGGAATGGGAGGACATGGGAGGGTGTGTGAGGGAGGTAATTAAGGTGCCAGGTGTAGTAGTCACAGCTCCTCACCTTAGGATCCATTTATCGACTCACCATGACGCTTAAGAGTCAAGTTTTGGCTCGCCCTGGAGAGAAGCAGGTGTCAGTCTGGCCTAATGAGTGGGAGGGAAGAGAGGGGTGAAAAGAAGGGTAAGAGAGGAGTGAAGGGAAAGGAAGAGAAGGGGGATGTAAGTGGATAGGAGGATAGGTAAGTGGGAGGAAAGAGGTTGAAATTCGATAGGTGAGAGAGAAAGGGAAGGAGGGTGGATGAAAGGAAAGGTAGTACAAGATTTAGAGACTTACACAGTCGTCATCTGGTTTACAACAGCTCCTCTAAGACCCAAGTTAATAACCTGATCAAAAGGACTCAAATTTGTGTTAGTATTAACGCTGACCCACATATTGTACCAGTAGGTTACATAGCATTTAACTGCTGTCATACCTTAGTATAATTAGGTCTTGAATTCATCAAACTGTTAATCGTGTTTAATAAAAAAAACCAGTCTGTGATAGTTAAATTCTTGGAAATATTTAGTGTTATTATCAGTGCTCAGGTGAAGGTGTGGCAGCGTATGTAAATGTACTTTCAAACACAAAGGCCTTCTGCACAAAAATTTGATGCCGATATATACTGTATATATTACCTCCCACTCGAAATACTGACGAACACTCACGCACACAATCTCGTTATTCACTGTTATTAATTTTCTCAATGATACAACATAATATGTGTTGTCATGGTCCTCACCTTCTACAAGTACCACCGTAGATTTATCTACACATGAGAAACTGTAGAGAGTGAATCAGAAACATCAGCGACTCCACTATGACAACTCCAGGTCATCAGCTCCATCATGTACACCTGGAGGTAGTAACTGACTCTTGTCTTAATAAGTTATACACGGAGAGGAAACTGGTCTCGTGTTTAGACTTTAGACCCACAGTTATCGAAACATTTTAATACATTATAAAAATGGTTATCACTGAAACACTTCCTTCCCAAAACGTTTTAGTCCATAGTTATGAAACTCGTCATTCCTTAAACTATCCACCCTCCACCTCATTAATTACAGGTAATGATATAATTAAGATTCACATTACCTAAATAGCACTAAATTCTACCCATTTAATAGAGTTTATATGCGCTTTATTTTTTCAGGATAACTATGAGGCTAAAACTTTGCAAAATTTTAAGTATTCACAGCCGTGGGCGATAGTGACGTCATCCGTGTAATATTTATTCCCTCGACTGCAATTTATCAGGCTCGCCTCTCCTGACCTTACTGATGTATTCTCTTTTTCGCGCGTGAGGAATGTTTTTTTTTTATAAAGGATCAATTAATGAAGCCAACGATGATTTGTTAATCTTTCATTTCCTGTATTGGATATTATTTCAGTCTATTAAAAGATCCAGTGATACAAAAATTGTCGCAAACCTCCACCGCTTCCACCTGTTACCCATGTTGACACACACACACACACACACACACACACACAGCAATCTCTATGGTTTCCTTTAGCTGTGATTTCAATTCGCGTATTGTATCCAATCTGAAGAATACATGTGTGTATGTGTGTGTGTGTGTGTGTGTGTGTGTGTGAAACATTTCCAGTTGGAAGGATTTATAAATAGCAGCGTGGATTTATATACCAGATGAGGCAGGGACAAAAACAGCTTCAAGTGACTGGGTACTGTGAGGTTATGACATGTGTAACTAATAAGTTTTATCTCTTTTTCCAGGTAACTAACTGCTCCTTCTCTAATTGGACGATGACTGCCTACCCTACACCCTTACTACGAGGTAATTAACTCTACACACTAAGTACCCTAAACCTTAACAACGAAGTAATTAACTCTGCTCACTAACTGCCCTACTGAGGTTATTCTCTTCGTCTGTTAATCCAGCAGATGTTTGGTATTGGTGTTAGTTATTTTTCTATTTTAATGTAGGTTACGTGCTTAAATGACCAGCGTCTTGCCGTACCTGATTATGATGGAGAGAACAGCGATGTAGGGAAGAGTGATGTCGGGAAGAGTGATGTAGGGAAGAGTGATGTAGGGAAGAGTGATGTAGGGAAGAGTGATGTAGGAACAGTGATGTAAGGAAGAGTGATGTAGGGAAGAGTGATGTAGGGAACAGTGATGTAGGGAAGAGTGATGTAGGGAAGAGTGATGTAGGGAAGAGTGATGTAGGGAAGAGTGATGTAGGGAAGAGTGATGTAGAGAAGAGTGATGTAGGGAAGAGTGATGTAGAGAAGAGTGATGTTAGGAACAGTGATGTAAGGAACAGTGATGTATGGAACAGTGATGTAAGGAAGAGTGATGTAGGGAACAGTGATGTAGGGAAGAGTGATGTAGGGACCAGTGAGGTAGGGAAGAGATGATGTAGGGAAGAGTGATGTAGGGAAGAGTGATGTAGAGAAGAGTGATGTTAGGAACAGTGATGTAAGGAACAGTGATGTAGGGAACAGTGATGTAGGGAAGAGTGATGTAGGGAAGAGTGATGTAGGGAACAGTGATGTAGGGAACAGTGATGTAGAGAAGAGTGATGTAGGGAACAGTGATGTAGGGAACAGTGATGTAAGGAAGAGTGATGTAGGGAACAGTGATGTAGGGAACAGTGATGTAGGGAACAGTGATGTAGGGAAGAGTGATGTAGGGAACAGTGATGTAGGGAACAGTGATGTAAGGAAGAGTGATGTAGGGAAAAGTGATGTAGGGAACAGTGATGTAGGGAACAGTGATGTAGGGAAGAGTGATGCAGGGAACAGTGATGTAGGGAAGAGTGATGTAGGGAAGAGTGGTGTAGGGAAGAGTGATGTAGAGAAGAGTGATGTTAGGAACAGTGATGTAAGGAACAGTGATGTAGGGAAGAGTGATATAGGGAACAGTGATGTAGAGAACAGTGATGTAGGGAAGAGTGATGTAGAGAACAGTGATGTAGGGAACAGTGATGCATGGAACAGTGATGTAGAGAAGAGTGATGTAGGGAAGAGTGATGTTAGGAACAGTGATGTAAGGAACAGTTATGTAGGAAAGAGTGATGTAGGAAAGAGTGACGTAAGGAACAGTGATGTAGGGAAGAGTGATGTAAGGAACAGTGATATAGGAAAGAGTGACGTAAGGAACAGTGATGTAGGGAAGAGTGATGTAGGGAAGAGTTATGTATGGAAGAGTGATGTCGGGAAGAGTGATGTTGGGAAGAGTTATGTAGGGAAGAGTGATGTAAGGAGGAGTGGTGTAGAGAAGAGTGATGTAGGGAACAGTGATGTAGGGAAGAATGATGTAGGGAAGAGTGATGTAGGGAAGAGTGATGTAGGGAAGAGTGATGTAGGGAAGAGTGATGTAGGGAACAGTGGTGCAGGGAACAGTGATGTAGGGAACATTGATGTAGGGAACAGTGATATAGGGAACAGTCGTGTAGGGAACAGTGATGTAGGGAACAGTGGTGTAGGGAAGAGTGATGTAGGGAACAGTGATGTAGGGAACAGTGGTGTAAGGAAGAGTGATGTAGGGAACAGTGATGTAGGGAACAGTGATGTAGGGAACAGTGATGTAGGGAAGAGTGATGTAGGGAAGAGTGATGTAGGGAAGAGTGATGTAGGGAACAGTGGTGTAGGGAACAGTGATGTAGGGAACAGTGATGTAAGGAAGAGTGTTGTAGGGAACAGTGATGTAGAGAACAGTGATGTAGGGAACAGTGATGTAGGGAAGAGTGATGTAGGGAAGAGTGATGTAGGGAACAGTGATGTAAGGAAGAGTGATGTAGGGAAAAGTGATGTAGGGAACAGTGATGTAGGGAACAGTGATGTAGGGAAGAGTGATGTAGGAAACAGTGATGTAGGGAAGAGTGATGTAGGGAAGAGTGATGTAGGGAAGAGTGATGTAGAGAAGAGTGATGTTAGGAACAGTGATGTAAGGAACAGTGATGTAGGGAAGAGTGATATAGGGAACAGTGATGTAGAGAACAGTGATGTAGGGAAGAGTGATGTAGAGAACAGTGATGTAGGGAACAGTGATGTAGGGAAGAGTGATGTAGGGAAGAGTGATGTAGAGAACAGTGATGTAGAGAACAGTGATGTAGGGAAGAGTGATGTAGAGAACAGTGATGTAGGGAAGAGTGATGTAGGGAAGAGTGATGTAGGGAAGAGTGATGTAGGGAACAGTGATGTAGGGAACAGTGATGTTAGGAACAGTGATGTAAGGAACAGTTATGTAGGAAAGAGTGATGTAGGAAAGAGTGACGTAAGGAACAGTGATGTAGGGAAGAGTGATGTAAGGAACAGTGATATAGGAAAGAGTGACGTAAAGAACAGTGATGTAGGGAAGAGTGATGTAGGGAAGAGTTATGTATGGAAGAGTGATGTCGGGAAGAGTGATGTTGGGAAGAGTTATGTAGGGAAGAGTGATGTAAGGAGGAGTGGTGTAGAGAAGAGTGATGAAGGGAACAGTGATGTAGGGAAGAATGATGTAGGGAACAGTGATGTAGGGAAGAGTGATGTAGGGAAGTGTGATGTAGGGAAGAGGGATGTAGGGAAGAGTGATGTAGGGAACAGTGATGTAGGGAACATTGATGTAGGGAACAGTGATATAGGGAACAGTGGTGTAGGGAACAGTGATGTAGGGAACAGTGGTGTGGGGAAGAGTGATGTAGGGAGCAGTGATGTAGGGAACAGTGGTGTAAGGAAGAGTGATGTAGGGAAGAGTGATGTAGGGAACAGTGATGTAGGGAACAGTGATGTAGGGAACAGTGATGTAGGGAAGAGTGATGTAGGGAAGAGTGGTGTAGGGAACAGTGGTGTAGGGAACAGTGATGTAGGGAACAGTGATGTAGGGAACAGTGGTGGAGGGAACAGTGATGTAGGGAACAGTGATGTAGGGAACAGTGATGCTGGGACCGTCTCAGATAACCTGATTGTGATGCAGGGAACAGTATTGAGTGAGGCCAAGTATTCTCCCTTTCTCCCTCCCTTGCTCTCCTGCCTACCTCTCTCCTTCTCCTCCTTTCTGCTTTCCTTTCCATCTCTTTCTCCATTCATTTACTTCTATTTCCTCTCCCTATTTTTTTCTCCTCTGTCCTTGTTACTCTCTCGCTCTCTATCCTAACTCATTCTCTCTCCCTCCCTATCTCTTTCTCCTTGTACTCTCTGTTCTCCCCTTAACTTAATTTGCCTTCTTTTATTGACCAACATCCACGGTTCATCACCTTTACCTCACCACACCCTCGTTCGGTTTCCAGTTTCACCGCTTTAACAATTCGTTTCCCAACCGTACACTGCCGAATACACATTTTATTCAATTTTCTTTATTATTTTTTGTCAATCTCCTTCTTCCTTTCCCATTTTCTTCATTCTATTCTTCATTATACCTCTTCACAAAGCTCCATTTTGCGCAATGTTTGTATTCTGTCTACTATCATCACGTTCTCTTCTCTTTGTATTTATTTATGTTTTCTTTCTCTCTGTTCCTATGTCTTCAGTTTGTGTGAAGGTTGAAACAAGGAGTACTCGAGGCCTCTGCACATTTGTCTTTTCTCTTGTCCACATCACAGATTTCTCAAACTTGGACACAAACTCACACAATTGTCTTAACTTGGATGGAAAGTACAAAACTATAACTTACCCCCATCCCACTCCCACCCCACCCCCCACCCCCCTCCTCCACACACGCACACATAAAAGTAGCAAATATTTATGGGTTTTTTCTCGTTGTTGTATGGAAAGCTTGTACAAGTTAAATTTTAGACTCATTTTGATAACACTCAATACTTAATTCTGGAATTTTTACTCAACAACAACAGCAAACAAACTACAACAAAAACAGGAAAAAAACAAACAACAACTATAACATAAAACAACAAACAACAGACAACAATAAAAGCAACAAACCACAACTATATCAACAAAAAAACAACAACACTATATTGTATTCCCACCGCCATTATCACAAAATACATAAATATTTTAGAGAGAATTTTGCAAAAACATTTTCCAAACACAAAATTCTTATCCCACACACACGCACTATACAAAAAAATATAAGCGATTTATGTTCGCTTCAACAAACACATACCCATTTTCATTCCCCCGTTGGATAATAGGAAAAAAAACACTATTAAAATTTCGGATTAATCACGACACATTCCAAACACAATAATAATAATAATAAAAAATCTTATCTCTCACAATAAAAAACAATACAAAAATCTATAAAACCAAAGCACAACTTTATTAAACACACACACACACACACACACACACACACACACACACACACCAAATGCCTGTTTTATTCCCGCCGCTGGATAAAACACAAGTAAGTTTTAAATAAAATTCACAAACACTTGACTTTTCCAACATAGTTCCCCGACTCTACCTCGTCTTCTGTGTACTCCCCCTCCCTCACGCACCCTCTCTTCCCTTCCACCCTCCTTCACGCTCCTCCCTCCCTCATGCTCCCGCCCCACCTACCAGCCTCCCTCTCCTCCCTCCCTCCCTCCCTCACGCACCCTCCTTACCTGCCTCTCTACCTCGCGCACCCTCTCTTCCCTTCAACCCTCCCTTACTTTTCATCCCTTTATGACTGCCTCCCTGCCAGCCTACCTCTACATCTGCCACCCTAGCTCACTCTCCACCCTCCCTCACTCTCCCACCCTCTCCCACCCTCCCTCACTCTCCCACCCTCCCCCACCCTCCCTCACTCTCCCACCCTCCCTCACTCTCCCACCCTCCCTCACTCTCCCACCCTCCCTCACTCTCCCACCCTCCCTCACTCTCCCACCTTCCCTCACTCTCCCACCTTCCCTCACTCTCCCATCCTCCCTCACTCTCCCACTCTCCCTCACTCTCCCACTCTCCCACCCTCCCTCACTCTCCCACCCTCCCTCACTCCCCCACCCTCTCACTCTCCCACCCTCCCTCACTCTCCCACCCTCCCTCACTCTCCCACCCTCCCTCACTCCCCCACCCTCCCTCACTCTCCCACCCTCCCTCACTCCCCCACCCTCCCTCACTCTTCCACCCTCCCTCACTCTCCCACCATCCCACACTCTCCCACCCGTCCTCACTCTCCCACCCTCCCTCACTCCCCACCCTCCCTCACTCCCCCACCCTCCCTCACTCTCCCACCCTCCCTCACTCTCCCACCCTCCCTCACTCTCCCACCCTCCCTCACTCTCCCACCCTCCCTCACTCTCCCACCCTCCCTCACTCTCCCACCCTCCCTCACTCTCCCACCCTCTCTCACTCTCCCACCTTCCCTCACTCTCCCACCCTCCCTCACTCTCCACCCTCCCTCACTCTCCCACCCTCCCTCACTCTCCCACCCTCCCTCACTCCCCCACCCTCCCTCACTCTCCCACCCTCCCTCACTCCCCCACCCTCCCTCACTCTCCCACCCTCCCTCACTCTCCCTCACTCTCCCACCTTCCCTCACTCTCCTACCCTCCCTCGCTCTCCCACCCTCTCTCACTCTCCCACCCTCCCTCACTCTCCCACCCTCTCTCACTCTCCCACCATCCCTCACTCTCCCACCCTCCCTCACTCACCCCCCCTCCCTCACTCCCCGACCCTCCCTCACTCTCCCACCCTCCCTCACTCTCCCACCCTACCTCACTCTCCCACCCTCCCTCACTCTCCCACCCTCCCTCACTCTCCCACCCTCCCTCACTCTCCCACCCTCCCTCACTCTCCCACCCTCCCTCACTCTCCTACCCTCTCTCACTCTCCCACCCTCCCTCACTCTCCCACCCTCCCTCACTCCCCCACCCTCCCTCACTCTCCACCCTCCCTCACTCTCCCACCCTCCCTCACTCTCCCACCCTCCCTCACTCTCCCACCCTCCCTCACTCCCCCACCCTCCCTCACTCTCCCACCCTCCCTCACTCTCCACCCTCCCTCACTCTCCACCCTCCCTCACTCTCCCACCCTCCCTCACTCTCCCACCCTCCCTCACTCCCCACCCTCCCTCACTCTCCCACCCTCCCTCACTCTCCCACCCTCCCTCACTCTCCCACCCTCCCTCACTCTCCTACCCTCTCTCACTCTCCACTCTCCCTCACTCTCCCACCCTCCCTCACTCTCCCACCCTTCCTCACGTACGTACCCTTATTATTGCGTTGTATTTGTTCCTTGTTTATTTCGTTGTTTGTTTTTAGTAATTTATGTATTTATTTCTTGTTTGTTTTATTGTTTATTTCGTTATTTACGTTATTTTTTTTACGTAACTCTTTAAAGATGTTCTCACTGTGACTGTATCCTTTTATTTATTTATTAATTTTCCTTTCCTCCTTCACACACTCCCTCTCTCCTTCACACATCTCCCTTCCTCCTTCACACACTCCCTCTTTCCTTCACACATCTCCCTTCCTCCTTCACACATCTCCCTCTCTCCCCCATACACCTCCCTCCCTCCTTCATATACCTTCCTCCCTCCTTCATCCATATCCCTCCCTCCTTCACACATCTCCCTCCTTCATCCATCTCCCTCCCTCCTTCACTCATTCCCTCCTTCTCACACATCTCCCCTTCCTTCATACATCTCCCTCCCTCCTTCACAGATCTCCTTCCCTCCGCCACACATCTCCCTTCCTCCTTCACGCACGTCCCTCCCTCCCTCCTTCACACATCTCTCTCCCTCCGTCATCCATATCCCTCCCTCCTTCACGCACGTCCCTCCCTCCTTCATAGATCTCCTTCCTTCCCTCACGCATCTGCTTCCCTCCATCATACATCTCTCTCCCTCCTTCATTCATATCCCTCCCTCCTTCACAGATCTCCTTCCTTCCCTCACGCATCTGCTTCCCTCCATCATACATCTCCCTACCTCCTTCACGCATCTCCCTCCCTCCTTCATCCGTATCCCTCCCTCCTTCACGCACGTCCCTCCCTCCTTCATAGATCTCCCTCCTTCCCTCACGCATCTGCTTCCCTCCATCATACATCTCCCTCCTTCTTTCATACATCTTCCTCCCTTCTTCATATATTTCCCCCCCCCCTTTATTTATCTCCCTCCCACACTTCTATACCTTTTCCATTCTCCCTCCCACACCTACCTCTCCATCCCTCCAACCTTCCTTCCTCCCTTCCATTCAGTATTGCTCTTCCCATTCACGTCCAACATACAGTACATCAATAACTGCGTTATATAGTTTTTGAGGCCAGAGCGTGTTGTCAATCCGGAGTGGCAGCCGGAGTTTAAAAGGAGAGAGACTGACGAAGGTGGTGATGGGTGTTAAGGGAGCCTGTTGTCATTTTCTGCTGTTATATGAGTTTCAAAGTTTCTGTCGATGTTTCGTGGTATTTAAATCTGTCAGAGTTTCAGGGACTTCATTTAAATGCCTTCTTGTTTCTTTCCGATTTCACGGTTTCTTTTCATGGACCTTTCTCCATTTTTCCTGATTTTCATAGATTGTTTTGTTCGTTTAAATTTCATTTTTTTAAATAGGTTTCCTTATTTTTTTTCATGTTTTTCAGTGGTGTACAGCTTTTCTTCCTGTAGTTTCGTGGTTTTTAATTAAAATTTATCTGGTTTATTCAGTCACATGTCTGTTCTTGAGTTTCATGGGTTTTAATACATTATTCTCCTGTTTCTCTTCAAGTTTCATGGGTTTTAATACATTATTCTCCTGTTTCTCTTCAAGTTTCATGGGTTTTAATACATTATTCTCCTGTTTCTCTTCAAGTTCCATGGGTTTTAATACATTATTCTCCTGTTTCTCTTCAAGTTTCATGGGTTTTAATACATTATTCTCCTGTTTCTCTTCAAGTTTCATGGGTTTTAATACATTATTCTCCTGTTTCTCTTCAAGTTTCATGGGTTTTTAATACATTATTCTCCTGTTTCCGTATATCTTAATTATATTATTTGGTTTCCCTCCTATTTTTTATTCTTTCATTCTATCTTCTGCCTTACTCTCATATACCTCAAGTGACTGCTGCCCTACCACCCACGCCTCACTCTCCCTCCCACGCCTCTCCCTCCCCCACGCCACTCCTCTCCTCCAAATTCTCTCCCTCTACGCCATTCCCTCCCTCCCATGCCTCTCAAAACCTCCCACATCTGCCCCCCCCCCTCACTCCTCTTCATTCTCCAACGTCTCACCCTCGCACGCCTCTTCCTTCCTCTCACGCCTTTCCCTCCCTTCCACACCTCTCCCACCCACCCACGCTTCTCTCACAATCCCACACCTCTCCCACTCTCCCACACCTTACTCACTCTCCCACACCTCTCCCACCCCCACACCTTTCCCACCCTTCCACACCTCTCCCACTCACACACACCTCTCCCACCCTCCCACACCTCTCCCTCCCTCCGACGCCTTTCCTTCCCTCCCACACCACTCCCTCCCTCCCACACATCTTCCTCCCACCCACACCTATCCCACTCTCCCACACCTCTCTCACACCTTTCCTTCCTACACCTCTCCCACCCTCCCACACCTCTCTCACTCTCCCACACCTCTCCCTCCCTCCCTCCCACACTTATCCCACTCTCCCACACCTCTCCCTCTCCCACACCTCTCCCTCTCCCACACCTCTCCCTCTCCCACACATCTCTCTCACCCTCCCACACCTCTCCCTACCTCCCACACCTCTCCCTCCCTCCCTCCCACACTTATCCCACTCTCACACTTATCCCACCCTCCCACACCTCTCTCACCCTCCCACACCTCTCCCTCCCTCTCACACCTCTCCCACCCTCCCACACCTCTCTCACCCTCCCACACCTCTCCCTACCTCCCACACCTCTCTCAACCTCCCACACCTTTCCCACTCTCCCACACCTCTCCCTCTCCCACACACCTCTCCCACCCTCCCACACCTCTTACACCTCTCCCTCCCTCCCACACTTTCCCCACCCTCCCACACCTCTCCCACACACCTCTCCTACTCTCCCACACCTCTACCTCCATCCGACGCCTCTCCTTCCCTCCCACACCACTCCCTCCCTCCCTCCCACACCTCTTCCTCCCTCCCACACTTATCCCGCCCTCCCACACCTCTCCCTCCCTCACACTCCCCCACACCTCTCCCACACCCTTCCTTCCTAAAACTCTCCCACCCTCCTCTCACCCTCCCACATCTTTCCCACTCTCCCACACCTCTCCCAACCTCCCACACCTCTCCCAACCTCCCACACCTCTCCCTCCCACACCTCTTCCTCCCACACTTATCCCACTCTCCCACACCTCTCCCTCCTTCCCACACTTATCCCACCCTCCCACACCTCTCCCTCCCTCCCACACCCTTCCTTCCCACACCTCTCCCATCCTCCTACACCTCTCCCATCCTCCCACACCTCTCCCACCCTCCCACACCTCTCCCTATCTCCCACACCTCTCCCTACCTCCCACACCTCTCCCTACCTCCCACACCTCTCCCACCCTCCCATACCTTCCCTTCCTACACCTCTCCCACACTCCCGCACCCTTCCTTCCCACACCTCTCCCATCCTCCCACACCTCTCCCTACTTCCCACAACTCTCGCTTCCTCCCACACCTCTCCCACCCTCCCACACCTCTCCCACCCTCCCACACCTTTCCCACTCTCCCACACTTCTCCCTACTTCCCACAACTCTCCCTTCCTCTCCCACCCTCCCACACCTTTCCCACTCTCCCACACTTCTCCCTACTTCCCACAACTCTCCCTTCCTCCCACACCTCTCCCACACCTTTCCCACTCTCCCACACTTCTCCCTACTTCCCACAACTCTCCCTTCCTCCCACACCTCTCCCACACCTTTCCCACTCTCCCACACTTCTCCCTACTTCCCACAGCTCTCCCTTCCTCCCACACCTCTCCCACCGGGTTCTGCTCATCCAGTATCCAGTAATAATTCTCTCTCAAAGCCCGTAGATCTTTATACCAAATTCATACGACAAAATATGAAATAAAATATATCAGAGAAAAGAGAGAAAAAGAAAGCAAATGAAAGAAAAATAGAGAAAAGAGATAGATAAATAAAGACAGTCTATCAAAACAATCACCAAGATGCTATAATCCTCGCCCTTTACAACACCTCTTTACATATACCCCCAAAAAGATTATTTCAACATGAAGAAAATGTGTGACGTAGTAATTTCTATACCTCATACGGATTTTTTTTCATAATACCTTAAAAATAAATATTGAAGCATAAAAATATATATTGAAAAGACGTTTCTTCCCCAAAAAATTATATATACTTTCATATACATAACATTTCATACATACATACATACATACATACATACATACATATTTATATACATACATACATACATACATACATACAAGTTTGACGATGAAATGGTGATTGATAAATTTGAACTACAAACTAATAAATCAACATCCATCACTCATTAACATACAACACCCCTTACAAAAATACAACATCCATCACTAACATACAACATACAACACTAACATACAACATCCATCACTAAAATACAACATTCCTCACTAACATACAACATCCATCACAAACATACAACATACATCAATAACATACAACATCCATCACTAACATACAACATCCATCAATAACATACAACATCCATTACTAACATACTACATCCCTCACTAACATACAACATCCATCACTAACATACAACATCCATCACTAACATACAACATTCATCAATAACATACAACATCCATTACTAACATACAACATCCCTCACTAACATACAACATCCATCACTAACATACAACATACATCACTAACATACAACATCCATCACTAACATACAACATCCATCACTAACATACAACATCCATCACAAACATACAACATACATCAATAACATACAACAGCCACTACTAACATACAACATCCATCACAAACATACAACATCCATCACTAACATACAACATCCCTCACTAACATACAACATCCATCACTAACATACAACATCGACTACTAAAATACAACATCCATCACTAACATACAACATCCATCACTAACATACAACATCCTTCACTAACATACAACATACTTCACTAAAATACAACATCCACTACTAACATACAACATCCATCACTAACATACAACATCCTTCACTAACATACAACATACTTCACTAACATACAACATCTACTACTAACATACAACATTCCTCATTAACATACAACATCCATCACTAACATACAACATCCATCACTAACATACAACATCCATCACTAACATACAACATCCTTCACTAACATACAACATCCATCACAAACATACAACATCTATCACTAACATACAACATCCATCACTAACATACAACATCCCTCACTAACATACAACATCAATCACTAACATACAACATCCATCACTAACATACAACAGCCACTACTAACATACAACATCCCGCACTAACATACAACATCCTTCACTAACATACAACATCCATCACACACATACAACATCCATCACTAACATACAACATCCATCACTAACATACAACATCCCTCACTAACATACAACATCCTTCACTAACATACAAAATCCACTACTAACATACAGCATCCCTCACTAACATACAACATCCACTACTAACATACAACATCCATCACTAACATACAACATCCATCACTAACATACAACATCCATCACAAACATACAACATCCATCACTAACATACAGCATCCCTCACTAACATACAACATCCACTACAAACATACAACATCCATCACTAACATACGACATCCCTCACTAACATACAACATCCATCACTAACATACAACATCCTTCACTAACATACAACATCCACTAACATACAGCATCCCTCACTAACATACAACATCCCTCACTAACATACAACATCCCTCACTAACATACAACATCCATCACTAACATACAACAGCCACTACTAACATACAACATCCCTCACTAACATACAACATCCATCACTAACATACAACATCCATCACTAACATACAACATCCATCACTAACATACAACATCCCTCACTAACATACAACATCCTTCACTAACATACAGCATCCCTCACTAATATACAACATCCCTCACTAACATACAACATCCATCACTAACATACAACATATATCACTAACATACAACATCCATCACTAACATACAACATCCATCACTAACATACAACATCCATCACAAACATACAACATACATAAATAACATACAACATCCACTACTAACATACAACATCCATCACTAACATACAATATCCACTACTAACATACAACAGCCACTACTAACATACAACATCCATCACTAACATACAACATCCATCACTAACATACAACATCCCTCACTAACATACAACATCCATCACTAACATACAACATCCCTCACTAACATACAACATCCATCACTAACATACAACATCCTTCACTAACATACAACATACTTCACTAACATACAACATCCACTACTAACATACAACATCCATCACTAACATACAACATCCTTCACTAACATACAACATACTTCACTAACATACAACATCTACTACTAACATACAACATTCCTCACTAACATACAACATCCATCACTAACATACAACATCCATCACTAACATACAACATCCATCACTAACATACAACATCCTTCACTAACATACAACATCCATCACTAACATACAACATCTATCACTAACATACAACATCCATCACTAACATACAACATCCCTCACTAACATACAACATCAATCACTAACATACAACATCCATCACTAACATACAACAGCCACTACTAACATACAACATCCCGCACTAACATACAACATCCTTCACTAACATACAACATCCATCACACACATACAACATCCATCACTAACATACAACATCCATCACTAACATACAACATCCCTCACTAACATACAACATCCTTCACTAACATACAAAATCCACTACTAACATACAGCATCCCTCACTAACATACAACATCCACTACTAACATACAACATCCATCACTAACATACAACATCCATCACTAACATACAACATCCATCACTAACATACAGCATCCCTCACTAACATACAACATCCATCACTAACATACAACATCCCTCACTAACATACAACATCCATCACTAACATACAACATCCATCACTAACATACAACAGCCACTACTAACATACAACATCCCTCACTAACATACAACATCCATCACTAACATACAACATCCATCACTAACATACAACATCCCTCACTAACATACAACATCCTTCACTAACATACAACATCCACTACTAACATACAGCATCCCTCACTAACATACAACATCCCTCACTAACATACAACATCCATCACTAACATACAACATCCATCACTAACATACAACAGCCACTACTAACATACAACATCCCTCACTAACATACAACATCCATCACTAACATACAACATCCATCACTAACATACAACATCCATCACTAACATACAACATCCCTCACTAACATACAACATCCCTCACTAACATACAACATCCATTACTAACATACAACATCCATCACTAACATACAACATCTCTCAATAACATACAACATCCTTCACTAACATACAGCATCCCTCACTAACATACAACATCCCTCACTAACATACAGCATCCCTCACAAACATACAACATCCCTCACTAACATACAACATTCACTACTAACATACAGCATCCCTCACTAACATACAACATCCACTACTAACATACAACATCCATCACTAACATACAACATCCCTCACTAACATACAGCATCCCTCACTAACATACAACATCCATCACTAACATACAACATCCTTCACTAACATACAACATCCTTCACTAACATACAACATCCATCACTAACATACAACATCCATCACTAACATACAACATCCTTCACTAACATACAACATCCTTCACTAACATACAACATCCATCACTAACATACAACATCCATCACTAACATACAACATCCTTCACTAACATACAACATCCTTCACTAACATACAACATCCATCACTAACACACAACATCCTTCACTAACATACAACATCCATCACTAACATACAACATCCATCACTAACATACAACATACCTCACTAACATACAACATCCATCACTAACATACAACATCCATCACTAACATACAACATCCTTCACTAACATACAACATCCATCACTAACATACAACATCCATCACTAACATACAACAGCCACTACTAACATACAACATCCCTCACTAACATACAACATCCATCACTAAAATACAACATCCATCACTAACATACAACATCCATCACTAACATACAACATCTATCACTAACATACAACATCCATCACTAACATACAACATCCCTCACTAACATACAACATCAATCACTAACATACAACATCCATCACTAACATACAACAGCCACTACTAACATACAACATCCCGCACTAACATACAACATCCTTCACTAACATACAACATCCATCACACACATACAACATCCATCACTAACATACAACATCCATCACTAACATACAACATCCTTCACTAACATACAACATCCTTCACTAACATACAAAATCCACTACTAACATACAGCATCCCTCACTAACATACAACATCCACTACTAACATACAACATCCATCACTAACATACAACATCCATCACTAACATACAACATCCATCACTAACATACAGCATCCCTCACTAACATACAACATCCACTACTAACATACAACATCCATCACTAACATACAACATCCCTCACTAACATACAACATCCATCACTAACATACAACATCCATCACTAACATACAACAGCCACTACTAACATACAACATCCCTCACTAACATACAACATCCATCACTAACATACAACATCCATCACTAACATACAACATCCATCACTAACATACAACATCCTTCACTAACATACAACATCCACTACTAACATACAGCATCCCTCACTAACATACAACATCCCTCACTAACATACAACATCCATCACTAACATACAACATCCATCACTAACATACAACAGCCACTACTAACATACAACATCCCTCACTAACATACAACATCCATCACTAACATACAACATCCATCACTAACATACAACATCCATCACAAACATACAACATCCATCACTAACATACAACATCCATCACTAACATACAACATCCCTCAATAACATACAACATCCACTACTAACATACAGCATCCCTCACTAACATACAACATCCCTCACTAACATACAACATCCATCACTAACATACAACATCCATCACTAACATACAACAGCCACTACTAACATACAACATCCCTCACTAACATACAACATCCATCACTAACATACAACATCCCTCACTAACATACAATATCCCTCACTAACATACAACATCCATCACTAACATACAACATCCCTCAATAACATACAACATCCCTCAATAACATACAACATCCTTCACTAACATACAGCATCCCTCACTAACATACAACATCCCTCACTAACATACAGCATCCCTCACAAACATACAACATCCCTCACTAACATACAACATTCACTACTAACATACAGCATCCCTCACTAACATACAACATCCACTACTAACATACAACATCCATCACTAACATACAACATCCCTCACTAACATACAGCATCCCTCACTAACATACAACATCCATCACTAACATACAACATCCTTCACTAACATACAACATCCTTCACTAACATACAACATCCATCACTAACATACAACATCCATCACTAACATACAACATCCATCACTAACATACAACATCCTTCACTAACATACAACATACTTCACTAAAATACAACATCCACTACTAACATACAACATCCATCACTAACATACAACATCCTTCACTAACATACAACATACTTCACTAACATACAACATCTACTACTAACATACAACATCCCTCACTAACATACAACATCCATCACTAACATACAACATCCATCACTAACATACAACATCCATCACTAACATACAACATCCTTCACTAACATACAACATCCATCACTAACATACAACATCTATCACTAACATACAACATCCATCACTAACATACAACATCCCTCACTAACATACAACATCAATCACTAACATACAACATCCATCACTAACATACAACAGCCACTACTAACATACAACATCCCGCACTAACATACAACATCCTTCACTAACATACAACATCCATCACACACATACAACATCCATCACTAACATACAACATCCATCACTAACATACAACATCCCTCACTAACATACAACATCCTTCACTAACATACAAAATCCACTACTAACATACAGCATCCCTCACTAACATACAACATCCACTACTAACATACAACATCCATCACTAACATACAACATCCATCACTAACATACAACATCCATCACAAACATACAACATCCATCACTAACATACAGCATCCCTCACTAACATACAACATCCACTACAAACATACAACATCCATCACTAACATACGACATCCCTCACTAACATACAACATCCATCACTAACATACAACATCCTTCACTAACATACAACATCCACTAACATACAGCATCCCTCACTAACATACAACATCCCTCACTAACATACAACATCCCTCACTAACATACAACATCCATCACTAACATACAACAGCCACTACTAACATACAACATCCCTCACTAACATACAACATCCATCACTAACATACAACATCCATCACTAACATACAACATCCCTCACTAACATACAACATCCTTCACTAACATACAGCATCCCTCACTAATATACAACATCCCTCACTAACATACAACATCCATCACTAACATACAACATATATCACTAACATACAACATCCATCACTAACATACAACATCCATCACTAACATACAACATCCATCACAAACATACAACATACATAAATAACATACAACATCCACTACTAACATACAACATCCATCACTAACATACAATATCCACTACTAACATACAACAGCCACTACTAACATACAACATCCATCACTAACATACAACATCCATCACTAACATACAACATCCCTCACTAACATACAACATCCATCACTAACATACAACATCCCTCACTAACATACAACATCCATCACTAACATACAACATCCTTCACTAACATACAACATACTTCACTAACATACAACATCCACTACTAACATACAACATCCATCACTAACATACAACATCCTTCACTAACATACAACATACTTCACTAACATACAACATCTACTACTAACATACAACATTCCTCACTAACATACAACATCCATCACTAACATACAACATCCATCACTAACATACAACATCCATCACTAACATACAACATCCTTCACTAACATACAACATCCATCACTAACATACAACATCTATCACTAACATACAACATCCATCACTAACATACAACATCCCTCACTAACATACAACATCAATCACTAACATACAACATCCATCACTAACATACAACAGCCACTACTAACATACAACATCCCGCACTAACATACAACATCCTTCACTAACATACAACATCCATCACACACATACAACATCCATCACTAACATACAACATCCATCACTAACATACAACATCCCTCACTAACATACAACATCCTTCACTAACATACAAAATCCACTACTAACATACAGCATCCCTCACTAACATACAACATCCACTACTAACATACAACATCCATCACTAACATACAACATCCATCACTAACATACAACATCCATCACTAACATACAGCATCCCTCACTAACATACAACATCCATCACTAACATACAACATCCCTCACTAACATACAACATCCATCACTAACATACAACATCCATCACTAACATACAACAGCCACTACTAACATACAACATCCCTCACTAACATACAACATCCATCACTAACATACAACATCCATCACTAACATACAACATCCCTCACTAACATACAACATCCTTCACTAACATACAACATCCACTACTAACATACAGCATCCCTCACTAACATACAACATCCCTCACTAACATACAACATCCATCACTAACATACAACAGCCACTACTAACATACAACATCCCTCACTAACATACAACATCCATCACTAACATACAACATCCATCACTAACATACAACATCCATCACTAACATACAACATCCCTCACTAACATACAACATCCCTCACTAACATACAACATCCATCACTAACATACAACATCCATCACTAACATACAACATCCCTCAATAACATACAACATCCTTCATTTACATACAGCATCCCTCACTAACATACAACATCCCTCACTAACATACAGCATCCCTCACAAACATACAACATCCCTCACTAACATACAACATTCACTACTAACATACAGCATCCCTCACTAACATACAACATCCACTACTAACATACAACATCCATCACTAACATACAACATCCCTCACTAACATACAGCATCCCTCACTAACATACAACATCCATCACTAACATACAACATCCTTCACTAACATACAACATCCTTCACTAACATACAACATCCATCACTAACATACAACATCCATCACTAACATACAAGATCCTTCACTAACATACAACATCTTTCACTAACATACAACATCCATCACTAACATACAACATCCATCACTAACATACAACATCCTTCACTAACATACAACATCCTTCACTAACATACAACATCCATCACTAACACACAACATCCTTCACTAACATACAACATCCATCACTAACATACAACATCCATCACTAACATACAACATACCTCACTAACATACAACATCCATCACTAACATACAACATCCATCACTAACATACAACATCCTTCACTAACATACAACATCCATCACTAACATACAACATCCATCACTAACATACAACAGCCACTACTAACATACAACATCCCTCACTAACATACAACATCCATCACTAACATACAACATCCATCACTAACATACAACATCCATCACTAACATACAACATCTATCACTAACATACAACATCCATCACTAACATACAACATCCCTCACTAACATACAACATCAATCACTAACATACAACATCCATCACTAACATACAACAGCCACTACTAACATACAACATCCCGCACTAACATACAACATCCTTCACTAACATACAACATCCATCACACACATACAACATCCATCACTAACATACAACATCCATCACTAACATACAACATCCTTCACTAACATACAACATCCTTCACTAACATACAAAATCCACTACTAACATACAGCATCCCTCACTAACATACAACATCCACTACTAACATACAACATCCATCACTAACATACAACATCCATCACTAACATACAACATCCATCACTAACATACAGCATCCCTCACTAACATACAACATCCACTACTAACATACAACATCCATCACTAACATACAACATCCCTCACTAACATACAACATCCATCACTAACATACAACATCCATCACTAACATACAACAGCCACTACTAACATACAACATCCCTCACTAACATACAACATCCATCACTAACATACAACATCCATCACTAACATACAACATCCCTCACTAACATACAACATCCTTCACTAACATACAACATCCACTACTAACATACAGCATCCCTCACTAACATACAACATCCCTCACTAACATACAACATCCATCACTAACATACAACATCCATCACTAACATACAACAGCCACTACTAACATACAACATCCCTCACTAACATACAACATCCATCACTAACATACAACATCCATCACTAACATACAACATCCATCACTAACATACAACATCCCTCAATAACATACAACATCCACTACTAACATACAGCATCCCTCACTAACATACAACATCCCTCACTAACATACAACATCCATCACTAACATACAACATCCATCACTAACATACAACAGCCACTACTAACATACAACATCCCTCACTAACATACAACATCCATCACTAACATACAACATCCCTCACTAACATACAACATCCCTCACTAACATACAACATCCATCACTAACATACAACATCCCTCAATAACATACAACATCCCTCAATAACATACAACATCCTTCACTAACATACAGCATCCCTCACTAACATACAACATCCCTCACTAACATACAGCATCCCTCACAAACATACAACATCCCTCACTAACATACAACATTCACTACTAACATACAGCATCCCTCACTAACATACAACATCCACTACTAACATACAACATCCATCACTAACATACAACATCCCTCACTAACATACAGCATCCCTCACTAACATACAACATCCATCACTAACATACAACATCCTTCACTAACATACAACATCCTTCACTAACATACAACATCCATCACTAACATACAACATCCATCACTAACATACAACATCCTTCACTAACATACAACATCCTTCACTAACATACAACATCCATCACTAACATACAACATCCATCACTAACATACAACATCCTTCACTAACATACAACATCCTTCACTAACATACAACATCCATCACTAACACACAACATCCTTCACTAACATACAACATCCATCACTAACAAACAACATCCATCACTAACATACAACATCCCTCACTAACATACAACATCCATCACTAACATACAACATCCATCACTAACATACAACATCCTTCACTAACATACAACATCCATCACTAACATACAACATCCACTACTAACATACAACATCCTTCACTAACATACAACATCCACTACTAACATACAACATACTTCACTAACATACAACATCCTTCACTAACATACAACATCCCTCACTAACATACAACATCCATCACTAACATACAACATCCTTCACTAACATACAACATCCACTACTAACATACAACATACTTCACTAACATACAACATACTTCACTAACATACAACATCCTTCACTAACATACAACATATATCACTAACATACAACATCCATCACTAACATACAACATACTTCACTAACATACAACATCCATCACTAACATACAACATCCATCAGTCAGGTCAGGAAAGGACGCCACCGGGCTGACTAAAATAAACCAAAAAATCACGACAAAGTTTTAATGACGAG
Organism: Homarus gammarus; assembly: GCA_958450375.1. NCBI lineage: Eukaryota > Metazoa > Arthropoda > Malacostraca > Decapoda > Nephropidae > Homarus > Homarus gammarus. The sequence continues at coordinate 948,892 of CAUDMG010000291.1, forward strand.
GAAATTATAAAATTATCTGATTATTTTCCACCAGAGGGGCATTGAAAGGTTGATTATTGGCGTGGATTAAGGTGCTGGGAGGTGGTGGATTATTGGCGTGGATTAAGGTGCTGTGAGGTGGTGGATTATTGGCGTGGATTAAGGTGCTGGGAGGTGGGAGTTTGGTCTGGATTAAGGTGCTGGGAGGAGGGATATTGCTGTGGATTAAGGTGCTAGGAGGTGGATTATTGGCGAAGATTAAGGTGCTGGGAGGTGGATTATTGGCGTGGATTAAGGTGCTGGGAGGTGGATTATTGGCGTGGGTTAAGGTGCTGGGAGGTGGATTATTGGCGTGGATTAAGGTGTTGGGAGGTGGGATATTGCTGTGGATTAAGGTGCTGGGAGGTGGATTATTGGCGTGGATTAAGGTGTTGAAAGGTGAATTATTGGCGTGGATTAAGGTGCTGGGAGGCGGATTATTGGCGTGGAATAAGTTGTTGGGAGGTGGTGGATTATTGGCGTGGATTACGGTGCTGGGAAGTGGATTATTCGCGTGGATTAAGGTGCTGGGAGGTAGGGATATTAGTGTGGTATTAAGGTGCTGGGAGTTGGTGGGATATTGGTGTGGATTGAGGAGCTTAGAATAGGAACCTGGCATGGATATAAGAGAGAGAGAGAGAGAGAGAGAGAGAGAGAGAGATAATGCTACACACAGTAAATGGAACGTGATGTTTAATTTATAGATTTCCTTAAGGGTGTGTAGGAAGGCGTGGGAAGATGCGGCGTGGGGAGGGAATGGTGAGGTGGCTGTGAAGGGTAAGGCGTGGGGAGGGCGAGGTGAGGTGGCTGTGAAGGGCAAAGCGTGGGGAGGGCGAGGTGAGGTGGCTGTGAAGGGCAAAGCGTGGAGAGGGCGAGGTGAGGTGGCTGTGAAGGGCAAAGCGTGGGGACGGCGAGGTGAGGTGGCTGTGAAGGGCAAAGCGTGGGTGTAGCGAGGAAACTTGAGGATACTGTGTTAGTGTGCAGCCGACTGTGATGAGTGTTGCTGTCACTTACGTTCGGTGCCTGATCACTCCATTTACCACCCCGTCCCCCTCTACTCCTTTTTGTCTCCTTAAATCTTCTTCTTCTTCACTAATTATATCTCCTCTTATCTTCCGCATTCTTCTCCTTGTCCTTCGACGCTGTCTCTCTTTTTACACATTTTCTCCCTTCCCTTCTTCATTTTCTTCTCTTTCTTTCTTCTCTTCCATATTCTTTTACTAATTCTTTTTCCCTCTCTGTCCTCTTTTTCTTCCACCTTTTTTTCACATTTTTTCTCCCTCTCTCTCTCTCTATCTCTCTCTCTTCTGCGATTCCCATTCATTCCATCCTCTATCCCATTCCTCTTCTACTAACGTTTTTCTATTTATTCAGTTGATTATTCTACCTCCTTCCTATCCTCTTCTGTTCTCTCCTCATCATCATAACATCGTGTCTCACCCTTCATTCATCACATTATTCCCTCACTTCCTTCCCAACCCTTCTCTCTCTCTCTCTTCTTTAATCCCCTGCTTCTCATATCATTATCTCCTACTTTCCCTCTATTCTCTCCAGTCACCAAATTATTCTCCCATCTTTCTTCTTACCCACGTTTCTCCTCCTCCTCCTCGTCTTGATCCTCTTCCTTCCCGTTATTTCCTCCATCTCTTCCAATACTTCCTAAGTAACCCAAGTGGAAATATAATTAATCCCTCAGGTATGTAATTTTCCTAAGAGGTAACAACAAGTATAACTGGATAATTTTTCTTATATGACTTCACACACACACACACACACACACACACAAATGCCTTACTCTCACCTAATATTGAAAGTCACGTACAACACTCATATACAATTTTCACCCCAGCAAAATGATAATAATTTCATGATTAACTTTCGAATTTACAAAGATGAAAGTGACTCATTATCATATACTGGTCCAAAAAATGACCTAATTTAGCACTTATTATTCATCTACCTACCGTACATTACCTTTCCCTGACAACGTGATTATACATAGTGACGCTGTAGGTATAATTACATGAATTATAGCGGAAATAAGTAAATCGTCAATCTACTTTTTTTTCCTAAGTGACCTGATTTTCTTAGTTATTTATGACCTAATAACCCAATTTACAGAGAATAAATCAATGGTCTATTTTTTTCCCCAGGTGATGTGATTTATAAAGTACCATAGTGGAAATAATTATCGTTGCAATTTATACTGTATTTGTCAACTGTGTCTAAATTGGTCGTGTTTGTATTTACTTTCTTTATGATATTTCATTTGTGATAACTGTCTCGTTAATATATATTGGGATGGTAATTTAGCGTCAGTGTGTCTGTTTATAGAATTTATTTATATTTAGTTGTGCCGTTAGCTCTATACTTGACTTTGGCATTAACTCATTCATCCTCTCACTGACAGAAAAGAGTCGTCGCTGACTCTTTCATTGACGGATACAATATCTTTCACAGACTCACTGACTTACTGACGGAGAGATGTAATTGATTTACTCAATGATGGATAAAACTATTCCCTCATTCATTCACTGATACATATTTTTCGACTGACTTACTGACTGGGAGAAGATTTTGTCACTCACTCACTCACAGTAAACCCCCGCCTCCAGGTAGGCTGGCACAGAATACAACCAACTCATCCATATTCATCATAACTACGGACATGATGCATTGTTTAATTTCAGCATCACTAATATGGGTAAATATAACCTTTATCAATACATGTCACTATGTTCAGTATAAATGCATGTGTTTACTTATCCAACGTCACGCCCCATAAATATCCCGTACAGGTAAACATGTCCTCTATTAACACATATGACCGTGTATCATATTATCACAGGTAGATGTGCAGAGTATGGATACACGTAATCAGGTTTATAACTACAGATTCAATATAAACATACATACGGCCATAAATATATACGAGTATAAATATATTATTATAAATTCAACATAAACTGTCTGTATATACATTCCATACCTGCATTGTCTATGAAAATTGTTTTTATACCTGTGCTGTACAGTATACCTGTGCTGTTTTTGTACTAATCACTGAATACCTGTATTATATATGAATATGCTATATCAATGCGAACTTGTATAATGATTTTATTGAGTCCATCCATCCCTCTCTCTCTCTCTCTCTAAACACAAATAAACCTGCTCCGTATCATCACAGGTAAATAACACGGGTACAAACACCTTAATAATCTGTCATCATTATTTCCTCTTCAGTTCATAAAACATTTTCATCGGCTGTTTGTACCGACATAATACCTCGTGTCCAGCACATCACTCACCTACTCGACGAACAATCCCACTAACAAGAGCAAATTACTGTTCATTTTATCGTGTGAGATGCGAAGTACTTGTGTTAATTTGATTTAGCTGCGTTTGTCAGCTCTATGTATGCCTGCCTCGAGTGACTTTACAGGGAATACCCTCACACGACCATGTTCGCTCACACCCAAGGGATCATTATTGCACCCACACACACACCACACAGCTCTCAAGGGGTAGTCAGCACTTCCTCACTAATGCAAAAGATGTAAGATCTGTCTGTCTGTCTGTCTGTCTGTCTGT